>JALPQD010000201.1:2206136-2836558 GCA_023101885.1 Typhlomys cinereus
GGTCAGAGGCTAAAGGCAGAAGCAAGCCTCCCCAGGCTGGATCTAGGCTGTGGGGAAGCCAAAGTTCTGGGTCTTTCTTTGGAGGTTGCCTCAGTGGTTTCTTCTTCCTGCCTGCTCCAGGCTGGGACATACTCTGGGGCAGCCTAGATGCTGCTCCAGATGCCACCTCTGTGTCGAGTACTTTTCTTCTCTGGGAACGCAGTGGGTACCTGGCAAGTGTCCTTTTGACCTCTGAGCAGCAGCAGCAGTAACCTAATTGCTGCCCGGACTGTGCCTTTAGCCCAAGAGGGACCCATCTCCTCTGGCTGGGTTCCCTCTTTTTTAGGCCCTTCTCTTATCTCGTTCTAGAAATTGCCTGTCATCTCCATGGCTCTCCATCTTCTCTCCCTGTGCTTTCTCCTATGCCTTTTCTCTTTTCCTGCAAACTTTCAGAGCTTCTCCCACCCTTTTTGGATTTGTATTGCTCCAAAGAGGTCATGTGCTAAACCTTTTTCCCTAGGTTGACGTCATTGAGACAAGGTGCTCCTTCAATTTCTGGAGGTGTGCTTAAAGGAATATTGACACCATAGTCTTGTCCTCCCTGTCTTTCTCTCTGCTTCTTGGCTACTAGGTGAACAGATTTGTTTTGTGGGATCCTACCATGACACAGTACCACAGATTTCAAACAATCATGTACTCTATGAAACCGTAAGCCAAAGTGAAGCCTTTCTCCTTATAAGGTGATATATCCCAGGCATTAGTTCTAGTAATAGAAAGTTGACCAATTATCTCAAACCTCACCTTGAGGCCAAGACTCTTCTTTAACTGTCTGCTATGCTAGGCCATCAGTCTATCTCTGCTTGCCAATTGCTGAGCTTCTGTCCCCTCTGACCCCCAATCACCCTGAGCCTCTACCCCTCTGCTAACCTGGTGCTACCTGTGCTTGACATGGCTTGCAGCGCTGTTCCTTCTCAGCTTCTTCTGGGGCTCTTACCTCTTAAAGGTTTAAATACATCGTCATGTGCAACCTCACCCTATTATGCTCCAGAATTGATTTGAATTGTTTTTGAATTTGAATTGTTATGAATTGTTCCTAGGTCTCTGTCACCATGTTACAGCAGAGTGAGTGGATCAAGGAAGCAGGATGCCAGGAACTTACACAGTGGAATTTATTTGACTATTTAGGACTTAGGAGACTCCTGTCTAAAGCCCTGAGCAAATTCTGGTTATTTATGTCTTTGGTTTTATGCACTTTATTTGCAAGCTAGATTATAGAGAATTTTGGCAGTGTCTGATTGATGGCAGGACTACAGAGAATCATCAGTTGAGAGAGACTAGGAGAAGAGACCGCAACACAGCAAACAGTGGCAGAAGCAGGTGAGAGGAGCAGGATGCAAAATCCTGATCAAGGGCGTCTCTCAGCTGAAAAATGAGAGAAGCAGGGTTAGGGCTTCTTAAATGTCTTCCACTGATGGAATATAGACTTTATTTCCCTATGAACTCTCCTGTGTTCAACCTCTACCAAGTTCTTACCCAGTGAAGAATGTTGCATGGTCTCTACTTTGCATTTCTTGTAGTGTCTAGCCTGGGGCCTTGAACCTAGATGGTGACCTCTGAAAAGCTTCACATGGTTAGAGACATAAAACTCTTCCATATCAAACTGCTGAAAGTGGAACTTGATAGATGTGAGTGTATTAAAGGCCTTAACGATGGGCTAGGGAGGTGGCTAAGTGGTTAAAAGACCAGAGTTCGGATTCTGAGATCCCACATAAAACACCTATCTGTGGCAGCCTATCTGTAATTCCAACCTGGAAGGCTAAAACTGGGAATTCTCAGAGCAAGCTGGCTAGTTTGACTAACTCTTTCAGCAAGCACTGAGCTTGAATAGAGATCCTATCTCAAAAAACTAAGTAGAAGAGTGATTGAGGATGAGTCTTGATGCCAACCTTGAGATTCACACACATGCACACATAAATCACAGATACACCCACACACATGTAAATACACACCAGATAAAAGGGCCAGATAAAAGTCTTAATGATGTTAATTTTTAAATTTTTTTGCATGCATGCATGCGTGTGTGTGTGTGTGTGTGTGTGTGTGTGTGTGTGTCTATGTGTATCAGAAAGCACTGTGGAGGCCCATGGGTGACTACAGGAATTATTCTGAATTGCTTCTACTGCCTTTTTGCTCTACCCTGGGATTTCCCAGGGTCTGCCTTCTAGGGCCAGATATGCAGGCCGCTGCCATTTTGCCTGATGTTTTTATGTGGGATCTGGATTCAAACTCAGGCCTTTCTGCTTTTGAGGCAGAATCTTAAGTCCTGAACCATCTCTCCAGCCCATATTCATCTATTTCATAGTATTTTTATTTCCCATAAATTTATCCCAAGGAAAGAATTGCCTTAGAGCACAACTATCTATAGATAAAAACGCTCATGAGAATGTTGTCTGCTAGATACAGATTTTTTAATAAAGAGCTTATGACATATTTAACCCTGAGGGGTTGTTTTGGCACACCTCAGCTATAGACTCACATATCCCCCTTGAACAACATGGAAACTATATCACCTTCTCTGTGCTGACCCTGGAAACCCTTTTCTAGACAGTGTCTCAGAAAAGCAGGGAAACATTTCACCTTAGACTTACTTCCATTGAAAGAGTCTGACTATTTGCAGGATGGAATCTCTACAAAGTAATGTTCATCTCTCCCACTATCCAAATGCAAAGTACTGGCTTCTCTTTGTTGATGTTCATTTCTCCAGTCTCTATGGCTGCTTTGCTATCTGTCTTTTCTCCATCCAGAACTACACATGAAATATAATGGCAAGAGAAACAAGGGTCAGCTAATTTTTCCTTTAAAAATACTCTCTACCCTGTATATCTTATTCATTTCATAATCAAAAAAAGTCTTCCAAAAGAATGTTAGCTAAAATTTTAATGAGCTATGTTAAGTTTTTTATTATTTTTTTGCATGCATGCATGTGTGTGTGTGTCAGAAGGCACTATATGTCCTTGTAGGAGACTAAGGGTGACTTTGGGAATTGCTTCTACTTCTTTTTGCTTCACTCTGGGATCTTTTAGCCTCCATGCACCAGGGCAGAAAAGCACAGGCCACCACCATTTCCACCTGGCATTTTTACAGGGAACTGGAAGCTGAACTCAGGACCTTCTGCTTGCTAGATAGAGTCTTAACTCCTAAGCCATCTCTTCAGCCCCTATGTTGCCTTTCTAAACTGGTAGGATACCTGAAAAAATACTCTGTGAATCTAAAAGGACAGAAACATTTCGGGATTCAGAGGAAACCCCAGCAAAAGGCACTGTTTTTAAAAAGGCAAACATGGCAATCCTCTCTTAAGTAAGATGGAGGCTTATCTGGTGATCAAAGAAATGAGCTGGTGGCCTTTTCTGTTAGCACCATTGGAACACACAGGACCCTGGTGGGTCTGACATATCCATTCTGGAGTGGAGCCCAAGCTCCAGGTGATGCCATCCTCAGGGGCATGTGGCTTCTGAGCCAAGTGTATAGGAGACAGAAGAGTTTTGCTCCTTAGCAGGAGGTCTAGGTCAGCCAGTGGGATTCAAGATGGAGTGCTCAAGAGAGAGTTTGGGAGATTTGGTTTCAAGGACTGGCTTTCCTCATCTAAGATGAATTGTCTTTCAGTGCATGGCGTGTATATGTGTATATGTGTGTGTGTGTTTGTGTATATCAGAGGGCACTGTGAGTCCCTAGGAAGTCCAAGGGTGACTTCAAGAGTCATCCTGGATTGCTTCTACCTCCTTGGTGCTTGCTCTGGGATTTCCCAGGCTCCACCTTGCAGAGCCGGAAGTGTAGGCCACCACCATTTCCACCTGGTGTTTTTACATAGGGAATGGGATCTGAACTCAGGTCCTTCTGCTTGTGATGCCAAGGCTTTACTCCTAAGCCATCTCTCCAGTCTTTCTCTGTGCACTTTGGGATTAGGTCATTTCCTGTTCTCACATGGCCTCTTGTTGATGAACACATCCACTCTAGCAATTGGAAGCAGAAGAACAATCAGAGTTGTAGGCTGAGCACAAAGTGAAACCAAGAATCAAGTCCAGGCCAGCACGAGCCCAGTGCTTGTCTTCAGAACTTCTGACAGAAAGAAATCCTGAGACTATCGGTAACATCGCAGGCACATTAACATGCCCAGAATGTAAGCTTATAATCACAAGGACTCCACCCACCTCTCTATCCCTGGCCAGAGCATCTGTCACATTCTAGGTGCTTAGTACATATCTTCCAGGATAATAAACCAGCCCAAGTTCATGTGTGTAATTACGACACAGTGGATGTGTGGCATTCTAGGTTTTGAGCAGCTACATGAAGTTCCTTATTTGTTATGAGCTCACTAATCCTCCTGACAATCACTAGGCTAAGAAGCAGAAGCCCAGTTTTACCCTACACTCTGAGATCCCAATGCCATCCTTACCAATTAGAGAATCTATATGAAGCTGTTGACCGTGAACTTTTAAACAGGACTGGGTGCTTTTATTTTCTTTTTGATGTGTCTCATGCTTGTTTACTTGTGAATATAAATTTTCTTCTTCAAAGGCCAGTCAGTATAGACTCTTTATACGATATTTGACTAACATTTGGCTGTTTGGTCTTAGAGTGTCCAAGGAACTCTGTGTAGTTCTCCAAAGAGGGAAAGAAATTTAAGTGAACGTGGGCACAACTGTTTTCCACCTTTGTAATCAAGAAACAGCAACACCTTTCAGGATTACTGTGGTTTCTAGAGTTGCATGTCATTTGTTGGTAGAGGTGAAAACTTTCTCTCTTCACCGTGATTTCCTAATTTAGGTAATATAAACATTTCCATAATCCCTTGAGTCTTTTAAAGCAATAGTGTTTTTTTTCTCCCTTTTGCCACTTTTTATTTTGTTCTTCTGTTCATCGTTCCAACTTTATATTGAATGGATCCATAGACAGGGTTAGGCCATCTCCAGAAATGGCTTCAGTAAAAATTAAAGCACTATGAAATAGAGAATGAACAGATGTTGGCAATTATTTAAAAAAAAAGCCCAGAATGTCCCATTTAATACACTTCTCTTTGCTCAACCAAGGATAAAAACAGGGTAAAGTCACTTTCTCTTCTAATGTTCTGAATTTCAAAGTTTGTGTTCACTATATAGTTTGTTCATAAATATTATATTTATATAATATTTGTGTCTAATATTTGCCTAAATATAATATTTGTGCCTAAACGTGCAATGCTCTTTTTCCATGACATACTGATTTCATATCCCACTTAGTATATTAAAGAGACCTGGGATGTGTTTTCATATAATGAGCTCGTTACTTTTGCCATGGTTGTGACAACACACCTTCCAGAAGGAAGGAGGGAGTAAGCTGCAGGGTATCTGGTTCATAGGGTGGGTAAAGGATGATGGTAGGGTGGCTCAGGATGGCTTGAGTGTAAAGAGGCAGCCTGTTGATAGGTAGAGATATTGGGCAGGGGACCAGAAGCAGTCACAACCCACCAGGCTTGCTCCTAGCGTCCCATCTTTTCCCAAAGAGGGCCCAAGTCCCACACATTCCACAACCCCCTAATCTAGGAGCACTAGCTGTGGACAGTCTTCAAACAGACGAGCTGATGAAAGTTTATAAACATTGAAATCATGCCAAGTAGCATATGTGCATATATAATATCCAAATTATTCTTTGAAGTTTTTATATGCAAATATCAAGCATTTATATATTTTCATCTCCTACTATGCACTCTTCTCTCCTCTTCCTTTCCACCCTACTCGTTCTTCTTTGCCAGCCAGTTTCCCTCTGGCTCCCACATTCCCCCATATATATGACCCACTGGAGTAAATATATTTTTAAACACCTCACTCGTGTCACATATACTACTTCATGTATTATATGTGTATTTTGCAAAGTAAGATACAATGAAGTTTTAAGTCACAGTTTAACAGAGACATTGATTGACCTTATTGCATCATTTTCAAAGCAGTGATATCATTCTATCTGTGAAGGTAGATTCCCTTGGTGGAGCATTCTCTTCCGCTGTGCTGACAAGTTGTCATAGACAGTACTTTGCAATCTGTAGGAAAGGAGGGTTGGGCAACAAGAAAATGTCAGCATTGAGACTCTTGTATCAGGTAGTAGGCTGGGTTTCATGACATCTGCGTGATCTTATGTTTAAAAATTTTACATGGCAGCCCTGGGGCCTCCTTTCCAGGCAGGCCGTGTCATGCACACCTGGAGATAAGGTGGAGGGGGGGAGAAAAGTTCTGCTTGGAAAGATTCTTACTCTTTAGATCTGGAATGACTTTTTTTTTCTCAATTGTCTAAGGTGGTGCTCATATTTTGGAATTTTGAATCCTGCTCATTTGCAAGTTCCTGTCTAATTCTCCCACTTATGGATCATAAAATTTAAATTAAAAAAATTAGGACACTAAAATAGTAGAAAAACATGAGGTAGTGAGTGGAAATTACTAAATCCCTAAGTACCTTTTTGGTTTCTACCTGAGAACCTCATGAGTAATTCTATTTAAAATATCTTCTTCATACTCATATATATATATAACATATAATATATGATATATATATATACTCATACATATTTTCTCTCTCTCTCTCTTTCTCTGTCCTTCGTTTTTCTTTATTTTCTCTCTCTCCTTCCTCCCAGTATTTGGGAGTCCAAGGCAGAAGGATCCTGGTTCAGTGCCAACTTGGGCTATGGAGAAAGACCGAGAAGCATTAAAAATATATCTAGCTCTGACTTCTGTATGAAATTAACATCTGAATCAAGGAAAACATTTGTAGGTGGAGAAGTTTTTAGGCAACATTTTACTGCTTGAGGACATGTTCACATTCGAATTGTTTTGTATTTCATTGGCTTTAGTCCATCTCATTCCTGCCTCAGCCTTCATTTGCTCCCCCAGAGAAGGATGAAGTGTAGTGTTAGGTGCATTTAAAAGGATCTCTTTCACATCGTTAATTAAAAACAAAACAAATCAGTATAGAAAGACTTTTCACTTTTGGAAATTTTTTGCTGGACATCAGTTAATTACTGGAGTGAGGATTTTAACAACTGTGCCATGAAAAGGGAAGGGGTGTGAGGGTCAGGAGTAAGACGCTAGGGATGAGATGATTAGGGGTGAGATAGTTAGGGGTAGAGGTTAGGGATAGATGTTCAGGGGTGATGGTTAGGGTGAGATGCAGGAAAGATTTCTAGAGGTGAGATAGCTAGAGGTATGCTGTCCTGAAGACGTCCTGTAGGATCCCGAATCGAGTAGCAGTGCGATGAAAAGCATCCTGTGAGGTCACAGTTACGGCGCCTGAGGACTGGTCTGACTGAGAAGTAGGGTAAAGGAGGGGTGGAGGGTAAGGGATGGGGTGACTGAAGGATGGAGTGCAGGAGATGTGCTGATGACTTAGGGGATGGGGTGACTGAAGGATGGGTTTGACTGAGGAGTGGTGTGATTGATATTTGGGGGTGAGGGATTGGTAGGTTGAGTAATGGATAGGAGTGACTGGATGTGGTGATTGAGGGGTGGGGGTATTTTGGAAAAGTGATAGAGTGACCGAATGTTGGGGTAAGGGTGGGTGGGTGTGAAAAAGGATTGGAGTGACTGAGATATGGTGACTGAGGCATGGAGTGCCTCAGGGATGGGCTTAATACTAGAGTGCTTGCCTAACACATGCACAGACCTAAGTCCAAAACACACACACACACACACACACACACACACACACACAGAGCAAGAGTGAGTGAGAGAGAAAGAGTCAGTAGAAAGTGAGAGAGACTAAAAGAGACACACACATAAAGACAGAAGCAGAGAAAGGCAGAGAAAATGACACACAGAAACAGACAGAGAAAAACACAATCAGAGACAGACATATACAGAGAAATCATAAAATAAGAGAGAGAGATTAAAAAAGAAAAAGACAGGCAAGCAGACAACAGACAGATAGACACACACACACACACACACACACACACACACACACACATACACACACACACACGAAGATCTTCTGAGCAGATTTTGCCCATGTATACTTAACCCCCAATCCGCCTAAAATGGACCCTTGGAATGTTTAAGATACAGAATTAAGTCAGCTGAGATTCAAGAAATAAGGGAATTTCATGAATTCACAAATGAATGGGAGCCCCTCCTATGCATCAATCGACTTGGTAGCTCTGAGCACAGAAATGCCATTCATGCCCAACTGATGAGCAAGCCTTTAGACAGCACCGTGGGGTGAAAGGAATTCCTGTACCATGCTGGTGGGAATGTAAACTGTCCAGACGCCATTGAAGTTAGCATGGCATTTCTAATAAAGCAGGTGTGTGCTCCCTCTGTGACTCAGCGATTCTCCCTCCTGCCTGCCCTGCAGGGATGCACTGCTTGCATGTGCCAGATCTGAGAGCTTTTCTGGGAGCTGCAAACTGGTCTGGTTACTTTAGAAGCGTTATGTGAATTGTGGGACATCACACCGTGGAGTCCAGATGCCACAGATAAATGATACATAAGTAAATGCAAGACAGACGCACACCAGAAACAAGGAGAGAGGGGACCATGTTACAGCAGAGAAAATAGGCCTCCATCAAGGTCTGCAAGTAAGTAATGAGAAACCTGGTTAAGTTCACAGACGTTCTTTCCTGATCTCACCAGAAGGGGAGGGCATATAGTCTAGCAGATAAAAAGTAATCATTTTGCAAATGGGTGATGGACCCCTCCCTCAGTGAGGTTTCCTACTCTTATTACATCTACCCTTGAATGTGCTATTACAACAAGACTCCAGTTTAACAGCTTTTTGTCTCTGGCCAGGGGGTGACATACAGTGCCCAGCAGAATGGAGTGGAGGGAATTGCAGGAGCAGCAAAACTGCAAAAGAAAATCAACAAACCACAATCCAGAACTTCAGAGACTCTATATCAATCACATAGAACTAGGCCAGCCTAATCTCTCCCCATCCTGGAGCTCAGGGACATTTGCGGAAGAGGGGGCGCTAAGATTGTAAGAGCAAAAGGATGGGAGGAGCAACGATTTGCAAGATTCTCAACAATAGTTGGGGCCAAAGCAATCATAATGGGACTTTGCATGCCCTGCGCAATGTCCAGCGCACTGTTGCCCTCATAAAGTCTAGCATCTGTTAAGGGCACCGAGACCCCTGGAGGCAAGGGATTGACAGCCATAGTAGTGATCTTATGCTTAAGGGGAACAAGAGAAAGGGCTTATGGAAATGCCACTGGGTCCTTATATGTCATCGGAGAGGAGGACCCAGTGGAGAGTTAGGCGTACACAATAAAGGACTTTCTGGGAATTGGGGGGGAGACACTGGGGGAAGGGGACGGGGGAGGAGGGGGTTCGGGGGGAGGAGGGGGGAGGGAGGGAACTGGTAAAAAATTTTAAAATGTATAATTAAATTTTTAATAAAAAAATGAAAAAAAACATAAGTAAATGCAAGAGCATTCTGGAATCTTAAACAATGCTGTGAGGAGAAAGGAAGATGCAGTGGGGTCCTTATGGAAATCCGATTTCTGTTTAACCTGTGAGTTCAGTTGTTTCAGCAGGCTATGGTGGGAAGGCCAGTTACAACCAAGAAGCCTGTGGGCAGAGCGTATTTCATACTCGTCTTGATGGCTGTTTATTTTCATTTTCTCTGCCTTTTGTGTTTCCTTCAGGCTGGAAGTTAAACACCAAAGTTGAGTAGTGACAAGCAAAGTCTCCTGACATGATTTGCTAGGCAAGGTGTGTTCTGTACCTCATTTTACAAAGCATCTCACACCCGCTTATCTCACCCTTGGTAATACTGGCCTGGCTGCTCAGCAGTACTGTGAAGTCTGGATCTCTCCAGGACTAGAACAGTGTTCTGCTTACAGGGATGTGTGCAGACAGAGTAGGCAGGACACCAGCACTTCAAGAAATGAAGTTTATTTTAAAACAGCTGGGACTTGGCTGGGGGATGGGGAGGCAGAAAGGACTCTTGTCCAAAACACTCCCAATGCCCTGCTTAGTTAATGGTTAAGTGTAGGACATTGTTACAAGTGTTGGTGAGGGTGCTGATTTTTATGGAGGTTCTATGAAATTTTGAAAGTAGTTTTCTTAAATAGGCTTTATCTTTATTGCATGTATTGTTACTTATTGTTCTATCAGGACCTTTCCAAAGGTCAGAGTTTGAATTCTAGTTGATAAGGAGGTTGAGTCAATGCAGTGGTGGATGCATAGACACAGTATGACTGACTAGGCTGATATGGTCAGTTGGAAAGTGAAACCTTGGTCAGATCTTAGGGGAAAACAAAGAGACCAACAGATGAAGGGTAACATTGTGCTAGGCAAAGGCAAGACTCAATCTAGAGCAAATGTCTTGTGATGGTCTGCACTCCAGGTCTGTGTGAGGGTGTGAAAAATCAAGCAGCTGAGATCTCAAGTGAGGGTCTAATGGCCCTCCTTACCACATCCTTCAATGAGTTAGCAGGCCAGAACTTAAGGTCTCTGGCAAGTAATCATAGCTACCCTTGTAAGGGTGACTGATATACTCAGGACATAACACCTTACAATGACCCCAACACAAATAATACATGCACTGCCTCTGACCTTCCAATAAGCTGTGAGAGATTCTGTCCTTCCTACTCCCAATCCCTGATGAGTATGATTTTGTGGTTTTGTGAGGTGCTGGAACATACAGAGAGAGTAGAAGGTCAATTAAATGGGAAAATGATGTTATGCAGCCAATGTAAGTGAGAGTTTTTAGTGGGGTGGATACTTTGGGTTCATCCTGGCTCTAGTAACTCCTCATTCATGCTCTGCTCATCCCACAAGCTCATTGGCTCTCCAAATCAGACTCTTGTGGAATCATATTTTGGTCCACCATTGGTGCCCCATCCAGCAGGGTGACATTTGCTTTCAGCTCTGAGGAAATGTGCATACAAGCAAGGGGACTTCCTGAATTCTTTCTTAAAGTACGGATACAACTGTTATAAAGAGGAAGATCAGAAACATAAGTCAAAATAAACATCTCTTAAAACAGAATGAGCAAAAATAATAGAAGAATAACCAAGCCAAGAAAGTCAAAAGGAAAGGAGAGTCAGGAAAACCGGTAAAGGAAGACTGAGGCCTAGTCACATGGGGAAAGAGGGCAAGGTAAGGAATAAAGAAGACAGACAGCGAGGAAAGATTCAAGGCCCAGAAAGAAAAAGCAGAGGAACTACAGTTAGAAAGGAGAAAAACAGGAAGAAAGGAAACTTTAGAAGTTGTGCTGTGAGATAATTTCTATCTTAGAGGAAGAAAAAACATGAATAAAGAGTACAAAACAGTGTCAGCAGAAAGAGAGAAATTACTCAGAAATATTCATAAGATGCTTGAAAATTAAACAGTCTCAGGGCAAGCCACACTGGCAGCATGGTGCAGAGAAATCAGTAAGAATCAAGCTAAAAGCTTCCCTCCTTCTGGCTGAATTTCATGGTTCCAGCAGGTGCTGTGCAGACTGCTAGGGTAGAAAAGTCACCACTAGGTTTACCCAGTTGTGAATATGACAAACTATGAGACCAAACTTTCAGGCAAGAAGTGTCCACTGGGGCATTAGTGTCACCGTTGTTACACAGGAAACCAACCACTGTCCCCGGGGTTTCTGTGACCTGCACTCTTACCTTGCAATCCTGATAGGTGTACCAGAGTAGGATCAGCAGGAATTGATCAGGCTGGGTCAAGAGAGGATCTTGGAAAAGCTGAAACCAAATCAAGTTTATTATGGAATCTAATCCCTTACATACCATGAAACAGGGGGGTGTTGTTTGTACATTGCAGAGTGATGACATCAATAGTGGCAGACAGACTACAGATGCAAGGTCAATAACAGGTGGGACTACCATAAACAATACAACCCATCCTTAGACATGTTAATATTGCTCTAATGGCCCCATTCATTGTGGAGAAAGAATAGGCTGCTAATAGGTCAGGAACAGGTGATACAATTATAGTGATAAAGCTTTGTGCCCACCCTTTATATGAGCTAATTAATGTCTAGATGGCTTCCAAAGAACAGGAAGAAATATGTAAAAAACACCTATGTACTTGATCCCAATTCAAGATCGGAGAAGATCCATCCCTTCCCCTTGTGGGAAAGTGAACAGGAGTCAGCCTACAACTAGGCTGGCATAGGAGACACACTGTAACTGAGACTTTGAGGAATGCCCTTGGCATCCATCTTATAGAAAT
The DNA here is from genome assembly GCA_023101885.1 of Typhlomys cinereus. NCBI lineage: Eukaryota > Metazoa > Chordata > Mammalia > Rodentia > Platacanthomyidae > Typhlomys > Typhlomys cinereus. The sequence continues at coordinate 2,218,316 of JALPQD010000201.1, forward strand.
GGAGATGCTAAGCTTGAGTATTCCCTACAAACCATTCTTTGATTAAATCTGAGGGCCCCTTTATAGGAGGGAATCCCTTCTTGGTACTATAAACCTGATTAATAACCCATGGAGAGAGTGATCATGGGTTCTGGGGCAGGGGTGGGGAAGAGAGGGCTGAATACTGTTGTTTAGCTAGGTCAACCTGATATTTACATTTATACCCGTAGATAAATGCTATTCTCAACCTTAATCAGAGAAACCTCTCTTTCCAGTGAACAGTGGTGAATGCAGAGACTTGTGACTTGTTACGTGCTGAGAATAAGTGATGGGTAAGAGAGAGCATTCCTAAACAAGAGATTTAGGCTATTCCTTCTAAGGCTTATGGAACATTACAGAAGAGGGGGTGGAAGGAATGTAAGGGCTGTAAGATAGGGAGAAGAGCTGTGAAATGTCATATTCTGGGATAAACACAGCTACTGATATGAACTCATAGCAACTGTGTATGCCTAGACTGGATCTGTACAAGAATGGAGCAGTTAACAGTCAGATGTGGATGGGAGGGGAGTTAGCCCTCATTAGTGTATTTGCTACTGATGGATTCAGGGAGATGGTCAGTCATTACCTTCAGTCCTTCAGTTGTGTAGCCTCTGGTTGACCTCAGTAATCTCTGTAGGTAGTTCCAGTTCTGTAGTCACATAGATGGCCCTAGTTAAAATAAGTGGCTCACAGAACAAAACCAAAAGTTATTAATCTAGGAAAGGTACTGATAAGGAGGATGAGGTTGAGACAGGTTGGAGGGAGGGAATGGGAAAGGGTAGGGAAAGAGAGTAGTTAGCATTATATGCATATATGAAATTTTCAAAGTATGACATTTTAAAAAATATTTTATTTCATTATGTGTGTGTACATATGTGTATGCATGTGTGTGTGTGTGTGTGTGTGTGTGTGTGTGTGTGTGTGTGTATGTGTGTGTATCTGATGGGACTGTGTGTGCCTATGAAGACCCTCATACTAGATTGCTCTGTGTTTTTTTTTGCTTCGTTCTGGAGTTTCCCAGGATCTGCTTTCCAGGACTGGAAGTACATGCTGCTGCCTTTTCCACTTGGCATTTTCGTATGGGATTTAGGATCTGAACTCAGGTCCTTCTGCTTGAGAGGCAGAGGCTTAATCCCTGAGATTAAATCCAGTCCCCCAAATGAAAGCAACCAATGGGTAATAATGATTTGGATATTGGTGCTGGGTTGATAATATAGGGACAGGACCAAATAATGCAATAGAAGGTATAGGGAGGGATGAGGGGATGGCTAGGTTGGTAAAGTGCTTGCTGTGAAGTCATGAGGAACTGAGTTCCTAGAATACATGTAAAAAACCGGGCATGGGGGCACAGTTCGGTTGAGGTAGAGACAGGTGGATTCTTGGGGTTCCTTGGCCAGGTAGCCTAGGGGAATTGGCAAGCCCCTAAGCTAATGAAGAGCACTATTCCAAAAAACAAAATGGATTGTATTCCTGAGGTTGACCTCTGGTCTCCACATCATGTGTGCACATACATGCACACACAAGGTCACACACAAAGAAAACAGGTCAGGAACCTGTTAGACTTCAACTCCACTTGAATTTTGTTTTGGTAAAATTAAAGCTAAGGTGGAGGGAAGGGATGGGGAAGACAGAAGAGACAAAATCCAGGTTCAGGTCACTCCCAGCTACTAATGCAGGGAAACCTGCCACTGCAGAAAGAAATGTCAGACTTCCTAAAGGTTGGGAGGAAGATGCAAAGAAGTAAGCAGAGGGTTGCTTAAGCTGTGAGTTCATCTTCCCTCGCCCCCTCAGGGCACAGCACTCACTGCACTGGAAAGGCAAGTTCCACCTAGCGGAAGTGATGTCACAGATGTGTCTGGTCTGGGGTAATTTGTGCCTTTCATGGTTTTACTCAGTTCCCACATCATGACCTAGTTGAAAACTGGGTCAGGCCTTTTTGTTTTTATTTTTTTCCCATCAAACAGACTCCCACAAAACACTCTCCCTTAAAATAGTTTTTTATTTTACATTATTTTGTATAATCCGTTCTATTCTACCTTTTGGGGGGGATGTTCAGGTGAGTCAAAGAGCCCCTGGGAAAAGAGGCTGGGACTGCACAGGAAAGGAAGACTTGGGAACAGACCCTCCTTGCCTGACCCTGGTGTTGTGGGACATTCAACACATTACCACGTGACATGTTTCCCTTTAGCAATTTTCAGAGGTGTGGGTGATTCCATTTTGGAAAGATTTCTAAGAGGGCCACAAGGAAGATTGTGGGATGGGTGTGGGTAAGCGTGGAGGAATGAGCCATAGAACAGACTGCAGAGCTATTTCCTGGCAGGGACTCCTGGAATCCATCAAGAGTCCAAGATGATGATGAAAAGGGAAGCTTTATGATCCAGACTCACATGATGAAGCAGACCAGAGGAATGAGCGGTGATGTAGGAGATGATGGTCAGAATGATGTGAGAGGATGAACTAGCCTGGCCTGATCTATACCACAAATACCCCTCCAAGCATAATTATCATGGGTTTTTTTGTCCTCCGACCGGCTGGATTGGCTATGATCTCCAAGGAAAGTTGCCAGACAAAATAAATTAGAGGATAGCCAGTGAACTTTGCATCTGAGACAAGCAGCATAATTGTCTTTTTCTTAAAGAAAATTATATTTATACAGCATTTGGAACCCACTTGTATTAAAAAACACAAGTTAACAGGATGTTCTGTATTTTTATTTCTTAAATCTGGAAATCTTGTTTCCAAGGCAATCTTTTTTTTCCTCCCACATTTTATTTTTTCCCAATCATACAAGCTCAATAGGTATCCTCATCCTTTCCCTCCCTCCTCCCCTCCCCAGTCATTCCCTGAGGTACTTTCTTCCCTTTTCCCCTTCCTTTCACCTCCTCCCTCCCTTACCCTCTCCCAGTGCCTCCCCTTTCCTCCTTCCCGTCTTCTGGAGCATCTTTTTGTGTGAATGCCAGACCTCTCTCTGAGTCTTCCACCCTAGTGAGGGTTCAGGACTCAATGGCATATCCTAGAGCCCTTTCTTGGGCTCTCCATTAGTATGGGAACTCTATTATGACTGTTAATCCCTTGCCTTTAAGGACCTACTGCCTGGAGCCTTCTCCCCTGTGATCCATGCTAGACTTTGGAGGGTCGTTGACATATGTCAGCCATTGTGCAGGTCAGGCAAAATATAATTCTGGCTGCTGCAGCCCTAACTTGAGTGGAATATCTTGTATATCGTTGGTCCTTCCCATCCTTAGGCTCTTACAATCTTGCCAGCCCCCTCTTCTGCAAGGTTCCCTGAGCTTTAAGGTGGGGAGACATTTGGCTGGTCTGGTTCCAGGTGATTAATGTAGGGTCTTTGGTGTTCTGAATTATGGTTTATTGTTTTCAGTTTTGCTTTTCCTGCACTGCCCTTGGCTACACTCTGATTGGAATCAAAGGTCATCTCCTAACCAAAGATAAAAGACTGTTTAAATGAAGATCTTAATATAAGAGGAGACTCAATGGTAGATGGAAGAATAGGAGTACGACATAGCAATAAGGGGAGGGGTCAGTGTCCCATTTGTGGGATGGTTACCGTCTATCTGCCAGTCCCTATACCCTCCCTGATTGGTGAGAACAAACCTGTTTAGTCGCAAGTGACCAAGAAGGGAAATGAGAAGGAGCTGCACCAGATGTCATGCTACTTGCAGGCAATACTTGACGGTGACCTATTTTCTCTACTGAAGCGTGTTCCCCTATCTCCTTTTTTGTTTTGAGGCCCTCCTTGCCCTTCCCTCCTATTTATGATCCTTTGTGATTACAGTAGGTATTACAGAGATTTCCCTTTGAATATGTCATTAACTGGGTTTGGAACTAGGATCCACCTATTAAGGAGTACATATGGTGTCTAACTTTCTGTGTCTGGGATACTTTACTCAATATAATTTTTTCTAATTCCATCCATTTCCCAGCAAATTTCATTAATTCATCTTTTATGATGGCTGAGGGACATTTGGCTTGATTGCATGACTTTGCTATTGTAAATACTGCTGCAATGAACATGGCTGTGCTCGTGTCGGTGTAGTGAATTTCTGCATTATGGGGGATTATTCCCAGAAGTGGTAGGGTCATATGGCATTTCAAGCTTTAACTATTTTAGACATGACCAAAGCAATCTTGAGAGAAGACAGAACCAGAAGACTCAAAGCATCTGGGTTTCTCAATCTGAGATGAGAGAGAGAGCACTGCACAGAAGGCAGGAGAGCTTGAGGTCTTGAGAAAATGAATTTGTGTTTCAGTTATTATGGCCATGGTGATTTGTTGCAGTGGCAATAGGAAACTCATACGTAGCCTGACTTTTTTCTTTCTTTTTCCTCTTTTATGTCTACCCCAGAGATGCAGACAGAGGACATTGCAAGTAGAAAAGATATCAAAGACAATCAGAACCATTTTGTTCATCTTCATAATATCAGTTGAGAACAAATTTGCCATGCAGTCTAGTTGCAGAATTCTGTCCTCAATGTTGTCCACACAATTTTCTGTTTTACTTCTTTCTCTTTTTCAACTAATTATCTCTCCTTTGCGAATTCTTTCTAGTTTTCTTGTTTCTATCATTATCTTTTTTATCAGCTACCAGACCATCATTCACCCATCCATCCATCCATCCATCCATCCATCCATCCATCCATCCCTTATCCATGTATTCCTCTATTCATTCATATATTCATCCATCCACCCATCCATTCATCTATTCATCCATCCATCCACTGATCTATCCATCTATGCATCCATCCATCCATCAATTTATCCATCTTTCCATTTACCTACCTACCTATATTCTCATTCATTCATCCACTCATCTTTTATCTATCTATCTATCTATCTATCTATCTATCTATCTATCTATCTATCTATCTATCTATCTATCTATCTATCTATCTATCTATCTTCCATTCACAACCTTCTCATCTATTTACCCACCTGCCTATCCATCTGTCCACTCATCTTCCCATCTTTCCATCCATCCATCCATCCATCCACCCATCCACTGACCTTTTCCCTGCTTTGTAATTATTCCAAAATAACTTTTTTAAATTAACAAGTTCTGACTTTCCAAAACACACACAACTCATTTCATCACTCTTATCCCAGTGTGTCATTTGCTGTAGATACACATTTCATTTGAGTCATGACACTTTGAAATATATGACCTGTCCTGAGTTGCTTCTACCCGAAGTTATGGGTGATTAAATAAAATACCCTGTACCAGGTATGTGATACATCCTAATGAGTTGGTCTGAGAACTTCAAAGGCTTCCCAAACTAAATAAACATTTGTTGTTCTTGGCTGTTCTCCAGAATCTTATAATAAGAACCTATTGTTGAAGACATCACACACCAGATCACAGGACATGAAGAGAACAAGCTAGAATAGATATGAAAGTTTTCTCCTTGCTGGCCAGTCTTCATGGTGCCAGAAGGTTTCATACAGGCTGTTGGGAGAGAAAAGCAATCAATAGTCTTACCCAGCTGTGAATAGTGCAATCTACAATAACAACCACCGTGACAAGAGGTGACCATTGGTGTAATGGTGAAATGTATGACATTGGGAAAACTAACTTCTTTCTGATTGGATTTAAGACCCACTTTTTGGCAAGGAGCACATATCTGGTACTGAAAACCAAGTCAAGTACCTGTGAAAGTAGAGAGCATTGACTCTAGGTGGGAACAAACCACTAAGTTTTAACCATAAGTAACTTGATAGCAAACCATTATCTAAACACTTATCATTATAACCACAGATTAACAAAGCTCTCAGAAGCATTCTTTTTCAAATGGAAGATGTGTAATGTAGAGAACTATAGTTGTTGAGGAAGATTGTGGAACTTTTAAGAGGTGGAGCCTTATCTGAGGAAGCACCAGGAGTGGCCCAAAAAAAGGCCTACTTTCTCACTTCCTGATTGTTCTCTGCTTCCTGAATTCAGGTTCCATGTGACCAATCAATTCTGCCATGGTGGATTGTGTCCCTCTATGATCCTTTCTCCTTGAAGTTGTGTTTGTCAGCATATTTTATCATGACAACAAAAACGTGACTAATATAGAAATCTATATTTGGTGCCTTGTGAAATAAAGTGCAGCATTCAATATCCCTCTGGATTTCATTTTTACCAATTTATTATTGAAAATATTTGTGGATATATATGTATATGTATATATATATATCCATTTCCTTGTTTGGACTATTTCTTTCCATGTAAAGTCATCTGAACAGACACAAAGGAGGGACCTCAGGCCATTGGTCACTTCTCCATCTCCTCTCATTAATGAAGGAGCTATTGTAGCTGGTAATCTCCCCCATTGGGAAGGAAAAGACCCAAGGATCCTTCTTTCCTGGGATCTATTCATAACCAGATCCGATCCTCTAGGAACTTACATTTGAGCATGTGGGTTCAGATGAAAGAAGTCTAGTCTGGAAATCTTGTAAATAGGCACTATGCCCTCGTCTTCCGTTTGAGAGTCAACCTTGGTTGCTCATCTTTGAAATTATGATGAAAACTTGTCACTAGCAGTTGTTCCAAGTAGACTAGAGCCTCTTGCAAGAATCTAAATGCATGTGTCGTTATTCAGCCCCATTTCAGAACCAGGAGATCAGAGCGCCTGGGGTTATGGGTATTGTTTTCCCCTTGAACTACTCAAGTGGCTGGATGCCCACTGCTGCTAAGATCCTTGGTGTGCTTCCATAATTTTCACGGCTGGCTATATTGCAGTCCTATGCAGGACTGCTTGCATGTGAATAATTGGGTGGTAATGGGTTAAGCACAAAAAATGATAAAGGCTCCACAGTTGATTCTACTATGCAATAAGAGTAGAAATATGCTCGTGGCCACATCCTTTTGCATGCCTTTCTACAATCTCAACAGGAGGGAATCCTGCCCATGGTACTCAGGAGCCAATAGTCGCTCCTTAGTATGACTATAGAGATCAAGGGTCCCCTTAGGAACAGAGCCAGGGTAACCCCTCTAACATAATTAGTGTCTCCTGGCCATTTGCAGAGTCCCTAGTTCTGCACTAAAGACGCACATGTATTGTCACATCTTCCAAGAACTCAAGGGTGCCATCTCTAGTTCCTTGTTTAGCAGGAGAGGGAATGAGGTTAAGTCTCCTGTCTGGAGTCATGCTGCTGAGTAGGATGAAGTCTTGCTTAGCATTTGCCTCTTCACTAGATTGGTGGCAGGAAGAATTAAAGTCTGGTGGGAAGAGGTCTTGCAGGGGGATTGTTAAAGAAGGAAGTTAGCATAGAGGCTTACAGAACATTGTCTGCTAAGGTTAAGCCCATGGAGAGCCCTGTTAAAGGCAGAATCTGCAGGATAAGAGCAAGTGGGATCACCCCCAGTGGGAAGGAGAGTGGATACATGATATCTATTTGAATAAAGACAAACTTCCTTACCCTGGCAAGGGAACAGTAACAATCTTAGTGCCAGACATGGAATGCGCTTTTTGGGGTGAGCTTTCCTTATTACTATGTGGCTGCTGCCCAAATCATTTGAGTGCAGGACATAGTATTAGGCTTACAGTTTCTAGAATGAGGGGCAAGACAGTCTTTTTCCTTTGTGTCATTCAGACCACAGCAGGGGACTGAGCCATGTTTGAAGAATGAGAAAATAGGGAAACAGTCGTAAAGGACTCTTAGGTCAGCAGGGGGAAGAATGGGGAGCAACTCCCCTATGTTGGTCTCACATGGACGTCCTTGAATAAAGAGGAGCTGACCAGAGAGAGGGAGAGAGAGAGAGAGACTTAAGAAGTAGGAGTTTATTTAGAACCAAACTGAGGATCTGGTTGCCAAGGAAACCATAGTTTAGCCTTAAGGAGGGAGAACATTGGAATAGAAGAGAGAGCTTGATGTCAAAGAAGACGGGGAGAGAGCCACCACGACAGCCTGGTGGGAGGAGGGGGAGAGGAAGGAGCCAGAGAGCTTGGAGAGTGAGCGAGCAAGCGAGCGAGCGAGAGAGAGAAAGAGAGAGAAAGAGAGAGAGAGAGAGAGAGAGAGAGAGAGAAAGGGAGAAGAGAGAAACCCTGGAGGGAGTCATAATCTTTTATAGTCTCAGATGTTGCTATGGAGTTGCCAGGAAGTTACTAGGGACGTAAAGACTGGAGAAGTGGTCTTTACAAAATGGCGGCTGTAGCCAACTAACAAGGGTGATACTTTTCTCAGCACTGCGATACAATACCTGAAAGAAGGAATTTAAGGGAAGATTCAGTTCGGCTCATGGTTAGATTCAAGGATGCAGTCTATCGTGGAGATGAAGGCACGGAGGAGGGAGTCAGGGTGGAACTCGTTCTATCTCAGCAGACCAGGAATCTATGAGCTGACTAGAAAGGAGTTTAGACTCTAATCCTGAGCCCTGCCCCACTTCCAATGAGTACAGTTCACTTGATATAGCTTGGCCCTGCTTCCTAACGGTTCCATAGTCTTTCAGAACAATGCTTCCATCTGGGGATGAAGTGTTTTAATTGCAGAGGACATTTCACTGTTTCGGACCCTAAAGGGTCATAATGTTGAAGGGTTCACGAACTGGTACAAGGAAGGTGTGGAATTTTGAGGTGATTACCAAGACATGATTGTGTGTGTGTGTGTGTGTGTGTGTGTGTGTGTGTGTGTGTATGTATGTACAAGGACACTTGTGTGTGTGTGCCTGTGGAGGCCTAAGGATGACATTAGCAATTATCCTGGATTGTTTGTTCTTCCTCTTTATTTCTTTGCTCTAAGGTTCCCCATGCTCCACTTCCAGGGTCAGAAGTACAGGCCCCTGCCTCCATTTCTGCCTGCAATTTTTACATGGGATCTGGGGATCTGAACAAAGGTCTTTTGCTTGTGGAACAAAGGCTTTGACCCCTGAGCCCTCTCCCTAGCCCAGAGCATGTCCTGCTTGCTTCTGCTGCATTGTCCTGTAGAAGAGAGTTAGATTCGCTGGCTGGGTGCAGTCCCGAGGGCTCAGCTGGTGGCCAGCAGTGGTGGAAGGACTTACCTAACGATGGTGGTGGGGAGGGTCTTGCTCTCCAAGCCTCTGTGGGGGACTCTATTGCTGAAATCATCAGGTCAATTTAATTCAGGCTCGCTGGCCAGGCATTCAGCTTGCTGACATTATTGGTAGAAACACACATACATGTGCATGAAGGTTCTGGGAACAAACGTACACAGGAAAAAACAACTGCCCCAACAAGTATGTCTGACTGATTAGACTTGCAGTGGCTGTGGAAAGGACTGGAATGTCGCAGGTTCAGAGCTTAATTGGAGTTGATCTTGGGTGATCTTTCACCTCCTGAATAGGCATTCCCTAACCATCCCCTATGTCTGAGCAAATATCCGGGACTGGCAAGTGAAACCTTTTGTAATGTAGGAACTCAGACCATCAGCTCCCGCCCATCAAAAAGCTAAGAATGTCCTCAGATAACATCTGAGGCTTGTAACAGAGCTTTCCTCCCTTTGTCGTGTTTCTGCCTGTGTCTGCTTTGTAGTGAGAGTCATTATTTTGCGTCTATGTAGATTTGGGAGGTAAATAAAGTGTCATTCCTACATGTCTAATTCTTAGCTTTAAGACTCACTTGTTCAACACAATCATCCTCATGCAAACATATATATGCACCTAATATATGCATATATGTGTTATATCACATATATATGTATGTATGTGCACACATACATGATATAACATGAGATTGTTATATCATGTATGTGTGTATATATATTTGTGTGTACATATGATGTGTGTAATATAGGCATGTTTGAGTGTGACAACATGTGTATTGTGGCACATGTGTGTCTCTCTTTTTTTTTCTACCTGTTTGACACAGGGTTTCATGTTGGTTACCATGGTGTGTGCCAGGATGGCTGGCTCACAAGTTTCCAGGGATTCTCAAGTTACCCTGTCCCATCTTCCCACAGTGGAATTGCAGAGGCCTGGTACTGTGCCCTATATTATGAGGATCCTTGGAGATTTGAACTCGGGTTCTCATACTTGAGTGGCAAGTACTTTACCCACTGACCCATCTCTCATTCATATTTTAGAATTAACATCCCTCCATTCCTCCTGCTTTTCAGCATCTTTCTTTCTTTTTATGTATTTATTGACTCGTTTCCCTCCTAATAGCCTCTTTCTTGGTCTTTTACCCCTTGTTCTTCCATCTACCTCATTGCTCTTAGCCATTAATAAGAGTGACTAATCATAATTAAAATCTGGGCTAGGATACCACACAAGTATAGTCTTTTTGTTTAAGTTTCAGCTTATGATAAGGTCGGCTGCAACTAATTAGCCATTAATATATGGGCAAGATTAATATATTCATTGAATAATGTCTAACTCCCATAGTTCTGAAATATACTCATTGCTTTTCTATTTCTGATTATAATAGAAAGATCGAATTAGTCTGCAAATATTTACACATCACATGTGACTTACACATCACATTGCTCTCATGACATACTTCAATGAAAGAGAGAATAGGTTCTTTGTTCCAAACCAATTCCCAAAAGAGGAACTTCCTCCCTCCACTGTGGGCATGGGAAGTCCTGAGAAGTTTGCCCCAGAAAATAACATCACATAGTGTGTGTTTTGTTAGTGGACAATGGACAGCCCTCTTGTTCTGGCCAGGGTATCGGGCACCAAGCATTTCTGACAGACCAGTCTTAGCAGGGGTGGTTTCTACAGTGAAGTTTGTCATGTTGGAAGTTAAAATCATGAGGGCCATTCACGAATAAGCATCTCAAACAGTTCTGTTTCAACAAGAAACTAACGAGCATGTAACACATCTTCCAGGAACTCTAACTTAGAATCACTGACAAAGAGGTCACAGGAGACAATGTGTGTGTGTGTTAAATGGCGCTTTCTGCCTTGAGGCAGACAGGGACCAGGAAGGGCAAGGATCTGTGTGGGTGTGTGCTTCTAGCCCATGCCCCTGCCAGTCACAGGCGGACACTCAGTACTAGTGGGACAGTCCGGAAGTTTCACAGTGACATTGGGAGACTTTGCCTAGATAACTTTCCACATCCCGAAACAAATCAGACCCCCGTTGGGGTGATATTTCCCTGGCCTCATGCCTAAAGAAGAAACCCCATAAATTCCTTTCTTATCATGCCTGTAACACTGTGAGGTTTTTACTTGCTCTGCCCCTGGAAAAGACTTGACTGGCTGTCACAGTGCCAAGTTGATCTGTCAACTGTTAAGGGATAGAGAAGTAGAATTTTATGGCTTGTGCCAGGTCCTATACAAGGTGGATTATGCTTTTTTCTTTAATTCTCCTACAGGTGGTCATTTTTCACACAAGACAGTAAAGCAGAGAGTTCAACAAACCTGATAAACTATCCACATTATCATAGGTTCATAGACAGAGGAAGGATTCAAACTCCCATTTTTCTGATCCCCCCCCCCCAGTACACACCAACTTTCCATTTGAGCTAAGAAAATCACCTAAGTCTAGGCTTGAATACTTCTCTTTTTCTTTGGCACAGCTCACAGAAGGTATGGGAGGCTAGGTTCACACCTGAAACCTGATTAAGGATGTTCAGGATGTCTGGAATTTTCCAGTTCCAGCTTGTAGTCAGGCCAGTACAGAGGGGTTGAAATGCACTCAGTGGAGGCGATATTGGCCTCTTCCCAGTTACTTGCCATTGGTCCTAGACACCTACGTTCACGCCTCTTCCCATACTAAACCTTTCAAGTCATACACCCAAAATAAAAGCGCCCTTGCAGCTGGAATATGACCGCTCCTCGTGCAGCTGTGAATGCTTCGACTTCCTCCAAGCAGAGGCACATATTTTCAGCAGATGGGTTCATTCCTGCTTTTCACACTAGTGTACTGCCATACTTGAATTTGTGGGTCCAAGGATGAAGTGCACAGCAGGCAAGGCGAGTCCTACGTGGACAGAGGAAAAGGGACAGAGGGAAAAAACTGGAATGTGAGGAGAGAAGAGAAATGCTGGCTGTGGTGACATTAGTACTCATTTCTGCCATTGCTCTTAGGATTACATGGGAATTACTGTGTATATCTTTCCTACTCCCGCCTTCAGTTGTTAACTTAGTAGGTAAGCGCGTCTAGTCATGAGGTCATCCAAAGCTATGTTAGCAAAGGCCATAAACCCCAGTGGAGTCCTTGTTGTCGTGGTAACCATCATTTTTGCCTGATGCCCGGTGTAGCCAGATGATGCTGTCTCATTGAATTTCAAGATTAGAGGACTATTCTCACCTTGACTACATAATTCAGCAGGAACTCTATTTGCTCTTGACAAGGCAATCTCTCCTGTTAATGTGACAACCCCCTTTTTATTCTATTTAGCCACCATCATTATTTGAACTGTGAGTTGTTCCCCCAGAGTCTAGACTTTGATTGGTATCAAGTGGCAGCACAAAGAGTAGTCCAGTGTACCCGGGAACAGAAGTACCAGAAGTGACCAATAGGGAATGTCTTAGCTACTGCGAACACAGATGTTTCTAACTTTGAGTTGGACACTCGCATAGCTAACATAGTAGAAGAGACATTTGAAAGGACAATAATGAAATCTTTTTTTTTCAGGGAATCCATTAGATGGCAGGTAAAAGATGCCATGTCATGCTTCCCCCTTTGGAGTCCAGAACGATGTGTTCTAACTCTGGGAGATTCTGAACTCAATGTGGCTGGTGGCTCAGAGCAGATAGCTGCATCAGAGTTAATAGCACCAGGCTAGGAAGTACTGCTTCCAGTACTCAGCCCAGGAACTGAGTGCTATATAGGCTTGATACTCCAGGTCTGTGCTAATAGCATTTGACTGACTGTGGGTATAGGAGGTTCTTTGGAGAAGCATAGTTTCTTGAAAGCCTGATGGTGGATAACCACTTGAGGAGTGTGGTACAAGGAGAAGGGGGATTCCCACGCAGCATTCCTCAGGGGCCAATCCTTTGTCCCTCTCCATGGTGGAGCAACTGTTTCTGATGGGCATCAGCCTGACCGTCAAGGATGCAGCACAAGATTGAGACTTCATTGGCTTCTGCCAGATGAAATCTGATTGGATGATCACCGAAGCGATGTGCAATCCAGTCCAGTGGCAACCGATGGGTTGGCTTTGCTGAAAGGAAATCCTCTTTGGACCACGCCTTGTCCTCAGCCTGCCTCTCACGATATTCAGGCATGATCCCAGTGAGCACGAAGTGCAACTGGTGGGAAGGAGAGTGACTGACAGCTTCACCGTGGGTTTCTTTTGCTTTTCCTATTGGTTATTGGTATAACATATAATTCACACAGCAGGGGCCGGCGTGTGGTTAGCTCAGTAGTAGAGTATTTGTGTGGAGTGCATTAGGCTCTAGGCTTCGTTCTATCATCGAAAGGAAAAAAAAATGCCTTAGAAACATTGTTGATGACCTTTATGCCAGGGGAGGCCATCAGTGGACATTCATAAGGGACACAAATAGCAGTCAGTATCCTCCTCTTTTGCAGACTTCTGTGTCATAATATTTCAGTTTCTTTCCTTCCACGTCCTGAATCATTGTCCAGACTGGAGCAATTGCCCGCATACTAGGCTGTCTCCCCATACAATTTGAGAGCCAACAGCAAGGCTTTTTGTTCCCCGCTGTCCTTCAGACTCCCTCTGGCTGGACTTTCACTTTGTAGCTGTCCACTCCGCACTTGTGAGGCCGTATTTCAGTTTATTTATATATTTTTGTTTTGATCCTTTCCCCTGTTGCAAATCATTGACCAGATGTGAGCAGAAGAACAGGTGCTGGTGGTCAGGGTGGGCACACTGGGGGCTTCAACTTTGTTCATCCCAGTGATGTATGTTTCAGGACAGGCCCTGCCTCGATCCTTTACATTGTGTGCCCACTAAGCATGGCTTACGACAGCCAGGCAACACTCACATCAACTCATAAGGTCTGGGGATTTAGTCAATGTAGACAGGGAAGGGCTATTTTCAAAAGAAGAGCTAGTTAAAGAAGATGGTGTACTTCACTCCGAACTCTGTATTATGGGCTGAGATTCTTTCTGTCAAGGATTGCCAGCAGCTCCATGCCGCATCCTGAGGAGTGGGAGATCATTTGACCCTCAAGGACAAATGGCAGAGGCCTCGCATTGCTTCCGTGTTGGAATCCTCCACACACTCATCTCCATGCCACTTAGTTGCTTTAGAAGTTTAATCAGGAATGTTAACTCCACACAGTTCCTCCAAGATTTTTACTTCTTAATGGGACAGGATGCAGGAGGCATAGAGCACAGAACTGCAAGTTTTATCTTTTCAATAATATTTTTTCATTCTATGACAATTTCATATCTACTTGCCCCTCCTTTTCTTTCATCTGAAATGCATTCCTCTCCCACTTTCATATTGTCCTTTTTTTTTTTATAACCCACCGAGTTCTACCAGTGCTGCCCACATCTCACGGGTTCAGGGCATCCTCGGCAGCATGAGTGAACAACCAAGAGACATGTCTTTGGAGAAAAATGACCCTCCCCAGCAGTGGAAGAGGTCATGAGCGAAGCAGCTGTGTTCAGTGTTTCACAGTGCTCCTCTCCATCTCGTGCCTCTTGCATCCTTTCCATGTCTTCTTGGATGCTCCTTGAGCCTCGGTGGAGGTGGAGGGTTGGTACCGATGCCACACTTGGAAAGAGCACTCAGCAGTCATGTGGACTATTGCCCAGAGAGAAGGCATACTGCACACTGCTGCCCCCTACTGTCAATGAGGTACTTAGCAAGTATAGAGCCATCCTGGGTTGTAAAATCACTCTTAAGAATTCATTTAGAACAGCCACAGCATCCTTCAGAAAAAAACAGGTCAGTGTAATGGTTCAAGAAAACATGTTTGAAATTTCCATAAATTTGGTATGTCTTATACTGTTCTTATAAGGCAGAAAGTATTGTTTGTGATCCTCACTTTGAGTTGAGAAAAATGCTCCTTCTATGAGTGACTGGCAGAACCAATCACACTGTCTGATTGATTCAGAGATTTGACCCTGGACAGTTTGGACCATCTTTCTATCCCTACTTCTTCATTGAGAAGCAACTTAAAGGCAAATAGATATGACCCCTGATCTATATTGGGGTCATAGCCTAGTAGAGCCATCTAAGTTGAGAGGTTATCCACTGAACATTACAGCACCTGCCAAATGTCCTGGCTACTCTTTGTACTGTTGTGAGACAACACTCAAATGCAATTTAAAGGAGACAAGGGGGATTTATTTGGTTTGCAGTTCCAGAGGGGACATATGGGCCATCAAGGCAGGAAAGGTTAGGCTGGCAGCAGAAGCTGGAGGAGGCTTAAGTCACATCCAACACAGAGGCTGAGAGAGCAAAGTGTAAGAGCAGACTTCTCATGGAAGTAGGGTAGGGCTAACCAACCTCAAAGTTCGCCCCTGGGATATGCTTTACTTTTAGCAAGACTCCACCTCCCAAAGTTGCTCCTGGTGACCGTTCCAAACACTGACAACAGCTAAGAGTTCAAAGAGCCTTTGGAGACAACTTATCTTCTGTTAACTGTTTCCCCCTGGAGCTGTTTGGGAACTGAGGTTTGCTGTCGCTGCTCAGCACAGGGTCCAAAGAAAGACCAAAACTCAGCTCTCTGGGTACCAAGAACGTACTGCTTCTACTGTGAAGTAAAACAACGGAAAAACTAAACCGAAGCTTCTAAGTGTGGAGCTGCCCAAGCGGCAGAATAGAGCGGGTCCAGATAAGGCAGGGCTGCTGGAGGGGCGCAGGCTTCGGCGTGAGCAGGGTTAGCGTGCAAGTTAATTTCAGCTGTCAACTGGACACTTGGGAACTGAGCCTTTAGATATACCTATGAGGAATTGTCTAGTTAAGGTCAGGAAATAGAAGACTGTTTTAATTGCATAATTGATATGGAAAGATCCAGCCCAGGTTGGGATCATTCCCCAGGCAGCAGGTGGATAAGATGGAGAGAGAGAGAGAGAGAGAGAGAGAGAGAGAGAGAGAGAGAGAGAGAGAGAGAGAGAGAGAACACTAGTTGAAATTTAGCAAGCTGGCAAGTGGACAAGCTAGAAAGTATTGGTCCTTCTTCCTCCTTCAGCACTTGACTTGGATGTGGGGCTGCCAGTTCCCTTGGCTGCTGCTGCTGGAACTTTCTTGCTAGGACATGAACTAGAACCTGAAACTGTACATCAATAAAGTCACCTTGTTCACCTAGGTGTTACTTGTAGCGATGATTTATGAGGCTCATTTAGTCTCATAAAAACCACGGTGTCTTCTCCCTGCTAAGCACCTGTGGCCGGGAAGTCTGGTCAGCTTACAAAACCAGTCAGGGAGGATGAGTGGGATGAAGGCTAGTCCTACTCAGTTTCAGTCATCCTTTTGTGTGACTATCCTTGAAGCCCGACCTTGGGGGGTGGCAGGAAGTGGGAAGAGACAGCCTCTAACTCAGAATAGCGGGAACTGTCCCTGACAATGCTTGTGCCAGTGATAGGCTTTGCTGGCTGTGTTTGTTGTAGGGTCCAGGTGCGCCAGAATTCACCACTCTGACACCGAGTCAGCCTCAACAAATGGGGAGACTGTATTGGAACTGATCAATCCTCAGATCTATGTCAGGATAAAGATGTGTGGCTTCCAGTTGTTTAAGAAAGAGGCTTTTAAAGGCAGCAGTTCCATTCCACATGATGAGTGGGGTCACGTAATAGATGTGGGGGCAGGCAGGAAGCAAGCAGTGTCACAGAAGATAATTTAGCCATTATCATCAATTATCTTGTATAGAACAAATCCTGTTCTTTTTTAGATAAATACAGTACACAATATATATCTTGTTCTTTGTAGCTATATACAGTACACTATATGCTGTTCTTTGTAGCTACACATAGTATATAATGTATATCTTGTTCTTTGTATCTGCATATAGTAAACAATATATATCTTATTCTTTGTAGCTTCATTTAGGACACGATGTACTATTTTTTTGTAGCTACATATAGTACACAATATATCCTCTTCTTACAGCCACAGACTCAACATTTTAAGAGTAACCAGGCAATGTTTTAGGAGGTTGTAAATTTTCTTCTTTCATCAGAATGTTACAGGTATGTGGGGGAGAGGGGTCCTGGTTTAGGGAAGTCAATTAGCAATTTCCCATTCTTACATGACATGTCTGTGGCCATTTTTAAAATCAGATCACAACAGTTTGCATATGGCATGTAACATCCTCCCCCCAAGAAAAGCATCTTTCTGGAGTTTGTGAGAGGGACCCCAGAGATCTGCGTCTAAGTCTAGCCCATATTTCTCATGCTGCCACCATTCAGAAAAATAACCTACCTATCTGGTATGTGGAGGAACACACACACACACACACACTCACACACACACACACACACACACACACATGCACATATGTGTATATGCACACAGAAAAACAAACAGAAACATAGAAATTGTTGAAAGAGACAAAAGAAGTTTGAATATAAAGGATTTTCACTAGGTCCTAGATCTTACAGAAAGTGACTGCGGAATCATGGGTCCTGGGAGCTCATCCAAAAGTGACCAGATGTGGCTGTCAGTGTGGGGTCATGAGGAGGGCTTGCTGGGAACAGGGACACTCTGGAATCCATGAAGCACAATGTCACCCGCCCACCACACATTGTGGTATGAAGCCCAGTCGAACAAGATGATGCTCCTCTGCTTAGGCTGGAAAGAGCTCGTGAGAAGTGTGTCAGAGGGCAGGAACGACAAAGATCGGATTCTGGAACAGGAATCTGAAGGCTGTGGTATGTGAGACCTGCATGGAATGGTAGAAAATCATTTACGGTTGAGTAACCAAGGCTGAGGAGTGTGAGGGATTTGCTTGCTAAAGAATGATGGGCGAGGGTCGGAGAGATGGCTCAGGGGTTAAGACTCTGCCTCACAAGCAGAAGGTCCTGAGTCTAAATCCCAGGTCTCACAACATAAAAATGCCAAGTGGAAATGATGTTTCTGGCCTTGGTGGACAAAGCCTGGGAAATGCCAAAGTGAAGCAAGAAGGAGGTAGAAGCAATCCAGGATCATTCCCAAAGTCACTCTTGGGCTTCCACAGACACACAGACACAGACACAGACACACACACACACACACACACACACAAAATCAGTAAATAAGTAAGTAAATAAAGTTTTTTTTTTAAAGACAATGGGCAAGAGGGTCTGGGTGTTTTTTTTTTTTTATTTCAGCTCATACAAGCTTATAAGGTACACCAGTTCCCTCCCTCCCTCCTCCTCCCCCCGTGGGTCTGGGTTTTAATCTTCCAATTAGCCCCACACCACATTTTTTCCTTTTAACCTTTTCTTCATTTATTCCCTTGTGAACACATATAGGGAGAACCCAAGAATCCCAGAGGGCAATTCTACTCATCCCGGTGTCTCAGCTGATCTGGCTCCCTGAGGTGCCAGGGTCCTGGCAGCTGGTCGTCAGGTGTTAGCTAAAATATGTCTGACACTGAGACATTCTCTGGGCTTCAGGAGACAGCCTGTCGCCCACACAAGCCGACTCATAAAGAGCAAAGCTATTGAAGCTCATGGTTTGCAGACTTTGTGATGGACAGGTCCCGTTGCCTTGGCTCATCTCTGACAGGTGGCACTTTGCACTTCAGGAATTCATGGTGGAGCAAAGCAGCTTACCTCACTGTCTGGGTGCAAAAGACAAAAAGACAATGATTGCATTTCCTCTATCCCCTTCCAGAACATTCCAGAACTTCTCTTGTAGATTCTACCATCTTCTCACAGCACTAAACTATGACCAAACCTTAGAGGCACAGACCTTAGAGGACTGATGCAGGTCTACATACCAACAGAGCTTCATCTATTGCTACACACCTTGGTACAAAACCCTTTACAATGAGCTGATGCCTCTTCCATGCCTTCTGCTTTCTTTTCCTTTTTTAAAATTAGATGAACTCATTTATTCGACACATTAAGTTATGCAAAGAAAAGAATCTGAAACTGCATAAAAAGAATCGCATTCTTATTACTAAACACACAGCAGTGGTCAAAAAGGACGAATTGTAGAATGGACCCCAGGATTTATTACAAAATGGCATGGAAGAGAAAAAGCTTCAGCCTCCAGCTTCACGGAGTCCAGGACGGAACGGGTCTCTTTGTGTTCCTCTGTTTCTCCAAAGTCTTTTTCACTTTCTACTATCTGTTGCAGATCAGTACACGTGGCCTCAAGCCTGTCCTGGCGATCTGGGATGGGGCTTCTGTAGGATCTCCGCCTGGTTTTTAACAGCGCAATTTTCACCATCTTCAGCTTCCCTTTTTTCAGTCTTTTCTTCTTGCTGCTTTGGTTCTTTTTCATATATCACTTTTTCTTTGACCCATTGCTTCACTGTGCTGGTCTTGGTCTTGATCTCCCTTACTCGAGGATCAGCCATGGTCCCCGGAGCCACATGCTGCTTTCTTAGGCCTGCCCCCTGGCTTGCCTTCCATCGCTTGCTTCCAAAAGCATCTTCTCTGCTTTCAAGCATCCTCCTTCGTCAAAGACCAGCTGAGAAACACCACAGAAGGTAGCATCGCGTCCATCTCAGGTCTTCCCATTTGTGCACTGGCCATGGATAGAACAATAACGCTTCTAATGCAGAAGCCGATTCAATGCCTGATGCCTCTCTCTAGGTCCTGACCCCAGGAAGAAGTGTTGGCACCTCCAGTGGTCTGTGTTGTTGAATCGGCACCAGTGTGCTATAGTTTGGGTCTGAAAAATCCAAAGGGAATTCACAGAAGTTATATCCTCAAGGCTTGAAGCCCAGTATGGTAGTGTTTGGCGGTGGGGTGTTTTGTCTTTTTAAAAAATATATTGGGGCTGGAGAGGTGGCTCAGGGGTTAAGCCTCCGCCTTGCAGGCGGAAGGTCCTGAGTTCGGATCCCAGATCCCACGTATAGACGCCAGGCAGAAGCGGGGGGGGGGGGGGGGCAGCCTGCGCTTCTGGTCCTGGTAGGGCGGAGCCTGTGAATCTCGGGGCAGAAGGAGGTGGAGGCGTCCATGGTGGTTCCCAAATTCGTCCGTGGTTCTACACACACAGACACGCGCGCGCACACACACATACATACTCACACACACACAATTGAATAAATAATTTAAAAAAATTAAAAAAATATATATATTTTAAGGCTGGAGAGGTGGCTTAGGGGTTAAGCCTCTGCCTTGCAGGCGGAAGGTCCCGAGTTCTGATCCTAGGCCCACGTATAGACGCCAGGCGGAAGCTGGGCGCGGCCTGCGTTTCTGGTCCTGGTAGGGCGGAACTTGTGAATCCCGGGGCAGAGTAAACAAGGAGGTGGAGGCGTCCATGGTGGTTCCGGAATTCTCCCGTGGTTCTACACAAACATACACACACATACATACACACACACACATGCATACACGCACAATTGAATAAATAATAAAAAATTAAAAATATGTTTTATTCTTTTAGTGTTGCATCCATGAATGTAGTGAATTTATGATAATTTTGCCCCTTAATCCCCAAACCAACACCCTCTCCTTTTCCCTTTACAACCCTTCTTCTCCCCTGCCAGACTCCCTCCTATTTCCAGGTCTTTTCACTTGTGCGGCTCACTGTGTTTCGTCTGCTTTGCCTTTGATGACATATGTGGACATAATTCATGCTCCAGTAAGTATGGTAGATCAGTGGGCATAAGAGATGGGGTTTTTTAGATGCTCATTTAGATCTAAAACTTTTAGAGTCAACTGGCTTGTTCAAACCTCGTTAATAGATTGACTATTGATCAATTTGGAATTGGAAACTTCAGGAGGTAGGGTCCAGTTTGAGGAAGCAGGTTATTGGGGTGTGCCCATGAAAGATGGGGTTTCATTTGTTCCTGGCCCCCTCTCTTTACATTCTGACCACCAGGAGGCTCACAGCCTCCTCCATCCCCACGCCCTCACTCTCAGGATGCTCTTGCTACAGATAGTCCCTGAAGCAAGAGCCAGTCATAGACTGAAATCTCTGAAATGCTCAGACAAAATAAGCTCTTCATCCTTTAAGTTGATTTCTCTCAGGTATTTTATTACAGTGATGGAGAACTGACCAACATATAAAGAGAGATGTTTCCTTCGGTTATATCAAGCAGTGTATTTTGGGCAGGGTTTGTGGTTTGTGTGTGTGTGTGTGTGTGTGTGTGTGTGTGTGTGTGTGTGTCAGGGATACTGTGTGTGCCTACAAAGGCCCAAGGGTAACTTCAGGAATCACCCTGGATTGCTTCTCCTGCTATTTGCTTTGCTCTGGAGTCTCCCAGGCTCTGACTTCTAGGGTGGGAAGTGTAGACCTCTGCCATTTTCACCTATCATTATTTTTTACCTGGGATCTAGAACTTATTCTGCTTGTGAGGCAGAGGCCTAATCCCTGAGCCATTTCTCCAGCCCTGGGCAGGATTTTCTGGAGTTGCTGATTCTCTTCAGTGTACTGCACTAGCAGGTGTGGGTGGTCTGCTTCCAGTATTGGTGATGTTAATTTAGATTACATGCTGTGCATGGTCTCCATCAGATTTCTTTACTGTAAGGTTGTTTTTCAAAGGTTACATTTTAAAATCGCCCAAACATAAACAATGACAGGATGAATGAACTTTATCAAAGACTTTCTAGAAAATGAGCTTCTTGCTTTGTCTTATGTGTTCCTTTCCCAGGTTTCAGTCTTAATGATCAGGAGAAAATTTGGTTGCTCAGATTTCATATAGTTCAGTTACCCAAGTGTGGGTAACATGCTTTTTGTGGTGTGTATCTCTACTAGGTTTAATTGAATTGCTTATCAGCAAAAGTTCTCCTCTTTCAATATTCTTTCCAACCATCTGAGTACATCAAATAAGAGATGTGTTGCTGGCCTGTCTTTAAAAAAAAACTCAGAGTTGCTATTTTTTTTTTTTTCTTTAACAAAGAAGGGAAAGGGAAATTCTTGGTTTAGAATCTTTGCAGGAAACAGCATAGTAATTCACTAGTTTGCCAAAAAATTACACAATTTCTATTTTCATTTTGTTGAAAAGTCTATGAACTTTTCCCTTACACTTTCTTGCAAAGAGACTTTTCTCTTACATTAAAAAAAAAAAAAGCAAAATAAGTAAGTCAGTTCAGGAAAAAAAAATTAAGGAAATCTGTTACCGATGCACCCGCGGTGGGTTGGAGCCTGGGGAGACTCTCTCTCCCCTCGCAGCAGCTGCTGAGCTTTTTACACACTTGTAGCTCCTGCATTCCTGTAAGGCGCAGACGGATCTGCGCGTGCGCAAGGGAGCCCGCGGTTGTTTGACCGTTTCCATGGCTACAGAGCCCATCCGTGCGCGGCTCTGAGGGGAAGAAGATGAAGCTCAAGAGCCTCTTGCTCCGGTATTACCCGCCAGGTACGGGGCTCTCCACTCGTGGGCCCTGGACTACCAGGCTGGGAAGGACAAGGGGGAGAAAAGGATCTCGGGGTGCTGTGGGGTCCTGCGTAAGTGACTCTCGTGGGTCCAGAGGTGACAAGCTTTCCAATTCGGGGCCTTCATTCTTCCAGATATGGGACTCTTGTTTCCAAAACCTTTCTAGCGACTTTCTTGGGGAAGTTTTTAAACTTTGACGCAGTGTGCTGCTTTCTCTTTTCCTAATGAACGAGGAGGATGGTACCAGGTGGGACGGAATGGTGGGTGCCCTGGAGATTAGCTTCTAGAAAAGCACAGTAGAGTCTCGTTGGTTGCTTATTTATTGTGCATGCTTGCGAACGATCAAGGCGCATTTTAAATGCTTGAGAATGATCAAGGCGCATTTTAAATGCTTGCAAAAGACCAAGGTGCATTTTAAATGCTTGCGAATGATCAAGGTGCATGTACAATGAAAAGAAAAAGAGCTTCCCAGTAAATTACATGACTGCGTGGCTAGGGTCCACTCACCAGTGAACCACAAATTGCCTTTTTCTCTTTCTGCACCTCGACTTTAAAGAAAGACCGCCATCTTTGACTGCAGTGAGATAATTATGAGCCAACTCCGAGGGATGCTGTAGCTTTGGAATAGGATGTTCTTGTTTTAGCCGTGAGAACAATGGTCAACTTGAGAAAACAAGTGAAGCTCTGCTTCAGGGACAAAAGTGGGGGAAACTGCTTAGCTTCCAGCACAAAAGTCACAGGGAAACATTTCTTAAAGAAGCACGTGTAGTACAGTCTGCAGAACTTGCCACAGGGCAGCAAGTAAGGCAGCTGGCCAATGAGAAGTCCTGGTAAAGAAGCCGCTGGGGTTTCTAAGAGCAGCACAGTGGCTTTGGACCAATTTTAAAGTGTTCTGGGGGGTGGAGCTGGGGAATCACGATTCCCCAGCAAGGCACCCTCCAGTTAGTTCAACTTAGAGACCAAAATGTCTCATAGTCCAGGTCTTAGGACCCCTTTGTCCCTGACCTGGTCCCGATTTGTATTGGCAGGTTGTGCCTATCTGTACTGTATTCATCCGTTCCTCTTTTCTCTCTCTCTTTCTCTGTTTCTCTCCTCTTTCCTTCCCTTCCCTCCCCTCCCCTTCCTTTTCTCTCCTTCCCTTCCTCTCTTTTCCTTCCCTTTCCCTGCCCTTCCTTCCCTTCCTTCCTTCCTTTTCCTCCCTTCTTTCCCTCCCTCTCTTTTTCAGCCCCCCATCCCCCGCAGAGCCATAGTGCCATCTCTCACTAGCCCTGCTGCACTGTTATCCGTTTTATCTACAGATTATGTCAGCTCTACTTTCCTGATAATTGTGCGAATCAAGCAGATGATCTTTTTCCTCCATTGCATGTTTTCTTTTTCAAAAATATTTTATTTGCTTAGTTGAGTGAGGAGAGAGAGGGAGAGAGGGAGGGAGGAAAGAAAGGATGAAGGGAGGGAGAGAAAGAATGAGAACATGCATGCGTGCCATGGGACACTGGTGGAGAGGCAACTTACAAAAGCCAGTTTTGTCCTTCCACCATGTGGGCTTCGGGGGATCAAACTCAGGTCGGCAAGTTTGTGGGCAGGTGCCTCATCCACAGAGCCCTCTTATTGGCCCCTCATTGCGTGTTTTTTTGACTTAGCAGCATCCCTTCCGCCTAGTCCAGCCCTCAATTCTGGTAGTTGCTGGCTCTCACTGGTGTACTTTAGTGGCCTGTCAGCTGGATTCCTGGTTTTCACCCTCATCCTTCGTGGTCTGCCCACTAGCAGCCAGTGGTCTCCTGTTGCGCTTAGAATAAGACCTGTAAGTGTGTGGCTCAGTCTGCACCGGTGAGTGTAGAACCTTGCTGTCTGCCCTCGCTACACTTACACTTCTTTAACTCTTCCTCTACGAGCTCCAAGAAGCTTTTCACTCATTGTCTTCTCTCTGAATTGTTTTCTCTCTGAACCCAGCTTCCTGTGAACCTTACACTAGTTTCACTCCATTTCAATGTCACCAACTTAGAGGGAAGGACCTTTTCTCAACTGTTGATTACTTCTAGCTGATTTTATTCTATTCACTTTCAGTATATTTCTCATCACATGACAGCATAGTTATTGTTACCTTTGAAATGTTTTCCCCTTTTCCACAGGATGTAAATGGCAAGAAAGTTTGACTTTGTCAATATCTAAGTTCATTTAGCTCCTGGATCCCAGAGCATAAGGGCCACAGAGTGTTTGCTGAGCAGATGCATGGGTGTAGATTCTGAAAGCAGTCCATCCAGGTGTGAATGCGGTGTGAATAAATGTGAATATTCTCAGGGCTTGCCGCTTCTGCTTGCTGTAAGTCCAGGCCTGACGGGAAACTCTTCATTGTAAAATCAACATTAATTCCTCCCTCTTTGAAGAGGGTCGTTTACAGGAAGTTTTAGTGTAAGATTGACAGGGTATATATTCTCCACAGCACAGTTTGCTTTTGCCTCTGCTTGCTCATAAATCAGTGCAGGTTCCTGTAAAAACTTGGATAAATGAATGATCCCCCTTCGAGCTTGTGTTGTGGGGCCTGAGGAGCTGATTCTCACCACATTTCAGTTCTGAGCTTGGTCAAATGGATTGTTTGGCTCTGCCGGGCTGCTGGCAAGATGGTCTGAGTAGAACCCCTTGCAGCTCTGTGTAGTCCTCGCAACCATGCTGTCTGAGCAGACTGCCTTGGAAACACACATCCTTCAGTCTCCTCCTTGCCCTCTTTCACTCATTCCTGCCCTGCTTTCACTATCATGGCGTTCTCGAAACTGTTCTTGTGGATATCTCCAGGGACCCCCAGGGTGCTGAATCCACTGGTGAGTCCCTGTCCTTGCCTCTCCTGATCTGATCATGTGACTATGTTGTCCCTCTCTGGCTTCTAAGACACATATTCTGTTGTCCTGTGTGAACACAGGTTCCTGAAAGAAGCTTCACTGACCGACTAGGCTGATCCCATTGATTAGAAATTCAGTGGCTGCAGCTGGGAGGATTGCAATGTTGCATATTCAGAGCCTAAATTACACTTTATCTTATGTAATCTTTACACCCATTTTGATAACAATCACTCACTGCCCTTCCTCTGTGCCTGTCTTAATATACTGTGATTATAAGGTAAAACCTTCAGAAATTTATTAACTTAATAGGCTACTAATCCCAATGAACCAAAAGGCTAAAAATGTCCTCAGATAACATCTAAAGCCTGTAATAGAAATCTGTTGTGTGGTACCTTGCCTACCCAATGTTTCCACCAAATAATTGAAAAGGGTTTTGATTGAGGGTTGTCAGTGATTTAGGATTTGGTTGGTGATTATAAAATCTCAATGGCCATAGCAGAGCACATGGAATTTGGAGCAACCTGAATCTGTATTCTCGGGCCAAAGTTACTCACAGTTGGCTCCAGATCTCTTATCCCTATGGGATGAGAGTTGGATTTTTCTGTCCTGCACCTTTCACCTTCTTAGTCTGTCTGATTGGTTCTTTCTGCTGTCTTAATTTTTTTTATTTATTCAATTGTGCGTGTGTGCGTGTGTGTATGTGTGGCGAATTTGGGAACCACAATGGACCGCCTCCACCTCCTCCTTGTTTACTCTGTCCCGGGATTCACATACTCTGCCCACCAGGACCAGAAACGCCGGGCCCGGTCTAGGCGTCTATATGTGAGGTCTAGGATTCGAACTCAGGACCTTCCGCTTGCAAGGCAGAGGCTTAACCCCTGAGCCACCTCTCCAGCCCCTTTCTGCTGTCTTAGCATTAAACAACGTTGGCTTTGGATTTCTCTTGTCTACTTGCCCTCCTCTGCTGGGTAACTTGATGTCTTGTCAATACTGAGAAGCCATCTTGCATTGTCTGGGCCCCGGCCTGACCTTCATGGGGACATCCGATGCGTATCACACACGGGGAGTGTGTTCCACGTTCTACTCTTCTTCAGTTGTCCTTTACAGGGACATCCAGTCTGCATCTCACATGGAGACGGGGTCCCATAGTCTCCCCACCCCTGTTAACTGCTCCCTCAACTCTCCCCTTGCCCTAAACTTGGATTCATCCTTCTCTCCTGTGCTGCTTCCCACCCCACATCTGATCCAGAGGCAAGTTCTGCTCACTGCTGAATCTTTAAGGTTCCGGAAAAGACCTCGGGTCACAGGAGACCCTGGGTGGGTGTTTGCTGAGTGAATGCACGGGTGTGGATTCTGAACGTAGGCCATCCAGCTGTTCCCCTCCTGCATCGCGTCCACCTTGCACCATTCCTCAGAGAGGCCTAGTGACTCACGGAAGTCAGCGTGGTCCTGCCACTCTGCGGCTCCAGTCCTTTGAAGGCTTCTGATCCCAGAGTCAAGGGGACAAGGGGGCTCCCCAGGGTCCTGCAGGACCTGCACTCTTTTGCCTTTTTGACGCTGCTGATTGCTGAGTCTTCTAACAACACTGCACATGTGCCATGCCCTGGGCTGGACTGTGACCACACTCAGGTTCTCTGAAGTTGCTGTTACTTCCGCCTGGAATCATTTGTTGCTGATCATTTTGCAAAGCTCGCACCCCTACGCTTCTAGCGCTTTCCTGAAAAGCACATCAAGTGAAATCTTCCCAAGACAGCTCATAACCTTCATTTCTGACTTGTCTCTTCTTTCGCAACCCACTGGGTTATCAGTTTACTCATTGCTTACTAGCTTAAGTGTCGTGGTTTCAAAGTGAGGTGTCTCCCACAGGCTCATGTATTTGTGTCTTTAGCTGCTGTTAATGTTTGGGAAGGTTGTGGCACCTTTGGGAGATGGAGTCTTGCTGGAGGAAGGAAGGCATGTGACAAGCAGGATAGGGCTTGAGGTTGGGCAGCCCGGCCCTGCCTCCTCTCAGTCTTGCTCGTGTTCTGTCTCTGCTTGCTATCTCTGGTTGTGGGGACTTGAGCCAGCCTCCTGTTTCTGCTTCCAGCCATGCCTTCCCCCCATAATGGACTATCTCCCCTCTAGAACTACAAGCTAAATAAATCTTTCTTTCTCTCCTAAGTTGCGTCTGAGGATTGTCTCACAACAACAACAAAAAGAGTAAGAACAACACATAGTTTCCTCTACTAGGTCAAGTGCTCTGGGAAGACAGGGACTTGGCTTGTCTTTTTTCAAAAAATATTTTATTTATTTATTTACTCTGTGTGTGTGTGTGTGTGTGTGTGTGTGTGTGTGTGTGTGTGTGTCAGAGGGCACTGTGTGGCCCTGTGGAGATCCAAGGGTGACTTAATGAATCATCCTGGATTGCTTCTACCTCCTTCTTGTTTGCTCTGGGATGTCCTAGGCTCTGACCACAAGAGCTGGAAGTGCAGGCCACCGTCATTTCCTTTCCGCCTGGTGTTTTTACGTGGGACCTGGGATCTGAACTCAGGACCTTCTGCTTGCAAGGCAGAGGCTTAACCCTTGAGCCATCTTTCCAGCCCCTGGCCTGTCTTTATAATCTTCTCTCTGCAGCAGCTGCTAAAGAACCTGGCTCAAAAAACCAAGCAATCACCTTTGTGAATAAAGGAGCTTGATGAGATGATGTATAGGCAACATGCCTGGAACGCTTCCTGAGATGAGAGCAGGCCAGATAAACGACATCAGCTTGCTCGGGCCCTGGAAGCCCATGGCTGCAAAGCAGTCTTAGGGTCCAGTTAGGCCCTGGGCTTGGGTTTGTAGCTCTGGCCTTACCACGAGGTCCTATGACTTTGCACAAGTAGACAATTGAATTTCTAAATTCCAATCTTCGGTGTGCCATTTGTATATGCGAGTCTCCCAGATACTTCTGCCAAGCAGGTGGGTGTTTCAATAATAGCATTATGGATAGGAAAGAATGTCACAGAGTCATTCCCACACTAGGAATGTTCTCTTTTGCCTTCTAGTCCTCACAATTCAGTCCTCCCACAGGTCTGGAACATTCTTCTGTCAGCATCCATTACCTCCACCTCGGCCCTCCCTAAATCTCCAGTGGCTCCATGTGTCGTTGATCAAACATCCGCCATTTCCTTTCCACTCCAGTCATCTTGGTCGTCCGTCCATGTTGGGCTGTGGAAAGAGCAGGTGTGACTGACGACGACTACTGCTACTGATGAGACTATGACAGCCTCTGTCTCTGTTGTTATGTTGTGGGAGGTCTCACTCTTTGGAGGAACTAAGTAAACATCGAT
Source organism: Typhlomys cinereus (assembly GCA_023101885.1). Taxonomy (NCBI): domain Eukaryota; kingdom Metazoa; phylum Chordata; class Mammalia; order Rodentia; family Platacanthomyidae; genus Typhlomys; species Typhlomys cinereus. Next base: position 2,246,770 of record JALPQD010000201.1, read on the forward strand.
TAAATTGGTCAGAGGTTTCTGCTGATCTGTGTGGAGCATAGTATCATCTCTGGATGAGTGGAGTGCTTTGTATGTGGTGGGGAGGTGTCATAGTTAAGCACAGGTGTCAACTTGACTGTTGAGCGTTTGAGCTCTGGGCACAGTTGTAGAGAGTTGATGGTTGAGTTAAGCCCAGAGCAAACCTGAAGGAGATTGTCTAGCTGATGGGGAAGATCCAGCTTATGGTAGGTGGGATTAGCCCCTGGATTAAATCACGGAAAGCTGGTTGAGAGAGTCGGCATCCTTCTGTATACTTGGCCAGACATGCTGGTCTGGCAAGTAAGGATTGTCCATCTCTCAGCTGTTATGCAGTGATGGTGTGGCCAGTTCCCTTGGCCCTGGTGTTGGTGTGTGCTCTCCCGTCAAGCTGGACTGAGCACTGTAACCAGAAATCATAAGAGAATAAACTCCTTGTTCCCTTAAGCTGTGTGATGGTCATTTATCAGCAACCATGCAGGCTGACTGAGACAGGGGGTCTGAGGACAGAGACACTTTTTCTATAGAGTTTTCAGAAATATACCTTTTTTTTTTTTTTAAATTAATGCACGTGTGTGGGTGCATATGTGTTTGTACAAGAGGGTGCTTGGTTGTGCCTATGGGAGGCCAAAGGTAGCATTGGAATCCTCCTGGATTGTTCTACCTCCCTATTGTTTTGCTCTGGAGTCTCCTCCAGGCTCTGCGTTTAAAGGCCAGAATTACAGGTCCCTACCACTTCCACCTGGAATTTTTTTACAAAAAAATTCTAAATTTATTTTTCAGTTTTACGAGCATACTAATTACTCATCTCTGCTTCCCTCCATCCCCCCTCCCTTTTATCCCTCTTCTTTCCCCTCTTCCATCCATCCTACTCCCTCCTGCCTGTCTGCTTTTATAGACTCCAGGGTTCGCTCTGGCTTGTCTACTCTTGTGGGGGGTTCAGGCCTCTGTGGCATGCCAAGTTGCCCCTCCTCAGGCCACCCCACTGATAGTGGCATTTCCCTTCACTCATCCAGCTCGTTTCTAAGATTTCCACTGTATGTTCTTATCTCTCTTGAGTTCCTCATAGTCTATGGGGGCATGTAGGTATTTGTCATGATGCGCCACCTGGCATTTTTTAAATGGGTTCTGGGGATCTGAACTCAGGTTCTTTTGCTTGCAAGGCAAAGGCTTTACGTCCTGAGTCATCTCTCCAGACCAAGAAGTATGCTTTTTGCAGGACAGTTCCTGACAAAGGGCGTTAAGATGTGACAGGAAACAAGCACTGAGAAATGCTGACCCTCTAGTGCCAGCCCCCTGTGTGTTTGCTGTGTGGATCCTTTGTAGCACGGGCTTCACCCTTTACTGGACGCCGTGCTTATGGGAAGGACAAATGCCTCGTCTTGCTGCCTTGTTACAGTAAGGCAGTCCAATGCCTGTGTTCAGATTCTGCATTTCACTTCCTAAGTCTATTTGTGTGACAGGTTGACTGACTCTGTGAGCTCAAGGACTCTGAACATTGTTCTATTTGACTAGAAAGGAGATGAGTGGAGAGCAGAGAAATCCAATTGTTGCTAATTTGTTTGCTAAGTTTTTAATTCATTTCTTTAGACTTTAGATTTTGCCATATGGCATGTCAACTTCTAATGCTTTTCTAATTCTTAAGTTTCTGATTCATGTTGTTATGCATATCATACCATTTATTAGTAAATATTTATCGTCTGTTCACTTTTCTCAATCAGTGCATGCTGAGCACTTATATATATATTATATATATATACTGTAAAAACCCTATAATAACAGAAAAGGAAAAAAGGGGTTCCTAATGATAATGATGACTTGCATTTGTATAGATTTATGTGCTTCAAAGTATTTTATCTTATTCAAGCCGGATCATCCTGTGACACCTTATTCCTCCATAACATTCCATCCTAATAGTATTGATCACTACCATTTTCTTCTTTTTTCTGAATGATTTTTAGTTTGTCATATTCTTTCTTATTTCAAAGGGAATATTTAATTATGTCCATCTCTTGAATAGCATATGAAAGAATAAGTTAACTAGTAAGAATAAGATAAATTAGAAAAAATACAGTTCTCCATGATCACAATTGTTCTGTTTAGTGCAAACAGGTTTTGTATATTTCTCATTGATATTCAGATAGAGCTAATGTTTGCCATTAATACTCAGATGGGCTTTGTATATTTCTCATTGATATTCAAGCAGGTCTTGCATGTTTCTCATTGATAATCAGAAAGGGCTGGTATGTTGCTCATTAACTTTATATTTAGGTTATCGGAAATTTATTTGCAATTGCTAATGTGATCTTTTCATTATTTCATTTGTTGATAATATCTATTTCTTATTGATGTCAAATCCTAGCTTTTTGTGTTCTTTTCTTTCATATGAGCTCCTCCACTTTACAGAACACATGTACATAAAAGTAGGCTTAATAGTGATTTTTAAAATGTACTATCTGCATTTTACAGACAAATCTGATGTTGCAAAAAAACTTTTTTTTTACTCCAGAGAAATCAGAAGGTTCCGTGACTATTTCTTCACAGAAATTTTTCTTTTATCTTTGTAAATTTGTTTCTCAGACAACTTGTTTTTCATGATTCTATGCACCCATATGCAGATGCCTGCCTCAGCCATAGCACATTTATATATAAAATGATCAAAGTCTTCCTCTGTTATCCTCTTATCCCTCCCTTTTCTCCTTAAATCCCCTTTTCCCAAGTCTCTCTCATTTGCTTTTTTCTTTCTTTGTTTCTCTCTGTCTGTCTTTCTCTTTTTCCTTTTTTTGATGATACACTGCTTTTGATTAGTGTTGCTGACTCAAAATCTTTAATACAAAAAGATTACCTCTTGGAAGGAAAATTTCAAATCAAAATTATGCTAAACTAATTTTTTTTTAACTCAAGTTGTTTATCTGTTATTCTGGGGCACTTTAGAAAATGGTCAGAATCACTAAAAACATTTTGAATTATTTTGCTATTCCAAGTAGTAAACATTCTTCTCAGGAACTACTTGGGAGACGTGTATAAGTTTCGCAAGTGAGTCAAGTCCTTAATGAGATGAACTCCTCCCACAAGGGTGCCTCATAGAAGGGACTCCAGGGGAGGAGCAGGGCCTAAGGGGGAGCTGTTTGTTAAGGCAAAATCAAATCAAATCTACACTGGAGAGATGTAATTAATGGTTAGTGTGGGAGTTTGCGTTAATGAGACAATTGAGAACTTAGCCCTTAGGTACATCTATGAAGAATTATCAAATTGAAGAAAACCTTTCGGCAAATCTGTAGGAGATTATCCAATAGATATAGGAAGACCCAGTCCACAATGGGTGGGACCATTCCTTGGGTAGTTCTGCCACCACTGACTGGGGTCTTACTGGAGAGCAGGGGCTGAGGCCTGGGATTCTGCTGTGGATGCTGCAGCAAGCTGGGGCCCCGGCTTCCTACTGTGGGGTCTGTAGCTTCAGGGTGCCTGGTACCGATCCTACTTGTTGTCTAGCTTTCCTTGCCGTGGTCTCTTCCACACGGGAGCAAGAGTTTTTTGTGTCCTTGCTTTTCAGTCTAGTGTCTGGGGACTCCTGGTGGCAGGTGGCTGGTCACTGTTTGGGACGTCAGAGAGAGAAAGTGCAACCCAAGAGCTGCCTGTTATCTGTCACTCTTCCAGCCCCTCCTCTAGCCAGCTGTCCATCCATTACTCTTTACTTTTGCCCGGGGAGTAATTTTAGAGGTATTGAGTAAACAAGACCAAGAAAAAAAAAAGTCTCTCTAACTTTGGTTCAAACCAAGTATTCTGGGCAAGAATTAAAATTCCCAGTCTCATCCTGGCTCTACCCCTGGCTTTCGTTAATCTTCTCCTCTTTGTTTATTTTGCAGGAATTATGCTGGAGTATGAAAAAAATGGAGAACTGAAGACCAAATCCATAGACCTGCTGGAGCTCAGCTCCAGGTAGATGAGCTGTACAATATGGGGCGAATTTGATATCCGAATAACATTCTAATTTTAGCAGTAAGCCCCGATACAGGGTGTGTAGATGGGGGCACACATCACAGACACTGCATTATGAAAACATTGTTCTGTGGTGAGATATTTCCTGTTTGTTTTGGGTGATGTTTGTGCTTGAGGGTTTTGCTGTGTGGCGGTGGTGGGGTAGAAATATAGAGGGTCATTATTCTTCCTACCACCCTTATTTGTTTATTTTTTTACTAAGTCAGGCTATTTTTAAAAACTGATCTTTGGGTTAAGAGAAGTCTGAGAGGGGCAAGATCTCCTGTGTTTCACGGCTGGTTTCTCTGTTGCACGCATCTTAGGCCAGCTGGGTAGCACTGTTCTTGTGAATGCATCAGTTTTAACAGGCACATCCTTACTAAGGTAGATCCACGCTGTCCTCTGGCTTCCTGTGTTTTCCCGATTCATATTCCAGAACACAGGCCAGGATTCCACACAACACTCTGTCACTCAGGCCTCCTTGGAATCCTCTGCACGCTGGTTATTGAGTTTTATAAATATGACTGAGTCTGGTTCTTCCTCCTTAGGAAAGACACATTCCACAAGGCAACTGAGTGTCCAGGCAGGTCAGAAGTGGAAAACCAGGGCTGGAGAGGTGGCTCAGGGGTTAAGCCTCTGCCTTGCAGGTGGAAGGTCCTGAGTTCAGATCCTAGACCCCACGTATAGAAGACGACCGGGGGAAGTGGGGGCGGCCTGAGTTTCTGGTCCCGATAGGGTGGAGCCTGTGAATCCCTGGGCAGAGTAAAAACAAGGAGGAGGTGGAGGCGGTCCATGGTGGATCCTGAATTTGCCCATGATTCTACACACACACACACATACACACACACAATTGAATAAAAAAAAAAAGAAGTGGAAAACCAGATCTTTATCTCTGATGTTTATGAGTCCAGGGGAATTGGCAGCAGTGGATCAAAGTGCCCAGAAATACCCCTCCCATCTTATACAAATCTCCACTTCTGATTATGCTGGCAGCCCAAATTCAGATAAAGAGAAGGCATCTCAATCTGTGAGAATTTAGACAGAACCAAACCACTGTATTGCTGAGCTGTGGCTTGAGATTGTCAGCAAGGAGATGGTTCACATACAGGGTTGTTCTCTATTGTTTTTCCTTTTGTTCTTTTGTGTTCTATATGCTGTGTCTGTGTTCTTGTGGGTGTGCGCCTGTGCATGCAGAGTTCAACGCCGGGGGGGCCTACTTCAATTGCTCTTCACCTTCTTTTGAGATGGGGGGTCTCTCACAGAACCCAGAGCTTACAGATTGCCCAAATTGGCAGGTCAGGGAGTTCTGGGGATCAGCCTATCTCCCCTTCTCCCCTATTCCAGAGTTTCAGATGTACATCAGGGTGCCCAGATTATGTTGGGGGGCTGTGGGAGGGATCCAGGCTCAGGCTCTAGTGCTGTGAAGGAAAGACACTTTGCTAACAGAGCTCTCTCCCCTGCTCACGTTTTATAAACCTGCGCGCCCCGGCACCCCACAGAACATGCGGTGTGAGTGTCACGTAACAAATGTGCCTGCAGCCTTTGACTTGCCAACATTTTGGGGTGAATTTCAGTACGGACGTTGGTGCTTTAGTGGAAGAGATCCAGAAAGCAGAGCCGCTGATCACGGCGTCCCGCACAGAGCAAGTCAAACGCGTGGTGGAGAGGCTGCAGGAGAAACTCGCCCAGCACAGCGACCACAGCTTCTATCTGTTCAAGGTGCGGCGCTTCAGGACATCCCACGGGTGACTTGAGGGAAGGGTCTCATGTCTGATTGATGTCTCTTCCCCCTATTTTCTCTTTTCTTGAAGTATGTGCCCCCCCCCAAAAAAGGAAAAGCTTATGTGTGTTTTCACTGCTTCTCACATATTTGGTAATAATTTCAATAATTGTTGAACAAATGACCAAAATTCAAAATACTTATATCTGGAGATGTTCAGTAAAGATTCATATAAATTTAATTCAAGGGTTGTAGTGATCAAGTCAGTTTTGTTGATGAATTAAAATCATTTTCTAGTTAGAATAAATAGAGAAAAGTTGCTTTATGCTGTATTGACCATTTCTTTGTGTGCTCTAGATTAGATTTCAGAAAGATTCTCTTCTATGTGACATGTTTTCATTCCCACTATGATTTTTGGTGACTAAATTAAAACTATAGCAAATAAAGTCACACAGTGCTTAAAGAACAGCATGTTTATTATTTAAAAATTTGGAGTTTATAAAATTATAAAATTCAAATTACAGTGATTTTATTTTATTTCCTAAATATAACTAGTGTAATAAGTATTCTTATTTTTCACACATTCATCTGTTCAATCTGAAAAATTCCAGGATCTCCTTGGTCCTAATTCAAATTCCTGGAAAATGAGGTTGTACTTGCTATATTGTTTCTGTCCAGCAGGTGGCAGGGTTTAACCACCAATACGAGGTCTTGCCCATAATGACCTCATATTATCTTGAAATATCTATGATAGTGAAAGATGAAATTATGAATAGTTTCACTGAGACAGTGGACATGCCTAGGATTGTCCCACACTAGCCAATAAAATCAAAGATTGTTCAACTTTTATTCATTCACTATATATTCATTTAAGCTCCCACAATATTATAGGCGATGTAAGGGTTGGAAGAGCAATGAGATTGCCCTACTTGAAGTGAATTTTAGGTTATAAAGAATAATAATCCATTGAAAAATATATTTGAAACATATTTAATATATATCTTATGTACACTTTTCTAAATACTCACATAGCCATGTGAAGCATGCAAAAGGAAATGTTAAACTTCAGTGTTGGGCGGAGAGATGACTCAGGGGTTAAGCCTCTGCCTTGCAAGCAGAAGGACCTGAATTCAGATCCCAAATCCCTTATAAAAATGCCAGGTAGAAATGAAGGCAATCAACACTTTGTACTCTGGAAGGCCGAGTCTAGGAAAAATCCCAGAGAGAAGGCAAAAGGAGATAGAAGCAATCCAGGATGCTTCCCAAAGACACTCTTGGTCCTCCACAGGGACACACAGTGTCCTGCCCACCCCTCCCCCAAACACACACAGGGCAAACACAAGTTGAGCGTAGTTCTGTGGCAGTGTTTGGTGTCTCAAGTGTGATTGATCTTAAGGCATAGATGCTGTTGGTGGAAGAAAGTTCAGAGCCAGTTACCTTTTGTAAACTTGCAAATGTTTAGCCTGTAGACACAATTCCTCTCATCATTTGTTTGGACACTGGATCATGTCTATTTATCACATATAAATAAGAATACAGCTAATGTCTTGTGTTGTCTGACATTGAAAAATGACTAAACTTGATTTGGTGGAGTCCAGAATAAATGGTGTTTCCTTCTGCCCAAGGTCCTTCGAGCGCATATATTACCACTGACCAACGTGGCGCTTAACAAGTCTGGCTCATGGTAAGTCATCTTCTTATTCTTGATGTGTTAACAGTTCTGAGTATTTGCGAGGTGTTCCACTGAGCTGCAGATCTGCGGTCCCGCAGAGTCCAGATCTTCTCAGTTTTCTATAGTATTTGTGGCATTTTGGATGGGAGGCAGCCTGAGATAAGCACGTCCTATAGCTGTGTGTCACTGGCCTCAGGCACAATCCACTGGCATGCAGAGTCCATATGCTGTGTCATGGTTGGCTGACTGGGACCTCTAAGCTCAGAGTGAGAACTGTCCATTCGGCCCTATTTATTGGGGAGTGAGCAATAGAACCTTCAAGATTGCTCAGAGGATGTCCTGATGTTCTTGGATGCTGAGGTCTGGTTAGGAAAGATGGAGAAAGAAGCCTCAGCTGCAGGGACAGGCATAGATCTGTTCACTGGCTTGTTGGAACAAAGCAGCCCAGACTGAGGGGTTGAAGCAGCAGAGATGTTTGCTTTAAGGTTCTGGGAAGTTGTAAGTCTGACATCAAAGAGGTTCCTTCTGAGAGCTGAGAGGAAGCATCTGTCTTCTCCCTGTGCCCCGTGCGACCTTCATCGTTACACTTGCTCTTTCTCTGTGAGAGCACTTAATTATAAGGACACCAGTCCTTGTGGCACCCCGAGAGCATGACTTCATCTTCATTTGCATACTCAGTGACCTCATTTCTAAGCGAAGTTGTCTTCTGTGATATTGAGGAGTTAAAACTTTGACCCATGTATTTTGGGGGAAATAAGTCAGCCCACGGCAAGATTACACTGTGTGTGTATAGTTACAAATGCAGGCTTACATTTCTCCTAAGGCAGGGAAAGGACACAGGACAAGGCGCTAGAAGGGAAGTGTCTGGAGGCACGTCCTCCTTTTTCATCACTTTCTTCTTGGTTGGGTCTAAATGTCTGAATGCTTTCCACCTTTCATTCTTGCCACTCCACACCCAAACAGGCTTTTTAGTCTTGAAATCTTTTTTTTTTTCTGGATTGGGAAAATATGTCTCTTTGCTATGCTTTTGAGCAATGTTTCTGTTGCAAAGGTGCATTGAAGAAAGTCTGCTAGTCAAATATGTAAGGCATGGTTTAGATACTGTTATTGAAGCATTATATCCCAATGTTTTAACTATTCTATGATGGGTGGAAGACTTATGTTAGCTTACTGTAAGAAGTGTATCTATTGGACACCTTCCACATGCAGTCATTATTCTGGCCTTGGATTCATCCAATGGCAGACACACTGGCTTTTAGTTTTTAGAGGTGACAGTGGCTGGCCAGGGATTGTGTCTGTGGAGAAGCTGAGATCTCAGAGTTAACCAGACTTGCCGGTCTGTGACTATAAATACATTTTGAAGGGCCACTTATTATCAGGCAAGACCTGGCAGCAAATGATTCCTTTTGTTTAAGCAGAGACAGAGGCAGTGGGCTTGAAGTGAAAGGGTCATTTAGGGATGCAGGTTGCAGGAGGCAATGAGGAGAGTGTGTGAAGCATGGGGGAAGGGGTGACTAGAAAGATAATCAGGATTTTATGATGTGAAACTCTGGGAAAAGAATCCTGTTCATAGAGACATATTTATGATTTCATAAGATATTACTTAGTATAATGTGCTTCAATGATATAGAGCATTTCATGGGAATATCATTGTTAAGAGCAGAATTACTTTCTGTTCAGTAAGTGTCCAAGTCAAGGGATTTCTGTGTTGCTCCCCAGTTGCTCGCTTTACATATGTAACATCCATCATTAAAATGAGCAATAAAGGAGTCACCATTCTGCAGGCAAAAGTGAGGTCTCTGAACCCGCTCCCCACCATTCTCACTGTGCCCTGTGTTAGCTTCATCACAGGGAGCTATGATCGGACGTGCAAGCTCTGGGACACGGCATCTGGAGAGGAACTGCACACCCTGGAGGGCCACAGGAACGTGGTGTACGCCATCGCCTTCAACAATCCCTACGGGTATATCTGTCCCTTCTCTTGTGGCTTCATGAATTCGTGCATCTGTCCATCATTCATTGGGAGAAGAAGGCAGGGATAAAGTACAAACCATTTGTGTGTGTGTGTGTGTGTGTGTGTGTGTGTGTGTGTGTGTGTGTGTGTGTTTATGTGTACGCATGCATTTGTTTGTGTGTGCCTATGGAAACCAAGAGTTGATATCCATTGTCTTCCCGTAGCTGACTGCAATAATTTTTTCCATTTTTATTTGTTTTTTCTACTTTTACATGAGTTTTCATCCCAGCTTCCCTGCCTCCCATCCCCTCTCTTCTCTTCACCATTCCCTCCCATTCTGTCACGCCCTTCTGCCTATGTGCATCTATGGACTTCAGGGTTGGCTCTGGCTGGTCTACTCCTGTGGGTTCTCAGGCCTCTGTAGTATATGTTACCACCCCACTGATACCGACTGCAATAATTTTTGAAACAGATTCTTGCCATTGAACCGAGAGCTCACCGATGCGACGAGGCTGCCTGGCCAGTGGGATCCAGGGGATCCTCCTTTCCCTGCTTCCCCAGCACCTAAACTTCGAGTTGTGCACCACTGTGCCCAGCTTTTACGTGGGTGCTGGGGATTTGAACTCAAGCTCTTAGGCTTGTGTGGCAAGCATTTTTCCCACTGAATCACCTCTCCAGCCTTGGAACCAACCTTCCCATATCTTTTTCCATGCTTCCTGCTTTGGGACAGATGTTATTTTGTGAGAAGTAGCTGAGTTATGAGTCTTTGCAGAATCATGTGGTGCAGAGAGGACAGAGCCGAAGATTGTATTTAGTGAGTCTCTGCCCTTGGAAGTTCTTATCACTGTGGCACAGTGCGGGCTGCTTATCTCCACTGCACAACGTGGCTTATTCCATTTAGAAGTTGTCTTTCAGTCTTTCCAGGTAGAAAAAGATGTATGTGGTAACGTGCTAACTAACAGTGCCAAGGTCCACAGGAACATTCTCAAAGCTATTCGCACATTAGGCAATGTTTTCTGTCCTTAAATGTCACATGTGACTCTTATCCCTGGCATCTTGGGTGTTTGTAGTGAAGAGGCAATCCACTCTGCGGTTAACCTTTCCCAACTTTATCAATGGTGGATTGGATGTCTATACACTTGTGCTTCTAACTGTAATTTTGCAATTTATGGTGGCGTTTAATTACAGAAATTATTTAAGCAATTAAGATACTGTATATGCTAATAAAATGACTGTAAAGACTGTAAAGAGAAAGTTGTTGTTTTCAACAAAAGCAGATAAGGTAAATCTTTGAAAAAAAGTCATGAGTGGGAGCAGCCTAATAGGAGAAGAGGGCACTGCGAGAACGTGCATTCTGCACTCAGTTTCTTCTTCCAGTACTCGGAAGTCTCTACATAGTCTCATCTGTTTAAATAAAAGAAATCCCAAAGCTTAGAGATCCAATAAGATTTCTACAACAGCAGGTGTTGAATTAACTGGCTCATAATCATTTGTGTGGCTCAGTGAGTTCAGAGGCCTTGGCCTTGGGTCACAAGATTGGCAGATGAAGGCATACTTGTAAATATTTGAGCAAAAAGTTAAATGGTATTTATGATTGTTTGAAGACAGCTTGCCAGATGTGGCTCACTGATGGTTGTACTGATGGTAGTACTGTGAGGACAGTACTCACTGAGGGTAGTACTGTGAGGACAGTACTCACTGAGGGTAGTACTAAGAGGATAGTACTCACTGAGGGTAGTACTGTGAGGACAGTACTCACTGAGGGTAGTACTGTGAGGACAGTATTCACTGAGGGTAGTACTGTGAGAACAGTACTCACTAAGGGTAGTACTGTGAGTATAGTACTCACTGATGGTTGTACTGTGGGGACAGTACTCACTGATGATTGTACTGAGGGTAGTACTGTGAGGACAGTATTCACTGATGGTAGTACTCTGATGACAGTACTCACTGAGGGTAGTACTATGAGGACAGTATTCACTGATGATAGTACTGTGGGGACAGTACTCACTGATGATTGTACTGAGGGTAGTACCATGAAGACAGTACTCACTGATGTAGTATGTGAGGAAAAGCATTCATTGGTGGTAGTACTGAGGGTGGTATTGTGAAAACAGTACTCACTAATGGTTGTATTGTGAAGACAGTACTCACTAATGGTTGTATTGTGAGGACAATACTCACTGATGGTTGTACTAAGGGTAGCACTATGAGGATAGTACTCATTGATGGTTGTACTGAGGGTAGTACTGTGAGGACAGTACTCACTGACAGTCGTACTGAGGGTAGTAGTGTGAGAACAGGGGCAAAACTGACTTAAAACCCAAGAGAGGGATGGAGATTTCTAGGTTCCTCTGTTTTTTTTCTAATTGTGATTTTTTTAATTCATTTGTCTTTCATACATGAATGTAGTGAATTATGGTCTGTTCTCACCTTAATTTCTAACCCCACCTCCTATCCTCTTCAATCACAGCCCTTTTCTTCCCTGCCAGTCTCCCTCCTATTTTCATATCTTTTCGCATGTATGGTCCAATGAGTTTTATCTGGACTGCCTTTGATTGCATGCACCTGAACATGTGCTGGGGCAGGAATCATGTATCAGTGGATATATCCTGAAGGAAGATGTCTCCATTATCCCTTCACTCACGATCAGCATTAACCCTCGTCAGTCTTTCAGAGAGATGTAGAGGCTCTTGAAATCTTTCCCCTTCCATGGTGAAATGTCGAAGGACAAATGCTGTGCACATCTTGTGGAACTCACATAATTGCAGTGAGCGCATGGTCGCAGTTGAAAGCCTGGCATCTCGGGTCACGTGTCTTTAAAGATGACTGAGTTGAAGCTGAGCCCAAAGGTTGGGGTATGGAGAGGACACCAGGGAAGGGGCTTCAGAAGCTGGAGTTTAAGGTGGGGGCTACCAGCCTACCTGGCGGCCATTCCCTTGCTTCCAGGTGACTCTCTCCTGTAGAAAACCGGGAGCGAGATCAGAGCATTCTCAGAGGGCAGAATCTGTTCCACAGTGCTGAGTGGCTCCTGAAGGTTTGTGAACACAGGAGGGGAAAGACGAATGTGGGTTTCAGAAGGATCCCTGTGCAGGGAGGAGGGGCTGGGGTGAAGCCAGGGGACTGGCAAGGGTCCTCGCCCACTCCTGAGATGATAAGAGATGCTTCTGACACTGGAACATTTGTCAAAACACGACACGTGGAGTAGAAACTTCATACTACATTTAAAACATTGGTATCTAGGTTTCTAATGTCACTCTAGCTTCTAACATGAAGTGCTTCCAAAACACATTAATTGTGATTGCACAACCAACTTAATGAGAACATTAAAATGATTTGGCGTTACAATTAAACTGCAGAAAATTTAACTTTTATGTATACACTTTTCTATATCACAGAGAATTATAATTTTTATGATACCTTATTATATCAACTAATGAAAGTGAAAATTTTATTGAAATCTAAGCAATATCATTTTTTTAAATTTATTTTTAATTACATTTTTTGCCTAGTCATATAAGCTCAGTAGGTACCCCTCTTCTTCTCCCTCCCCCTTCTCTTCCCCTCAATGTTCCCCCTTTTTACTCCCCCCTCCCTCTCACCTCTTTTCCTTCCCTCCTCCTCTCTTGATGCTTCTTCCTGCTTACTTATGAGGGTTCAGGACTCTGTGCATAACTTAGGGCCCCTTCTTGGGCTTCCCATTAGTATGTGAACACTATTATGACTGTTTAACCCCTTGCTTTTAATGATCCTACTGCCTGAAGCCTTCTCCCTTGTGATCCATGCTAGACTTTGAGGGGTAGTTGACATGTCAGCCATTGTGCAGGTCAGACAAGGTTCAATCATATTGTGGCTATAACCTGGCTGCTGCAGCCTGACTTGTGTGGAGTATTTTGCATATCATTGTCCTTCCCATCTTTAGGCTCTTAGAATCTTGCTGCCCCTTCTTCTGCAAGGTCCCCTGAGCTTTAGGATGGGGAGAGATTTGGCTGGTCTGGTTTTGGATAAATATTGTAAATATTGTAGGGTTGTTGGTGTTCTGAATTATGTTTTGTTATTGTTTTCAGTTTTGCTTTTCTTGTACTACCCTTAGCTGCATTCTGATTGGAATCAAAGGTCATCTCCTAACCAAAGATAAAAGACTGTTTAAATGAAGCTCTCAGTATAAGAAGAGATTCAAAGGTAGATGGAAGAATAGGAGTAGGACACAGCAGTGAGAGGGGTCAGTCTCCTGTTTGCATGTGCATGTGAGTGAGCATGTGTGTATACATGCATGCACATGTATGTTGCATAATGTGTGCATGTGTGTGCATGTATGCATGTGTATGTGTGTGCATGTGTATGCATGTAATATATGTGCATGTAAATGTATTAGTTTAGTGTTTATGTATTTCAATGCATTAGATCAGGAGTAAGTTTTGATTCAATAAAATAATCTTAAACATGAGCATGAGTGATACCTTTTATCACATGATGTCATGAAGACATCAAGCACAGTTTGTGACAGAGTGGATATTAGCCTAGTAGCAACAGTGATAAGCGTGATGCGTTTGAAGGGACAGGAAGCATGGAGAAGTGGGCTCAGGGACCTGCACAGGGCTTTGAGCTTCTTTTGAGCAAAAGGTAAAAGCAGTGGATGGAAAATGCTTGGTTACCCTGGACCAGTGCACAGTGGAGCCATTTGCAGCCGTGGTGTCCAGCCAGAAGTGCCAGGAAGCTTTGAGGGTGTTTGCCAGGACAAGCTGCTCTGAAATGGTCACAGGAAGGATTTTGCTTTCTTTCAGCTGAGAGACCTCAAATAGTGGCCTTGGCGCACAGAGACAATGCAAGGTGTCGGTGCTAGAGTAGCAAATGTGAAGTCTGCCTTCGTAGTTTGCTTCAGCATACATGGCTTGGGCCTTAGGGCCAGCTGAATAGTAAACTTACACCGTGATGATGATCTGGGGCTGCAGCTGTAGTTCAGTGGTTGAGTGTTTGTTCAACACAAGTGTAGGTGCATATGTATGGATGCATTTAATTTTTTGAAAATTACATATGCTTACTATATGCACACTGTATATGGATAATCTTACATATTTTACATATATAAAATTCTCCTTGGGTTTGAATCTCAGCAGTGGAAACATAAAATAAAGGAATCGTTGATTCTAAAAAGCAACCCCAAGGCAACCGTTACAACAACAACAACAACAAAAACCATACAATGTGGTTTTTGTTGTGTGTTGGTGTGGTGTGTGGTACATTTTTGAATCCCAGAACTGGGGAGACTGAGGCCAGAAGATCTTGATTGAGACCAGTCTGGGCTACATAGTAAGATCCTGCCCCCCAACTTCCCCCACCAAAATAGCGGGACTGGGTGGACATTTTGATGTCTTCCTTTAAAGGGTAAATAGGGACCAGGAATAAGGTAAATATTTCAGTGCTGAGATCAAGGGTTAGTCTAGTTCTACCCCTTGGGTAAGGACAACACACCACACATGGAACCTCCTGTTTGAAAGGAACCAAGGTCTTCATGAAGTCCCTCTCCAAATCTCTTATCGCAGGAATCTCTTTGGTAGTGTTTTCCCAGGAAGCCACTCACACTATCTGAGTGCTATAAACCCTGTTATCCATACAGGTAGCTGGATCCCTCTCTCTTCATAGTCCTCCTCTTAAAAAACCTTTTCCATGTACACCTGCTAGTAGAATTTTTCCTGTGTTTGTACAATACTATTGGTATTGTTCTATTGCTTTTCTAAGTGGAATCTGTGGTCATTGTGTCAATTTAAAAACCACAATCATAAAAGCATATTTATACACTTAATGTGATTTTTTTGTATTAGCATGGAAGTTAATACCATTCAAGAATAGATCTTTATTTTGTTTTTATTGACACAAACAGGATGGCTTATTATTTGCAAAGTGCACTAGCTACCTGTTCAAGTGCATTGATAACACGTGTTAGTACCTCTAGTCTTAGTTCAGCTTTCCATGCAATGTGCCTGGATTTGTTTTTAAAACCCACACTTTTAAAAATTTCAGTGACAAAATTGCCACTGGGTCTTTCGACAAGACTTGTAAACTGTGGAGTGCAGAGACGGGGAAATGTTACCACACCTTCCGGGGACACGTGGCAGAAATCGTGAGTATATGTAGCATCATGAATAATATCCTATGTTGTTCTTTCTTGTAAGCTCCCATCATAAAAATGATAACTACTTTTATACTTATCTTTCCAATTTCTAACCCAGTATTTTATTCTACATGAAATTGCATATGATAGTATTGTTGTACCTATATTTTTTAACAGCTTGTAGATACCATTGACTAGCAGTAGCTCCACTAAGTAGGATATGAGATATGATAAATACGTGAATGAGTATAATATTCAGTCTCACATTTTTGTTATTTGCGTCAATCTCTGCAGTGTCTCGAATGTTTTTGTCTGGGGCAATTTCAGTCACTCTGAGGTTTCTACTGCTTCCAAGCTGCCAGCTACTCATATATTTGTACCTCCTCCCCAGACCTGCAGAATTTGACGTACTGTTCTAAAATTTCTCCCACTTCGTGTGTTGTAGGTGTGCTTATCATTTAACCCTCAAAGCACGGTGGTGGCTACAGGAAGTATGGATACCACAGCCAAATTGTGGGACATTCAGAATGGAGAGGAAGTGTGCACTCTGACGGTATGTCAATGATGCAAAAAGACTGTCAGTTGTGTTAAATTTTAGTTGTACCTTGTTAGGAAATGAAAGCCATGTTCAAAGGGCTTTGGAGCTACTGATTCCTAGACTGTAGAGTGGTGTATTGATGATCTCAGAAGGCTGAGTGCGGAGCAGTCAGACAGGCTTTTATTTGGAAGACCTTCATTCTGCAAAGCATGCAACCTTGCAGCCACTGGCTAAAAAGCAAGCAGGTGGGGACTACTAGGGAGAAGCAGAACCAAGAGTTCTCATGCCACAAGGTTCCTTAGGGGATGACAGACAGTCCACAGTCTCCCTCTCCTCTCTCGCCCATCTCAGAATTCTGGATCACATAGAACGGCAAAGACTAAGTAAGTGTTCAATGGCAAAAGGCCAAGGGACATGACCCGCAGAGAGAGTGTGGATGGCATTTGACCTCGGCTGTCATGTGACCCACTGAGAGAGAGAGAGAGAGAGAGAGAGAGAGAGAGAGAGAGAGAGAGAGAGAGCGAGAGCGCAAGCATAGGGGCATTTCATCTTGCCTGTCACCAAATATTTAGTACCTTCATTTTATCACAACCAACATAGGATGATCATGGAGTTCCTGACCATGGGCTGGGGAAATCTAATTTCCTTGTACTTTCCAAGTTCTAAATGAATCTAAAAAAATCATACACAAACATATTCCTTCTTGAAGAAAGGTTAAAAAATAAGCTAAAGTAAGTTTAGTTTTCTAGTTTATAAGCATATTGAGTACTCACCCCTGCTTCCCTCCATTCCCCCTCCTTCCCATCCCTCTCCCTTCCCTTCATCAATCCATCCCATTCCCTCCCAACCCTCCTGCCTGCCTGAATCTATGGACCCCCAGGTTTCCTCTGATTATCTACTTTTTTTTTTATTATTTGAATTGTGCGTGTGTGTGTATGAGTGAGGACCACAGGTGAATTCAGGAACCACCACGGACGCCTCCACCTCCTCCTTGTTTACTCTGCCCCGGGATTCACAGGATCCGCCCTACCAGGACCAGAAACGCAAGCGGCCCCCGCTTCCGTCCAGCATCTACATGTGGGGTCTAGGATCCGAACTCAGGACCTTCCGCCTGCAAGGCAGAGGCTTAACCCCTGAGCCACCTCTCCAGCCCCTGGTTATCTACTTTTATGGGGGTTCAGGCCTCTGTGGCATATCAGTAGCCTGTCTTCAGGCCACTCCACTGATAGGAGCATTTCCCTTTACTCATCCAGCTTTAGTCCCCAAGATTTCCACTCTATGTTCTTATGTCTCTTGAGTTCCTTGATATTCTATGGAGGCATGTTGGTGTGTCAGTAATTACGTAGGTCTGGTATGGACAAGTCTCACTGCAGTGAGTCCTGCTTTGAGTAGAATGAATCTTTCCATCTTTAGGTTCTTACAATCTCACCTCCCTTCTTCTGCGAGGTTCCCAAAGCCTTAGGATGGGGCGTGATTAGGTTGGCCTGATTCCAGGTGAGCCTTGCTGAATTGCTGGTTCCCTGCATTGTGACTGGCTGTTGCTGTTTACTTTGCTGTTCTGCTACTGCCCTAGACTGCATCCTGTCAAGGTGTTGAGATCCTCTACCTCTGTTGTAGAAGAAGACTTCTAGGCTGAGTGCTAAGTGTTCTTCCAATCTATGGGTATAATAGCAGCTATTTACAGAGCAGTTTGGTGTACTGAGAATGATCATTTTAAATATCAAGAACTTTTCATTCTTAAATCCAAGGACCTCACATTATTAATGCGGGAATTGTCTTTCTGATCTTGGCTTGATTTTATGAGTGCTTCTTTCTCTCCCTCAGCCTCCCAGCAGAGAAGAACATGGACGGACAGGTCCATATTATTCAGTACAGATGGCTTCAAAGTATTTTTTCCTTTCAGTGGTTCTGCTCAGGGGTGCTGGGCAGACCCAATCCTACTCCCCACAGCTATCTGCTGGCAGAGGGCACCCCCTCTCCTGTGCTCTCGGAGGTCTGACATCAGCCGTTTCCTCTGACATTTGTAATCAATGTGTACATGAACTTTTCCAGCTACTTTTCTTCTCAAGAATACAGCCAAGTTTGGCACGGTGGTGTGTTCTAGAGGCTGTGGAAGGAGGGTCGCACTTTCCATGATAGTGTGGGCTTTAGCACAAAAATGCAACACAAGAGTAACAAGAATAGGGCTGGAGAGGTGGCTCAGGGGTTAAGCCTCTGCCTTGGAGGCAGAAGGTCCTGAGTTCGGATCCCAGATCCCACGTATAGACGCCAGGCGGAAGCCGGGGCAGCCTGCATTTCTGGTCCTGGTAGGGCGGAGCCTGTGAATCCCAGGGCGGAGGAAGTGGAGGCGTCCATGGTGGTTCCTGAATTCGTTCGTGGTTCTACACACGCGCGCACACATACATATATATGCACACACGCACAATTGAATAAATTAAAAAAATCTTAAAAAAAAGAGTAACAAGAATAATAAGAAACTAAAATGATTAATGGAAGAGACCCACGCTGTAAGCAAGAACCTCTTAACAAAGTTGTAGGATCCAGAGCGGGAGAAACCCCATCCCCAGGGTCTTACATGATTTGGTACACTGGGGCCAGACTGTTAACCAGGGAGAAGTCACGTGAAAACAGGCATTTGTTATCAATTTCACATCAAATTGTCTTGGATGTCTCTCCTTCCTTATACATTATTAAGTTATACATTATTAAGTTTACCCCATGAATTGCTTTCTTTTGACTGTCAATTATTATTATGATTCACTTATGATTTTGTCTTTATATAAATTCATTGCCTTCTTAGTGCTCCCTGACTGTGTGAAAATAAGCCTATGACCTCTTGCATCCCCAATCAGGTCCTCCGCCTTGAAACATACCCACCCATAGCATCTTCAGTGTGTTTAAAAGAGCTTTCCATATGTAAGGCAATGAAACTTGATAATCTTATGGGACCATGGCTACCATATTATCAGCTCAGAAACGGTCTGTCACAGGGCCTGTCTCGTCACCCCACAAGGAACTTATGCACAAAGCCTGTCTCATCACTCCATAAGGAGCCTGTTACAGGGCAGGCTCTGGGGCTCCTGCCCAGCTGGCATCTCTTTCTCTCACCATTGTTTTTCCTTTTCAAGCATTTCTTAAGAGATGATGCTGTATTTCACATCATCGAATGCACTGCTGTATCTCCAGGTGTATATGAGTGCTTCTGTTCTTCTAGGGACACTTGGCAGAAATCATTTCCTTATCCTTTGACACCTCGGGAGAAAGAATCATCACAGGATCCTTTGATCACACAGTCATAGTATGGGACGCTGGGGCTGGAAGGTAACTTTAAATTCTTTGGGAATTCTAATCTGTGTTAGGCAGTAGGAGGGTCCCAAGCTAACCGTTAGTCCACTTTGTTATCCACTGTTATGAGCTGGGCTCCATAGATATGGGGCACACTGAAAACATAGTTGATTCTTTAATAATATTTATGATCTACAAAAATTAATACCAAACAGTCACATGAAATGTCGTCAGTAACCCAATTACGTAGTCATTATTTACTCCATGGTCTACACAACCTCAAAGCTTGTGTTATGACCAGGAATAAACGGAATCTTGTAAATTTCCTAAATTTAACTTGACCCAAGATTCAATTTTGTCAATGATTTTTGGTCTTACTTGAAAACAGAAGGGAGTCTGATGAGAGATGAAGGGTCATAAGGGAAAAAAGAAGGGGGGCGAGATTAGAGATTAAGAGGTAAAAAAATTACATTAGGTAAAATAAATTCACTATATTCTTGTGTGCAACAATGAAATATAAAAAGTTAAAAAAATCCTAAACTAATAAACATATGTATATATAAAAATAAAATGTGGAAGGAGAGAAGAGAGGTAGTCATGACAACAGCAACAGGTTCTGGAATGGACCGTGTTAGCTTACAGGTCAGACCCTTCAGCCACCTTGTTGTGGTCTCTGGGCCCCCAAGGCTTATGGAGGGGCGGCCCATGCCTTCCATGGCTGCTGACACCTGCCTATGTGGGCACAGGGTCGCTTGTCCCCTGGCTCTGCTCACTGCTGCTGAAACCACTGCTGACTCTTCCAGGGTTTATGGAGTCTCCTCCTCCTCTTCCATTATAGAGCTAGCTGTTTAGTACCAAGTTAACAAAATAGCGCTGCTCATGTACAGCCTATGCTGTAGCGAGCATCTCTTGACCAGTCCCGATTATGTCCACTTTGCAGGAAGGTGTTCACCCTAATTGGTCACGGTGCTGAGATCAGCAGTGCCTTGTTCAACTGGGACTGCTCTCTAATACTAACCGGCTCCATGGACAAGACTTGCATGGTGAGCTCAACAGCATAACTTCCCGCTGTGCCTTCAACCTTCCTCCTGTGTCAGATATTTGTCGCAACACTAACGAGCTTCGAAGAGGGTATCAAATTAAGATATTGATTTATAAATCATCTTTGCTGATTATTATTCTGAGTTTCTGATTTTCAAAGTTTGAAGGTTTTATGTAGTACTAAGCAACTTTTATTTATTTCTTCAGATGTGTGAATGACAGCATAGGAAGAGGTGCTTTATATTTATTCAATGTCCTACTATTATTCATTTATGAACTTTTAATGAGTGTGATTCTCAAGTAAATATCTTTCTGCCTCCAAGTTTCTGTGCTCTCAAAAACTGGTTACAGAGAGTTTATACTCTTGGGTTACCATTTGAATTTATGTGCAAAGTATTACAATTTTATGATGTACTTTTCATTTCTGGCATTGTAGTTTGATATCAAGCACTATCATCTTGCCTATTAAAAAATACCTTTGGGCTGGAGAGATGGCTAAGGAGTTAAGACTCTGCCTTGAAAGGTGAAGGTCCTAAGTTTTGATCCTAGGTCCCACGTAAAAATAACACTATGAGGAAAGGCTTATGGCCTATGCTTCTGGACATGGTGGGTGGAACCTGGGGAAATCCCAGGACAAAGCAAAAAGGAGGTAAAAACAATCCAAGCTGATTCCTGAAGTCACTTTTGGTCCTCCACAGGGATATATGATGCCCTCCTTCTCTCTCAAAGATAAAAACACACACGCATAAAATAAATTTTAAAAACCTGTCATACCAGTCACTGAAACATCTTGAGATTATTTTCCTTCTCTTCATGTTATGAGTGCTTCTAAATGTCTCAACTCTGGTCTGGCTCTGACTGGAGTGTCCCTCCACATGGTTGTGTGTGGGCTCTGGTCATAAATCAAGGCAGACTGAATTGAACAGGGAGAAGTCAAAGTTCAGTTTGGCCACATTTATGTAGCCAGACATACCCATGACATGAAGGCTGCTGGTCCTCTTCAGCTTTTCGAGAGGAATTGAGTTGATTTTTGGGTGTTTTCTTTAATTTCAGTTGTGGGATGCTACAAATGGAAAATGTGTGGCAACTTTAACAGGCCATGATGATGAAATCCTAGACAGCTGTTTTGACTACACTGGAAAGCTGATTGCAACAGCTTCAGCTGACGGTAGGTAATCTGTGTAAGTGGTAAGTTAAGGAGAAATTATGTTTCCATTCACAAAAGAGTGAAAGAGCAGGATTCTTTGTCATGTGTTATCTCCTTCAGGACTTGCCAGGGTGGCCATTGTGTGCCTTATCTCTGTGATGATCATATGTGTCTCCACAGTATGCCCGTGTAAAGTTCTGTATGTGTGTGTGTATTGTGGGGGATTAACTGCGGTCCTTGCTGGTGCTAGGCAGGCACTTTACCACTGAGCTATGTGGTATGCTTATTTCCTTGTGCCATAATCTTAGTAAGTTGCTTCAGTTGGCCTTGACTTTGCTCTGTAGCTTGGGGTGCCCTTGACCGGTGATCTCCGTTCTCAGCTGCTGAATAACTGGGGATAGCAGGACTGTGCCACTGGCCTTGACTCCATGTCATTCGATAATCACATCTGATACTTCACATCGTCACCTCCCCAGTGAACACACAAATACGCCCCTTCATCTTTTCCATTTTACCTGCTGTGAGTCATCTCCTTGATGAAGTTGCTACCCTCTGTTGTCCTTATCGACTTGGTTACTATGAATGGTGCTATAATAAATCTGCTTTATGTCTTTGCACCTAACACGCAACTCTATTATGTCAAATCTGTGATAATCTTGTGCCATGTGCTACCTTTGTTTACTATCTGTGACTCTGCATGATGTTCATGTCACCTTGTTGAAGCCATGCATAAGTATGATAGTAGGAGTGTCTCAATTCTGTGAAAGCCACATGTGATTCTATGTTGTATATGTCACTTCCCTCTTGACTGTAGGTGATGTGTATTATGTCTGGTTACTCAAGGAACACGTGTTATTTTGCATAGCATTGGTATTATGTCATGCTCTTCTGCCACATGATGATTGTATCTAATGCAAGGCACAATCTACATCATGTGTTTGAAAGTTTATTATGACCCCAATGCCTGTGTTATTTATTTGATGGCAACACATTGCACTATACCATATCTGTGCCATCTCTGAATCACCAAGTGAGATATTTCAATGTACATGCCTCTCCTACCAGATGACCTGCTAGACACAACCCTGTCCACATCACCCTGTTGATGGCTGTGGGTGATAACACACAGCACTTGAATCAACCTCCAGAGCTATGCCTGCATCTATACTGAGAATCACAAGCAATGTATACTTTGTCCATATCATGCTATTGATAACCACTTGCATTGGTTTACTATGCATACATCAGTTTCTGATAACATAACATTTTGTGATACTATGCAATTGGCCATTCCCATCGAAAACTATATATGACATTGTTCTATGTGCTATCTCTTTAAAAACCACATATGTCATTATATCTGCACTATTTCTATGACAAGTATTTGTGGTGCTACATCTTGACTGTAGTATACTCCTAGCAAGCATGTCACAGTTGAATCTGTAGCGTCTTTGACAATGTCCTGTTTGACATCACATTTACCTATGCTGTCACTGTGAGAAGCATACACTGCTTTACTCGACTGAATCATCCTCTTGAAAGGTATATATGATGTAGATACCATGCTCTGTCAGTAAACCTGCTAACTGTGTGCTAACTATCTAGCATTCTATACTATGTAATTATCTAGTTGTCTGTAATTGCAGATGCTGTCCTATGTCTAGTGCATTTCCTCGAAGTTTATGTATGCTATTTCTACCTCATTTCCCAGATAGACACACTCACCCATGTTTCATGTTCTTTAGACAGTTCAAAATTCTTCATTATATCTGAATCATATATTTCAAACCTTCCAGAACGTTGTGCAGTGTTCATCATGTCCTTGACTACTGTGTATGGTACCCTGGCCTGTGTCATCCAACTCAACTGGAAATATGTGGATATTGTATTGTTTGTGTGTATAGCTTGATGACTTTGCATAATGATAAATTGTGTCCCTTAATTGACTATATTTGTGATATTGCATTGAGATTGCATCATCTCCCAGCAACCCATGGGAGATGCATCTAGAGAAATAGAGTCAATATAATGTATTTACTTATGTCTGCCTGTCTGCTCATCCATCCATCCACCCATTCATCATTCCATCCATCCGTCTATTCATCCATCCATCATCCACCCATCATCCATCCATCCATCCATCCATCCATCCATCCATCCATCTGTCCATCTATCTGTCTGTCTATCCATCTATCCATCCATCCATCCATCTATCTGTCCATCCATCCATCCATCCATCCATCCATCCATCCATCTATCTGTCCATCCATCCAGCTAGCCATCTAGCCATCATGATAGATAAGAGAGAATCTATTGTGACAAGTTGGCTCATATGGAAATTAAGAAATTTTACCTCATGCTGTCTATAACCTGTGTAACCAGGAATGCTGGTGGTGTTATCAGTCTAAGTCTGAAAGGCTGAAAATTGTAATTAGTCCAAGCCAAATACTTGAGAATAATAGTACAAGTCTTGATATCTGGAAGCCTGAGAACTGGGGACTCTGAGAGCTGAAGATGAAAGGTTGTCCCAACTCAGGAAGAGAAAACCACTGTATGCTCTTTCCCTCTTCCTTTGTTCTCTTTGGGTCCATAATCCATCAAATGATGGGCCTAGGTCTTCTTTATTTGAACATCTTTATAGACACCTGAAGGAACACTCCCTGCACACTGAGTATCCTTACTAGACTGAATCATCCTCTTGAAAGGTGACATATGACACATGTGACACATGAAGGCAGGCACCAAGTCACCATTCTGTGTATCATGCTCGTAGCATCCAAATAATATACTATGCTCTTTCTATGCCATCTTAAAAACATGTCATGCTCTGGACCATGTCCTTCACAGCAGTGTATGAAGGTCTATTCTGTCTGCATTATTTTTCTTGTAATCATGTAGGATGTGACACTATAGTTACATCTTTACCACCATGATGACAAATGAAACTATGTAATATTGATGTCCTTTTCCTTACAGCCATGTGTGCTTCATCTCTCTGCAGGTCACTAAAGTCGATGTAGTGTGTATCATCATGTAAAGTCAGTCTGTGGTTCTTGAATGATCTCTGTGTAGAATTTCATTGGGAGGAATGCATATTTGTTGTCATTTCTTTGTAATCTATTAATGATATTGTATTCTGCCTCTCACTTAAGCTTGGTGGTCTATATGTTAATATAACTGCTTAATAATCACAGTTGATGTGCTAATATGGATTATCTTTAATTGGTTTTATAATATGCTTATATAATTACGTAGACATCTGTACATTTATCATATATAGTAAAAGTGATATATATGTGTGTGTGTATATATATATAAATAAAGCACTACAGCATAACCATAACTGCACTGACATAACTGACAACTGTGATAGTACTGTGTAGCATCTATATTATTATTCTATTTCATTAAATGGTAAAATTCCTATACTACTAAATATTCTATTAATTCTGTACTGTGTCTGTATCACCTCACTGATAAACAAATACAGTGCTGTGTTATCTTGGTAACCATGTATGTTCTCAGAATCTGAGTCCTCTTCATGATGTTATTCTTTGAGTCATATAAACTCTGGATCATTTCCATGATGCTACAATATATCTGTGACATACAGATGACAACTACCAATGGGGCTTTAACTTTGTGTTCACCACTTCCTTAATAACCATGTGTGATATGCTCCATGAAGACTGCCAAGCCTCCTTCAGATCCATACCCAAGGGCTGATCTCTGTATACCCACCACTGTGATTACCACTGATAGTCCTTTGTTGATGAGTGATATAAATACCTGTATGATGTCACTATATACATCATCTCCTTGAGTACCACACATTGTGACACTGGAGAGTATCTTATGATGCTACACGAAGCATGTCATTTCTATATCCACATGTACGTGATAAGTTCACTATGATCGTATGTGAAACTACACAATGACAATCTCATGTTATGGTTGAGCATGTGTTGTGCTGCCTTGTGTTATTTATAGCTGAATGTCATCTCTGACTGTAGTAATTTTCTTGCCAACTTCTGAAATTCATGTTAGAATCTTTGCTATATCTACCTTGCATACTTGATGATTGCTGATATTTATGATAATGCAGTCTAGTTATGTGATTTCTTTCTATAATAAGAGAATAATCTCTCTCCCAATCATCTCATTGTCACATATTACCACTGAGTAATAGTGTTGTATATGTGCCATCTCTCTGTCAACTTTATTATCAAAGCTTCTTATTATCTACTGTCTATAGAATCTTTCAACTATGCCTTTGCATGACATGGTTTTTTTTATTGTGTGATCGTCTGAATCTTCCTGCTGTTATGCCATTCATATGAGGTTATATGTCTACATCACCTGAGATATCATCTATGTTCTGTGCCACAGGTCTTCAGTGCCACCTTTAGAAATATGTTTGGGGATAGATACAATATGATTACCTTGCATCTTTGATGACCACATGGTCCTCTTGCACTACAGGTAAAACTCTCTCATGATAATGAATGGTTCTTCATGATGCTTGCTTCATTTTTATGACAAAAGCACATGCAAAACTGGGTGTTAATGATGTTTTAATAATGTTATGGTATGCTATTATTGTACTTTATATTTTTATATATTTTGTATTTTGTAACTATAGGATGCTCTGCCATTATTCACATCTTTGAGAACTTCGAGGCATGTAAACTATATTTTAATTCTTTCTTTGACAGTGATGTATAATATGACTTATAATGCCATGTGGAAGACAGAATATCAGGGTTAAAAGACAAGACAGAGGAACTAGATCTCAACCAAAGAAATAGAGAAAGTTACACACACACACACACACACACACACACACAGAGAGAGAGAGAGAGAGAGAGAGAGAGAGAGAGAGAGAGAGAGAGAGAGAGAGAGGAAAAGCATATATAGGAACTACAGGACACCATAAGAAAACAAAACTTGTATATCATGGACGTCAAGGAAGGAGAAGAATTCTAAAACAAAGATATACCCAATATTTTTAGTACAACTGTACAAGAGACTTTCCTTAACCTAGAAACAGAGATGCCATATAGATACGAGAAAGATGTAGGACAGCAAATAGACAGGACCAGAAAAGAAACTTCCACAACATATTATCATTAAGACACTAAAAAAAGACATAAGGGAAAAACACAAAAAGTTGTAGGAGCAAAAGGACAAGTCACATACAAAGACAGGCCCTTAAAATAACCAATGACTATCCAATAGAAATTCACTTTAAAGCCAGAAGAGTATGACAAGATACATTCTAAATACTGAAAGGCCACAACTACCAACTCAAAATACTTATATCCATTTAAATTATCTATAAAACTTTAAAGAAAAATAAGGATTTTCCATGAAAATAAACTAAAAGCATATATGACCATTAAGCCAGTTTTATAGAAGATTTTATCAGGAATACTACACTCAGAAGAGAAAGACAATATAAGAGAATAATAATAGAAGAAAAAGTAACCTACAGAGTTCCAAAACTAGACAACCAAAACCAGAATGGCAGGAACCAATTAATATGCACATCTCAGACATATAACTAAACGTCGGTAGACTTAACTCCCTAGTCAAAATACACAGACTAGCAGATCGTTTAAGAAAACAGAATCCAATTATCTGCTTCCTCAAAGGAATACATTACTATCAAAGATAGTATTAAAGATATTTTCAAGATAAAAGGATGGAAATCCATATTTCAAGCAAACAGAACCAGAAAACAAGCAGGTGTGGTTATTCTAATATATCTGGCAAACAGACTTCAAGCTAGCACTAGTCAGAAGATATAAAGAATATTTTATATTCATTAAGAGAGCAATCCATAAAGAAGCTATTCCAAAAATACACACATCAAACATTGGTACACTCAGATTCATAAATCAAATACTTTTAGATGTCAATCCACAGATTAACCCTAATGCAATAACATTGGGAGATTGTAATATCTCATTCTCACAAATAGGTCATCTGTGCCAAAAACAAGCGGGAAACACATGAATTAAACCACTGGTCAGATCGCTGGATCTAACAGACATTTACAGAACATTCCACCCAAACACCAGAGAACACACCTTCTCCCCAGCAGCCCATGGAACATTTTATAAAATAGATCATATATTAGGCTACAAATCAAATCTCAGCAGATAACAAAGAACTGAAATAGCATCATGAATCTTGTCATATCACCATAGAATAAAACTACGTATCAACAGCATGAGAATCTATAGAAAATAAAATCATGGAAATGAAATGGAACACTATTGAATTACTATTTAGTCACTGAGAAAATAAAAAGGAAATAAAATTCTTAGAATCCAATGAAAATGAAAATTCATATCAAAATCTTTGAGAAGAAAGTTCTTAGAGGGTCTTCATAGCTGTATCTTTGTTATAGGATGTTATCATATCTCTGTGATATCATGGAGATCACAAACAAGCTGCCGATGCATCTGAAGCATTGGAAAAACAACAGCAAGCCAACAAGATTAAGGAAGAAGTCAATAAATCAAAATAAAAATACTATAAAAAGAATGAATGAAGCAAGGAGTTGGTTCTTTGAAAAAAATAATGAGACTAACAAACCTTATCCAGTTTTCCAAAAGAAGAAAAGAGACCTAAATTAATAAAATTAGAAATGAAAAAGGCAACTATTGAAATGGATATTGAGGAAATCTAGTGAAAACATGAGAACATTTTCTACTAAACAATTAAAAAGAAGTAGATGAATTCCTAAACACATACCTTCCCACTGAATTTAAACCAGGATAAACTAATTTAAACACCTGTAACAAGCAATGGGAATGAAACAAACAAAATCTCACCTCCCACACCAAAAAGAAAAAGCCCAGGCCCAGATGGATTCGATGCAGAATTCTGTCCAACTATCAAAGAAGGTCTGCTACCAATAGTTCTCAAGTTACTTCATAAGTTGAAAAAGAAGGAACATTTACAAACACTGTCACTAGTCCAGTATTACACTGATACTAAAATCAGATGAAGATACACACAAAAGAAGCTATAGGCCAATCTCTCTGATGAACACAAATGTAAAGACCCTCCATAAGATACTTGCAAAGAGAATCCCAAGACACATTCAAAGTATCATTTACCATGAGTTGGTTGGATTCATCCCAGACATTCAGGGATGGTTGGACATGCATAAACCAATAAATGCAATTCTTCACATGAGGAGATCAAAGACAGAAAACACATGACCACATCAATAGATGGAGAGAACCTAAACACCATGGGGGAAAAGAGAGTGGGAGGAACCTATCCCAACACAATAAAGGCAATATACAACAGTCTGCAACAACCATCACTCTCAATAGAGAAAAATTTGAGGCACTTGTACTAAGATCTGAAACAAGACAAGGCTGTCTACTTTCATCATTCCTGTTCAATATAGTGCTTGAAATCTTAGATTTAAATTTTAAGATTTAAATCTTAGAGCAATACAACAAGGAAAGAAGATTAAAAGGATACAAATATGAAAGGAATAAATCAAGTTATCCCTCTATGCAGATGATATGATTCTATATAGCACAGATCCCAAGGACTCTACTAAGAAACTCTTACGCTGATAAACACTGTCACCAAAATAGCAGGATACAAAATTAGCATACAAGAATCATTAGCTTTCCTGTAAACCAAGGATGAGCAAACTGAGAAATGAAAGAGAAAATCCCATTTACCATAGCCTGAAGAAAAATAAAGTCCCTTGGAATAAACCTAATCAAGGACATGAAATAACTCTACAATGAACAATTTAAAACACTGTGGAAGGAAATTTAAGAAGATGCCAAAAGATGGAAAGACCTCCCATGCTCCTGGATCCACAGGATTAACATTGTGACAATGATCTTTCCAAAAGCAATTTGCAGAATTCATGCAATTCCCATCAAAAGCCTAATACAATTCTTTGCATAAACTAAAAGTACTTGCCAGAATATATATCAAAGTATGATATCCTTTATTGTATGAGTGGAAATATGACATAATAAAGTATTTCAGTCCCATCTCCTTGGCAATAATCTCTGAATCTAAGCTATCTGAGTTATAAACTTCATAGCTGTGTATGAAGTTATAAGTAGAATTATCTTGATGATAATGAACATGGTGTCATTTTGTACTACTGCATATGATGCTACAATTTAGCTATGTACATGTATTTGTGTATCTATGTATCTTTTATAGTTATGTATGAAGCCACACTTGTGCACTTTATTTCTGTAAAAAGATCTGTGATATAATTGTAAGTCTTCTCAATATTATCCAGCATATCCAGTGATTCAGTTCTCTGGTTTATCTCCTTTACAAGTACCCTTTGTAACATTTTAAATGTGTACTGTGGGTTATTTCCAAGAGGAGTATAACTGGTATTATGCTATATCCATCTGTATCATCTTTTTGATATCTGTGTGATACCACAGTGTGAATCGTCTCTCTCTGCCGCTATACTAGGTTTGTGTAGCCATTCCTCACACTGCTGTGTTGTGACCTTCATCAGTGCATACAAATGGTAACTACATGTGTCCTGTTTCCAGAAAGACACAGCTGATGGTTTAACTAGAGCAATGTGATCTTTCTGATGGCCAACGTGGCTCTTGCACCATGTCCCTCATTTCTCCAGCAACTCTGACAACACATGTCTGCCCAAACATCTTCAGAAACATGTATCATGATACATCAGTCTCAGTGACTTGAAAATGACCTGTGATGCAGACATGTATCTCATCTCTTTGAAAAACACATTTGATGGCACGCTAACTATCAACGTCAGTTTAATGAACACTCACTGAGCTAGAATATGGTTCCAACATGCATTTGATGACAGTGGATCACACTACACCATAGCTATACCATATCCCGATCATCCTTCACACATTAAAACATGTACGCATTACGCTGTTGACAGTGCTGCTGTACTTTGGATGTTTCACCTTGATGACTGTGGACAGTATTACTCATGAGATGCTGATCTTTACAGATACATAGAACACTCTACTACATGTAGTTCTTTGATTTATCATGCATCATGCTTTTTCTTGTCTGTAACTACATCAATATCCAATGATCCAATAGGATATTACCCTATGTATCCTTATCACCTAATGTCCCTTTCCGGTACTACCAAGTTTAACCAATCTTACTGATGATTACATGTGATGTGACATAATTGTGCCATTTCTAGCAACAATAAATGTCACAAAACCAGATCTGAGTCAGAAATATGAAGACCTGTATAATGATAGACTACATCTGTGTGTCATCACATTAATAATTGTGCATTTATGTGAGTTTTATTCTATAACATGGCATGTCATCTTCAGTTCATATTATGCCTTGAATGTGAACGTCATTTTCCTTTAAGTGTGATGTCCCACAATGCACTGTGTAATGAAATATGCGGTATGTTATTCCTGCATGATCCTTTGGTGACATATATCATGTCATACAATGACTGTTTGTTCTTCTTGAGGGTCATGTTTAATGCCATACAGTCTATGTCATGTCCTTGGGGACCTTACCTGGTGTTAAACATTCTCTGTGTGATCTTAACATGTTTCATTCCGCTATGCTGTGTTTTCATGTTTTATTCATGCAATTTGTGAATTGATATCAAAATGTCTTTTAAATTGTTACTGTAGTGGACATATATCATATCCTTGAGAAAGAAGTGTGATTTCACCTTACATTTCGTCTCCACAGGAGCATCTGTGGGCTTTACTCTTGGCTCTCATCTTGGTAACACTGCCATGTGATGTTCTGCTCCATTACTCCACGTGTTGCACTGCAACCCAATCCTCACTACCCACCATATGTGATGTTATATCCTATGACATGTGTTTGATTAACATGTAAATTGTCACCAATATCTACCTTTTTTCCTGATGACCACACATAATATTGCATGTCAATGTCTGTGCCACTTACTTGAAGACTTATTCTGTACTGCAGTTCATCCCATGAGGGTCTTTTGTAACTTCCCGCCTCGCCCTTGTTGACACTTGGAAAATCATACATGGCGAGGGATTATTTCTGCATTGCTTCACGGACCACTACGGTTAATGTTCCACTCACCATGCCGGTCACAGTTCTGATGCACACGTGAGGTTTTCCAGACTCTTTGCCAATTCCGTGACGCTAATGGATGATGTAGCAAATGTCTTTAATGTTTACCTGCGATCATGTGAGTTGCTATACTTGTGCCAGTGCCCTGAAGAAAGTGTGACACAGCACGTAGGCGGCCATTTACTGACACAGCACATACATGATTATCCTGTGGACCACATGCTGGGCTTATGTCCTCACAATGTCATATGAAGTTATGCCCTGTTTGCTTCCAAGTTCACATAATTATGCATGGTGCTGATCTCAGTGTGAGCCCCTGATGACAGTATATTATGTCACAAGGCATCTGTGGAGTTAAATCAATGACCATATGTGATTCTGCACCGTGCCTATACAATGTGCTTGTCAAACACATATGGTGTTCTGACTCCATTGTCTCTTTGATAATTATGTATAATATTTAAAAGGAGGTTCTTTGATAAGCACATATTAGAAAGGCTCACAGATGTACCTGCATGGAACACTACACACACACTACATGCACATACCCACAAACACACACACAGAGGAGAAGGGGATGAATCAATGCCTTTCCCAACTGTGACTTGTTCCTGTTTTTTCCTTACTCATTCTTGGCTAACGAGCTCTTCAGAGGTGCAATGTCTTTGCTGCAGCAGCCACTTTGCCATCACTGGCCATTGCCTTGTCTTTCTTCTGTGTCCTCATTTCTATCTATTATAACCACAAAGCACCAGCTATATTCTGTTTGTGTTTTCTGAAGCTGAAAAACATGTTCTCATGACATTTAGAGCATTTGTATAGACTTCTCTTTTTCTGGCATTAGCAAACTCTTCAAGTCAATTGCCCCCTTTCTTTTAAGGATTTTGAAGCAAATCGTAGCAACCTGTATAATCTTGAACATGTAAATTCTAAAATCCCAATTTTATCCTTTTGTCTACTCTCCTCCAAAGTTAGCACTGTAAGAAAGGTAAGTAAAACCTCCTATAACAGCATTTTACTTTGGTGGCCATTAATACCTGCCATTTTCCCTCTATCTTTTGTATATTTTTATGTAGAAAAGAAATCTAACTCAGGCATAACTTTATTTCTGATCATAGCTTCTCTTTCTATGCTTAATTTAATTCTCTTTCCCCCTAATTATAATGCAAATTATTCCTCCCTCCCTCTCTTCCTCTCTCCCTCTCTTCTTTCTTCCCTCCCTCCCTTGTTTTCTTCCTTCCTTTTTAGTGGACTGTCTACAATGCTTTGACACTTTGGGGGCAGTATAGATATAGGAAGAAACACAGCATTTTATGACTCTTTTCGTGTGGTGGATCCCAGAATCTATCTTTTGCTCACTGTACTGTTGTTGCAGATCCCTGTTCACCTCCACAGGTGCAGTGAGACCTGGCTTACCAACAGTGTGGGTATCAGAGGATAGATATTTAGGCAATTCCAGGTCTTTGGTTCAAGCTCTGCATTTCAGATGACTTTATCTGTGTCCTTATTCCTCTCCAAAAGGAACAGCAAGGGTTTACAGCACATCCACAAGAAAATGCATAACCAAACTGGAAGGTCATGAAGGAGAAATCTCAAAGGTGAGTTGCTTTCTTGTTGGAATGGTAGATTTACATTAAAATGGGGGCGTGTTTAATATAATCCTCGGAGTTGGTATCTCACAGCTTACTGTAGGAAATTACCCAATGTGTTTATTAAAATGAAATAATCAGAAAAATTCCCCAGACATCAAGTGGGCAGATGTAAAGAGGACAGCTAAAACTGAGTTAAACAATCAGGATGCTTTTAAATCTGGATGCCTGAGTTCAATCCCTGGAAGCACATACTATGGAAGGAAAGAACTCCTGTAAGTTGTCCTCTGATCATTACACAAACCTGTGGTCATTTTTCTTTCTTTCTACAGATTTCCTTCAACCCCCAAGGGAACCGTGTCCTGACAGGCAGCTCCGACAAGACGGCCAGAATCTGGGATGTGCACACTGGCCAGTGCCTGCAGGTTCTGGAGGGGCACACTGACGAAATCTTCTCGTGCGCATTCAACTATAAAGGCAACATTGTCATTACAGGTACAGGAGCAATACACAGTGTAGACTTGGCCTCCTTTTAAAGTATAGTCTAGGTTGTCCACATTGGCCGCTACAGGACCCTGATCCTTGTTTGGGGTCTTTGGCTTCTCTTGGCATGACATTATTATTTCTGTTACTGAATTTGTTCTTCTTGCTAACTTGTGTGTGTGTGTGTGTGTGTGTGTGTGTGTGTGTGCGTACATGTGTACAAGAAGGCACTTGAATATGTGTGCCTGTGGAGGCCCAAGGCTGACGCTGGGAATCATCTGATCACTCTTTTTCCCTTGTTGCTTTTTTCTGAGGTTTCCCAGACTCTATCTTCCAGGACCAGTATTGCAGGCTGCTGTCATAACTGCCTGGCATTTTTACTTGGGATCTGGGGATCTGAACTCAGATCCTTTTGCTTGCATGCTAAAGCTTTAACCCCTGGGCCAGCCCCCTAACCCCCTCTTTCACTCACTCTTCTGAGATCAGGGCTAAAGATATATGTAACCCAGGGTGGCCTTAAACTCGCCATGTAGTCCGTATTGGCCTCACACTTGCAGGAATCCTCCTGCCATAGTCTCCCAAGTTCTGGGTTTACAGTGTGAAACACAAGGCCTGTCTCCCATTATTCAGTTTCCTTGCTGTGACTGACAGGTGAGGTGGCAATTTAGGAGTTTGCCTACTTGGAGACTACGCTTCCCAGTCGTCCATGGTTGAAACAGTTATGGCTCAGTTGGTATCAGCTGATGTTAGGAATCCAAACAAATTAGGACCAGATCCTCCATTATTTACTTCATAGCCAAGTAGAGGTTTGTTATTTGAGTTAAATTTATTTTTCTCAGATCTTTCTTGCTCTAGGACTAACACTGAGAGGAAAGTACATGCATCAAAATCTTTCCTCAGCTGTCAGCAACTGTGTGACTTTTTCTGGTGAGATGTAAATGAACATCTCTTTTTCCCATAGAGGACCAACAGCAGACCAGAGACTGACGGAGCCTCTAGTCTAGCAAGGGGGACCAATGAGTTTAAGAGTGACTTATAGGAGGATATGGGAGGGGCTACTTCCAGAAGCATGGGTGGGGGTTGCCAGCAGGAGCTTGGGTGAGGCTTACTCCTGTGATTAAGGGAGAGGTTGCTTGTAGGGACATCAGTGAAGGGACGCTCACAGGAATGGGATGAGGGTTTGTAAGTTTCATGAGTGAGGGATTACTAAGGAACATGGGTGAGGGGGTCACTACAGGACCATGGGTGAAAGGTCACTACAGGACCATGGGTGAGGGGTCACTACAGGACCATGGGTGAAGGGTCACTACAGGACCATGGGTGAGGGGTCACTACAGGAGCATGATGAGGGGTCACTACAGGACCATGGGTGAGGGGTCACTACAGGAGCATAGATGAGGAGTCGCTACAGGACCATGGGTGAGGGGTCACTACAGGAGTGTAGGTGAGGGGTTATTACAGGAAAACATGGATGAAGGGTTACTAAGTAGCATGGGTGAGGGGTTACTAATGAGCATGAGTGAGGGGCTCCTTAGAGGGGTACAGATGACACAAAAGCAGCTGTATCGCTGAAAAATACACTTCAACACAGGTGACTTCAGGATGGATGACGACTCATAAAAACGACATCCTTGGGACTCCTTGCCCAACATGTAGGAGCTCCCCCAGAGTATCCCCTGCCCCCCAATAATTAGTTTGCTGTCTTTATGACCCTGGGGAGGGATCTTGTGTGAATCCTATGCTTTTCTGAGTTTCCTCAGACGCCACAGCTTCATGAAATCCTTCATTTTCCGAGTCTTACAAGCCTCCATCCCATCTCTAAGAAGGAAAGCTTCAATTTAGAGGAGATAGCTGCACAACTGCTATTTATTGTGGATTAGTTATATAACAAATATTTTGTAAGTCAGGCTGGCTTTAGAGCAGGTTAATTTAGATTGTGGGGAGGACACAAATGACAGGCTTATAAGGTATGTGAACATGGTGTCCCAGGACAGGTCTCAGGATGGAACTTGGGATAGAGACAGTCTTGCTGGCTACAGAGGATTAGACTAGCATGGTTTTCATTGCATTGGGTAAAATCAGAAATGTTGGGCTCATCTAAGAGCTGTTCTACCAGCCAGCCTGGCTTCCTATGTTAGCTTGCTGGTGGCTTTCCTAGTCTTACAACATCAAAGGCACTGAGGGAGCATGTCGCTGTCTCCAGCATCCTAAAACGCCTCCCATTTTGACTTAATTATGCACAAATTATGGTTTTCACCATGATAACTATGATGCAGCATTCCTGAAAAACTACCTCACACTCGAGCGAGAGCAATTGCAAGTCCTTTCCCATGATAAGGAAAACTGTGTAGGGTAGCAGGATACCCTGCAGGGAGTCACTGTGTGTGTGGGGGGGGGGAGAAGAAGGCCACTGGACTGCTTGGTCCTGTGTGTCACGTGGTCCTGTGTGTCACGTGATGCCAACTCCAGTTCTTCCCTCAGCCAGCCTTACCTCAGACCCCAGAGGGCTTTGAGGAGTGTTACTTACCTGTGCTTTGCTCAGACGCTAGCTGGTAAATTTCCGAGTTCTTCTAATATGCCATTGACATGCTTCATATCAATGCATCAATGATTCAACGCTGCCCTGCTGGCCAGCACGGCTAATTAGGGAGAACAGCACCCCTGTCTTGCCACCAGAAGAACAAATCACCCAAAGTTATCTGTCATAGTCTCTGGGTGCACCCTGGTATGATTAACTGATGTTCCTTTTCTTGTTTTGGATGTCTGAAGTTGGTTCAGAATCACAAATTGGCAGGGTTGGCCAGTGTCAGCTTTACATCGTTTTAAAAGTTGAGTTTCTTGTGCAAGTTGTACAGATTTGACAGATATGATCCCTTCATGAAGCCTTTTGTACACTGACATCTGCTCTCTGGGAGTGAGAACCAGCTATTGATGATGAAGATGTGTCGATGATCGAAATGTTCCCTAGCAGAGCGGGAGCCCCCCTCTTCTCAGGCTCAAACTAGGCTTGCTTAAGTTTACAGTATTTCTACCTGATGGTGATGTCCAGCAGGGCCCGTTGGATCTCGCTGGTGTGAAGGTGCTCAGGTGTGACCGGCTGGTTTGAGATGATCTACAGTAAATCTGCCAGAGCTGCTGGGGGTCTCCGCAGCTTTAGCACCTGTCACACTGGGCTAGGGAGCAGTGACTCAGGATAAAGTCCTCCTGTCATAGGGAAGGGCTACTTGAGTAAGATAAAGGCAAAAGTAACTATGCTCTTTGTGTCCTTAGGCAGCAAGGATAATACCTGCAGAATCTGGCGCTAATGGAGGGTCTGTGGGTAAAAAACCCTCCTGGCCACCATGACCAAGAACCCAAACCTCCAGAGGACAAGTGGACTCTTGGGCTATTCCATCTGCCACCTCTCTTTTTGTGCAAGCCCCCTGAATAGCACTCTGTCCTTACCCTCACACACACGGCCCTAAAAACTTAAGAGAATCTACCATTCTGCCATATTATGGGATGACAAGGGGACAGGCCATTATTTGTTCCAGCTGTGTGTATATTGTCATAACATTCTCATGTTGATAAAGAAAGGCAGAGCGCCTTATCAGTGCGTGTCCAAGATTCTACCTCGCAGAGTGTTGTTGCAGTTTCTATTGAATAAAGATTTTTTGGGAAAAATTCCTTATGGATTTTATTGTATTCTATGCTTATAGGGTGAGATAAGGAAAAATAAAATGATTTCTATTTAATAGCAAATATATTCTGTACTGGTAGTGGGCTGAAATACTTGCAGCAAAGTTTGTATCTAAGGAAATGTTGAACGGAGCAGACATTCAGACCATAAAGTTAAAACCTCAGAGCTGAAACAACTAAAGTTAAAGTGAAAATAATCAACTGTCTCCCTGAGTGTTGTTGGAATATTAAAATAAAAAAGGCTTCCTAAAAGATTCATCATCTTCTTTCTACGAGATGGAGAGAATAATCCGATGTCATCCCATTAAAATTCTTGCTTCTGCTTCCCGTGTTTTTTGGAGTCACATCCAAAGTCCTGACACGATCAATGCCACGGTGCGTTTCTCCCAGGTTCCCTTGAGGAATGTTATGGTTTCAGGTCTCAGTGTTTAGATGTCCAGTACATTTTGAGCTGCTTTTTGTATGTACGATGTGTGACACACGGTTCAATTAGCTTTCCATTACTCTTACCAACTATCTGAGCTGTTCGTGGTCAACTCATGAAGAACAAAGGTTTTTCATTCGTAGTTTTAGAAGTTCAAGTCCAAAGTCACTCAATCCACTTGTGTCTGGGCCTAAGGTTGGGGGCAGGGGTCGTTATGGAGGGTGCACATGACTGAGCAGAACTGCTGAGTTTGGGTTCAGGACAAAGAGAAACAGGAAGAGACCTGAAAGCCACAATCCCTTCCAACGACTGTGTCCCACTCTGGTGTAGGGTCTTTTTTTTTGTTTCCTACCTTCTAAGGTTTCCACTTGCTCCCTAAAGCACCAAGCTGGAGGTGAAGCCTTCAGGTCATGGTGCTGAGCACACCTGACCCTGCTTGGCCTCTGAGGTCAGGAGCGAGCAGGTGCCCTCAGGGCGGTGTGGCCACTGATGAATGCAGGCATATTCTGATTCCAGCTCTTAACTCTTGGGAAATTAACACTCTATGGGGCTCAAGCCTCCCATTGTAAGAAGTGATAATAACAGCTATGTTTTTGAGGATCCTGATTACCCAGCACATGATAAGCATGGTAAGAAATATTTGTTACTGTTCTTATCATCCACAACTGTGTCATTTTATATAAACGCATGTCTTAGGAAAGAGTCCAATATTATTTCTCAGAATTTGTGGCTAATGTACTGATGGTTTTGATGGATCATTGCATCTTAGGGAGCGTCGTAGTTACTTGCATTGCTGCCAATAAATTCATGACTGATCTGCTTACGGGGACAAAAGGTTTGGCTTGCAATCATCTGATTACAGTCCTTGTTCAGCTTGGCAAAGCCCACACCAACACCAGGAGCTGAGGGAACTGGCCATGCCAAATCCACAGGACTGCTGAGAGGATCGATCCTCACTTTCCAGTCCAGCATGTCTGACCAAGTATACAGAAGGATACCAATTGTCTTAACCAGCTTCCTCCATCTTATTCACCTGCCCAGGGCCTAGTTCCACCCACCACAACTTGGCTCCTCCCCATCCACTAGAGGATCTCCTATAGGCTTGCTCAAGGTTTAACTCAACTACTGATTTCTCACAACTGTGTCCAGAGTTCAGCGCCTTCAGCTACATGTTGCCACCAGTAGCTAACTATCAAAGAGAGAAATATGTAGATCAAAAGTTTTATCAATTAAAATATAAATTCCCTGGGGCAAATGTTGAAGTGGAGAGCCGAGAAGCTTAGAGAGGATCAGTATAGATGCTTAAAGTCTAGGCCATGTCCATGTTAGTATTTAGATTTCCTATAGGATTTTGAAATGGAAAGGAGCACCCTTGTAAAAAATGATAAATAATTTCTAGAAACACATCTAAAATTACAGTTGCTTATAATTTTGCATAAGTTCTATTTTAAAGTTAAAACAGGCACTTTTGAATAAAACAGTGCTTTTTACACATGCATGTCTTCCATTGCCATTTAAAAACACATCTATTTGCGGAAGAGGGGGCGGTAAGATTGTAAGAGCAAAAGGATGGGAGGAGCAACGATTTGCAAGATT
Source organism: Typhlomys cinereus (assembly GCA_023101885.1). Taxonomy (NCBI): domain Eukaryota; kingdom Metazoa; phylum Chordata; class Mammalia; order Rodentia; family Platacanthomyidae; genus Typhlomys; species Typhlomys cinereus. Next base: position 2,286,097 of record JALPQD010000201.1, read on the forward strand.
CTCAACAATAGTTGGGGCCAAAGCAATCATAATGGAACTTTGCATGCCCTGCGCAATGTCCAGCGCACTGTTGCCCTCATAAAGTCTAGCATCTGTTAAGGGCACCGAGACCCCTGGAGGCAAGGGATTGACAGCCATAGTAGTAATCTTATGATTAAGGGGAACAAGAGAAAGGGCTTATGGAAATGCCACTGGGTCCTTATATGTCATCGGAGAGGAGGACCCAGTGGAGAGTTAGGCGCACACAATAAAGGACTCTCTGGGAATTGGGGGGGAGACACTGGGGGAAGGGGAGGGGGGAGGGAGGGAACTGGTAAAAAATTTTAAAATGTATAATTAAATTTTTAATAAAAAAAAAAATCACATCCTTGGGAACTCGAGCAATGTAAAAAAAAAAAAAAAAAAAAGTAAGTTGCAGACTAAATAAATTTATGTAGTTTTGAAAATTTAAAAAAAAAAAAAAAAAAAAAAAAAAAAAAAACATCTATTTATGTCACAACTGAATTTATTGTCTTCTGTCTTCCCACTGCTGTTGTAATTGAAAGTGAGTTACTCTTTCCAGAGAGACAAAATTCAGTCACAATTATTCAATTGTTTGAAGATATGTTCTTAATTTTAAGTACAAAAATATCTACAGACTGACTCAGATATCTGCAGTTGCTTTAGGCATCTTACCAAGATAACTTTAGGTTTTATTAATTGAGATTCATTGGTGCTTGGATTTATAGGTTTTTGGCTACAGAGAACAGCAAACATTGTGATAACCAGGTCTGTCCCAACAGTGGTTTTACCCTTAGCTTGATGATTCAAGGGCCAGGGATTCCTGACCTTCCATCCTGCCACATGCAGCAGGCTGTATGCTGTCCTCCTACATGTCTGTCTTAATACAAGACTGGGGGTGCAACTTTCATAAGCATCTTTATCCAGTTGAAAACAGAATGGTAATCATCTCCCAGTATCGGTGGAGGATGGTTTCCAGGTCCCCCATTGGATAAAAAGTCTATCAATGCTCAAATCCCATATATGAAATCATCTTTAGCTTACTTATCATTTTTATAAGTACTGCATAAACAGTTGCTATACAAAATTTTTAATAGTGAGAATCTGCAATGCTCAGCACAAGATAAAGTTTTTAAAACAGCTTGATCCATATGGGGCTGAGTCCAGGGAGAGAATCTTGATAGAGATGGTGCCTGTGTTTGCTACTTACCTATTCTCCTGGGGCCTTTCGTAGGAGCAGCACCAGTAGAAGAATCCTTCCTCCCCATCTTTCCTCTCTCTTGCCATCAAATCATAAGCATCAATGTCAGTGAAAAAAAGAATTCCTAGTTAACTAGTCTTATGACTGTTTTACCTAAAATTTATAACTGAATACTAACAACTGAAATCGAAAGCTTCTAATTTTCACAGCTTCCTTCTGCTTTATCAGATGACTTTTTTCTAAAATAGTAGCAAAGATGACTTTTTAAAATGTTATAATTAACATTTTCTGTGTAAAACAGTTCATTTAATAAGAGCAAAAGGTGGAGATTATAAGTCCCATAGAGGTGGTAACACAAGCTTAGATATTGGGATCGATTCTCTCCTTTCTTTCCTTTAATGTCTCCTCCACTGTCTTCTTTTGATTTCCTCTGGGGCTCCCTGGTTCTCATGAGACATCCATATGATGGGAATTGACTGAAAATATGAAGGGAACATAATCATTCATTCTCATGTGTGTGTTTGGTGAGTTACTTAAATCACACCCCAGGACAAAGACATCTGGTTTTCTGCCATCCGAACTTTCTTTTCCTCTTGCATTTAGAGCTTTATGTTGCATTATCTAGATGCTTTATAATGGGTTTATGGCTGATTGGTGTACTTGTAACACATGGGAATTCCAAGAAAGCTGCACAGAAACAGATACATGCATTCCTCAAGGTATACCCGCTGAGACCCAAGTCATCAAAGGCAAATCAGATGAAACTAAGTGGACTGCACAAGTTGAAAGACTGAAAGTAGGCGAGAGTCAGGCAGGCAAGAAGAAAGGCTGCAATGGGAATAGAAGGAAGGGATGCAATTTGGAGTTAAGGTGTGAAGATATAAATTCGCCGTGTTCATGTATGAAACGCTGAAAGAATAAAAAAAAAAGAAAGTGCAAATACAGAAGAGATAAGGATTGATATTTATTTTTTGCCTTTGAGAAAATATTGGATGTGTTACTTTGAGGAAAATTGTCTTGAATGCACTTACTGGAAATAACAAACATTAGATAAATACGAGGCACAACGCACCTCATCAAACGGGGAAGACCAGGTGAATTCCCACCATCAAGAACTAGATGTTGCTGTTTCTAGCTGTGTGTGCAAGTGCATTTACTCTCTTTCCCAGCAGGTGGCAGTGTTTATCTTTCTGCAGATAAGTTCTTGCTTTTCTTGACAAACAAGTGCAAAGAGTAAACTTTTTAGTGTGTGTCCTTTATATGACAGGGTTATATGGATATTTAGCAATGCTTCCGATCTGGTATATTTAAAGCTTAGGACCATATGGCAGATTTGGGGCAAATGATACAACTTATTAATCCTGATGTACCACAACAACATTTTCTCATCTACCAGTGAGGATGGGTAGTGCCGTGAATAAGAAGCAGCTCCATATTTTAAATTTATGTTGGGAGCCATGTGTAATCATTTATTTTGTAGCAACAGAATATATCAAAGAATGCACCATTCTATTAAGTAGTGGTAATAGTCTTTTATACTATTATAGTGCAATAGTCTTTTTGTATTACTATTTTATTACTGCATGCATGGGTTATTTTTTATGTGGTAATAAGATTTGCTGCAATTCCAATGGCATGGGAGTGTAACCACTTGTAAAAACTTGATGTTTTATTTTTACACATCCATGAACTTAACAGTTAAATCTGTGTGTGTTTGGTCATCAAAGATAAAAGTCTGTTTGCTCAGAAACTAGTGGCCAAGGGAAGTCTCAACAAGAGAGCAGAGGCTCAAAGTGAATTAGTTTTGTAGGTGAAATGAAGAAATACCTGTCTGTTTCTCATTGACAAGTTGTCTATTAAGACAGGCGTTTTGGAGACAGAGAGAACTTTTGTTGACTTGGGGCACATGTAGCAGTTTTTGGTGGGCCACAAGGGGCCATGTGAGCAACTTGGGGTTTTAAAGAAAGAATTGATCAGCCTGTTATTTTCTTTTTGGGCCTGTGGCAGTGTCTTGAAACAAAAGGAGAGTGCTGGTCAGGGTTACATGTGTGTATGCACATGCACGTGTGTGTGTGTGTGTGTGTGAGAGAGAGAGAGAGAGAGAGAAGAGAGAGAAAGAGAGAGAGAGAGAGAGAGAGAGAGAGAGAGAGAGAAAGAGAGAGAGAGGGCACTGTGTGTGGAGGACCAAGGGTGACCTCAAGAATCATCCCTTTTTCTACCTCCTTTGCTTCACTCTGGGATTTCCCAAGTTCTGCCCACTAGGGCCAGAAGTATGGGCCACTGCCATTTCTGCCTGGTGTTTTTAATGTGAGACCTGGGACCCGAACTCAGAACTTTCTGCTTGGGAGGCAAAGTCTTAATCCCTGAACCATCTCTCCAACCCTGATTATACCTTTATAATGCTTCTTGTCTGGAGTAAGCACTGGTTGCCATGACAATTGGCAACATCTGAATGGGAATTTTAGTGACTAAAAATATGGACATTGGCCTCAGAAGACCTGCCTTAATATTCTGGCATATCACATTTTAGGGCTTGGAGAATTCAGACACTCTGATGTTCAGTTATCTTAGCTTTAAAATTAAGAGGCTAAGCTAAGTTAGACACAGGACGAACTGGCAAAGAGGAAGCACTCAGTGCACGGCACCTTCTATTATCTGTGGATACCGCTCCAGGGATTTTTGAATGGGTTTTAAGACCTACTGAAGTTACCTTTCTTTTTGCTACTGTAAGACATTAGATAAATACAAGGCACAACACACTTTATCAAACAGGGAAGACTTTGTGAATTCCCACCATGAAGAAGTAAAAGATGTTGCTGTTTTCTAGCTGCTGTAAGACAATACTCATACACAATTTAAGGAGAAATGAAATTTATTTGACTTATAGCTTCAGAGGGATATATGGTGGAAATCTCAGAGCAGAAGGTAAAGCTGGAGGCAGAAGCAGGAGGCTAGTTGAGGTCTCTGTAGCCATCTTAAAGGGAGAGAGGGAGAGAGAGAGAGAGAGAGAGAGAGAGAGAGAGAGAGAGAGAGAGAGAGAGCAAACTGAGGGGAAACAGGACTTGATTATGAAACTTCTTGGCCCGTCTCTGGTGACATCCATTCCTCCAACAAAGCTCCCCCTCTTAAAGGTGCCACAGCCTTCCCAAGCACCAGCTCAGGATTCAATCCTATGAGCCCGTGTGGGCAACTCGCATTCAAAACTATGGAAGCAGCTTGGCTTTCTGGACAAAGTATTGCTTAATTGAAACAGAAATAACATGTTCTAGTTTGCCCTTTTCTAAGAAACGGGGATTGAAAAGTGAGTATTTGAGTGCTTGTCTCTCACGAACTCTTAGGTACTCAGGGATATGTGTTACTTGGCTTAACTCAGTAAATGTGTTGTGATGCTGCGCCAGAGTCGGCCATGAGTTTTGCTGTCTTTTCATGCTTGGTGAAGCTAAAAGGTTCTAACTCAGTTAACACACTTTTCCTAGCTTCTCTGCCTATGGAAATCATCTGTGCATGAGGACAGAGAGGTAAGTAATGTGAAATTAGATTTCAAATTGCTCCTTCCCAGGACTTGGGGTGATATATTTTTATAGAAATAATAGAATGTGTCAGATATTTGACATATATTACAGATGGGAACATTCCCAGGGTTTTCTAATAGGCGGTGATTGGTCCATGCTGCATGCATGGGAAAAATGTTCCAAAATTTGAGCTGCGTTTGTTGAAAGCCAGTCAAAGGTATCAATACTCTTCAGCATCCATGTCCCCAAATGCGCATCATGGGGCACCTCGGTTATGCACACCGTCAGTGTTCCTGATTTTGTTTCACCTCAAATGTCTAAGGATCCTCTGGGAAGGAGCTTTTTGTGGTGTGGCTTCTGGCTCTCATCCCTACCAATCTTTTTCCCATATTTATAACTTTTTTGTCATATTTTGTGACTTGGTGGGCATGAACATGGTGGTCTGTGCAACTCTACACTGGGGTCATCAGTGAGTATCACAACTGCATACTATGCCTTCCCATCTCCCAGAAGCTGTTAGATGCCAATAGTTCACCATTTTGTAGCAGGGCCCCGTGAGCTGCTGCACCCATAGTTGCCTGTGGACCAGGCCAGTCTTGTTTAGGCGTAATGCCTATAACCAGCTGCGGTGAGGTCAGGATTGCCTTGGCTGCCTTTGATTAGAAGGGGTTTTCATAGGACTTCTCCCTATACTTTCTCATTTACCTGTCATTTATTGAGAGAGAGAGAGAGAGAGAGAGAGAGAGAGAGAGAGAGAGATATGTACAATGGAGTATGTGTAGAGGTTAGAAGATTATTGAAAGTCAGCTCTTCCTTCCACCATGTGGGCATTTCAGGGGTCAAATTCAGATCTCCCAAGTTCACAGGCAGACACCCTTACCTGCTGAGTCACCTCGCTGGCCCCTTCCTATATTCCTCAGATGTGTGTGTGTGTGTGTGTGTGTGTAAGTGAGCGTGTAATGTTGGGTTGCAGTGAGACTCACTGTACATACACACACACACACACACACACACACACACATACACACACTTAGTTATCTGCAGGTATTTCTAGCACACGCCGCTCATCTTTAATTATGGAAATAGCAATCCCAGGAGTGAATGCTTGAGTTTCTGCTTGATTTAAATATGATTTCCCCCAAGGACTATATATCCCTGGATGGGAGAATGGCCTGGGCTTCTTTCCCCAGGCAAAAGGAGACTTGATTTTCTAAATGTGCTTGAGGCAAAGATCTGGGCAGGTTTTCTCTGGGTTAGAAACTCCAGTGGAAGAGCAGAGGAACGGTGACCTTGCTCTTGTGTCATTGCCATGAAAAAGCAACAAGCAATCCTCTGTAGTCGCCAATTTTGACAAATTCTGACCTACTAAAAATAATTCCAAATGTTTGACCTAAATCATCGAAGTTTCTGTGCAAGGTGAGAGATATCTGCCCAGACTTGTCCTTTAGCAAATCCTTGAGAGTGGTGTACGCCCCCAAAACTACTGCCTGGCACAGAGGGCAAGAGTAGCAGATGGTGGAATTCAAACAAAGGCTGAAGAGAGCTGTAAATATCTAATCATTGGCAGGAAAAAAGTCCATTTAACCTGATGAGTGGCAAAGCCGTGGACTTTGGAACCAGACCGTGCACGACCATGCACAGCTCTTTGCTCTCATCTTTATGAACAAGGAATATGGTGAGTTCCTTGCCTCATCTAGTAAGTGGGCGTGTAGTGTTGGGTTGCAATGAGACTCACTGGGCCAAGGCCTGCAGTACAGTGGTTGCTATGAGCGCCCAACCTTCCTGTCCCCGGGAGAATTGCATCTCCACGTTGCAATCTGTGCTGACTGGTGTTTTGAGAAATGATTGCACATAACTGCTGACCTTTCTAGAAAGACACCAGGGCAACTCCTTTGTTTCCCTGACATCTCCTTGCTGGTGCTGCAGCCAAAACCGTCTCCCCTTTCTTCCTCCCCCTCCTCCTCTGAGCTGCTCAGGGTCTTCCACTGAGTCTCCTGGGAAGAGCAGGTGGTCTATATTTAGATCAGCATCAGCCTCTTTCTTGAGCATCCCAAACAATCTTTATCAGCACTAATCAAACCTTTTAAAATAAGATCAGCCTCATTCAGGGCGCCATGGCTGTGGATGATTCTTCATTTAGCATTGATCTTGTAAAAATCTTGTCTCAAACATTCCTTTAAATACCTGCAGGGTTTTCCTGCTAGATTTGGTTTGAGGAAAGAATATGTGTATCTGTGTAAGTGAAAACAAGACTTTTTTTTTTTTGCTTTTCTTTTTGATGAATTTTGCTTGAAACTAGCATGCATGTTTACAAAGTCTTTCATTCACTCTCCCTCTGAGGTCCCCTTATTTCCCTCCCCCAACCCTCTCTTCTAGTTTTCTCCCCATATTCAAGTCCTTGTGTTTTGTCTTGCTTTATGTACAGTAGGTTCAACCAGGACCCCTGTGTGGTTCTGGGATTCAGATCTTTTTCTGGAGTATTGTGGGAATATTTTTCTTGGGAGATGCCACACGACCATCTTCCTACTCCACATAAGAGTTCCACAACAGGCCAAAGAAATGATGAACCAACAGAGTTAATTTGGCCTGCTGACAGGAGCAGGGGTAGCTCACCGCAGCATGGCTTCCAGCTTCCTTGCCCCTGCCTAGGTAGAACACTCTTAGCTTAATCTTCCTCAGCTTATCTGCTCTAGGCCACCCCATCCTCATATGTGAGGGCAGCATAGACATGTGTGCAGGGCCCGACCACCCTAGCCCCTCCTAGCCCTCATATGTACAGGCACATGGGCAGGCACATGTAGTCTAGCTCCTCTCAGCCCATCTGTCTCTGAGGGATCATCAATAGTCAACCTGTATGATCTTAATAGTTGTGGGCAAAATGGCTGCCAATGTTCAGAGCAATGAGCCTCACGACATGGAGCCTGGAAAATTCACCCATGTGGATATTGTTAGATCTGTTTTTCCACTCTTTCCAACTTGAAGGTAGCCTGTCAGTCACCAGAACTTTGTAGGGTCCTATGAGCTTCTTCTCAGTTCAAAGCTAATCCAAGGAGTGGCTTGTAGACATGTCATTTACCATGCTTCATAAGGGGGTTTGTGTTTGTGATTGAGCCCTTGTGTCTAAAGCCAGACTTTTTAGAAAGAAGCCTTAGTTGTTACATAATATATGCTGGAACTTACCTAGATAAATCTGCAGTGGAGAGATGATTGACTCTGTTTAAAGTAGTTGCTGTGAAAGTATTAGGACTTGAGTTTGGACCCCCAGCACCCGTGTAAAAAGCTGGGTATAGTCCTAGGCCACTTGAACTCTAATGCTGGATGGTGGGCAGAAATAAATTCCTGGAGCTTGCTGGCCAGTAGTCTAGTCGATGAGTGAATGCCGGGATTCAGAGAGACATCTGATCTCAAAAAATAAGATGGGGAGTGATAGAAGAAGACACCAGCCATTGAACTCTGACCTCCTTACAGGCATGCATGGGACATGTACCCATACTCACACAACACACAACAACAATGAAAATAACTAGCATCACCAAAATAAAACCCTATTTTGCACAAGAAAGGACTCTCTGGGAATTGGGGCGGGAGGCACTGGGGGATGGGGAGGGAGGGGTGAGGGGAGGGGGAGCAAGGGGGTAGGGGGGAGGAGGAGGGAGGGAGGGAATTGGTGTACCTATTAAGTTTGTATGAGCTGAAATAATAAAAAATGTATTAAAAACATGTTAAATAAAATAAAATAAAATGATCAAAAAAAGAAAAGAAAAGAAAAGAAAAATCTAATGCTATGAGACGTGTCATGTCAAGATTGTGCGTGGTCTATTATCCGAAGAAGAAAAATTGCATTTTCCATCCGTGAGTTCCAAGGAACCTAAATCTATCCTAAATTTCTTGCCTAATTTTCCCTGCCCTCTTACATTTTAGAAGTTGTGGGTGAAGTTGCGTTTGCCCAAAGATCCTATGTTGAAATTTCTACCCCTAGTAACATAGGGTTCAAAACCCAGGATTTTTGAAGGCAATGTTTTAAATGAGTGGCTCTAACCCAAGATGCTAATGTGCTTACAAGTGCTTCCAAGAAAGGAAGAGATGCCAGCCGCTCATGTATTCAGAGAAAAGACCAGGAGCACACCATGAGGGACACATCTACTGGAAAATCAGTTGTTCAGGCTCCTGGTCTTGGTCTTCTGACTCCATCTGTTGAAGCTGTCCAGTCCATGCATTTTTTGTTTTAACAGCAAAGTTAAATGCACAGAAATGTTGGCTCTCCAAAGGTGTCCCACTTGCCTGTGTCTGTGGCTTTGCTTTTAGTGACCTTCTCAGGATTCCCTTCCTTACACTTGCCACTGGGCCATTATGCGCCTTCCCCATGTTTTACAATGCATCCCAGACACTGAGGTTTTTCTAAGCTCTTTCCTGAGTTTGTCCTAGGCACTTGCACCTCCATGTTGCAAGGAATGACCAGCAGAACCCATGGCTGTTACCCAAGCTCTGGCAAACATAGACTGGGGTTTCCAAAAGCTGGGCTGAATGTGGCAAAGATGAAAGAAGCCCGAGGCTATTGTGTGTGGGGGGGGTAATTTTGGTTTGTATCTAGAATAAAAGGGATTTGAACAAGATTTCAGAGTAAAGTGATGGCTGTAGTGAGTAAGGAAATGTCGAAGAATTAGAAAAAAAATGGTAATTGTCTAGAACCAAAAAATAAGGAACACAGAAGGGTGATTAAAGAGAAGGCAGAGGGAGAGATTGATAGGAGGAAAATAATGGTTGTCATGGTCTGAATATGAATTGTCCCCTCACAGGCTCATGTATTTGAATCCTTAGCTAGTGCTCATGTTTAGGTAGGTTTTTAAGAGTTAGTAGCTTGCTGGCCTTGAAGTTTGGAAGACTGGTCCTGTTTCCTTTTGCTCTTTTCTTCTCTGTACTTCCTGAAGGTTGTGGTGATATGAACCTGCTTCTTGCTTCTTGCTTATAACTACTCCTTGGCTATGCAAGTTCTGCTATAATGGACTACATACTCTCTGGAACCACACAATATAAATTTTGTTTTGCTTATTTTTAAAGATAATCTTATTACATAGCTCAAACTGCCTATAAGCTTGCTGCATAGGCCAAGCTAGCCCGAAGTCTTTGTCCTCCTGCCCCAGACACCAAGTGATGGATGCCTGACGCGCATCACCTGGATGGCTTTATCTGCTCCTCATTCAGTAGTAATGTTTCCAGATCTTCAGCGGGTAAGGATTGTGCCTGTTGCTGAAGGAACTTGACGTGATGACGTAGGAGTTCTTATTCCTCTTGTCAGTTTCCTCCCGACAGAGGCTCCCTGGCACTGAACAACAAGCCAGGTGCATTACTTCTCGGAGAGAAAATAGCTTTCCCTGGGAGAGCCGCAGCACATCTTGACAGAGGAGAAAGGATTTATTAGAGGATTTGGCTTGTGTTAATTTGAGGAGGGTTCAGGGCCCTTGCTCTCTGCAAAAGACTAGATGCTGTCAGGAAGTGAGGCTCATTCTCTAACTGGGCATCTTCCCACAGTTTATTCATAGAGGACTCAGGCTGCAGAAAGGGTAGAACTGTGGTTACTACAAGCTCAGATGCCATGTACATCAGCTGGGAGAGGGGGCTGCTTCAGCCATGTACATCTAAGGTATTACTGTGTGTGTTCTGTCTGTTCAGAGTAGCCTTGTGTGTTTTTTTGCTTTTCTCTTGCTCGCTGCAGTCCCAGAGTGACTCTGTTTGTGTCAATTCTGTGGAGTTGTTTACATACAACACAAGAGCCTTTGTGGCCTGGCTCTGATATCTGAATGGACACAAGATGGCCTCTTGCATGAGGCTGATGACCCTGGATTCTGTGGGACCATCTTGAGACAGTGAGGTGACAGACTCTATATCAACCACCTAGAACTAGGCCAGCTTAATCTCTCCCCATCTTGAAGCTCAGGGAAATTTGCGGAAGAGGGGGCAGTAAGATTGTAAGAGCAAAAGGATGGGAGGAGCAATGATATGTAAGATACTTCATACTAGTTAGGGCTGAAGCAATCATAATTGGACTTTGCATGCCCTGCGCATTGTCCAACACACTGTTGACCTCACAAAGTCTAGCATCTGCTAAAGGCACCAAGATCCTTGGAGGCAAAGGATTGGCAGCCACAGCAATGTTCCTATACCTAAGGGGACCACGGGAAAGGGTTCAGGGAAAGGCCACTGGGTCCTTGTACGTCATCGGAGAGGAGGGCCCAGAGGAAAATCAGGCATGCACAAGAAAGGACTCTCTGGGAATTGGGGCGGGAGGCACTGGGGGATGGGGAGGGAGAGGGTAGGGAGGGGGAGAAGGGGGTACGGGTGCAGGAGGAGGGAGGGAGGGAACTGGTGTACCTATTAAGTTTGTATGAGCTGAAATAATAATAAAAAATGTATTAATAAAAAAAGAACTGAGGTGATAAAAGAGAATGGACAGAAAAGGAAAAAGAAGAAAGAATGAGGCAAATGGTGACAATCCTTTATTTCTTCCATAGTTTTTATCTCATTTTTTGTACATACATGAACATTATGAATTTATAACATTTTCACAACCTTAATCCCCAATTCCCCCTTCTCCCCTGCCAGACTCCCTCCTCCTTTCAAGTCTTTTCACATGTGGGTCCCACTGAGTTTCACCTGGTTTGCCTTTGATGTCATGTGCCTGAGTAGAGCATAGATCTCCTGTTAGTGGTTTAATGGATGGTGATCATTCTGTGGGAGATAGTCACAGAAGAGAATCAGAACATGGAGCATTGAGGCTCCAGCCATGCAGGAGAGGACAGATTGCAGCCACTGGCTTTATGACTGTGGCTCTTTCCCATGATACTTGCAAGGCAACACGGGAGTGCTTGCACATTCTAACACTGGCATTGAACTGGGAGTTTGCAGAGAGTCAGGATAATAGATTAGGAGTGCTGGTAAGAGGAGGCGTGTGCTTTTTTTCAGACAAATGACAAAAGAGGAACAAATGACCAGTAGAATAGAAAGGCAAGTCATTTTTGCGGGCTTTATGAGTAGAAGACTATTTGGGAGATGTTATCTTGGACTTTCGAAAAAGATCCAGGACATGTGAAGTGAGACACTGGTGACAGAATTCAAAGTCTGAGACAGAACCAGCAGCTGAACTTCAAGGCACCGTGCATAACCCCAGCAACTTCATGACACAGAGATGAAGTCAGAGAAAAGTCTGGCAAGCATCATCCATCTATCACAATGGTCTGTGCATTTGCAAGAAGCCTCAAAGCCCTTGAAGGCCTCAGTCATGTGCAGGAAAGTACTGTGTAGGCAGCACAGGGGTCAGCTTCTGAGAATGGTCTAGTCTTTTCCTAGTAGAATAGTAAAGCACACAGCAGTGAATATTGGTGAACTGATTGATTGCATAAATGAATGAATAATCACATACTCAATTAGTTTCAAGATGCTTTTCAAACTGCATCTGTAGTAAAAACTGAGCTGCTATCTTGCACAGGTTATTTTAACCAAAGCAGCTTACTTTATATTTTCTGTCTATCTATGAACACACATATGTATGTGTGTATGTATCTTTCTAAGCTATGTGTGTATCTGTATCTATCTACCTACACATCAGTCCATGTCATCTATTATCTATCTATCCATCCATCCATTTATCTATGTACCTACTATCATCTATATCATCTATCCCTAGCTATTTATAATCTATTTATTCTCTATCTACAGACTATTTTTTATTTTTAAATATTTTATTTATTATACAGAGGGAGAGTGAGATAGAGAGGGAGAAAGAGAGAGACAGAGAGAGAGGCAGAGAGAGAGAGGAGAGGGAGAGAGAGAGCCTCTAGCAAACAAACTCAAACAAATTTAGATAGCTGTGCTTGCAAGCAGGAATCATCCTCCTTCAGTCACCTTGCTGGTCCCTACCTGTAGATTATTTATCCTCTGTCTATTTGCTTGTCTATCAATCTATCTATCTATCTATCTATCTATCTATCTATCTATCTATCTATCTATCTATCTATCTATCTATCTATCCATCCATAGCTATCCATAGCTATCCATCTAGCTATCCATCTAGCTATCCATTTAGCTATCTTCCTACGTATCTCTTTATCCGTCATCCATGGAAAGAGAGAGAGAAAAAATAGAGAGACTGAGAATCAAATTGGGCATTCTAACCATTCAAAATCTGATGTAATATAATCTGTTCTCTACAGGTGCTTCCATTATCTCCATCTCTAGATCCTAGCTCCCAAGTACCTACTGCAATTCTTCCCTGATCTCCATGAATTTATGTACTTGCTCCTTATGCATAATTCCAATAGCATTTGTTGTGCTTCATGGTTTCTCCTTTATGTCAATGCTTTGCCACTGCAAAGAGATAGTTCATTCATTAATTCACTCCCTCACTCATTCACATGTATGCCATGTGATCTGTTATGGTCTTAATATGTTACTACTAGGTGCCAGGATTCATGATGAATGAAATAGATATCTCTGACATGCAGTTCACATGTTAATAAAGGTGAAAGAATGTATCAGCCATGGTTCAGTCAGAGAAGCAGAATAAGTACGAGTTATGAGGTTTATTGTAAGGCATTGGCTTACACGCTTTAGAAGCTGGCCAGACAAGCCTGCAATCCTTAGGGCAAAGATACTGCCCTGAGTGGATTCCTTGTTCTCCTGAGAGGCTTCAGGCCTCTTCCTAAGATCTTCCATTTGGTCAAATCTGGCCCATTCAGAGTATACAGGACAATCTCCCTTACTGAAAGGGCTGACTGTGGACTTTTATGATCTCCAAAAATATACTCACAGCAACACCCAGATTAGTGTTTTCTTGAATAACTGGCAACTGTAGACTTGTCTGGATGACACAAAACTGATTGTCACAAGGGGAATACTTGAGAATTCATTGAAAAATGCCATCAGTTTCTGGAAAGAGAGGCATATTTCTATTTTCTGTTGGCTATCTACAATCTTAGTATTGAATTTAATGTTTAATTGTGAGACTAATTTAAACATTTGTCCATGGAGCTAAAGGAAAATGTCAAGTTCATTGAATCTAAAGCTAAGGATCTTCAAACAGTTTTGGCTCAGGGACCCTATTCTTAACCAATTAGAATCTGCAGGAGTGTAGGTCTCTGTTGAAAGTGTTCGGATGCTTCTAATAACTAGCTAGTATTGAGAACACAGCTGCTCTAATGGATTTGACTTTTTCAGTTGACTTGTTTTATAGATGTTTTCATATTAAAGTGATATTTCCACTCTCTTTGGAAGTAAATGCCTTATATAAATTAGAAGCAACCATTTTAGTTAAAACATGAGTCTTGCTAAAGGTACTGATATATATTACATCATATTCCCATCTTCCTGGATTGTAAGCATAAGCATTATTTGTTATTCCTCAGTTAGCATAGGTAGGTTATGTTGTACAAACAAGCAAACTCAGCTCCACTAGGACTAATAACAAAGACATGTTCATGTATGCAAAGCTCACTATTGGTCTTTAGGGCAGTCAACCACCAAAGAAAGCTCAATGTATGGTTTCTCCTCAATGAATAGTCCACGGTCCCCAAGACAAGAGAAAAACCTAGTGCACTAGAACTGAAACCAGATACATGTCACTTCCATTCACCTATTTTGTCATCTAGCTGTGTTTCCAAAGAAAGTTATAATCTGAGTGCATGGAAGTTAAAAGGAAGTAGATATTGAAGATCATTGGCAGTATTTAGTCTGGTTGGTATTATATCTCAGAGCTTAGCCTGGTAAATCTCAAGTGGTTAAAAAAACCCACTAGATATATGACAAATATAAACACTGTATTTCCCTCACATTCATACATTGCATGTGTGCATGTGTGCATGTGTGCATGTGTGAGTCTTACTCCTTTATCCAGGCTGTTGTTTCTTAGCATACAGACTCAGATCCATACACTATATTTCCCTTACATTCATGCATTGTGTCTATGTGTTTATGTGTGTGTGTGCAGTGCATTTTATTCCCTTATCCAGGCTGTTGTTTCTTAGCACACAGGCCCACATATGCACTTTGTATTTCTCTTGCCTTCATACATCTTGTGTGTGCACATACACACACACACACACACACACACACACACACACACACACACACATATGTGCATGCAGTGAATCTTATTCCCATATCCGGCTATTGTTTCTCAACTCACAGACTCTATAGTTCTAAGGTACTATTGATTTTTTACTGCTATGAGTACAGCAGTAGACTGTAAGCCCTGTAGAACCACAGTGCCAGGAGAGAGAAGCCCCCTTGCTACATACAGAGCACGCAACTGACCTTCCTCTCTTCAAAGCATTCTCAACCAGAGCATGGGGTGAATGATGGGAGGTTGCAGCCTCTCCACACAGACACTGACTCATACATGAGACTCACTGGAAAGCAAGGTCAGTTTAGGGAAGGACACACTGTCCCCTGTAGTCTGTGAGTCCATTGTCAGTGAGCCTGGCTATGTGCAAGGGGGAAATCAATTGCGGGAGTTTTGGATCACTGCTAAGATAATATACACACCATGGCCAGCCTATCCCCAGCTTGTCCCAGCCTCATGGATCTTCACAGCTTTAAGGCTGGTGGCTTGACTGGTAGAGGTCAGACAAGCAGTCCTCAAGGTCAGAGTCTTCTTAGACTCTTTCCTGTGACCTGCCATCGCCACCTTAGGGAGAAGCGTTCACCTGACAGATTTGCACAGTGTGAACCCTCCCTAGAGAGAACTGAACACGAACACATTTTTACAGCATAGCAGCCAGGAGGGCAGACACTCCTTACACAGAAGCTAAATTTTCACTGGAGAGACTTGATTTTTATTTAGACTTCAACTGAGAATTGAAGAGTTAGATGCACATACACCTAAGCTGTTTCATTCATATACGTTGCCCAATAATTAAACTGAGTGCCAAAGAGTCATTTTCCTGTGATAATTGTTCTTACCTTGGGAGGCCCGTTTTCATGTATTTTTCAGAAAAATAGATGTGACTCAGAAGAAAAAGCTTGTATCTCAAGTTCTTGGGCACTCATGAATTCTTAATTATTAGCATTAAGTAAATTTCACCACACTGACCATATTTCAAGTACTCCATATGTGGCTAGTTGGCTACCATTGAAGATATGCAGATGAGGAAAAGGTTGTCTCTCTACATAATATAGTGAGTTGTATTCCTAGAAGTCACTTTGTAGGCAGGACCCAAGGTTGATATTGTTAAAAACATGACCATTTTTTCTACCGAGTTGGGGATCTCATATTTTGTGGTGTGCTGGAGCCAGGTGTGTTCATAGGTACATAGCCTTGACAGTGAACCGACACATTTTGTGTGAAGTACTTGAGTATTTGTCCTGTAGTTGCTAATTTCATTCACTACTTGTCTGTACATTGAGAATAATATTTGAACCAAAGTTTGTTTCACTGTGACTGATTTTAAAATTTTACAACTCAGACACCTGGAGGATCGAGGTTCACATTGCATGCGCACTATTCCCCATTGGGGTTTCAGGTGCCCCCTTTGCCCCGGCTGCAGGTATTCGTGGTAAGGGCCCGATACCCAGCATAGCATTTGTAGGAGCTTTTAGGAGCCTTTGGAAAGATGATGTTTCTAGGTCACTGGGGGAAAATGGCCAAAGGGTGGTTGAGTTCTGTTCTTTTTCCCTCCCTCTGTTTTTCTCCTGGTCAAATGGCTCTATCCAGCTCTGCCTCAGCAAAGCTGATCACAAGGCCTCTGAAACTGTGAGCCAAGAGAAGCTTGCCAGACAAACGCTTGACAACGGACGGCTGAGGCTTTGGGGGCTACTGAACGTTACGGCTTGCATGGGAGTGAGGTGTCCTCCGCTATTGTCTGCCTTGGCCTGTGTGAATGTTTGTAAAGGTCGCACTTACAGCATCTTCAGGAGATGGAGCCTTGTTGGAGGAGGGTAGGTCACAGGGGTGGGCCTTAAGGTTTTTGTAGCCCAGCCCAACTGTGTCTTCTTGCTGCCTCTCTCTCTATGATGGTGGTGGTGACCTGCATCTGTCTGTGTTGTCTCACAGCAGCAGATAGAAAGGTAACTGCAACACTGATGAAGAATTAGTTAATTAAGGCAAGTCCTAGGCAAGATATGGGAGATTTTCTAATTGACATGTGTTGCAGTTAGCCGGCAAGGTTGCTGATAAAATTATCCAGCTTGATGAGAGAGCATGTATCAACACCAGGGCCGAGGGAACTGGCCACACCATTTTCACATAACAGCTGAGAGAGAGACAATCCTTACTTGCCAGACCAGCATGTCTGGCCATATGTACACAAGGATGACCACTTCCTCAATCAGCTCTCTGTATTTTATTCACCTGTCCAGAGTCTAGTTCCAGCCACTGTGGGTTGGGCCTTCCGCATCATCTAAGCAATCTCCTGTAGGTTTGCTCTGGGCTTTACTCAACTACTAATTATCCATAAATGTGCTCAGAGCTCAAACCCTCAACCATCAAGTTGACACCTATGCCTAACTATGACAAGACCCAGTCTAACTAAAAAAGAATATTCCCTGAGCAGATGGATAAGATTAGTTCAGTATTTCAGCATACTTTGATAGACTTATGCATATAGGCAAGTGAGAAAGCATGCCCCCCCCTTTAGCAATTTCTGTGGATATTGAAGCGCCAGTTCCCTTGGCTCCTAATATTGGTATGAACTCTCTACAAAGCTGGACTATGAACTATATGCAGAATCATAAGCAAGAACAAGAGATGTGGGATATCATTGCTGAAGCCACATGGTTATTGTGCTTGTGTGTTATTGTGCACTGTTTAGAGTTCTTTCTCTTTGCTCATATTGAGGTCTAATAAGCAACACAGACAAACCAATCACAACTTCTCTTTTATTCCCAGAAAAAGATAATCAAATGCCAGGCTTCAATTTTACCTTAATTTTCTATTTTGCCAGAAGAAATGAAGAGGGTCGAAGCCACACCAGGCAGTTATTTCTGGGGATCGGTGAGGGGCAGCTCAGTAGGTAAGGTGCCTATCAGATATTCCCAGGAAGCGCCATTATTTTCAATAAAGAAAGCAGATGAGTCAGCTGGTATAGGTGCCTGAATATCCACCTGGTGACCTGAGGTTGATCCCTGGAAGTCTTCATGGTAGAAAGAGAAAAACAAGTACCAAAAGATGTCCTCTGGAATTCACCGTATGCTTGATTGCTTTCTCTTTCTTTTCTCTTTCTTTCTCACTTCTCTCATTTCTCCTCTCTCTCTGTGTGTCATCAGTTCATTAATTATAAAGAGAGCATATTTGAGAACTGCTGATTCCAGGGATCTGGAGTTGGAGGAAGCTCAACCATTTCCCTAGTGATTGCTGACTGTCCCTTTGGCCAAAGAGTTGATCTTATGAAAGATTCATAAAGTCAGGATTCTTTATACCAAGATGAGCTTTTTCATATTAAATCACCCAGCTGTTTAAAGATTCTGCAGCAGCCAATGTTTGCATGTTCAGCTAAGTAGCTATGATGAAATGTGTTTTCCCCAAGCCCACATTAACAATTTCCAACATTAGATAAATCATCCTTCTTTAGGTTCAGAATGTAGTTAATTGAGGTCAGTTTGAGGGGTTAATTTGAAAGTGTACCTTTCATTATTTAAAGCAGATTCTCATTTGAAACTTATACCACATTGGCACTAAGTAATTACATTCAGAGATTCTGGTCAGATACTACATTGGTTACTGCTGAGATAAAGACAGGTTCTGTTGGTCTAGGAAGATCTGTCTTGAGGGATGCATTTTTTACAGGTGATTATTAATAAACGTGTCTGAACTGGTCAGACAGAAAATGTGAGAGGAATTATATTTGTGCCTTGATATTTATGTCTTCTCTAAATAATAAAACTTCCTTATCAATAATGCCAACACATTTGTGCTAAAAATAATCTGAGACTGACCTACTTTGAAAATATGAAAGAATTGTTTTTTTCCTGTGGTTATTAAATAAGACCGAAATTTATTAGTTAATTATCTCCATTTTGTTTACCCTGACTTTGGAATGGTGTGATTAAAAATAAACCAGTGTTCCTAGCCTGGGGCATTAGTTTTCTAAACAAGGACCAAGAAATAAAAAAACTTGCATTCTTGCTGCTTTGAGTTCTTATGCAATCAACAGTGATGATGATTTTCAAGGCATCCATTCTCTAGGGAACTCAGAACTCAGCCTTTCCATCAACAAGATCCTAGTTGGATAACACTTTAACTTGCATGCGTAAGCAAAGTTGTTTCTAGCAAGGAAAAGAAGAAGAGAAGAAAAACCACTGTGTGTATCATGAAAAATTTAAGGTATGGCAAATCATTTGTAAATGTTGCCAATATTTGCTTGCATGGTTTTTGAAGTAGAGTCTTTGTAGGTAGCCCAGGCTAACTTTGAACTCACAATCTATCTGTCTTCATCCAGAGCTGTTAAAATTTATTGACATTCTATTATGGTTTGAATGTGAGCTGCCTCCCACCCCAAGGTTTGTGTGTTTGAATCTTTCACTGGTGTTGATGGTTGAGAAGCTGGAGGAAGGTGATTCTTGGGAGGAGGGCCTTGGGGTTTGGTAGCCTGGCCCTGCTTCCTCTTGTATTTTTCTTCTCTCTGCTTCATGATGGCTGTAGCAACTTAAACCAGCCTCCTGCTTCTGTCGATAGCTGTGCCTTCTGCTATACAATTTCTATCATAATAGATCATATCAGTCCTGTAACAGAAGGCCAGATAAATATTCTCTTTCTCCCTTAAGTCACTTAAGTCTGGGTGAATTGTTTCATAGCAAATGAAAAGTGCGTACAACACACTCACAAATTTTTCTCTCGAGAAATTTTTAAATGACTCCACATATAAGCATATAGAATAGACATGTACAAATCAAACTTTCAGTGATAATAAATCCTAAGTAAACTTATTTTAAAACACTTTTGGCATATATTATAATTTTATAATTGTCAAAGATGGAAGTGAATGAGTTGGATGGACTTGTGTATTTTTATATTAATGATCAAATGTTGGTTGAACATCTAGATATTGTGGGATCTAGGGCATCTTTAATGTTTCTGAGGGTTGATTGATATTTTGCTTTTATACTAACACTTTGCATAAATGTGTTGTACAAAATGGTAGACAGAAGAATGTTTGGGGCCATTTCAGAAATTGCTGCAAACTCTGTCCCAATCCAAACCAAAAATACATTTGATGACTTTTTATGACATTCAAGCCAGCAATTCAAACAGCCAATTTTAGATTCAAGCATTCTAACCTAACGGATCCAGTGATATTCTCATTTGGTGCTTCCATGCTGGGGAATGACAGTCGGGGAATATGGAATGAAACCATGATGTTTGTATAAGAGCTGAAAGCTTCACATATGCAGTAAAAACACTTCATTTCCTAGTGAATCCCAGCCTGGAGTCTGAGCAGAGGCTGCACAGGCAGTGATAGCTTGTGTGAGCATGTCTGGAAGTGCCTCAGAGTCATGAAGCCTTTCAGATTTTCAGTTGCTGCACATTCAAAAGTGTTTCATTTTTGCTGGTTCTTGTGATTCCCACATTCCACTATATAATCCCACAAGGAGTTGCTGCCCACAGTCTTGAACGATGATCTTCTGTCCACTGAGTGCTGATGTGCAGGTACAGAGCTCTGGGACTGCATTAGGTTCTCACCACTCAGTCCTACCAGCTCTTCGGAATCAAAGAAGCCAGATCATGGAAACACAGCAAACATCTACATTTATTTACTTGTTCAGGGATGTGTGCCAGACTCAAGGCCAAAGTCATGCTAGACAAGAACTCAACCACTAAGTTAAGTTGTACCCTCAAATCCAGGACATGAATTTGCTCCTTAAAATGTTTGCTTAAAATCTTTCATTTTTTTTGTTTTTATTTGTATGTGTGTGTGTGTGTGTGTGTGTGTGTGTGAGAGAGAGAGAGAGAGAGAGAGAGAGAGAGAGAGAGAAAGAGAGAGAGAGAGAGGACATTGTGTCCTTGTGGAGGCTCAAGAGTAACTTCAGGAATCATCCTGAATTGCTTCTACCTCCTTTTTGTTTTGCTGTGGGATTTCCCAGGCTCCACTCACCAGGGCCGGAAGTGCAGGCCTCGGCCATTTCCACCTGGCATTTTTACATGGGACCTGGGATCCATACTCAGGACCTTCTGCTTTTGAGGTAGAGTCTTAACCTCTGAGCCATCTCTCCAGCCCTGTTTCCTTAAAATCTTATAAGCATTCTAATGGTTCACACTCTACTAGTTAATGTGACTCTATTTGAATATATATATGTGTGTGTGTGTGCATATGTATATATATGTATGTGTATTTATATGTATGTGTATATGTATGTATGCATGTACATGCATATATATGTATGTAAAACTTTCTGATGCAAGAAATGAAACATATAGATCCATCCATATCAATGTATCTATATTTTTTCTGTTCACACCCTCCTTTTAAAAATTATTCTTAGGTCATTATTTTCATAGGTCATTATGCTATTTCTCTCTGCTGTGAGCGTGTCTATATTCCTGGTGGCAGAAGCTGGAGATAGCCTAAGTCACGTTCCTCATGGACACGGAGAGCTGCTGCATGCAAGCTCAAGAGCAGACTCACATGCTCAAGCAGGATAGAGCTAACCAACCTCAAGACCCACTCCCTGTGACCACCTTCTTCCAGCAAGGCTCACCTCTTAAAGGTGCCCTGATCTTCCCAAACACATGAGCCTGTGGGGGATACATTTCAAACTATGACAACTTTCATGGTCTTTACTTACTTTTCATGTAAGTTTGTCTTTAAATGACGTTCAGGATTCCCTAAACTTTTTCAGGAATTTTTGAGAAAGGGACAAGTTTCTATCTTCCCAGAATGCCATACTGAAGTATACCAAAATACTGAAGTAGCTCTTTCTATCTTATCCACACACCAAAGGAATAATCTCACCTGCCATAGGCCTAAAGCTTTCTCAGAGTTTCTCTGTCCTATTCATTCTTCACAGATGTGCTCAGAGCACAATCATACTGTCTGGAATCAAGTATGTTTGACCCTTACATTTATAAATGATTGAGACCTTGGTACCTGGAATTGGGAAATGTTTGAGGCAGCAGAAACAATGCTTTATCAGAGATAAGCTTCAAGGAGTGTACAGTGTGTGAGTCAGGCTGAGAGGATCACACAGAAGATGTATTACATCTGCACTGTCCCATACCAACCTGGGGTCTGAGCCCCATGGAGAGAGTCTACAGATATAGCGGAAGGGCAGTCTTTATGCTTTACATGTCTACATAGAACACTTGTGCCTATTGGTTCTTGCAACTCAGAAATCTCTGGGAAAGTAACTTTTCACCTATTCCCAGGAAACGGTTATGTGACAGGTATAACATACTTCTTCACAATCACTCACTGAATGGATGTGTGTAGGTTGTTCCTCTAATTTAATACAAGAACATGGTCAAAGCAGTCCAGACTAAAATATTATAACCAAATACAGCATTAGAGGAAGTTCTGCAGGAACTCTGAATAATAATTTGGGGAGAATGCAAATAGACGTCCTTCTGGATGTGGATGGGGAACATAGTAGTATATAAGCATATGCCCTTATTGTTCATTGGGACACAGGAACTAAAGAAGGCTGAGATTACCTATGCCCTTAAATTGTCCAATGACTATATATATGTGTGTATGCATGTACATGCATATATATGTATGTAAAACTTTCTGATGCAAGAAATGAAACATATAAATCCATCCATATTAATGTATCTATACTTTTTCTGTTAACACCTCCTTTTAAAAATTAATCTTACTATTTTCATAGGTCATTATGCTATTTCTCTCTGCTATAAGCATGTCTATATTCCTGCAAGCACAATGTCTTAAGTCATTGTCCCCTCTGGAACTGCAAGATGAATAAATCTCCTTTTAAGTTGCTTGGCTTTTGGTGTTCTCTCACAGCAACAGAGAAGAGTCACTAGTACAAAAGTAAAACCTGAACGTATATTCAAGATGACTAATATAAGTAAATATTCTTATCATGCTACAAAATGAACCACTGAATATCTTGTGGTAACAAAAGATTTCACTGTGTTATGGCACTTTGTAGGTTAGGAACTTAGAGAAGATCCTTCATGGAGAGGCTGTCTCTGTACCATAGTGAGTTCCTTGACCTGTGTACTGGTTACTCTCTCTCTGTTGCTGTGAGCGAACACCTAAAGTCAAGCAACTTATGGGAGAAAAAGAGATTTATTTAGCTTATGGTTCCAGAGGGGAGATACAGTCTTTCATGGTGGAAACTGCATGACTAGTGGCAGAAGTTGGAGGCAGGCTAAGTCACACCCTTCCAGAAGGCTGAGAGCTGCAAGACTTACAGCTGCAAAGGCAGACTTCTCCCAGAAATAGGGTGGGACTAATCCGCCCCAAGACCTACCCTCTGTGACTGCCTTCCTCCAGCAAGGCTCCACCTCCTAAAGGTGCCATGATCTTTTCAAATCGTGAGCCTGTGGGGATCACATTTCAAACCAGCCAGGATGCCTTGACGATCAGGCTGAAGATAGAAAAACTGCACATGCTCATTCCAACATTATTCTGTTAAGCTGCAAGAAACCCCAGTGCACCAGAACCTTTATCAATTGGAAATGGAAGGGTAAAGGAAAAGTATCTGCTCTCTTTGAGCCAATGTATTTCATCAGGTCATACTAGTGAACCAAAACTCATTTATGTATCCTGGTTTGAGCATACGTCCTCTCCTGTGGCTGTAGCAATATATGGTAGAGCTTGACTTAAACTCAGATCAGGAACAATCCCTGGTGGCTGAGAAGGCTTTGGATTCTCTCTCTGCAAACAGATAGATGTCAACTGGCAGTGGGAGGGGACAAAGAGATGCTACAAGTGTGTGATTGGAGAATGTGCCTTCCGGGAGGCAGAGGCAATGACTTATGTAAGGCTCAGCCACATCACAGGGTCATTTGTAAGGACGTAACAAGGAACTGTGACAGCTGGATAGACAGTGCCCCAAACCACAAGGACCAGGCCAAAAGGATGATTATTTGATTGTTTCACATTCGATACTCTTTCAAAGGAAAGTCAGAATTTGTATTCTTACAGAGCTGAGAGACAGGACTGGAGAAATATAATCAGAGAATGCAGTCTTAGATGAAAGATGTGAAATCATTCTCAAGAGTCATATCCCCAAGATTGTAGCAACTCTACTTCAAGGTCAAACTGGCCACCCTCAGTTATAAGCTGTTTTTTGTGAACTTACACTTTCAAATGTCCCTTGAGAGCCACCTGTCAAAAACATGCTTGGCCTGATGAAAACTAGATTTATAAATATTTCTGCCAGTTTTCACTAAGCCTTTTTATACATATGTGGCATTTTCCAAATGCATCAACAGACATCCATTTAGGGTGGCATTTCAAAACAAGCATCAAGGGTTCAGGAATCACACTGGTGCTACATTTCAGATGTTTCTGCCGAGTGTGACGTCCATCATTGGCTCATGTGTTTGGATACTTGGTTCCCCAGCTGATGATGTTTTGGGAGACTGTGAAGTCTTTGGGTTTGTTTCCTAGCTAGCAGAAATGGATTGCTAGGGTGAGCGTTAAAGGTGACATAAGCTTGTGATTCCAGAGTGGTCTTGGTCCACCAAGATGTGAGCAAGCTGTCATCCTTATGGCCAGGGGTAGCCCAGCCACCACAACTTCCCTTCCAAGAGAGATTGAGCCAAGAGCCAAAGTAAATCAATACATGCTCATCCCTTAAAATGGTAGGCTTTTTTTTTTTTTGTCACAATAATGGGAACAAGCGACTTTGATAGCACGTTTGTGAACGCTGATCACAACCCTGTAATGAAGGCATCTTGAAGAGTCTTTCACAGAGGATGAACTGAGGCTCAGAGAGGTTAACAACTTCCCCAAAGACACACAGAAGGTCAATAGCACCAGAGATTTGAGTCACGATCTGATTCCATCAAGCAGAATGCCCTTCCCCTTTCCTTTCTCAGCCAAGCAGATGTTCGCAGATGTTTTTCATTGATTTAAATATGTCTTGAGTTCACAGAATCCATTTCATGTTTCTTTTTTTTTAATTTATTATTATTATTATTATTATTTATTCAACTGTGCGCATGTGCGTGTGTATGTGCGCGCGCGTGTGTGTCTGTGTGTGTGTGTGTCTGTGTATATGTAGAACCACGGACGAATTCAGGAACCACCATGGACGCCTTCACCTCCTTCTGCCCCAGGATTCACAGGCTCCGCCCTACCAGGACCAGAAGCGCAGGCCGCCCCCGCTTCCGCCTGGTGTCTATACGTGGGATCTGGGATCCGAACTCGGGACCTTCCACCTGCAAGGCGGAGGCTTAACCCCTGAGTCACCTCTCCAGCTCTCCATTTCATGTTTCTATTCATTTAATTTCAGTGTGTTCATGCATGTGTGTGCATATACCATGTGCACATATCTACATGCATGAGGAAGACAGAGATACTTCACTTCAATTGCGTTCACCCTTCTTTTTGAGACAGAGTCTCTCAGAGAACCTAGAGTTCAGCAGTTGGCTAGACTGGCTGGCCAATGAGCTGCCTGTCTCTACCTCCCCAACTCTGGAATCACAGGTGCACACCACCACAACTAACTTTTTATGTGGAGTCTGGGGATTTAACTTAGATCTTTAACTTGCAAGGCAAGTACTATATTAAAGGAGTCATTACCTCAGACCCTCATATCACATTGTACGTACATTACTACATGTAAATGAAACTCTGTTTATAGCTTGCTTATATTTGGAGTATAAGTAACAGTGGAAAATAACACATAGTTAATCACATTGTCATCCTAGTAAAATACAGCTATTTCATATAAAGAAAACAAGCATGAATGTATTACACATGTACTAAGCAAAACCTAAAGCCATGCAAATGTGTGTGGAACACCACACCATTTGGATAGACCCCACATCTCAGCTGAACATTTAAGGCCTTCTACATCTTGACTCTAGTCACTTCCAAGTCCTAAGACCTCTCACTCTTCCATGCTCTGTGCTTATTCAGTCTGTCTTTAAGTCCTCAGACTACTGCTACACTCTCTGGGGCTCCTCATTCAGTGACATGACCTTATTTGGGGACATGGCTCATAGTTTAAGAAGATGTATTACAACACACACACACACACACACACACACACACACACACACGAGATGCTGTATTTCTGACTATATGAGGATTCATTGCCTTTAGGACATTTTAAAATTAAAGACCCCATCTTGGCTAGCAGAATGTAGCAGTTGCACTTCTAGATAAAGAAGAGTTACCTGACTTGACTCCCAGCCCCCAAGCACCAAAACTAATGGAGATAGGTCAGAAAAGATGGGAGGGAAGAATAAAATCACAGACACTTCCGGCTCCCCAGGTCAGAGCTTTATGTTTCATACAAAAGCCAAGGCTATAAATTGGATTAGACTGGTTGGAAATATTAGCAACAAAAATGACTAGGTATTATAGAATCTGCCCTAGATACATAATAGGATGGCAGGAAGACATTTGTCAGAATGCAGTTGGCCTAGCAGTTGAAAAAATTTAAAAACACATCATGATTTTGTTGGACTTATGCACTTCCAGATTATTTAATAATACAGTGACATTATCAAGTGGGCTACTGCAGATCAGTTTTTATAAAGAGAAGTGAAGTGCAGTGAGTGTGTGTGTGTGTGTATAAGAGAAGAAAGAGAGAGAGAGAGAGAGAGAGAGAGAGAGAGAGAGAGAGAGAGAGATTTCCTCCCTTCAGACTGGAGCATTGTAAGTCTGTCTTGAACAAAATGTTCTAATAAGAGGAGTTTTAATCTGATGGTTTAACCTGTATCCATCCTCAGGAGCCAGGCTGAATCAGAGTCTCTCATGCCAGGCAGGTTGTGTAGGAGAAATAGATTCCTATTAATAACACTAGGTAAAGAAAGAGAGAAGGGATGGGGCCATGGAAGCTCCTCTCCGCATGGGGCCACCATATGTGACAGTCATGTGCTTTTGGCTTGGCTATGCCCCAAGGCCCAGGGCCATGTGGACCAATTTCCTGCAGGTTACTTTGTGCCAAAGCCCTTCTCCATGACTCACACTCACCACTGCTGTCCAGATTGGGATGATGTAGGTACATCTTCAGCATGTCACCACAGCCAGCACGTGTGCCATGTATGACCCCTTTGTCATCTCAATTACTCCATGACCCCTGGCCTGTCCTTGGGGAGGATTCCTTCAACTCCCAGAATCATAGCAAGTCACCCTTCACAAGTCACACACATTGCTTGTTAATACTTGTCTTTCTTCTCTCTTTGTGCCTCTGCGAGTTAAGATCTAAAGATAGATTTAAAATTCGTCTCTCAGTGTGTTTATGGATTGTTCATCATCTCTGTGCTTCAGAGCAGGTTGGTGCACGCTAATGTGTTGCAATTACCCTGCTTTTGCTGTGGGACAATGCTTGACACAATGAGAGAGAGAGAGAGAGAGAGAGAGAGAGACAGAGAGAGAGAGAGAGAGAGAGAGAGAGAGAGAGAGATTTGGTTTACAGTTCTAGAGGGGTTATAGTTCATATGGGGGGAGTCATAAGGCAGAAGGCATGGCTTAGGCAGAAAGGCAGGAGGCTGATTCATATCACTGTCGGCCTAACTACCA
Source organism: Typhlomys cinereus (assembly GCA_023101885.1). NCBI lineage: Eukaryota > Metazoa > Chordata > Mammalia > Rodentia > Platacanthomyidae > Typhlomys > Typhlomys cinereus. The sequence goes on from JALPQD010000201.1 coordinate 2,313,462, forward strand.
GGAGACAGAGAAAGCAACAGAACAAGAAAGGAAAAGGGGAGGGCAAAGCTTCCAAACCGCAAGGCCCACGCCTTGTGATGGGCCTTCCTCCAGCAAGGCTCTCAGTCCTAAAAGTTGCCATGACCTTGCCAACTATTCACACGGGCTAAGAATGCCAGCACACGAGTCTTTTGAGGGGGCACAACTCACAATCAAGCCATGACACTCTGTGGAGCAACATGGACTCTTCAGTTTGCAGTGTAACTTTTCATTTTGATTAGATGATTGGCATTGCATGAGTGATTGAGGGTGTTTAGAAAAATGTGTTCAAGTGCAGCACCCCATTATCAGAGAATCCCAAAAGGCTACAAGAACATTTTATTGCAGCTACAAAAACTATCCCATAACCTGGTATTCTCTCAGACCAAGGATACTTTTCCATGTTGCAGTTGAATGTAATATTTGCCTGGAGTCAGCTTATGGGAATGATCTAGAAGTAGAATCTCCTTCCGTAGGGTAGTTCTTTCTTAAACGGGTCACTACGCCTTAGGAATTGTTACCTCCTCAACTGTCCCAAGCCTCACTATTGTGTCAATGGTTCTCCTCACCTTGGGAGAACGTGGATGCTGATAACGTCTGTGCCAAAGCCCATCATGGACAGCTGCTGGGTTCATCTGAGTCTTTTTCTCTGTTACTTGTCTCACCTCCCACTGGGTCTGTTCATTCAAGCCCATCGCCACGTGAAGAGCCCATACTTCCATGTTCATTTCCTGGGTAAGTCCTGCTCTGCCTGTTTCTGTGTCCTAGCTGTTGAATCTTTCTGTGCTCCAAATGTTTGGGTAATGAAATGATAATAACTAACACTTGCCTCAGGGGGCTATGTGGAGATTAAATAGACCAGAGCACGCAGGGCACAGAAAACAGTTTCTGGCGCCTATTGTAAAGCCCACAAGCACCTTAGCTGCTATTATCCTTGCTGCCTGGTTGAAGCTCTAATTTGGTTCCTAATTTTTTCCCACACATGTGGACAGAACATGTGGACCGGAACAAGGAGTGCAGAAAAAGGGATCATTGAACAATGTCTCATTAAGTCCATCTTGCCAAGGCTGCCCTGCATTTCTAGAACCTTCAGCAGTGACCGTGTTCAGATTCCTGTCAGATGCTCATTAGTGGATGCCACAGTCTTCCCACTGAAGGCCTGGCCGACCCTTGCTGTTGAGTCAGCAGACTGTATCTCCTTCTGGGAATGAACGCATCCATGGTTAAATGTCACTTGTCCCTCAGCTAGGGGAGCCTCACTCATGACAGCATTGCTATGACGTTCTGGAAGACGAGATACCACTGATTCAATGTGCTCATGTGTCCACAATGTGCCTGCTTATGTGGATGCACAGGTAGTCGGGAACCAGTCTGGGAAATGTCTTGAGGGAATATTAAATTTTAGTAAAGAATGGGAAAAGTATCATCCAAGAGCCACGGAGATGGGAAAACAAACTGTAGAAAGAACACGGATATGATGGCTCCAGGCCCACGTCTGTGGACCCTCCAGTCTCTCATCACCATTAACCTACTGCAGCATTGGTTGATGTTGCAATGGACCAAACAAACTCAGACTGTCTCAGGGCCCCGTATACAGACAATGGCTGGCCCCATTCCAGCCTCCATATTAAAGTTCAAATCATATTCAAATCACATTTAAATCTACTAATAAGGGATGGTCAGGAGTCACTTTTAGTGGTACTCTTGGCTTCTTTGGAACTTTACAGCTTTATCTGCAAATGGTAGATGCTGTAGGAAGGCACAGTACTGAACAAGGAGTCTTAAAAGGCCAAGAAGGTGAGTGCAAATGAAGAAGATGCAGAATATGTTTGATAGAAATTACAGCCAAGATGCCAAAAGGCATGACCAATCCCTGTAGCCTCACACATAAACCCTGCGTTCTGTGAATGCGCAGCCTCCTTGGGTTTTCTGAAGAGCCTGTAGCACAAAAAGAGTTACAGTTGCAGTTCCTCTGTTTCCTTGGATAATCTCAGTGTTTTCTTTGTAACTGGGATTGTTCAGAACTTGATATCTCCACACCTCACCCTAGGTATTGGTCAAGGAAGATTCACATGGCTACTGTGGGCTCCATAGGAAAAGCTGCTGCTTTCCAGAAACGTTGAGTCCCACGCAGTTACTTTGCTCCCCTCTTTCCCACTCCGGGGTTTTTAATGCTCCCTTGGAACTGGCTTCAAATCTCACTTTGTTCATATACTCTGTGTTGCTTAAATCCTCCTAGTTTTCATAAACATTTAGTAATCTGGCGAGGTCCTAAACAGCTGGGATTTCAAAAGAGTGATTTTTAGACTTACCCTGACACTTAAATTTAAAAATAATACCTGGCTGTCAAACGTGAAGGAAGAAGGAAATAACTGATCTAATTTAGTCAGACTGCTTTTGACATTTCTGTGGGCTATATAAAAGGTCAGCATGTGGTCTACTTTCTTTATGACTAAAAATATTGCTGGGTTGAAAATAATTGTCCATTTACTTGACAGAGAAGAAAAGCTTATCTTCCACAAATGTCACACATGGGTCAGGGGATCCAAAGACCCTCTTGGTTTTACTCACCTTCCTTCTTTCTCAATGAAAGCGACCGTTGTTGCTCTTTGTGTGCATAGCACACTGTTTTTGAAATAGAGAGAGTTGTGTTGTGTATGCACAGAGTTTGAAACAGGTGTTATTGAGTTGAAGGGCGACAGGATGAAACAATCCTTGTACCCAGTATGTGTAGGCTGACAGCATTATAGTAGAATCTAGAAGCCCCTGGCACAGTCTGAGGCAGAAAAGGAGCAAAGGGCACACTAATAAATGCCTTGGGGGTCAGTGAAGCAGTGGGATTCTTTCACATGCAAATGAAAATATCGCTAAGTATTTAATGAAAGGCCATGTGTGAAGAACAGACATGTTCTCTTCCCCTTCTCCTAGGAAGAACCCATGAATACTTAGAAGCATGAAAGACAGGCTAGACAGGAGCTGCTTTGAAGGTATTAATGAGAAAAACCTTAGATGATTGGATTGACATTTTGTTGGTTTGTTGGTGCATGAACATTATTTTTTTGCTAGCAAGAAAAGAGGCATGTTTTTTCCCCTGTTCATTTCATTCAAACTCCTCTGTACTAAATTGACCTTTAAGTCTTGTTGATGGTGCAGACAAGTGTCACTTGAAGTCATCCCACTGCTGGTAGGTACCATGTTCTCTGTGCTGTATCTCACAGGCTTTCTTGCAAGCATTCTTATGCAATTTAAATAAAAAGCAAATGCCTCTAGAACACTTCACTGTCCTGAAACCAAAAACGGTTTCACAAGAAATCACGAGCAGTGTGATCTTTCAGGTAACAGCTCCTATTAAGCCAAGAAGAACGTCAACACAAAATTGTGTTTCTAGGATTAATGATTGATGTTACTCCATGTAAACCCAAATCCCAGTCTCCTAAGGCCTGCTAACTTTTCCAGTTCAGTTTTGCCCTTGCGAGGGAGAAGACATCAAGAGAGAGATTATTACAGATCCCTTAAGTTAGCAAACCGTGACTCCAGCGTCGAGAAACCAAGAGAGAGATGGAGACACATTCCAATTTCCACGCTTGGATAACAGACGTAATAAGTTAATTTCTCATATAAGAAAGGGTTAACTGAGGGGTCCTGGGTTGGTCAAATGCTACATATTCTTTGAAGAAGTCTGTTTGCAGGTCTGGTTTTTGGCTGCCCTTAGAGCTAAGTGCTGAATCTTCAGAATGTTCTACTTTCTCAGAGTGTCAGTGCTTTTCTTTTTTTGGAGGATGGGGGAGGGTAATGGCTGACAGCTTGGGCCATATGGCAACAGTTTAACAGATCATTTAGGATTTAATGCAAACCTCTGTTTTGGGTGTAGAGAGATGCTGGCTCATGATCAGCTAAGCGAGTCACATGGGTGTAGCACACTTATGTGATTGACTTCTCCAACAGAAGACCTAGACACCAAGACTTTAGGAGTGAGCTTCCTGGTCGATACTCTTCATGTCACCACATGAAACTGCTAAAGAACCGGAGGCTACTAGTCTATGCTAATTCATCTTCCACTTCATTCTAAATACCCTTTCTCTTCCCCTATATGAATCTATCCCTTCAACAGACTATCATTTTTCACATAGATTTTGAAGTCTTTTAATTATTCCAGCTTATCAGCGAGCCTGAGGTTGAGCATAGGATCCCCCCTCCTCCACTGCAGTGTTAAATAAGGGATAACAACTCCTGAACAAAGTCATGTTTCATAGTAGTATTCCCATATGTATGCTACAACTCAGTAGGTCAGTCATCATGGATTCATATGTTATTTCTCCGACATTCATATCTGATTTTTATACCTCCTTTGGCTAAAAAATTTCATGCTTAGTATAAATACATTTTGGAATGTGTGGAACCAGTAGAAAGCCTCTTAAAATTGAGGCTCTGAGACCATCATGGAAGAAGGGGCGGAAAGAATCTCAGAGCCAGGAGACAGGCTGTGAAATCTCATGTGAATGTGACACAGGCCTGGCAGTCATGAACTGTCAAAAGCTGTGCTTGCGGACACTGGTCCTGTATGAGACTGGCTTGCTCAACAATCAGCTATGGACAGGGGAGGAACCCATGTGTCCCACGAGTGATTAACGAACCATCAGCAACCAACAGATCCTGGGAGTCGAAGGCAAAGAATCTAGTTATGGACCCACTGGTGAGCACACTAGGCTCCATTGGATAGTCCCAAGCCCATGGTCTCACAAAGCCTAGTTAGATCCAGTGGGACACAAAACACAATGGAAGACATAACTACGGGAGGGCGATTTGTAGGGAAGGAGAATGATAGAGATGAGCGGGAGGAAAGAAAGGGGAGTAATTAGGATGCTACTTACATGTATATAGTTGTCCAGCAACAAAATTCATCAATGACAAGAGAAAAAAATGTGGTTTTGATCTCAACTTTCATCTTCAAATCTAGTGTCTCCTCAGCCCATGCCTACATTATAATTAAACTCTTGTGTCAGACCACACATCCATATTACCACTGATTTTCTTATATTCTCTGAATATTCTCTCTCTCTGTCTGTCTCTCTCTTTCTCTGTCTCCCTCTCTCCTTGAAAGTTCTAGCTCTATTTTGTCACAACAATGAGACAAGTAACTAAGCATCTAGTATGCTTGGGTCATAGATGCCTTGTCAATCACATGTTTCTCCTTGTTACAAGAATGTGTGTGAAGGGCTACACACCCCACAGGGATGGGTAATTGATGCCTCAGTTTCAGGTCCCTGCTGAGACTTCTCAGTTGAGGCCCATGTTCTGTCCTTTCAGTGCTTGGATTGCACTAGTGATTCCATAGCTTTCATTTGGTGATATAAAAAGATGTTTGTGGTTCTCACAATCAGGAAGACACCAATGATATTGATATCTAACTGGTAGAGGTTCTAGAAGCTGCAAAACATCCTGCATTACCTGGTTCCAACTGCAGGAAGTGATTTGGCTGACAAATAATGATTTTAAGATGAATATTACTGGTTCCAACATATTTTGTCAAGCATCTATTTCTTTAATCAAAAATTGAAAGCATATCATCACATGGTGATTATTTCTTTCCTGTAAGATGATTAGCATTCTTGGAGGAGAAAAACAAAGAATGATTACTTTTGCAACAGGAATTTATTGATTAATATGCAACATTCAATACAACACATGGTTACAATATTTGTGCTTTGAAGGGTAAGTAAACATTGACTTGAATACAACATAACAACAAAAATCTACATACAATATTCTGGGATTGTTTTAAAACCAAATCTGTCATTTTCCATTGAGTAGCAACATAGAAGCACAATTCAGTTTGAGCTGATACATAGGTTTTAAGATCTGGTTAATATGTCAGGTTAAATATAGAACTAAATTTGGACCATTAATATAATGAATGCTTACAGGGCTCTGGTTCAGTTTCCTGGCATGGGAGGATGGGAATAAAGTATGACTTGCCAGAAAGCTTTCTTGGCATTTCACAATGCAGACACTAACCAGGAAGGCTGGTATTTATGTATGGGACCTTGATTCATGCTTAGAATTACTTTGTAATCTTTAAACATAGAATAAGGGTGTCACATTTCAGAAGATAGGTAATGAACATGTATTTGATCAAGAAAAGAAAAGTGAATAATGTAGCATATTTACGTTGGAGAAAAGACTTTTAGGGACATGTAGTTAATTTTTTCCAAGAGTACATATGTATTATTAAAATATCTAATATATGATTTAATATAGGACAAAGTCTTCTTTTGCCCAAATTCATTGTGGTTAGGAAGTATGTAATCCTAAGTAGTCATATGAAGCATGAGGTCATTACCCTGCATCCATAATTATAAATGTCTTTGGAGGAACATACACACTGTATCAATCATATACTTATCACCACATTCATAATATATATCCAACAACCAAGCTTTATGTCAGCATGTGAGCTTGGACAATATTCTCTTCATGATTTATAAAGCTCAAAGCTAACTCAATATAATTTTTAGACAATAATCTCTCCATAATTTACAATAAAAATAAAATGAAAGTTTATGTTTCCCATGATTCAATACACACTTATTTTACGTCAAAAAGATCATTACCTATTTTATTTTTCATTTTTTTAGTAATAAAACTTCTTCTTGTGGCAGGGATTCCATAATAATTTTACCGAAGTAATAAAGTTATAGGAAGTAAAGTTGCCCTCAAACTTCTTCCTACACCATTGGATGCTATTAATTTTTATGGTAGGGCTGGGAAGAAGTTGGGCATTCATCAATTACAGCAAATAAAATCACCTCAGTAGAGGACACAGATATTGATACAATGTTGTACATATGTTAATATACATTGTTACTTGACACACTGTTGTGGGTGTGTGTGTGTTAATATCCATTGATACTTGTCTGAGAGGGGAAACATCTTATTTAAAGGCCTGGGAATATTTCAGTCATGCCTTAAGTATTTCCTTGTGGTAACAGCTTGTCTCTGCTCAGGTAAGTACAATGAAAGTCACAGCATGGGGAAGAGAATTACAGTGACCAATGAGTTTTTTTTTCCTCTAGTTGATTCACATAATTGGAGACATTACACATCACTTGATATTATTATGCATGTGTGTTTAGCATTCTGAAGTGCCTCTCTATGTAAGTTTTCCTTAAGTTCATTCCATGTGTGTGATTCTGGAGCAGCAGTTTTTTTTTTTGTTTTTGTTTTTGTTTTTTTGTAGTTCTGTTTATAGGATGCAGTGTTTTGAGGAAGTTCAGAGCATGTAGCGCAAACCGCTGTAATCTAAGCCAGGACAGAGGGAGGAAATGCTCCTTGGGGGTGCGCTTGCCTTATCCCAGTTCCAGGAGCCAGTCAAAGAGACTCGGGGTCCCCTCCTTCTTTTCTGCATGCATTTTGCAGTACTGGACGACTGCATGAAAGATGTCCCCCACCTTCCAGGACTTCTGATGAACCAGCTGCACAACATCTAGGAACTAAAATAAGACACAGTATTAGGACCCGTCTCAGAGCATCTGCCACAGCATCTCATTCAATCACCCTTCTAAAGCCTGAGGCTCTGGGTCTATGTTTGGGTATCTCTGTTCTCAGGGGACCATTTTCAAGGAAGGGTCTACTTCCTTTCTAGACATTTTGGATGATATATTCATGCCACTTGGCAGTTCTGTTAACAGCAAAGGAGGGAATGAGGTTGGTTCTTTGAAGACCCAATCTTTTAGGGGCTTAATACTTCATCTGATCTGCTTTAGTTCTGGGCTAGACTCCCCTCTAGCGGGACCATACAAATCACTTCTTCTGGATATATACACAGATGAAATCCATCAAGTGCTAAGTCATTAGGAGGATCCTCTACCAGCTCCTCATTGTATCATGAGGAACATCTCTCCCTTTAAATGTCAAAGCCAAGCACCAAGAGCTTTCTTCCTCTAGCAAAAGGTATCAGAAAGTGAGTGCTCTAGATTTGATAGCTGATGTTGGCACAGGCTTCAACTGGGCACAGCACAGAAATTTCTAGACTGCAAGTGAATTGGAAGCTGAGAAGATGAGGAAATCACTATAGATCCTTGTTCTTGTAAAACACGATCATGTTCAGTGTGAAAGACTCTCACACTTAGAGATGTTGGAAGAAAGTAAAATTTAGTAACAACCAGGGACTATGGGAAGGGCTTGGATCATTCTGAAGCTGATAAGGATTCTCCTGCATTTTGGTGGCAGAACTGTATCAAGTAACATTTACTTGGAGAGTGAACTGCATGGATAGGATGGGAATCATCATCTGCGCAATACTGACTTATGAGGAAAGAAACTCTATTTGCTAAATACAAGAAGATTGCAATTTGGTTCTATTATCTTTTCACTCGACTTTTTCTTTTCCATTTCACAGACTGGAGTGATTAGTATAGAATGGGGCACGAGCTTCTTTCAGTTTGGACTTATTAATTCATGTCAATTACCAAGATGCTGTCTCCTGGGGAACCACTAGGAATGTTCCTCCTTTCAGCTGGGAGAGCATCAATTATTCGGACAGTTACACACTCAGTGCTGATAGTACTCACTGGCTGGCTATATAATCAAACTAAAGCAATCCTCTAGCCTGGAAAACAAAGTACTTTCAATATCTGGAAACTTAAATTTGTCTTAATGAGTTTAGGATGTTACGCAAAGGCAGGCAGATGGTCATCATATTGTACATAGTATCTCCCAGGGAGAGACAGCATCTCAGCCATCTTTTCCTATCTCCTGCTATAGCTAGATGTCCAATGGATATTTGGCGAACGGCAGAAAGGATGCAAGAACAAAAGTGAGGTAAATATGTTAAAGTTCTCAAGGAAACAATAGGGTTAGACATCTTGTATCCTTGAGGACAAGCCTTGATTTCAGTTTTAGGTAGCATGTTTGCGCACATGTAATTCAAACACATGCACCTATCTATGGGATCACTGCTTGGTAACTTTTTGCAGATAAAAGGCTTCAAGAAGGCTGAGGGGATGGCCCAGGGGTTAAGACTGCTTCACAAGCAGAAAGACTTACGTTTGGATCCCAGGTCCCAAATAAAAACACCTGGTGGAAAGGGCAGCGGCCTCCACTTCCAGTCCTGGTGGGTGGAGCCGGGGAAAACACAGAGCAAAGCAAAAAGGAGGTAGAAGGAATCTAGCATGATTCCCAAAGTCACCCTTGGTCCTCCACAGGGACACTCAGTTCCCTCTGAGACACATATATACACATGTGCATGCACACACACACACACACACACACACACACACAGAGGCACACACACATAAATAAATAAACAAGTAAACGAATTAAAAATAAATTTTAAGATAAAGACTTATGAAATGGCTGAAGGTCACAGATCTAGGAAGAGGCTGAGCAAAGCTTGGGGTAGGGAGGAGTTATGAGAAAGAGGTGAAACAGCTGCTGGCCAAAGGACACAAAGGGACATGTATCCTATCACCTAGTGACCGGGGACCTCCTCCCACATAATGGCCACTTTTAACTATGCACCATGAAGCAATGAAGGTCAGATCTCTCAGGTCCATCATTCCACTAATTACCTGGACACCCCCTTTCCTCCTGCCTGAAGTCTCCTGTCTGCCTGAACCTGACATTCAGGTAAGATGTGAACCCCTTTATGCAAAGGCCAGCACTCTCAAGAAGGGGACCATCTGGGTAGATGCATTGCAAACAGTTATGGGGGCCATCACTTAAACGTGAGTCTCGCTTTTAGACAGAACAGAAGGGCAGAAAACATAAGGCTTCCAGTATCATTGCCAAGGCGAGTAAAAGGTGTCTCTGAGTAAGTTATTTCCTATACTGGAAACCTGCAGAGTGGGTCTTCATTGTGGAAAAGACCTGGATATCAGGCTTCTGAGAACTCCATGAGGATGATTCTGGCTTACCGACTTGTCTTTCAGGTTTCCCTGAAGGGTCACCAGTGACTTTGGATGAAGTCATCCATTTGGAGCATATCTGCTTCCTTTACATGTGTGGAGAAGATATAGTTAATGCAAATCACATGGGTATAAAATTTTCCTTGGTGCCCTTTTGTTAACCCATCTCAATGGTTAACACCTTGTACCTTGCCAATCTTATTCCTGAGTCATTGCCTGGGGGGCGAAGATGCTGAACAGATCGGTGCTTTCCTAGGAAGCCCTCCCTGCCTTAGACCTTTCCAGAAGCCAAACTCCAGCTTAAAGGACCTCCAAGTGTGGTGGGAAACAGAAGATGCTAATGACTGACCCAGAGTGGTTGAAATGTCCTACCACAAGGCTACACTGATAACAGCTTGTGAATTTAATGTTTGGCTGATTTTATAATGGAGCATTGTTTGTCTTTTTATTTGAGGCAGGGCCTGGCTGACTTAGAACTTGCTGGGTAGGCCAGACTGACCTTAAATTGATGACAATCCTCCTGCTTCTGCATGCTGACTGCTGAGATTACCAGCATGTGCCACTATGCCTAGCTAGAGCAGCTTTCAAAGATGATTTGCACATTACATGCAGCATGTTGCATGGTGACTTAATCTTGCTGTCTCTCTCTCTCTCTCTCTCTCTCTCTCTCTCTGTGTGTATGCATGCATGTGTGTGCAGAAGAGGGCACTGCATGTGCCTGTGGCAGCTCGAGGATGACTTTGGGAGTCATCCTGGATTGCTCTGACTTCTTTTTGCTTTGCTCTGGAGTTTTCCAGGTACTTTCCAGGACCAGAAGTGCAGGCTACTGTCATTTCCACCTGACATTTTTACGTGAGATCCAAGAGCCAAACTCAGGTCTTTCTGCTTGCAAGCCATCTCTTCATCTCTTCTTGAACAGGGAAGCAGCATCCATGGAGCTGATGAAAAAGAAGGTTGCTTTCCTCATAAAAAAAACAGCTGAAAACCAAGTAAGGGCTAGAAAAGGGCATTTTCTAGCTTGATACTGCAGCCTCTTTTTTCTCATAGTATCCAGCTTTGAACCCAGGACTTGGTATGTGTTAGGCAAGTGCTCTCCTGTGAACTATATTTCTGGCTTTCTTTTTTTAATTTTTTTTTATTTATTCAATTGTGCATGTGTACACGTGTGTGTGTGTGTGTGTGTGTGTGTGTGTGTGTGTGTGTGTGTGTGTAGAACCATGGGCAAATTCAGGGAACCATCACGGACCGCCTCCACCTCCTCCTTGTTTTACTCTGCCCCGGGATTCACAGGCTCCGCCTTACCAGGACCAGAAACGCAGGCCACCCTGCTTCCTCCCGGTGTCTATACGTGGGGGTCTGGATCCAAACTCAGGACCTTCCTCCTGCAAGGTAGAGGCTTAACCCCTGAGCTACCTCTCCAGCCCCTTCTGGCCTTCTTTCGACTTTGCATCTTGGGACAAGGTCTCACTGACTCTCCAGGAGGGTTTTGGGCTCTGTGGCCAAGGTTGGCCTTGAACTTTCATTGCCATGGGGCCCCAGTGTCTGTGCCACCAGAACCAGTTATTCTAGAACTGTACTCTGCCTAGCAGCCAGTGCACAACTTTTACCAAGCCTGACCCTGCTACTATCCATATGGTTTCATAGTCGGCTTTAGTATGGTAGAGGTTTGCTTTCCCCACCATATTAAAAGATCAAACTTCTCTTTCTTGAATTAATAATTAGGATCTTTCTTCTATAGATCAAAGTTGGCAAATTTTGTGTGAGTGTTTGTGTGTGTGTGTATGTGTGTGTGTGTGTATTCCTGTGTAAGTGAGGCATGCATCATATATCGATCCTAGACCCCACGTATAGACGCCAGCCGGAAGCGGGGGCGGCCTGCGCTTCTGGTCCTGGTAGGGCGGAGCCTGTGAATCCCGGGCAGAGTAAACAAGGAGGAGGTGAAGGCGTCCATGGTGGTTCCCGAATTCGTCTGTGGTTCTACACACACACACACACACACACATATATACACACACACGCACATATATACACACATGCATGCACACACAATTGAATAAATAATAATAAAGAAAAAATTTAAAAAAAAGAAACAAAAACTAAATGAAGTTGTTTGAATTTTAAATCAGGATCCATAGAAAGAAATGCTTGGGGGTGCTGGGGCTGGAGATGTAGCTCAGCTGGTAAAGGGTTTGCCTAGCAGGCCTATAATTCCCAGGTCTGATGTCCAGCACCATATGGACCAGGTATGATAGTGCGCAAATGTAATCCCAGTACTGGGGAGGTGGCGTTCAAGGCAATCCTGAGCCACATAATGAGTGACATCATTCTGGGCCTCATGAGACTCCATCTCAAACAAGTAAACAAACAAACACAAAACAAAATGAAAAAATTTAAGGTATTTCTCTGTGGATGTACTGGACACTGAGCAATAAGGGAATGATGAGATTTCTTGAACTGAGGTTTTTTTTTAAACCTTCTCAGAGCACCTCTCCTCCTTGCTAGGAGCTGATGAGATGTTGATTTTTGCATGTTGCGGCCAATGTTCCTTTTTCCCTCTTGAAAATGATTCCTTCATTACATGGCTAATTGAAAACAAACAGAACCAGGCTTCACCTTTCACTACTGATGAAGCAATGTCCAAGTTACATAAGGGTTTTCTTAATTTAAACAATTCAGTCCCAGACGACAAAAGGTTATACCTATTTATGCTAAAGCCACTTGGCACTGAGAGCCTTAATTGACTCTGTAACCAGCCTGAGAGATGAAGTCTTTGAGTCTGTATTATTCGGGATTAATCCTGATTGACGGGAGTGAATGAAATGCCAGGGACAATACTTGATAACAGGAATGGAACATTCATTTTCTCAGAAATGTCGTCATCGAAGGTAAACATTGCTTTGGGAATCAACAGCCAGGTAGCTATAGGCACAGAGCAAATTGGATATGATTGACAGGATCAAAGCATTAGTCACCCCTTGTCCTCCCACCTTTTGTGGAGGGGGGGTCTGTTAGATATATATGCATTCTATGTGCTTGTTTCCTTAAGAAGGTGCTTGAGTTAAAATCTGTATCATGAAGCTAGCAGCTGAAGACATATCATGTAATGTTCTTGTTCACGAAGTTTCTAGAGATCTAGGGGCAAGAATCCTTTGCTATGAACATGGAAATGTTGTTCTTGGTCTTCCCTGATAGAGCTTGCCATGGAGGGAGTGGGGTCCCAATGTGATGCTCTTTCCTTCTGTCCTCCTTTCAGGGCAGACTGGGTAGTAAGAACGGAGGAAAATCTGTCCAACAGTGACCTCTTATTTCCCTCCCAACAAAGGAAGGTCAAGTTAGAAGAGCACCAGGATTGGGTGGGTGGAAGAGTAGGTGAGCTTCCCATATGAAAAGTCCAACCAGTTGCTAGGAAGTGGGCAAGGTTGGGATGGGAGGGGACAAAATAGACTAAGTCTCCTTGACTTTTCTAGTAACCAATCCCATGGCTGGTGCTGAGATGATAGTAAATGTGTGGGGGGAGAAGGGATGAGATTTCATTACAAGGTGCTGGACTTGAGCACTGAAAAGCAAGTGTACTTATGCATTAAACTGCACATTGTAGTTCTACATCATTTATATTTAATTAGGAACCACGGAGTTTTGCAGAGGAAGCCGTGTTTTCGACTAACCACATCCTTCACTAGCAGAGAACTCTCATATCACAATTTGTTCTCAGTAGTTAAAAGAGGGGAAAAAAAGGGTAGTATTCATTCTTCTCATGGTGCTGTTGTTAAGAAACAGGTAAGAAGAGACACAGGCAGGTTCTCCATGACAGTAAGGTGTGCAAAAGTATATGATACTATCTGCTGACACAGCCCTCCACATCTTCCGCCGCAATCCCTGGGTTATGAACAAAAGAGATACAAGGCAGTGTGTCTTTATTAAGCTCTACTTGGCAAGAGGGCTTCATCTGCTTAGTTCCAGTGACTCAAAGGGAGAGTGGGAACCTAATCCAATCATGCAACCCCTTTGAAGCAGAGATGTTTGTCTCTGCAGTTAACAGTGCGACAGTGTCTGAGGATCACGTGACAAAGATGTGAGAAGTTTCCAGAAACTGAGAATGGCTCTTGGTTGACCCTAAGGCGAAAGGAACCTCATGCCAACTACTCGACTAAGGACTGAATTTTGACAATAACCCAAGGAACTTGGATACTTTTTTTGTGAGGAACAGCCCACCTAAGGGTCCAGCCAAGCCAAATAATTGGATTCTGTCTCCTGAGACATAGGCAGAAATTGAACCCACAAACTTCTGAACTGCAGAGTTGGGTGATGCCTTAAGTCAGCAAATTGGTTAAACAGTTTGTTAGGTAAGCAGAGAGCACTAACATGGTATTGTTATATAATCAACCTGTTATCTTTTAGGAGGAATATTCCTTTAAATTATGGGGCCGTGGGCTGGAATTCAAAGGCATAAAGGTTTGCCTTGGTCTCTGTTGTTGAGATTCAGCCACAGTTGACAGTAGTTTTAAGAGCTATGAAAGCATAATAGTAGTTGTTTTTAACTGAGACAGTGTCTGAAGGATGGAGGCCCCAACCTCATGATTCTGGAGGATGGAGAATAACAAGGAGGAACTCATAATTTATTCTAAATGTCATTCTGACCCACTCTAGACTGTTATTGATCACATCTTTTCTTCCTCCCTTTGACTTAAATAAACATCATGAAGAGGCTGATTTCAGAGCCAGGTAACATTGAAGAAAAACACTAACAAAATATCTTTGAGAAGGCTACTGTGGTCTCAATTATTTTTTTTTCTTTTTAGCTATATTTAGCATATAAACATATATATATGCTATATTTTTTAATCCCACATTTTTTCCTAATCATACAAGCTCAATAGGTACCCCCGTCCTTTCAATCTCTCTTACCCTCCGCAGTTATCCCCCCTTGCACTCTCCCCCTTTCCCACCTTCTTTTTACCCCCATCCCTGTCTCTGAGTGCCTCCCCCTTACCATCCCCTAGAGTATCCTTTTGTGTGAATGCCAAATCTGCCTCTGAGTCCTCTACCCTAGTGAGGGGTAAGGACTCAGTGGCATAGCCCAAAGCCCCTTCTTGGGCTCCCTGTTAGTATAGGAACTCTATTGTGACTGTTAATCTTGCCTTTAAGGTTCCTACTGCCTGGAGCCTTCTTCTCTGTGATCTATGCTAGACTTTGGGGGGTCATGACATGTCACACATTGTGCAGGTCAGGCAAAGTCCAATTCTGGCTGCTGTAGCTCTAATTTGTGTGGAGTATCTTGTATATTGTTGGTCCATCCCATCTTTAGGCTCTTACAATCTCGCCACCTCTTCTTCTGCAAGGTTCCCTGAGTTTTAGGATGGGGAGAGATTTGGCTTGTCAATTCATTTTTGTTATAACACTATCTACTTAAGACAAACTGAAGGTCAAAAAAACAGTAATGATGATAGAACCCATGCAGGTAGAAGGCTTCAAAGCTCTTGCAATCATTTTTTTTTAGGTGGAGATTAAACCCTTTAGGAGGTCTTGGATTAAGTGGGTACTCACTGTTTTTCCAGTGGTGATAAAAACAGAAAACTTTAATATTACCCTAACCCAACATGGAATCTGGTACCTTTTCAATTCTGCTTTCCTGAGATTTCTTAAAGTAGATTGTGGGAATCCCGAGTTCCGAGGCAGCTATCCATTGCAGAGTAGCCCGCAGCTCGGCATCTGGACATTCGGGCTCCAAGTCAAAGTTGATCACGAGCAGGCTCTTCTGCGGGCTGGTGGTCCTCCCCGGCAGTCCAGAGGCGAGTTCTGAACAGACACAACCACAGCCTTACTCTGCTTTCCCACAGGACACCCCAGGCAATTGTGTGTTGAAATTACGGGAATGTGGCTTACCCTTTATGCTTTCTGAATGCTCTTTAAGACTCTCCTTCTCTTCTACTAATTCACTTTGGGAGAAAACAACAGTATAGAGTTGGTCATGTTTTGGAGGAAGAAGCGGTAATGGAGGATGAGGTGATGGGTCTTTGCTGAGCTAAAAGCTTTGGAGTTCATTCTAATGGTTCCCACAGAGCCAAGCAATGCTGGGGAAGAACCATATGTCAGGTTGGCTAGATCTATAGTAATAATCTCCATCAAAGGGAAAATGTAGGGAACCCAAATGATTCTAGATAGCATAGTCACACGGGAAACTCTAAGGGTTGGGTCTTTCTTTTTTTATGAACCTCCCTTCCATAGTGAGATGGTCAAAGAAATTCTAAGAAACTAGTCATGACTTGAGTGATTTATTCCTTTCCCAAATTTCACTTGTCACGTTTCCATTTTGTCACGTGCCTTTTTTTTTTCTATACTGCAATGGCAGAATACATTTGCATTTTAACATAGAAAAGTAGTTTCTTTAACATGTGTATTATCCTGTGAATTGGAATCAGGTAAAAAGCAATCATCAGTGGTAAGAAACTACAGAAAAATATCTCAATAAATCGAATGTTTTCTTTTCTAGTTTTTCTGTTGCGGGGAGGTGAAGCAGGATACAGGTACTGAAGTGAGTCTTTTGTTAGCTATGGAGAAGTTAAATATTGATAATGTTCTGCATGTGTGTATTTATTACAGAACCTTGTGCATAATGCAGGAGTATGGGGAGGGTCTTAGTATATGCTTCCTGATGGGAGCATGTGGCCTAGTATCTGAAAATAGGGGACCACCTTGGGAAACCTATAATATTCCATATCTTTATACTGTCTAGAAATTTGGAATTCAGCTTTTGAAATTTGCTTTTTGATGACAATGTCTTCTCTCAATTCTCTGATGCTACTAAGATATGACTGATAAATTCCATTGCATTAATGAATCCCATGAGGACTGATGAATTTCACTGATATTGAAGGAATGAATTTAGTTATTCCCGCATTCACACGAATTACATGCAAAAATGTTAATTTTCTAAAAGCCTAGAGTTTCTATTTGGTCCTTATGCAATACCATAAGTAACATGGCATTCGGTGGATACAGTCTCTGCAGTATGAAGCCATGAGATGCTGAGTGGGGGTGATCCAGGCTTTTTTTGACATCATAGATTCATATTACAGAGAAATACAAAGTACTAAGCTAATGCTTCCCAAAGGAGAAAATTAATTTACCCCAAAGCAGTTTCTATTAGTTCATCTCGTTTTTTGGTTCCTCTATGAGAGGCTATGTGTGTGTATTTCTCTACTAGTGACCCATGCGGCAACCAAGACCATATCCTCAGGTGACGTGATGCAATTTATATGGAATTTTGCTTCTATAAGCTCAAGTGACTATAGTGACACACACTTCTGATCAGTCATTGAGGGATAAACTCTATAAACTGCCAAGTAAAAGTGTTTTAGCTATATAAAGTGATTGAGGAAATGGGTTAGGAATCAACTTTAGACCCATACGTCTTAATCCCCTAAAATTTCAAAAATCTCTAAATAGTAATCTAAGTCACAGTGATCAAAACTAGAATTTGATTTGCTTAATTTCCCAGAATAATCTCAAATTCTGGAAGCAGCCATGACTTCGTGTTGCCCTCCTGTTTCATGCCAGGTTTTATGTACTTTCTACTTTTGGTCTCTGAGATGTCCTCACATTGAAGGTGCAGGGTCACTGGGCAGGGATAGCAATTCTGTTATGGCATTAGACACTTTCCCAGTGTCTAACTAACTCCCAGTGTCCACCAGTAAAATACAGGCTGCTCACACTTGATTCTGCAGCAAAGACTGTGGAACAGACTTCCTCAGGTGACGTGATGCAATTTGTAAGGAATTTTGCTCCTATAAGCTCAAGTGACTAGAGTGACTAGGCTTCTGATTGGATTGAAAGGACTCTTCCACAGGGGGCAGGTTTCAAACCAGTGAAGCAAGAGGTGATGGGTTAAGGCCTCTTCTAAGCCTGAGCCCCTCGCTCCTGGGACATGGAACCACAGCAGCACAGACACAATGGATGGGTGGCTGGGCACCACCGGCATGACCACAATGGATTGCTGGATGGAATTGGAGCAGGGTGCTCATGGCTCCCGAGTCTCATGGCTACTTACTTAGTCATGGGAGAAGATGGCATGCTTTCCTGATAAATGTCCAGGTCCATAATGCCAACACTGCTAGTGGCACTACTGTTGCCATTGCTGACAAAGCAAAAGTTTACATATTAATGCCCATCTCCACCCCTGGCCCACTGCCAACACTGATCCTCTATTGTAGGATCATAGCCAGAGGTTCTTCCTTTGTTTCCTGGGAGAATATTGCTCTGTATCTATATCTTCATCAAAGTGCTTGATTTTTGAACCAATGAGAGGAGAATATAAGGCAGAAGCCAAACAGCCTTATACCAACAATAATAATGATGATGGTGATAATAACATCAATTCACAATTTCTGAAGTGGTGTCAGACTTGGTGGATCATACCTACTTGATTAAAAATTAGCATTTTTCTCTTTTCTTCTTCATTCTGGTGAGAGGGAAGGTGTTTATTACTAAAATTCCTGCTACTGGTTCTGCCTATAGAGATGAAGGCACTCGTGCAAATGCTGGCTGGGGAACAAACTAGAAAGCTTGTCTGCTGGCTTCTTGGATCAGCGGAGTCATAGTCACACTTGGTTATGCAAAAGATTTTTTTGAGTGGCATTCTAAGGCTTTAACTGAATATGCACCTGCTTTGTTTACAAGTACGTTGGGTGAGGTTTCCTTGCTTCCTTATCTAATGATGCTTCCAAGGGAAGGGACAACATGTGGTTCCTTATGTCCCACAGAGAAGGAAGGTGATGTGGTCCATTATGAATCATACAGGAAGACAATGACCTGTCGTATCACCTTAGGAGGTCCACAGTCAACATCACATCTAGTTACAAACCCCACACTTGCTCCCTGGAATGCTGTAGAGTTAAGTCAATGTTTAGGCTTTTTCTGTACTTGTGAAACAGACATATCCAATTTTTACCAAACTCACTGAGTCTCCTCACACACTCTCCATTTCCCAACAAAATCTCTTCCAAGCAAAGCTTTGAGCCAGTGACTGATGGAATGGGTTAATGTCCCTTCCAGAACTATAGGCAGGACCAATAAGATTCCCTCAACTTTAATGTCTTCTCTGAAATTTCAGATGGGACTCCCAATATATCCACAGACTGAAATGTGATAACTCAAAGTCTAAAATCAAAAATAAAAAGTTCTTTTATTGTCTCTGTTTTGTGATTTTTGAAATTTTTGATAAATTATTTGATATTAGCAAATGTCCTTAAGATCTGCTTGAAATAAGACTTTCAAAGCACTCCATATATGTCCCTAGATGCTTCCTAGCCTTCTTTCCAACTTGTCTTTCTGGACAGTCTATGCACTTAATGGCCTCGTGTCAATTAAGACTTTGAACAGAAAGCAATACTTGGAAAGGTTCCACCTAGATGCCCCCTTACTAGCCTTTCTGAAAATGATATAGAAGGTAAGGAGATAATGAAAGGGGACAGTTGGGTCAAGCAGCACAACACAGTGTGGAAACACTTGCCTCGTGTAAATCCAGCCTGTGTTGCATCTGAAATACAAATGAATCAGAAAGATAGTTCAAACATGCTAAGAATGACAGCAGCTTCCATCAAAAACATCACATTACCACTGTGTTCTACTTGCTGGGGCTTTTGAGAGATGCAAATGCAAGTGATCATAGCTTTGGTCAAGGTAATTGAAATTATAACCAAATATATGAAGACATCTCTCAGTGCAGAGTATGGCAGGATAGAGACCCAGGCCGACTGAGACCCTTCCCTTTGGGCTTTTGTACCCCTCGTTTATTGGGGATACTTGGCAGAGAGCTATAACACACAACTTTGGAATCTTTGTTGCGACCTGTCTCCTGGGGGAGTCAAGTGAAGGAAAGTTACCTCATGGACCGCTCGCTGAGCTGGAGGAAGCTGCTTGTGTCATCAGGATTGTCGTCCTCGTTGGCCAGCTGGGACCAGCTGCCTGTACTGTCCTCGCTGCTGCTGGGAGGGCTTGGAAACTCCTCTGGGGCTTTGGCACCTGTGGAGACTTCAGCTTCCGGTGCATCTCTGGAAGCAGTGCTGTTACTGTAGATATCAAAGCATCTTAGCAAAAGAGGTGCAAGGGATGAAACTAGTGGGGGACTTCACTGGTCACTGGGAAGCCTGGGTCTCCATAATGACCAGGATGCTGTTGTATACAAGTGGGGTCTTTCCCTGGGTTGCTTTTCTCTTTGATCCTTTATCCCACTTGCATGCTTCACAATTACTCTCCATCACCTTTCCCATGTCTTCAATTAAACTATTTCTACTAACTTCCTTTCATTGATTCCCCAAGAAGGTAGGACCATGGCCTTCACCTAAGGAACCTCTGAAACACAATGGAGTCGAAGATTTGGACAAAGCATACTTTTGGTGATTCTAAAGGGAAGCCCAAGAATGTTGGTTTTAAAATTACCACTCAGTGATTCTAATACTCAAGGTAATGCAAGATACTCAAGGTATCTCCTCTTACAGGGAGATACCAACCTCAGTTACTTTGTTGCAAATATCCTTGAGTGTGTTTTATACTGGTAGCTATCTTGTAACTTTCTCTCTCTTTCTCTCTCTCTCTCTCTTTCTCTCTCTCTCCACAATGAGAAACATAGGTTTCAGGCAAGGAGTACACTTGGGTGTATGTGCCTGGGGAGCTTCAAGGGTGACTTTGGAAATCATCCTGGATTGCTTGCCTTATTTCTTTTTGCTCTAGGGTTTCCAATCTCCTCCTTCCAGGGATGGAATTGTAGACCACCACCATTTCTGTCCTGAGTTTTTGCATGGGATCTGGAATCCAAACTTAGGTCCTTTTGCCTGTGAGGCAAAGGTTTTGACTTCTGAGTCAGCTCTGCAGCCTGCTTCCATCTCTTAAATCTCTGACTGTCCCACAATCACTTTTCTGAATGAGTAGGTCAATATTAATCAAGAAGCATTCTAGAACATTTAGGCCTTGTTTTATAGTCAGTTGTTCTTGTAGCTTATCCTCCTAAGACTCCTGTGAATTTCTATCTCTCTGACCAGTCCTTGCCTGAAACTTATGTTTTTCATTTTTCTTTGAAATCCATTATAGTCAGTTCTACAGAGCTTTGTACCTTTCTTATAATCTTTCCTTAAGCAGCAGTCTCAAAAACTTTCCATTGATATCTTCCTCCCTCATTTTTTTTGTTTGTTTTTGATCTTCTGATTTCTATTCCAGTCTCATTTTTCATTTAGTTTTCTGATTTCTACCTCAGAATCACTACAGCTGAAATATACTCTTATTTCTCTCCTTCAGTCTTCCAATGTCTGTTTCTGTCTTCTGAATCTCCTTTTTGCCTATGACATTTGCATGATGACTATAATCTTCAGTTCTATGTCTAAAGTAGCTCTCACATATTCACTTATACCTGTTTCTGTGCCTATCAAATATCTTAATTAATGTCTGTGTAACATGCTGGAGATTTGTATTTTGAGGGAAATTCACGGATTTTTCTCTAGATTTAGATACAGGTGTCCCATGAGGTAAAAGGATTATTTACAGTTGTAGCAGAATTGACACTAAACTCCAGCCCTTGAGTTTTGAGATTCATGTGTGCTATACATCGTTTCTTGTTTGAACTAGATGCTGGTGGTCCATTCTTCATTTTTATTATTTATTTATTTGTTTGTTTGTTTGTTTGTTTGTTTGTTTTTAAGTGAAGAAGAGAGAGAGGCAGAAAGTGTGTGTGTCAGAGAGAGACAAAGAGAGAGGAAAAAAGTGAGAGTGTGTGTGTGTGTGTGTGTGAGAGAGAGAGAGAGAGAGAGAGAGAGAGAGAGAGAGAGAGAGAGAGAGAACAAAGCATGATACAGACTTCTGGGGACAAAACCCAGATGACTAGGTGTGTGAATAAGTGTCTAACCCACTGAGCTACCTTGCTGACTCTCCGTTGGCTTGGCCTCTTTGAAATGTGTACCTCAACTATCCTACCACTTTGAAAACCCTCACTACAGTGCAGCTAAATCAATATTCCTAAGAGACACTGTAGACCTGTTTTGTCAGGAGATTTCAAGACCTTCCCATGATACCTCTCCATGGGCTGCCCATGCAATCCAGCTTCATCTGCCTCTACCTGGCCACTAACCAGCAAACTAAACTGTCTTTCATTCCTCAAACTTGCAAGGGGGAAGGTTCTTGCTTCCTGGATTCTGCCTGGTTGCTCTTTTTGTCTATAAGGTTGAGGAAAGAACCTTTGAGCCTTGTCCATGATGTCTCTCTGCTGTAGATTATAGTTCTTCCATACCGAGGAAGGTGGTTAGCTTCTTTGTAAAATAATTCTGAACGGAGGATGTAGTCTAATAGTTGAAAAATTGTATGCATGAGACCTTGGATTTGATTACCAGTAACACACAGACACACGCACACACACACACCACACACACACACACACACACACACACACACACACACACCCCACACACACAGAGAGAGAGAGAGAGAACATGGAATTTTGGAAGAAAAAACTTGAGAAAAATTCATTTACTGCACTTAGCACCTGGACTACAAGTATTCAGTATGTGCTAATTGCCATTCTTTAATAGTGAATCAAATTGAGAATCATACACAAAACAACAGCTTTTGCTTTTCTAATAGGGTCCAAGGCTTAATCATATCTTTGAGTAATTCAGGGATTCTGAAGGGAAGTCTAGGAGTCTGCAACTTTATCCACCACTTCTGTGATTCTAAAACAAGTAGTATGTAAACCATACTTAATCTCAGCAGATGTATCTCTCTCTCTGTCTCTCTCTCTCTCTGTCATTTTTTTCTCTTTTCTTTTGGGAAACATAATACTTCCTGATTTCACCTTATTGCTTATGTTATTATATTTATCCTTGTTTGTGTTTTATTATATCATTTTTTAAAGAACCTTTTATGTATTAGAAGAGCTTCAATCTCATTCAGTATTCCTAGGATAAACAAGTTTCTAGAAGTGTTTATGGCTAGACTTATATTCTTAATGTAGATAACTGCATTCATCTATCGTATCTGAACTGTGAAGGAGCTGAAACACTCACTGCTTGTGCACTACCTAGCAGCATTTTAAATAACTGTTATCTGAGCATGCTCTGTTGTTAACACCTGGGGAAACAATCCTTCACAAGTTCAGTTTTCCATTTATTTGCCTGCTACCAATACACATGTGCATATTTACACTCATGTGACATTTCAAAACATGTTTGGATCCTTGTCCCCAATATTCCTTCTGACAACCTCCTGGATACCTGTGGTATTGAGGTGCGACTGTCTTTAGTACATTTAATCTCATTGTTTTCCTTTCTAAAATAATGAGTTTTTTTTTCTGAATTGAAAGGGAGCAAGAGAGAGTCTAGATATAACTATAGAGACAATGCTTACTTATATGCAAATGAAAGAAGTGTTCACTAATGACAAATGGAGACAATATAAACAAAACTGTTTGCCCAATTGAAAAGCAATTTCCAGTGCTAATTCCTTACTAAATTAGAACCTTCTGTTATACAGAAATTCATTCCAGGCTATTTCTTGCTAAAAAGAGGAACTAAATCCCAGTGACTGGCATGGAATATGCAGGCCAAAAAGTAAGCCTGCTGATACATTTTATGTTATTCCAATTTCATGCTCTAGTTTACTGTAGATCTCACATCCCATGCCTTGTAACTGGAAGTTTGGAATGAGTAAAGATTACCCCAAATGATAATTTTTATTTTCTTTTGGGAGAGGCTTAAGGTTTTGCTCGATTATTGATGAATAATGCTCAATTCTGGGGTGCAGATGTATGCCTTTCCTGATCTCTCAGTTCCTGTAATAAGCTTTAGATGAACTTGGGTCATGACAACATTCAATATAAAATCTCCAATGTGGCAGTAATGTTAGAAATCAAGCCAGCGTTGTATTGCTAGTGAGCCACTTTCCCATTTTTCTGTATCTGTACTTCCCCTGTGTCAAAGGTACTAAGACATCCTTAAATCATTTTATTTTATATAACCCAATCATACTTGGTCTAAAAATAAAATTTAACTCATTATTACAAATGGAAAACAAATCATGCTAAAGGTACAAAGTCCTCATTGTAGTAGGTCATATGGTAGTTAAGAGACCTTGGAAAGTTCTCTGAAAGGAGGAATTAAACATTTACTACTTATATATTTTAATGTAAAATGTATGCATATGTATGTAATGCTAGTCTTTGAGCTCTAAAAATGCTTTTGGTTTCACTGATTTTCTGTATTCTAATTTTATAATCATTGGTTCTGCTCTTATTTTGACATCTCTTTTATACTATTGTTTTCAATTTATTTATTTATTTATTTATTTATTTATTTATTTATTTATTTATTTATTTATTTATTTATTTATTTATTTATTTGTGTGTGTGTGTGTGTATCAGAGGGCACTGTGTGTCCTTGTGAGGGATCAAGGATGATTTCGGAAATCATCCTAGATTGCTTCTACCTTCTTCTTGCTTCCAAACTCAGGAACTTCTACTTGTGAGACAGAGTCTTAATCTCTGAGCCATCTCTTTTAATGTCTGTTTCAAATGTCTTATAGTGAAAGCTTGGTTCATGGATGTCCCACAACTATTATTTTTACTTATTTTTTTATCCTTCCAATAAGAATACTTGAAAGTGTAGATGTCTTTCCTAAATTGACTTCCCTGCATATCACAAATTTTAGTAAGTTTACATTTTCATTGAAACTTCATTCTAATGTCCCTTGTGATTGGTAGGTAATTTCAAGGTATTGCTAATTTCTAAATATAATTATTTCTAATTATTGTGGAAGAATGTCTGTGCATATTTAATTTCTTCAGGTTAAATTATGGTCAAGGAGCATACTCTATATAATTTATATTCTTTTCAATGTATTACAATTAGTTATGTCCTGTGAAACATTCTGGCAAATACTTCAAATGCTTGAAAAAAATTTATATCTTGCTGTTAAAAATGAAATGTTTTAAAACTGTACAGACCAAGTAAACTGGGAAGGTTGCTCTCCTTGCATAAATATGTGCATACATAGCTATATATACTTTCTTTCATAAATTATTGTGAGATGCATGTCAAATTTGCAGCTATAATTTTTTGTGTGTTATTTTCTCCTAGTTTTTAAAAAATACACTTTGAAACTTTATTACTTAAGTGACTGAGTAATCAAAAGGATTGATCTTCCTGACGTAACCACCCTTTGCACAGCTGTGACTTCCTTTTTTAACCCTGATAATGTTCTTTCACCCTGAAGACTATGCAGTCTGACATTGACATAACTGTTTGACCTTTTCAGTCATATTTCATTTTCCATCCTCTCAATCCTGACCTGCTTATTTATATTCAAAGGACATTTTTTGCACATCCTTTATGCCAGAATTTGGCCTTTGTATGCAATCTGATAATCTCTACTTTTAAATGGAGCTTTTAGGTTATTAATAATTAATATAATTATCAGTAAGACCAGCTTAATTATTGATTTTTTTCTCGATTCCTACTTCTTCTGAATTAACTGACAATTTTTCTGATTACTAATGCAGATAGGTGCATATGTGTATATTGATAGTGAGGAGGAGGTGCATGTATATATCACAGCGTGAGTCAGCTCTCGCTTTCCACTAAGTGAATTCTGGGGATCAAACACACATGATCAGGCTTGCATGCAAGAGCCATCTTTATAGTTCTTAGTGAGCAATTTCTAGCATTTCAGTTTTTAATCATAAGTCTCAGTAGCGGTTACTTTGGTATTTTTGGTATTTTTATTTTATGTATAGTCAACTATCATATTGCATTGTACACAGTCACATGTAATGTAAGTCCTGTGTAATGGCAAGTCAGTTTCCCTTCTCCTTTCTACCATATTGACATATATTTTATTTCCACACACATCATAAAGCAAATTTTCTATTTAGAATGACATCTTTTAAGAAATATGAAGGATATAATACTTTTTTTTTAAATTGGTGAGTGTTATTGCAACTTGTGGCATTCTTTCTTCTTTTGTGTAGGTTCAGTTTACATTAGCATTCATTTCCTGTTATCTGTGATATTCCATCAGCATTTCTCAGTGCATAGACCTCCTATGTAACATTATTTTATAGCTCATTTCTCTTTAGTATTAAGCAATAGTCTGTTATTCAGATGCACCACAATGTATTTTTCCATTCATCAACTGAAACACATCTTGGTTGCTTTCATATTTTAACAATTATGAATAAAGGTGCATTTAGATACTGATAAGCAGATTTTTGTGCAGCTATCAGCATGTTTAGTTTTTTTTAAATAGTTTTTTAAACTTATTTATTAATTTTGTGTATGCATGTGTATCAGAGGGCACACTGTATATCCCTGTAGATGACCAAAAGTGATTTCAGGAATCATCCTGGGTTGCTTCTACCTCCCTTTTGCTTTGCTCTGGGATTTCCCAGGCTCTGCCCACCAGGGTTGGAAGTGCAGTTCTCCGCCATTTCTGCCTGGAGTTTTTACGTGGGACCTGGGATCCAAACTCAGGACCTTCTGCTTGAGAGACAGAGTCTTAACCCTTGAGCCATCTCTCCAGCCCCAGCATGTTTAGTTTTGAAAGAAACTTACAGACTGTCTTCCAAAGTGACGATTCTATTTATCATCATAGCCAGGATTTGGTGTTGTAATAGTTTGGATTTTGGTCATCCCAGTTATCCTAATAGATTTTTTAAAAAATATATTTTATTTATTTATTCTCTTTCTGTGTTTGTGTGTGTGTGTGTGAGAGAGAGAGAGAGAGAGAGAGAGAGAGAGAGAGAGCACTGTGTGTCTCTGTGGAGGCCCAAGGGTGATTTCTGGAATCATCCTGGATTGCTTATACCTCCTTCTTGGTTCACTCTGGGATTTCCCAGGCTCCACACACCAGGGCTGGAAGTGGAGTCTACCACCATTTCCTCCTGGTGTTTTTATGTGGGATTTGGGATCCGAGCTCAGGACTTTCTGCTTTTAAGGCAGAGTCTTAACCCCTGAGCCATCTCTTCATCCCAGCCCTAATAGATGTTTAGTGGGCTTTCAATTTTAAATTTTATCTATGTATCTATGTATCATCTATTTATCTATCCGTTTATCTATGGTTCTCACACATTTTAGACAAGCGCTTACCTCTGAGCCACATCCCCAACTCCCACTGTGTTAGCTTGAAGTTTCTTTATTTTTTTTTATTCAAGTGTGTGTGTGTTTGTGTGTGTGTGTAGAACCACGGGCGAATTCGGGAACCACCATGGGCCGCCTCCACCTCCTCCTTGTTTACTCTGCCCAGGTACCGAGGTACCTGGCTCCGAGGTACCAGGACCAGAAACGCAGACCGCCCCCGCCCCCCTCCCCCCGGCGTCTATACGTGGGGTCTAGGATCCAAACTCAGGACCTTCCGCCCGTAAGGCAGAGGCTTACCCCTGAGCCACCTCTCCAGCCCCAGCTTGAAGTTTCTTAATGATATATACTAATGGGGCACTCTGTTAGCTTTTTGTTACTTTGTCAGATCCTTGAAAGAAGCAGTGAAAACACAGTTGGCTCATGGTTTCACTGTTCCCTGGGTACTTGGATCTACTGCTTCTCAAACCGTGGATGATAAGGCAGAGCATCGACAGCTGACATGTGGCCGAGCAACGTGGCTCACCTCACAGCGAAGAAAAGAAAGGGAACAGAGACAAGACGCAGCCCTCAATTACATTTCTGTAGTGATGTACTTTCTCCCACGAGACCCCAATTCCAAAGGTATCCAACTTCCGATGGAGTCACACACTGATGACGCAATCAGAGCCTCCAGGCTGGAGCCACCTCTCAGTGATTAGATCCACAGCTGGGGACCAACCCTTCCAGCCAGGACTTGCAAATTCCTTTTAAAATGCTTGCTCGTTTATCAGCATACTTTCTTTATTTGAAGTTTTTTTTTTTCCCTGACTTTTTGTCCACTTTTTAAGAAGAATTTCTTCATTCTGAGTTTTGTGATAGTTAGATACAGGTGTTAACCTGACGGGTTGGGCAGAATATTGAACACAGCTGTGAAGACTTGATAGTTCAGGCAAGCAAGCCCTTGAGCAAGCCTGCAGGAGGCTGTCTAATCAATAAGGTGGAAGCGCCCATAGCGGGTGGCGCGTTCCAGTGTGGACAGGATAAAAGGAAATGCAGGGGGAGGGACTTGTCTTCTCTTTTGCCCTGTGTTGATTGGCTTATTGGGTTCCCTGTCATTCCTTGCTGAGGTCAGAGCCTCTAGGCCTCTCCAGTAACTGAGGTTGAATCTCCTCAGGAATCTTTCGATCTTCAGTAGCTGCAACTGGGAGACGGTCCAGGGCCTTGGGCCTTCAGAACTAGACTGGTACTGCTGAGATATTCAGCCCCAGAGCCGAGCAGCTACAGGAACTGCTGTAGGACTACTCGGATTTTTATTTGTAAGTAAATTTAACAAATTTTCTATACACGCACACTCACACACACACACATGCACGCACGCACACACGCGTGCACACACACACACACACACACACGCACACATCTATTCTTTTGGTTCTGCTCCTCCAGAGAATCTTGACTAATACAAGTTTTCAGAGTTCTGTATATTTTAGATAATTGTCCCTTTTCATGCTTTTTATAGATATTTTATCCGGAATGTAGTTTGTCTTCTGTTGAAAGTTCTTTTGTACAGCAAAGGAATCTTAATTTATAAAATCTAACCTGCTAATTAATTTTAAATAACTGATACCTTTATTGTTATGTCTAAGAAGTTATCACTGCATCCAAGTTCATTTTGATATTTCTCCTGAATTATCTTCTGGATTAGTGTCTTAAATGTTTATTTAAGTTTTTTTTTTTTTTGTGTGTGTGTATGTACAGGTGCATCTAAACTGCAGAGGTCAGAGGGCAACTTCTAGATGATTTCCTTTCATTTTGTGGGTTCTACAGATCAAACACATGTCATCGAATTTGTACAACGAAGCATTTTTTCACTGAGAAATCTCACCAGTTCTAATTTTGTGTTTTATGGGATAATTTTTGATGAGTATAAGGTCTGTGTTTGATGGCTATCTGCATGTGGGAGTGGGAGTTATTTATCTCATGGTTGCGACTATATAGCTGCAACTTAGGAAAGATTAAGTTTATTTTGTTTGGAAATGGTCTTGATTGCTTTAATTGATGTGGTGAGATGTGCTCTCTGTAGGTGGCTCCATTTACCTGGGAAGAAATCTAAGGCTATATGAAGATAGAGAAAGCTAGCTGAGCACTAGCAAGCAAGAATACAGTCAATCAATGCTCTCTGTCTCTGACTACAAATATGATATGACCAGTTGGCACAAGACCGTGACTTCCTTGTCATGATGAATGGTGACCTAGAACTGTGAGCCAAATCCTTTCCCCTGTAACTTTCTGGGTATCTTATCACAGAAACTGGAAAGGAAGTTAAATTTGGGTCACAAGCAAATCGGTGCCCATCAATAGGAACTATCATTTTTTTTTAAAGAGTTAAGGACAGGGCTATCTAAACTATTCAAAATCGAGGGGTAGTTTCAGTTGTGTTAAAAAATTTGGTAAGTCTGAAGGTCAATAGGTATTATCAACTAGGAATGATTTCTATAATTAATCTTCACTGTTTTTCTTTTATCAAGTAAGAAAGTAACATAGTGCTTATTTATTTTGTTGTGTTGACTTTTAATCAACTGCTTAAGAATTATGTCCTTGGCTTAGAGAGTCTGTCATGGTGTGATCGTTCTCTACATCCACAGAATTCAGAGAGCTCTGTCACTTCCCCCTCTGTGGCGCACGAGGAGTGGGCTGAACTATTTCCTCAGGGAACTGAGTTCTGTTTTTAGCTATTTTGACAATTCAAATCCCATAACAACTCTGAGCTTGGAAAATGTAACATAACTGTGACTAATTGGTCTCCTTGGCAGTCTTGGGAGTTCTATCATTTTAATAAAATTCTCACATTGTTCATGACAGGTTTCCTTTTGGGGAAAAAAACATCTCCTGGAATAACGGCCAGTCTATCCCTCCACCTGAAGCATCAACAAACAGCAGCGATAGCCAAAAGTGTCTGCAGAACGCTGACAAGGGGTGAGTGAGTTACTGCATTAAGAGCTTTGAGTGCATTTCTTTATTTCAATTTCAGGAATTAACTCATGACATGATCATGACTATCATACCACTTACAGGTGAATAACTGAGATAAAATGAAATTAGCAAACTCTCTCAAGGAGACTTGGTTCAAGGTAGTATGGTCCATGTTTTCAAAGGTCTTCTCGCTTCAAATGAACTGATATTTCTAAATGATTTTTCATATTGTTCCACGAAGATAAATATATTCATCCCTTAGTCTTCATGCTTTGCCTTATATCCCATTCTTAAATTTCTAAGGATGGGAATTCCACATTCTTTTTTGTTTCATTGAAGAAAAACCAAATCACGTATTTGTATCCTAGCTGAGAAGTCTTACTCTTGGATCACTGTCAGGAACCTGAACTTGTCAGCTGGGAACTTTACTCATACAGAATTCAAAAAGTGTTTTAGGGGCTTCCTCAGACTAAATCTATATCGTCATGGGCTGGGGACATGGCTTGGGGGTTGAAATGTTTGTAATACACACAAAGGGTAAGAATTGAGATCCCAGGATAAAATTTCAGGGTGGTGTGGCAGTCTGCCTGCATTTTCGGCTTTGAAAAATGGAGACTGGGAATCCCCAGAGCAAGTTGGCTAGCCAGACTGATCCTATCAGGGAGCTCTGAATTTGATTAGAGATTCCATCTCAAAAAGTGTGAAGTGGATGATCCCTGATGTCACTCTGAGGACTTGACACACTTGTGTACTTCTACTGACACATATATATGTACCCGCACATACTCGTGCTGAACATACACTTGTGCCTAACACATGCATACGAAAACAGAAAAGAATGAAAAGGATAACCTCAAATTTGCAGTCAAGAAATAATCATCTGTTTGGCTGACTTGACCATCATGATTCTTGTTGGACTGCTAGTCCATGAGGCTTCCTAACTGATAACCTTCAACAAAGTATCTCAGGTGGGTTGTGAGCTCTATAATTCAGTGGGACTCTAAGTCAGCTCCTGGAATGTTTAATCAGTGTTCTCCATTTTCTTGTATTTTGAGCTAGGGAATTCTAAAGAATTAAGATTTTGCCAGTTTGGCTCTTTAGCTCTTTGATCTTTCTTTTGTGTCTTAAGAATTGTAGTTTTAATAATTCTTGGAACAACATCCTCAATGAATCTTGCCCACAGCTGAACCCTTATTTATAAAACTGTGCCTTTTGGTTGGCTCAGCCCACTTCATTTGGTTCAGCTTTGTGTTGTTCGTCTGTATCTTTTCTCCTTCAGCTCCTTGCCTGCTTCTGTGATGTCATGGTTTGAATATACATTGTCCTCCAGAGGCCCATTTTTTTGAATCCTCAGTTAATATTTGGGAAGGTCATGGCACATTTGGGAGGTGGAGCCTTGCTTGAAGAAGACACATCACAGGGGACAGGTCTTGAGGTTGGTTAGCCCTACCCTGCTTCAGGTAGCTGTCTGGTCTTTCAGTTTGTAGTTAACTCTCTCAGTCTCCATAATGGAAGTAACTTAAGCCTCTTCTAATGTCTACCAGCCAGCCATGCCTCTTCGGCCATACTGGACTATATCTCCCCTCTGGAATCATAAGACTTTTCTCCATTTCTCCCCTTAGTTGCTTGAGTGTGAATATTGTCTCACAGCATCAGAAAGAGCTGATACATATCATATCATAACATATCATAATGTATGATTTTATCCAATGGAAAAGTCAAGCTCTTAACACCAAGTAGATAACAGGAAGTACTCAGGTCCAAATGGACTATGTAACAGCATCCACATCCTGTAATGCTGCCCTCCATTGGGGATCATCAGTATCTGAAAACAGATCCTTCTTTCCTGGTGGAGATGGAAATGCATCTGAAACCATAAGCCTTTTTGAATAATGAACCATAGGTACATACCTCTGAAAAGACTACACAGATTAATTCCCCAACTCTATATGTCTAAAACCAGGGGCTTATATATTTGTTTATGTTTGCTTAACAGTAATCATAGACTAAAAATAAAGGAATGACACAATGATCTCATATGAATTGTCTATAGAAAGTAATGTCATAAAGGGAACTGATAACCTTGTAGATGGGCATAAATTCACTTTTCTTCCTGAAGTAGATGACATGTAATAGAAAATATGAACATATCTCAAACCAAGAGCTATTGAAGAGAGATGAACAAATCCCACAAAATGACTCTCAGGGACTATGGGGGAGAGAACGCAGGCTTTATAATCAGAATGAGACAGCGGGCACACAAGAAGTTGTGACCTAACACCTCTAGAACTCAGCCTTAAGAAAAGATGGAGAGAAATGTGGCTCAGGTGAGAGCAGCCCCGTTCTCCTCTACATGTGGAACACATAGTCCCTGGCCTTAGGTTTATGCACCATTTCAGTCCCAGGGTATCTACCGAGAGTCACACTCTGAAAGCGTCAGCTCTATGCCATGCACCTTCTCTGGTCAAAGAGAAGATTGACTCACCGCTGGGTTTCACAGGTACTGGTGGCTGGGCTTCTGCTTCTGGCCACACCTGGGCTGGTTTCTCCTCTCTGGTGTTCTTGCGATCCCTCTACAGGGCTTTTGGCAAAGAAGGGTTCAGGTTCTCCAATGCACTCTTCTCTCTGGTCTGTTTCGATCTGAATCAAAGGCACATCCCTCGAGCAAAGTGACTTCCGAGGATGGCTGAGATCACTGCTCTCGTGGCACGAGGAAGCTTCTTTTCCAGAATCTAGATCATTCAGATTGATGACGGAAGCTGTTTTGCTTGGAGAAGACACTGAGGAATGTTTGCTTCCAGTCACGACATCCTTCCTGGGGTGATCGATAGACTCCTGCACAAGCAATGTTGGGCCTTTGCACGCTCTGCCAGTGGTTAGTCTGTTTGCACACTTCTCTACTTTTAAGGGAGAGTTCCCAGAAACAGCCCTCTCCTCGTTGTCATCCACAATAATTTTGTTCTTTCTCATGAGGGCCTCGATGGAGCTGGCCCATGTTTCGTGAATTAGCATGTTTGTGATCTGGTCTGTCCCGCCCCTTCGATACAAGCAGGTGTCAGATTTGCAGAGACCTGAGGAGAGGCCCACGCTAGGGACTGGCTGTACACTCAGGAAATCTTGGGGGCAGTGTTGGGCAAAGCCATCCAGGGAGTTGGCTTTAATTGGCGCATTCACTGTCAACCTGGAGCATGAGGTTCTGCTATCGGGCACGGAGGACTGTCTGTAACACAGTGGGGATCGTGCCGAGGGCGACAATAGGCCGGCGGTCCAGTCGTGGCTGCCTCGTCTGGACAAGGCTCCATCTTTGCTTTCTCGTTCTATGTCCCTCAGCATGTACCGGTAGAACTCTTCTGTGATGCTCTCTGTGCTGGACTGCTTAGAGGGGCAGCTCGGCCGCACACTGAGGTGGTCGTTTGGTTGGCATACCTGCCGCACGGCAGAGCTCACGATGCTGCTGGCATTCTTGCCGGCATAGTAATCCAGCAGCAGCTCAAATCCCCTGCCTTCGTTTTCCATCTGGTTCACCATGAACCTGGAAAACTCCTCCGTGATGCTCTCGCAGCTCGATTGCTTGGAGACAGAGCTGGCCCGGCTGACGGGCCGGCTCAAGGTGCTCATTAAACCGAGGCTGTTTACACAGCCCCTGACCTCCGAGTCCTCCTCTGGAATGCTTTCGCAGCTAGAGGCCTTCAGCCGGTTCCACCTGTCACCACCCAGTAACCGATTCCGGGAGCAGCCCTGGGCTTGCCATACGCCGTCCACCGTGGAGAACTCGGTGAGCGACATGATCTTAGCCGCGACTTCATTTGCAAAGACATCGACAGAATCCGGAACGTCCTCCAAGTTCACAGACTCGTCCATGACCCTGTTCATCAGTTTCTCTTTCAGCTCCGGATGCTCATCCGTTTTCCTTTTGATCTCACTGAGGCGAGGGGGCTTGTGCTTCCTCACGGTGCTCCCCCCACCTCCCAGGGTCTCCTTCTTTCTCTTCAAGGACCTGCAGGATCCATTGGGTGTCACCAGAAACTCATTCCCTCGTTTCCACGCGCAGAACCAGGGCTGTTTGCCATTGGAGTTGTCCAGACAGATTGCTGCGATCTCTGTTGCCATGGAGACAACTGTCTCTGCTAAGTCTTCCGCAAAATCTGCAATGCCGCTGTACACGTCGGAGTGCTTTGCCTGTGGCAGAGACTGAGCAGGAAACACCAGGTCTTCCCCTAACAGGGACAGAGTCACCTGAGCATTGTTGCTTAAGGCAGTGACACAGTTGTTCTTGCCTTGGGGGTTTAGATGGACACCATCCTCCACATGCTGGATGCAGCCGTCGCAGTGGTCTGCTCTTGGTACCTTTTCTGCCAGTGCTCTCTGATCATTGTCTTCATAACTGGGTGTCTGATGAAGGGTCTTTGTGTCATCTCCCACCATTCCTTTTGGATGTATTTCCTTAGAGAATGTTTGAGCAGTAGACGAATCGAGTGCTCTGTGACCACATGATAGCTCATACTGTGGCCTGAGGTTACCGATCAGTCCTGGCTGTCCTCTACCCTTGTCTTGCTTCTCAGGCAAATCAGTGACAAGATCATCAAGGACAACACCAGCACCACATGACTTGCTGAGTGGAGAGCCACTGGAACAAGATGTGACTTTGGTCCAGGCTTGACCAGTGGCCTGACCAAGTAACTGGAAGCCTGGGGAGTCAGCCTCTGTCCATCTGAGGGTCTCCTGAGAAAGGGCCGCAGGACACTCAGTGAGCTGTGCCATACGGCTCATCTTCTTGAACGTCAAGCACATCACGCTGTGGAGGAGCTGATTTACACTCTGCATGACGGCATCCAGGGTCTCACTCACCAGCCTGCCCTCACCGCGGTGGGCCGGGTTGTTTCTCTGGTGGACCTCATCCATGGCATGCTTGAGGATAATGTTGGACAGCGTCTGAGCCAGTTCGTTCCTCAGGACATTTTCCAAGCACAGGGTCCGGCTTTTGGAAGTGGCTTCGATGATTCTCTGGCTCACAGATTCTAGGAGGTTGTCAATGCTGCGGTAGGCATCCGGCCTTGCTAACACCAGAGCAGCCTCAGCGAGCAGGGCCTGGGCAATGGCTTCCTTCCCCGGCGCCACTAAACTGCACACTGTGGGCATCGGTTCTGCAGCTCCAGCTGTGGGTAAGAGGCCCCCGGGGGCTACAGGACACGCCCCCTCTTCTGGTTCACCCAGACCACAGACGGCCACCGCACTTGCCACTTGCGTCATGCCGCACAGGGCCGACGGGAAGGAGTATTCGCTGAGGGAAGGTTCCTTGCATCCTGGGGGTACTTGGGTTTGCAGTGCCACACTGCTTCTTGGGATGCCATTAGAAACCAGGGATTCTTGCTCCATGGTGAGTCTCTCTGTGGCCTTTGGACTGGAAATGGTCCCAATCACGGTGGCAGCACAGGCCAGGGCGACTTCTAGCGCACTCTGGGGGTGTCTATTGGAGCTCTTGCCAGACAGGATGCCTGGGACTTCAGCACAACCTTCCGTCTCCGGCCAGGAGGAGACACCTGGTTCAAGGGCAACGTCGCTGCCATCTGAACTCTGCACAATGACGATTTTGGGGAGCTCATTCCATGATCGAGGGACCACTAGATCTTTAGCATAGCAGCCACTGGGAAGCACAGCGCTTGCTACAGAAACACCAGTGGCCGATTCCTGGAGGGGTGAGGATTCCTGGAGGGGTGTGGGCTGAGACCGAGACAGTCTGATGAATGCATCTTGCAGCACGGATTCTGCTAAATTTGTTGCGTACTCTCCCGTTGTGACTTCTCCATTTTGAATAGGAGGAGGGGAGTTCTGCAGATCTTCAGCATCTTTGGGCTCTATGTTGCTGCCCTGTTCCAAGACAACACTGAAACTTTCTGGGTAACAGTAGTTAGTGGTTGGTTGCTCATTCTCCACTGCTTTGCCTTTCCACTGTGACGGTGAGGCTGGAGGATTCAGGTTTTCCTCAGCTGCTCTCCCTACTGTGTTACTTTCCTGCGATGCCTCTGATTTAATCGACGATGTATGAAATGTGCTAACATATTTGTCTTCCAAAGAACAGTGCAACTTTTCCTGGTATTCCCATTCTTCCTGAGTGGCTTTCTTTGGTTTTTTCCTTTCCACAACAGTGGCCGACACGTTTATATTTTCATAACCTAGTGAAGAGAAAATGAGGGTCACTATTACCTGTGGGAGGGGCAGATTTCATGTCACTGAAGGAACTTTCTAAAATGGCATTTAGAATGCCGGGTTAGGCTCTCTTTTTCATTTTCAGATGCAGCATTTTGGCTGTTGCCTCAGGAAATTGAGTCTGAAAACGATGCGGACTTTCATCATGGAATGCCACTCCACACAATGGCTTTCAGTGTGGGGTAAAATGCAGAGCCTTCTTCTGAGGAAAGCAATGTGAACAGTTGCATCTTGGAGCTTTCCCATGGGAGGAAGAGCAAGAAGGGTTTAAATATAACTTTAGCTGCAGCCTTCTTGCAAAGATTGGCTCTATAGTTAGCACAGGACCTGCCCAATCAACAATACTAAGAGTATCTTCCGTTGTTTTTCTTCTATGGATGAGATAGGGAAGATGAACCTATCTATTGGTCTCTATTAATAAGTCAGTAGAAAGACTGGTAAGTACTAAGCACTTATCTGGGTCATCTGTTTCTAGCCTCACAAGTATTAACTTCCAGGGTTATTGAAAACAGAGGCTGATATGCAATGAGACTTAGTGTACAACAACAAGGAAATGGAGTCAACTTAGAGATCCATCAACTGGCAAATGGATAATGAAAATAGGTTACATACGTGCAATGAAATATTAGTGAACTATTAAGAAAAATAAAATTATGAAGTATTAATAGGTAAACAGATGGTACAGGCAAAAATTGTACTAAGGTAATCTAGACTCAGATAGCATATGCTCTTTTTTAATATACATCTCCTAGTTTTGAATTCATAGATTTGTGCATTTAAGTTGGAATATCTATAAAAGCCAGGAAAAGGGAAAGGGACCACTAAGGAAGGAGGGAGTACTTATCATGCTACCCTGTGGAAGAAGGAACTGAGATAACACAAGAGTCAGAGAATATGAGGGGGGGGGTGCTGCCAAATAATGTCTCTGAATGTAAGGCCTTTATATCCAAAAACTCACTGCAATGGAATTTTATTCAACTATTAAGAAAAATGAAATTCTGAAATATTATAGGTACATGGATAGCATGGGCAAAACGGATAGCAAGGGACCCAGATCTAGAAAGACAAACAACATGTTCTTTTATATGGATCTCCTAGCTTTGAATCCATAGATTTGTGCATTTAAGTTGGAGTCCCTGTAAAAGCCAGGAAACTAGAAAGGGACCATTAAGGAAGGTGATGGGTACCTATCATGCCGCATGGTGGAAGAAGGGACTGAAATAAATGTAAGAGCCAGGGGACATGGGGGAAGAGGGATTGCTGCCAAATAATGTCTCCTGGACATAAAGCCCTTGTATCTAAGAACTCACTGCAGTTATTCTTACCGGCACTCACATCTACAAGATTGGGGTCGACATTTCATCACGGGTTGGACAGGAGCTCCTGAGGCTCCACACATCCTTCTGGGGTGCTTAATGCTGGCTGGGAGAAGGGAATCCACTTGGTTCAGTGATATATCCACTGATATATTGCCTGAACTGCATCTAGTGCCCAGGCCTATGTTAATTTAGGCAATTCTTATTAAACTCTGTAGAATGCGCACACACACACACACACACACACACACACACACACACAGAAAAGACATGTGAGCAAGTGGGAAGCATGTCGTGGAAATGATAGCTTCCATCAGAAGGAAGGGAGAAGTGAAATAGAGTGATATAAGCTGAAAAGTGTCCCCCCCCCCTAAAAAATCATTGTGTGTATATACAAAACTGTCAGAGACTAAAAAATAAAAACAAAAACCCACACGAATGACACGAGTTCGTAGATGTTCCTAGGTCCTGAAGCTTATAGGTGAGAATTCTGGGGTTCAGATCCAGGCCAATCCAACTTGATTTCAACTAACAATTCATGACTTTTTACAGAAGTCTTAGGGAAACTAACTTTCCATACTGGGGTACAGACTCTCTCAGGAGGTAGGGAGATTGGCCCTGTACAGTGCACCAGATTTCCTGCCGCATCCCTCAGGCCTCTGTGGGAGCCTGCATCCATCTAGCCATGAACTTGCTTAAGTGTGTTAGCCAGCATTTCCCAGGGTGCTCGCTCAACACTCCTCCTCCTACACTCTTAGCAAGCAGAGATTGTGATGCGTCAGCCAAACTGCTGTGACCCTGAAGCTCTGGTGACTAATTTCAGGGGTGGTGGTGAGGGGGACACATTTATGCTTTTTATTAGCAAGTTCTTACTGTTCTTGTAGTCCTCCACCTCGCTTTCTTCCTCCAAGTGCTCAGAGGCGGTGAGAAAGTCTTCCTCGATGGACGACAGGGAACAGTTCGTGTCGTCCTCTACCTTGGAGATGCCGGTTTCCTGGGGAAGCTGCCGCTCTTGCACCAGTTCCAGACCGATCAGGAACTTGTTGATTTCAAAGATGATACAGTTGGTGCTGTTCCGTCGGCTTCCTCTCGCACATTGCACCAGACAGATATCCGACAGCCAGGGGCACTAAAAACAGAAAAGACGACACTTGTTCAAAGGGAGGAAACAAAGGATGACTGCTTTTGACTTTCTCTCACCGTCCAATCCTCCTGTTCAAAGAAGTAGGAGTCATAAAAGTACTTGAAACATCTTCAGGGCTTCTGTTGATGAACTGTTTGTGGGAGAAAATCACATTTCATTATTTTTCCTTTATTGCTGCCGTGAGACAATAGTCACACAGGACTTAGGGGAGAAAGGCAGATTTGTTTGGCTTGGAATTCCAGAGGGGAGCTATAGTTCATTATGGTGGGAATCTCACAGCAGAAGGTATATTATAGCTTAGAGGCCTAAGTTAGAAGGTGGGTTCAAATCTCAGCCATCATTATGGAGGCAGAAAGAGCAAAAAAAAACCTCAGAGGAAGCGAGCTGGGGCTACAGACCCCAAGGGCCACTCCTGTGATGCTCTTCCCCCCAAGCAAAGCTCAACCTCCTAGTGACACTACAAACTTACCAATGCATGGGCCTGGGGCTGGGTGGGGGGCAAATCACAGTCCAACCATGACAGATCCCCAGGGAACCTTGGAGAAAGATAAATTTAGAGGGAAATAAACCCTGTCATTTACTTTAGTTTTCCCAGGTCAAAGCAAACCTCGAACTGCGCAAAGTTCAGCAGGCACAGAGGATTTTTAACTGAGGTTGCTGGAATGTTATGAAGCTGAGATCTTTCACAGATGATACCTGGTAGCTGGTACAAGTAGAAAAGATATATAGACACCTTGATTTTTGACAAGCACCAGGGGCTTTCTCTGTTATGTATGCTGGTTGTAAACTCTTGGGCTATAGGGATGCTCCCACCTCCTGCCCCCCCAGTGGATGGAGATGCAGGGGGATGCCACCATGACTAGCTGTGGCATATCTTTATGAGTCCTTGGCAACTCTATCCTTCCTGGTCTCAGGAATCATCTGGTGCTTTGGCTATACAACATTTACCCTTCTGTTCTCCCTTATTCTCTGATGAGCTAGTTTCTTTCCCGCTCATTCTCCAAGCAATTCATGGTCAATTCTCCTCTGACTCTAGGATGATCATGTGACTTGTGTCTGGCTAATCTGAAGAAGTTAACCGATCACAGTGAGCATGTCACACCTCATACAATCAGTGAGTCTCAATAAGATATTTGGGAGCTGCTTGAAACGGAAGCTTTACTTAGCTTGAACCTAAAGGAATATTAACTCCTATGTCTGATAATAGGACCAACAGAGAGAAAACAAGGAAGAAGCTACAAGAAAAACCCATGACATCATCATTTAAGTCCTTGTATCGATTTCACTCTCTGGAATGCTTAGTTACATGAGACCATACAGTCTGTCTGTGTAAGTGTCAATTTCTAGTCATGTTTAATGAAGAGCCCTAACTAGCAAGTTCAATTCAAGGTCAGGTCTAATCACTGTCAATATCTGATGATTCTGAGAATGTTTAGAGTGACTGAGGACATCAATAGTCACAAAGATACTGGAGGGAAGTTGGGATTTTTCCAGTAATACCTGCAATCGCCAAAGGTAGGAAAATACCCTCTCAGCCTGTGCACATCAATAAAAATAATGAGCCTGATGCTTCAAACAAGATAGGACTCAATGGTTAGTCTTTACTGTGTCTAAAACCAGCATGCAGTCAACAAACCACAAATTACTTAGGATTCATGTAAAATTTATAGTAGACCTTCCTTGTTAGTAGCTACAAAATTAGGGATGTATGGTGACTTAGCTGTAAGTCCTTTTCATTTACTTTATTTATCATGTTGGTTACAAAACCACTGTTAAACACCTTATACTTTGGAGTGAAATAGTATTTGGGAGAAGTACAATTTCAATTTTTTTCCTACAGGATAGCTTTGCTCAGTCTTCTTTTTTTCTAACAAAACTAGAAATTGTTTTTTCAGCAAGGTGCCTTTTGCCTGTTGTTTTTCAAGTGGATGCTTCAAAGCAAATGTATCATTCTGCTTTACAGACAGACAAACCCAGGCTCAGAAAGACCCATGTCCTTTAGTTTTAAAACCATTAAGTAACATTGTTTCTCTGGCAAGATTTAAATGATTTTGATGCTGGGATTCTTGCTTTTTGCATGAGAACCGCGGTATTAGTGTGCAGGTACACACTCAGGCCAAAGAACATGGACTAGTGCTTGCCCTCTGCCTTAATTTAGGACAAAAGGAGCTAAAGTGTTCTTTCTAGGAGAATTAGCCATCAAGGTTTCACCTATTATGTTGGCGAGTTCCAACTTTGATAAAGCAAAACACTGTTATTTTTAAACCCAGTTGGGTAGAATTTCACTGCCATAGCATAGTGGCAGATGTATAGACCTGGTGCAGATTACTTATGAAACTCAGATATGACTATTTCTTTCTGGTCATCATTGCTTTGATAAACATAAAGGGCATCTAGAGTCATTTTCAATATTTTTCTCAGAAACTCAGATTCCTTGATTTTCCATAGGATATGGAAAATTGCATAATGATAACATGTTAGGCAGAGATCTTCATGAAGGCCACAGACTCAAGATGCCCAGCTTCCTGAGCTCCTGAGGTATTGAAGGAAGAACATTTTGGTAGTCAGCAAATGCTTCCCATTTTCACCTGGAGCCGTTGCATACATCGGTATAACATACCCCATGTTCCTTACCTGGGAAACGTCAAAATCTGCCTGGAGACTTCCAGATGCTAACCCGCTTAGGAGAACAATTTCATTTTCTTTTGGTTGTTGGACAGTCATGGAGTTGATGAGTTTTGGAAGATCTGGGGAAACGTTGACCAGTTTCTGTGTAGTGAGAATCTTTATTAGTTCAGGGGTTTCTATCTTGTAGTTCCCAAACATGTTCCATGTGCCAGAATGATTCATAGCTGTAACTGCTCACCACACAGACTGCCTGATATACTACGGCTTTAGATGGGAGAATTGTGGCAAATTAAACAGGAGGAGCTATGATTAGAACTGAAAATTCAAGCTTAAAAATTCTCTTGTTGGAGTTGGGGAGCTCAGTTGTACAGCATCTACCATACAAAAATGAGGTCCTGAGTTTGAATCCTTAGAATCAATGTAAAAGATGGATATGGTAGTGTGATCCCAGAATTCTACAACTATGAGATGGAAGGCAGAGACAGGAGAATCCCAGGTGCTGCATGCTAGGAAGCCTGGTATATACAGCAGCAAGCAGAGTGAAGGCAAGGTCTGAACCTTTGTCCTCTGACCCTTGACACACAGGTTGTGACCCATGTGTGCCTCTACGTGTGTGCACATGCTCATGACACCTCTCTCTCTCTTTCTCCGTCTATCTCTCTGTCTCTCTCTTATTCTCCCTCCATTTGTCTCTGTCTCTCTCACATGCACACATCATACATCTATACATATACACATACAACAAATAAACACAAAACTCCTCTTTGGTTATAAAATTTCCATAGAGAAATTTAGCAATTATCACATCACAGGAATATCTTTGGAAAAATTTCCCTTTTCAGACTTCCCTTAATAAAAGAATCATTTACTAGTAAACATATTGTATTTTTTATAAACTATATGATAATAAAAAATAACTACTGGCACTCATTTTACTTTGACTATGTAAAACATGGAAAAATTGCACATGTTACCTCTTATGCCTTTTAGTATTTAGCTCTTTGAGGATTATGTGGTATAATTACATTTAGACATAAGTAGTTTAAAGACTAGGGATTAGGAACTTGCACAAATCAGGTCAACCTCTGAGCTAAGCCACACCAGGAGAGTCTCTCAAGTCTCTCTGCACATCCTTCAAACACAGAGTTCTAAAGATGAGAACTCGCTTTCATCCTTCTCTTTTCCCTTTGATGGATGCTATATCTACACCATCAAATCAAATTACATGTGCAGCTTCTTCTGGGAAACTTCTAGAACTACATGGATGATGATATTTGGAATTTGATGAAAACTTATAATAGATAATCTGTGCAAGTAACTGAGAAGCTTGATTTAGCAATTATCAGATAATAAAACATTATATAATAATGAAGTACTAGATCACTAAGTACTTGGTATTGATTCACTGAAGAATTTGTTCACTATTATATAATAGTCAAGAATTTATGTTGATATGTATTAAGCTGTATTATAAATGATTTCT
Source organism: Typhlomys cinereus (assembly GCA_023101885.1). Taxonomy (NCBI): domain Eukaryota; kingdom Metazoa; phylum Chordata; class Mammalia; order Rodentia; family Platacanthomyidae; genus Typhlomys; species Typhlomys cinereus. Next base: position 2,356,226 of record JALPQD010000201.1, read on the forward strand.
AAGCCACTCAACACTGGCATAGGATGACAGCCTTATCACATTATTTAATTCTGCCTATTGTACCACAGGCACACAAAGAGCCGAGTAGACCTTCTGATGCTTGCGTGCTAAGAAGCATTTATACCAGGGGCTCACAGCCTTGGAGGAGCTTGGAAAAAAATCAACTGTTGCAGGGTGCTAAAAAAATACAAGGCCAGGATGAAGGTGAGCCTAAGGAGACTAGTTCGAGATAAAGGTTTATGAAAACAGAAGGAAAAAGCAAGTTGGGAGCCAGAGGACTGACTGCTGACCATCAAGCTGTGGGATCGAATGTGAAAGGAGGATGGAGCAGCCACTCTTGTGTGCTGGTGGATAAGAGAGAGCGCTTTCTGGAGTAGTTCTGCAGACAGGGGAAAGCGAGTCCCATGCACGTGAAAAGGGCAGCCACACGGAAAGTCCCAGGCATGGTAAAGAGATCATGACCAAGCCATCAAGATGGTGCATCTTCTATGAGTGAAGGTCATTGGGAGACCCCGGCACTTGTAACAAGCACCTGGTCCAGGTGTTACCTGCCGCAGGTGCTCCACGTCGCTCGCATCCTTGTTTACATCCAGGTTCACAAAGCAGACCTGCCAATGAAGGCAAGAACGGTCAATTCCGTGAAAAGTCTGGCAGTCCTTTTAGAAAATTAAGAACTTCAGAAGTCAGTCCTGGGAAATTATTTGAAATCCAGGTGCATTTTTTATAGCTTGGTACAGAAAGTGTCATGCTGCCTTGGGACTTCTATAGAGTGCAACACCCATTCAGACTTGCCAGCTCTCCTGGCAAGCGCTTTCTTCCTTGCATGAATCCACACAGTTAAAGAATACTTGATGGTGCTGAAGTCACAGTGCTGGTCACAACAGATTCACATTTATCAGTTATCCTTGAACTTCATTAAATAAGAAAAAGGGAAGAAGACATATATAGTTCTGAGTCCCAGCTGACGACCATCATAACTACTTGCCCTTCTTTCTTACTGGCTTTTTTATAAAGCTTCTTCTACTCCCCCTACTGTGAGAGTTAATCCTGGGTGTCAACTTGACACACCTGGCATTAATTAAGATCAGCTGAGACCACCTGAAGAGACTATCTGGATAATACAAAGATCAGTCATAGATCCAACTGGAACCTCCCAGTAGTGGACCAGATAAAAGGAGCTACAAAACAGAAGACTAGGAAGAAGAGAGACTCTCCAGCCTTCAACTGTCACAGATAGGAAGTGACTTAACTTGTCCCCAGCTTTGGCCAGCCAATCATGCCACTTTTGCCATGAAAGACTGTTGCTCCTCTCTGGAACTGTAAGTTAAATAAATCTCCCTTTCTTCCTTAATTGACTTAGGGTGTTCTCTCATAGCAATAGGTAAGAGCAACCATTATACCTACCCATTTGTAATATGATATGAATAAGTGGATTTCTCTCTGCCCTGGGTGATAGAGTTCATTTCAACTCATTTCAACTTATTTAGTTTTGGTGAAATTGTTTCTTGGTTGGGTATCTTAGGTAAATGCCTAAAGTTAGTTTAAAATGGGTGCATCTTTAAATACCTTCAAGCAGCAATGAAATAATTTTCTATAATAAAAACTCCAAACATGTCCCAGAGATAGAAGACTGCTGTAGATATTGAAGGAGAGTTCACAAGAGGATTAAGGAAGGATTCCAGGAGATAAGATACAGTCTTGAAGATTTAGGAAAACTTTCATTGAGCAGGGAATGAGGCAGGTGTTCCTAGTAGGTCAAAAAGCAAGAGAAAAGCTTAAAGGTGAGGAAGGGAGACACACTATCAAGCAACATAGAGAAAAATTCTGATTGTGACCCAGGCTTGAGGGAGGAGTATTAGAAATAAAATCTTGAAAGGGTCATAGTAAATGAGATGATATGAAAAGTTTGCATTATTAATTACTCTTGGTTTTTCCAGTGCCTCTTCTGTTTTCAGGCATCAATATTGAATTTTTTTACATAAATATTTTTATTTATCAATTGCCCATATACCTCAGTAATTATATTTGGTAATTTTTTTCTACTCTTTTAACTTTCTAAAATTCTTTCAGTGTTTCATAAATTAATATAGTGAATTTATGATATATAAATACCTTAATCTCAAATTCCATCCCCACCACCTATTTCCATCACAACCCTTCTTTTCCTCTGCCAGACTGCTTCCTATTTTCAAGATTTTTTTGCATGAGTGCTCCATTGGTTGCATTTGGCTTGCCTTCAATGAGTTGTGCCTGAGTATTTGCTGAAGTATGAATCATATATCAGTGGGTAAACCTTTAAGGAAAACATCTCCCATTTCCTCCCCTAAAAGTTTATATTTTGATAAATCCTCCCAATGGTTTTATTCTTAACTACTTGATTGGAAGATGTAAAAACAGAAAGCATAGTCAGAAACTGTAGTAAGATGTTTAAATATAACTAGATTACTGGAAATCTAGGGGATCCTCTGATGTCAACAAGCTTGTTTTGGGTCATGGTTTCTCAGAGTCAATCTCTTAAATCTTCTAAAAGAGTCTCTATAATTGGAAGCCTTACACTAGGATCCTTAGAGACAAAGAATTAACAGTCATAATAGTGTTCTCATACTAAAGGGGAGCCCAAGAAAGGGCTCTGGACAAGGTCATTGAGTCCTTACACCTCACTAGAGTGGAAGATGCAGAGGGAAGTTTGACATTCACACTAAATGATGCTCCAGGGAATGGGAGGGGGGAGAAGGGGGACACTGGGAGAAAGGGAGAGGGAAGTAAAAGGAAGGGGAAAAGTGGGGGAGGGTGCAAGGGGGACCAGGGTACCTATTAAGCTTGTATGATTGGGGAAAAAAATTGGAAGCCTTAAAATATTAGAGCAGTTCATACACTGATAAAGTGTAAAGCAGACCACTACTGGTTTGCTGTCAGTATACTTTCAAGTTTTGTGGGCACACAGATCCCTGTGGTGCATCCTAGGATATTGTGATGCCCCTAAAGAAAGTTTAGTGGGCAGAATGGGACAGAAGGCCATGACATGCACCTGTATTCTCACACTGAGGTCTGCTTCCTCTGGATGATCCGATGGGAAGTTAGGAGGCACAAGTCCCTTCAGACAGTGTAGATTCAAGCACACACTGTGGAAGGGAGCTTAGAAAGCAGTTGGTGATGGACAGTCATTTGAGAATTCAAGCAGTAATTGCAACTTTGGCTTGGAAAATTGGCTCAATAGCTATGAGACGTTCAATACCACATGGCTAAGACTCCTGCTATGGAGCTGATAAGACAATGTTCCAATCATCAGAAAGAAAGGTCACTTTTATTGACCCTGCCCATCACAGACCTCTGTTATCAACTGTGACAGGGGGCCGGCGAAAGGCTTCCAGAACAGGGACTGACCCACTCTCCAATGCAGGCATTCATTCTGTGGGGACAAATTCTCTTTTTACCCACTCTGGGCCATGATGGGAGGTCATGCAGTAGATGACCTTCATCAGCGGATGATCCTTCCTATCAGTTAGCTTGGGCAAGAGACAAATCACAAGACCTGCACTGATCACCTATTCATATCTGCCACCATCTTTCTGTATGTTGGTGGTAGGTAATTGGTTTGGAGGTCTTAGGGCCTGATGTGTATATCATTTTGGGATAAATTTTTTGATTGGAAAATAGCAAGACTCAAATTAAGTATGAAGTGAATATCCTTCTTGAGAAAGGAAAAGAAAGAAAATGCAAATGTGAAAATGCTAAAAAATGCAATAAACTTTGAAAACTTCCACCAAAATGATGTTTGCTAAATCTATTTTCCCTCCATCGTATTTCCACCCCATTTTTTACTGCATGTTCTTTTGTTACCTCTTTATTTTATATCAATTTTACAATAACCTCTTCTCCAGGGAGTACAGGGACATAATTCAGTCTTCCTTTAATATGGTTGATTGAATACTTTCTTTAAACCTACCAAGTTTTATTTATACTTTCTTATCTACTTTTTAGTTAATGTTAATTTTAGTACAAATCTTCTATAATTTTTTTTTACCTATGAGTTTTTGGAGGTGCACCATGTTGTTAGTGTTATATTTCATAAGCAAAAAAGAATTTAGAATAGTACTCTTTTGCATAAATGCATGCTTCATTTATAAATTTCAATGTTGTAATAGGCAATAAGCATCTTCCAGAAAAAGAGTGTTGACTGACTAGGCATTAGATAGAAACCAGTCTTGATTTTCTTTAGACACAGTTGATTGGAGAAATTCTACAAAGGTTGGTTCTTTGTTTCTTCCCTATGTATTTTGGATGTTAGAAACTCTGTGCATGTTAATATAATTAATATTCTAATCTGGGACCTCATGTGTCAGATAATTTGTCATGATAATGTTTGGTTGTGTTGACACTTTCTGTGGTAAGAACACATGTGGCAGCCATTCCTATTCATGCAGTAATATAAGACAGCAAGAAAATGAGCCAAGTCAGCATAAAGAATCTTTTGAACACAGTCCTATTCAATTTTTTAAAGATCTCGCAGATGCCTCTAGCCACTTTAGAAGAAAAACATCATATAATGGAAGATAGAATGGAAAGAGATAATTGTAGCTAAAATGTATGAGTTATGAAAAACTTACAACATATAGCCATTGATGAGCTTGTTTTTAGTGAAGGCCCTTAGATGGCAGGATGTCAATATACTCAAATTTTCCTGCAACTTTAGGCCACGATAGTTTTACAGTTATTTGCTTTTTGGTGAAATGACCCATAAGGGCAGGTGCTATTTATGATTAAAATTTTTAAAAAGTCAGGAGATTCTGCGTGGTAGTTCTGCAGGTTGGGCAGAGGTTGATGTGGGGAAAGGGGTGGAAATGTGTGGCTGAGGCGCTGCTAGGTATCAATAAGATGTAACATCCCTTTTGACTCCTTGTCCCTTCTGAAGGGGTGCCACCAAGGTCTCAGTATCACGCCCACATAAGCGAATCGAGATGCCAAATGACCTGAGGGAGGAGTTGTTAGAAACCTGTGTGTTTACAGAATTCATCCATCTTCCTTTGACCCTCACAGGATGGTTTCATGAGGACTGGCATTGTTTCTTGCTACATTTTCACTGTTTATCGAAGTGCCTGGCACTGGACAGGTGATTACTGGGTTGTACCAGGAGGTGTAAATGAATGATGAGTTGGAAACTCTTTCTCAGGTGATAAGTGCACCACAGGGTGGATGGTGAGCAGCTACTATGCAACAGTTATTTCCCTTGTTTGCAGGTTTTGACAGTGTTGTCTTCTAACAGGGAGAGAGGGGCAGAAAAGTTATGGGAGAATTCACTGGATCTACAAAATCTAGCTCTTGGCAATGATGACAAGTACTTAGCTTCCATCCTTAAGAAAGGATGTGCTGACCACACAAAAAATAAGACAATACATTGAGCACATTAATTGGTAGTAAAAATACATAAGGGGCTAATGTTTCTCTTGGACTGGAAGCTTCCCTCTCTTCACACAAAATACATTCTGGATGGGTCTAAGCATGTCCTTCTTAGATGGCCTGCAACCATACTTGGCCAAAGCCCAATGCCATCTGAGAGAAAACAGACACTTTTCTTGCCTGTTCCGCCAAGCCACCTCTGTGTAAGCATTTTCAAATTTTCTATTCAGACGCCACTCTTCTGTGTCCAGCATTCTGCCTTATGTTTCCTGTGCACGAATAAAAATCATTGTAGGAAGAAATACTACCAAGAAAACTGGCACATTGTATTCTGACTTCTTCATGGTTTGATGAAATACTCATCAAAGTTCTTTGTCTAGAGGCAAACACTTGAATATTCATAGACAACATCCTATCTACTCTGTTTATCAGTGTGAATTATCTAGTCACTATCTAGTGAATTCTGATAGATTCCAAAAATTATAACTCCCTTTTCATAATTTAAGTTTCATAAATTAAGTTTCACCTAGGCACTTTTAGAGCTGAGGCTTGACTGTGAAATTTGTGGTCGAGTATATATAAGATGAAAGACTAATGTGAGACCTCTGACATTAGAATCTAGTAAAAGCAGGAAATAAAATAAATGTCAGGAGTTCATATTCACAGCAGCTTTCTTGAGGTGATAGTATTTACAAAGGAAGTCAGACATATAGCAGGATTGTTGCAGCAGGTCACAAAGAGGTTTGATCTTTGAATTTAATTAGGCATCTAAAATAAGTGATTATGAATGTCAGTATTAGATTCATATTGCAGGTGCATAGTTTTAGTTTTTTGCATGTTAATTTCATTGAGTTAATCATTAAGCCATGCTGATAGGCAGATACCATCATGGAGAGCTGTGGCTGGGTTCACCATCACTGAGAACCAGGACTGATTCACATCTCCCTTAAAGTCAGCTAAAACTTCTTCAGAGAATCATTCTTACAGAGTTGCTGTTTGAGAATTGTTCATCTAAAGCAAGATGCCAAATTTCCTTCAAAATCTAGGCATCCGAATGTGGTATATGACCAATCGTACAATTGTGGTTCATCTCTAAAGAAAACCAGTGCCTTATTTTGGTCCCTGCAAACAATGCAGACATCTGCCCATGTGAGACATGACAAGATCTCTTAATTTGATGGTATCAAAATGCTGACCCACAATGAAAACAAAATTACTTCTCTTCTTCCTCAAAGCAAAAGGCTTCTGGCTAGATGAAGGACTCTGAACCAAAAATACCTTCTAAAGAATATCGCATCTTCTCCGATTAGTACTTTGGGCTGGCGACATTAAAATGGCAATTTGTGCATCGATGCTGCCAATGCAGTCATGTTGTCAGACATTCTGGGACACACTTGACCCTTTGGGAAAATACTATATTTGTACCCAGCTATTGCTTCAAAATAATTGCAGCAATCACAGAAAATGCAAGTTTTATTTACACTCGAGGCTGTCAACCTGCTCTACTTCCTTTTATTGCCAATATTTTTAAAAATATATTTGAAATGTTGTTTTGGGAGAAACTGCTCAAGTGTACGTGATAAGAAACAGGAAACACTGCAGATGATTTTAAATATAATAGTTATCTTAGCTAACCATCCATTAAGTCCCATTTTACTGCTAACTTAGAGGTGATTTTACAAGACGACCCTAAGTGATGATTTGGATTTAACACAAGGAAGCCAGCAAACCAATACATTTCTACTTCACCTGCTTGAAAATGTGTTCTTTGGTTATATAATATAAACTGGCAACAGAAAATTATAATTGTTAGCATGCACAACACAATCAGACGTTCTCCTGTGATTTTTAGTTTTAGATTGTTCTCTGTAGTTTATTAGGTACTGATAACTTTTCCAGGGTTCATATTGTCTATTTTATATCAATGACAGTTGCTAGTTGGAATTCAATCGGTGCATGAAGAACACTTGGAACCTGTTCTCTAAGTTCAAAAAAGACCTCCTGGACATTTTGCTTTTCTCTCTGAGAACATCATTTGTAGCTCTTGGTGGGGAAGTTAAGTGAGGATTTTATGAATATTTGTTCATGAGGTGACTTCCTGCAATCCATGGAATTATAATCTTGACTTGGAGCTACTGTACATGCCCTTTCTCCTGAGTAAACCTGGGCGGCTTATGGACTGAGGATACTGGCTAGAGAGAGGACCATGTAGTCATGTTCTCTGCTTCTGGGACACGGAAAAATGAGATGGTAGTCAAATCGGAGGACTCACCATCGTTTAAGGGAGCCCCAGAAACTGAGTGCTTAGTCACCTTTGGTCAATCAGGGTTTGACGGCAGAAAGTAGCTGCAAGAAGTTTAGATTTCCTGAAGAGGAACATCAATCTCAGAGCATATGAGAGAAATGGGGAGTGGGGAAAGATACCAGAAGCTGCAGCAGGAAATGATCAACAGGGCTCAACATCCTATACAGGCTTGCCCCACGGGGACTTGAACCTGAGACCCTAAGGAGGTCAAGAGAGCCACGTGGCTCTCTGGCTCTCTGTCTATTGGCACCAACACTATTATCCAGCACATGAAATTGCTCAGAGTTCTAACATCTGTGTATTTCTGAAGTCTACACGGGAATTACTCAATCTCTTGGATTAGAGTTTAAAGATATTCTTGGTCTTATTCGTTTATTTTAAATATAAAAGCTGTATTAGAAATAATTGGCATACTATTTGATATGACCTTATGAAGTATAAAAATAAATGCCTTTGGTATATTCTTTATTCTCAAAAAAAAACTGTATGCATCAGTAGTCAATTTTCTTTTCCACAATACTTTCTCTTAAGCAACTACCAAGATATTTTATATCTTTTTAGATTTATCTGTTCTGAAGCTTAAGTAAAAATGTAACAACATATGATATTTTATTGTGATTGGCTAGTATTGGTTTTCAAAGTTTGACTGTTTCAATAATTCATTTGCTGCAAAATAATATCTCATGTGTAAAAATACACAATTTTACATATCAATTTGTTAGCTTATAAACATTTGGATTGTTTCCAAGGGAATATTTACTTTTCAGAATTTTTCCTGGTTAGTGAGGATTTGGAAATCGCAAGATAAGAGGATTTCTCAATGGTCATTCTGTCATCTCTCCTCTGTACATCCCATCAAATAACAATGGAGGAAAACCCAGAGCTTGTGAATAGCTTGTGAATAGGAGGAACCATGTTGGTTTTTCAGTGGACCTTCAGGAGCATGCACTCCTCTTCATGGCTGGGATAATCTCTCATTTTTTAAACACATTATTGCATAAGTGACACATGGGTCACTGGCTTTGGTGACAGACAGGCCTAAGTTTATATCTCAACTCTGTTCATTACAAGCCACCTAAAAAGTAGGCATAATGAAATACTTGCTTTTCAGAATTTGAAATAAAGAAATTTTGGGGCTCAACATTTTCCTTGTACATGTTTCTTCATGGAAAATGGACATTTCATTGATTTCTGAATTGTGGCCTGTCTACATGACTACCAAAGACTGGAGCTTTCAGCTTTTGTCATGTAAAAATGGCAACTGGTAATACCAAAGTACATAATTTAGATAGAATATTTATAAAGAACAGCTAATTCTTTTTTCTTTTTCCATTTTGTATGTGTATGTACATTCATGTATGCATGTGTATGTGTATGTGTGTTTGCATGTGTGTGAGTATGTGTGCATGTGTATTTCTGTGTGAAGACCTGAGGTTGACATCTGAAACCATTTGCAATCATTTATCTAATCTAATCTAATCTAATCTAATCTAATCTAATCTAATCTAATCTAATCTAATCTAACAGGGAGCTCAATTTTAGGGCTAGTCTGGCTCAAAAACTTGCTCTAAGGATTCCCAGTTTTACTTCCTGAGGCTAGAATTATAAGTGGGCACTCCCAGAATGGTACATGGAATCTGGGATCTGAAGTCCAATTTTTTTACTTGTGTAGCAAGTTTTTCAATTGCTGAATCATCTCCCTAGCCCAAGAACAGCTACTTCTGAGATTACAAAACAATTAAAATTTAGAATCTTTGCCTATTCCTACCTTTTTGACCCCATAATCTCTATTTACTTGTTATAAAAACTTATTTAAGTAGAATTGTGTATCCAGTATCTGATGACTTTCAAAAAAAGGATTCGTTTTCTTAGACCTTATTACCAATGTATACGTACAGAATGGTAGCTTGTTTTTCAGGACTAATGAGCATTTAATTAAGAAATGTCTTCTGTCTTGTTCCCAGAAGTATGTATGACTTAATTCATATAAGTGCCTGTATTGTGAGTGCTGAGTGGTAGCTTGTGTTATAAAACCAGTGAGCAGGTAATTAAAAGAGACATGAAATAACATCCATCTACATGTATGGAAATAAGAAAAAAAATCACAATGTACAATTCAAATATAGACATGTTAATGCGTCAAACACTGCTGAGTCATCATGTGTCAACTCCTTACTGTGAATAGGGGCCTTTGAGAGATCTTACAGACCAGAGACAGAAAAGCTTCTATCTCTGTATTTGATCTTGGGTTGAAATGAGTAATGCCAACTTTTATGTGTTGATCAGCTACTGGAATACAATGCAAATTTCAGTTTCTCAGCACAACATATAAAAGCATGATGGCATTGTTTTTGAATAAACATAAAAATGATTGATGATTTACTTTTCATTGATGTTGAAAAACTGGTTAGCTAATTTACTGAATTCAGCCTCAGGTATTCCATCTTTGATTATTGAACAAGAACAAAAAGCTTCCAATCTGAAAATTGAGTGTGTATATTGCCTATCTTTAAATTTTGTAAATTTTTGAAGCTCTTATTTTAATTAATCCTTCATGAAAGACTATTTAAAGTATTTTCATCTTTCAAATAACATGAAGTAACCACCAACGATTGCCATTTTTCTCTTCTTGAAATCATTTCCACGAAGCAAATGTAAAAAAAAAAATGCTGCAACTCATGTTTGTACTTTGGAGTAGCTCAATTAGCTTAGTTTTGTGATGGAAGATGATGTTTTGGTCAAAAACAGATCGAAGATATGGGGTTTTATATCTGGGGGGGTGGCTCAGTGGAAGAAGTGCTTCTCATCAAAGTATGACCCAAATTCAGATCCATAGCTCCTATGCAAAACTGGATGTCATGGTGTGGACCTGGAATTCCAGTGTCCTTGTGGTGAGATGGGAGACAGAGACAGGAGAATCCCTGGAAGCTTATGGACTAGCTCACTTGGTATACCCAGCAGCAGATGACAGAGAAACTTCTGCCTCAAAGATGGAGGGTGAAGAAAAACACCTAGTGTCAGTCTCTGACTTCTATGTGCTCATTGTGTCATGTGTGCCCACACCCATCTACAGGAATGTGCACACACACACACACACACACACACACACACACACACACACACACAGACTCTTCAGCAGTTGAAAACTTCCTATTCTATTCCCTGTTGATATCATAAAGTTTTCCTATGACAACATATTACTCTCTATGGAGGTGTTGGTATTAACAAACCTTTTGCGCTACCAATCATAAAAAGTGTAGCAGTACAAATAGCTTAAAACACTTCATAGTAATGGTGAATGACTCTGTTGCTGTCATTCTTTCACTGTGTACTTTGTATTTATGAAATATTTATTTTAATCTGTCCATGGTACTACGAATAGCCACTCATCCATTCTACCAATTAGATATAGGTGTCACCTTGATTATTGAGAAACAACCCTGAAGAATTACTTAGTGAAGGTGCTTTGAATGAACTTGTAGGAGATTATCTAATTGATGAGAGAATATTCAGTCCATAATAGGTAGGACCATTCTTTAGGCAGGTGGAAAAGATGGAGTGATATGGTTCAGTATTTTGGCATCTAAGCAAGTCATAAAGTATGTCTGTCTCTCAATCATTCCTGTGGATATGATGTGACTAATTCCTTTGACTTCTGATGTGGGTAGGAATTTTTCTGCTGTGCCAGTACAGTGACAACAGAAACTATAAGCTAAGAATCAACTCCTTGTTCCCTTAAGTTGTTTGGGTTTTGTATTTATTTATCAGTGGGAAGATGGACTAACACATGCTTATTCTCTTAAGTTAGCTTAATTAAAGTTGTTTGGTCACAAAAGAAAAGAGGGTTAGTTAGGAAGAGGAAAGGGATCTTAGGGAATGGGAGGGGACGACAGAGGGTCATGGGGTGAACATGATCAAGGTATATCATATATATATGTGAAAGTGTCACAGTGAAGCTCATAACTATGTATGACTAATATATGCCAATACAAGAACTTTTATTGTACAGTGGACCAGGTTTGCTGATGACGGGCTCACAAAGCTCTTGTTCAGTATGTGCCTTGATGGCCTCATTTTCTCAAATGCTTCACTTATTTTCACAGTATTTTGTTCCTCGTGGCTCTAAGAGAATCTAGTCATGGTGTGCACGTGCGCGTGTGTGTGTACATGTGTGAATCATAGGGCACAGCCATATATTAGGCTCCGTGATCCGTGCTTATATAAACACATCCCATGGTTTCACAAAGACAACAGCCACTTCTCAGAACATAAATATGCCATTAAACAAATCATGACTTCAGATGAAAGGCAATTGGAGCATTTAACATCACTGGGGAAAAAAGGTACAATTTTTTTTTTTTGACAAACAAAACTTGAAATTGAAGTCAATGATGATTTTGAATCTATAATCTTCCTGCTTCTACCTCCAGAGTGTTAGATGTGTAGGTGTATTCCATTATGCCCAACTCATAGGGTGCTGGAAATACAACCCAGATCTTCATGTGTGTTAGGCATTCTACCAACTGAACTACCTCCTTGGGTAACGAACCTAATTTTAAGATAAAGATTTGAACTAGACTTATAACCTGCAGTTTTGATATTTTGGGTAGACAAATGATTGAGTAATGCAAAACAGCTCTCCAAAAAGCTTTCATGTGTTTATGAAAATGCTGTGAATCTTCAGCAATTACACAGTGCTACAGTTAAAATAGTTATAGTAGATGGACAATGAAAACTCAACACCATTACCAAATGCCCATTCTGATTCACTTTGCATGGGACAGAGGGATATGGTGACATTTACAGGAACTGGTGTTCAAACTTAAATGAGAATGGAGAAAAGTACTTCATTTTTTTTATCAGAAAGAAATATTCAGATTGACTATGTGTCATAATTAGTTACATATACGTCACCTTGACGATCGAAGGATTGACCTCTGGGAACATTTGTAAAGAATTAGTAGTTGAGCAAGCCTGAAGAATATAGCCTAATTGACGGGGAAAGCCCAGCCTATTGTTGGTGGGACTTGTCCCTGTGTAGGTAGATAAAATAGAGGTAACTAGTTAAGAAAGTTGGCATTCTTTGTCACACTCAGACAGACATGCTGTCTGGAAGACAAGTTTTCTCCTTTCTCAACCATTCTATGGATATGATGTGGCCAGTTCTCTCAGACCCTGGTGTTGGTGTGGACTCTCCTGCCAAGCTGGATTAAGGACTATAACTAGACAATCAAAAATAAGAATAAAAGCCTCATTCCCTTAAGCGACTTAGTTATGAATTTCTTAGCAACATGCCGCAAACTGTGACACTAGGCTAATAAAAGGCACCAGACCATGGCCCTTGTTCCTAACTTCTAGTTGCTAAGGAACACTCCATTTGTCCTCTCCAGGTTTGCCAATAAAGCATTTGTTCCGAATCTCGCATTCAAACTATTGCCCCTGCAGTATGGATTTATAAGGCACTTTGGACATTCATCAATTTCAACGTTCTAACAGATTGGCGAATATTGAGATGGTAACTTGCTTTTCCCAATAAATGACCACTAAATTCTAGCTTTTGAAAAATAGCATTTGGAGGATTTTTGGTTTAAACATATAATGATTAAGTGATTAGTCAAAGCAATTGTATAAAAACAGGACAAAAGACAAGAGGAAGTGTATATTGCAGAGAAATCGATGAAGACTAATCTTCTGTGTAATTGCCTTTGAAAAATGGTTCTAATTAATTACTGAAACAGAGTCTAAAGAATATCAGAATAAGTGAAATGAGACAGACATAAGGTAAACCATGAATGATTTTATGTGTATGTGCGATCTAAGCAGGTTCAAGTCATCGAAGCGGAGAGCAGAATGTTGACTACATGGAATGGAGGTGGGGGAAGAGGTAAGGGAAAATGCTGGTGGAGGGTACAAACTATGCTCTGGAAGAAGCAGCTCTAGGGATGTAAATGTACAGTGTGGAGGCAACATTTCATAGTATTTTCATTATCAAAAGACAGCCAGTTTTAAATGCTATAACAACATACACATGCATACACACATGCATGCACACATGTCTGTACATATATGAATGCATACATGTATTTGCACACATACATATTTGGAAACTATGGTTGGTGATGAATGTAATCACTTGGCTGCAGTAGCCAGAACACAAAGGATACACATCAAATCATCACATTATATATCTTGAATATGTGCCATTTTCTTATTTATTAAATATTTTTAAATACACCTGTAAATTTTGCAAAAACCCTTATATTTTAAGCAACTTGCTACTGTGATTATTGTAATCTTTTGTTTGTGCCACAGTAAAAGAGGTATATACCCTCATTCCTTCCATCTTTGTTTAGCTCATTTCTGTGAATTTTATTTAAGACAATAATTTTTGGAAAGATGGCTTTCTTGGTGCAGGAGGTCATTCGTGTGCATTTAGGTTATTAACAAGGTATGGCATATAAATCTCAGCATTTAAACTTTACCTGCTGAATTAATTATTCAAAATAGGCAGGCAATTTATATGCTAAATGCTTCATTCTCTGTAACATGACCAATGATCTTTCACAGCTACAGGGTTAGGGAGCTAGAGTTGTTGCTTTTAATTGATGTTTCACATTTCTTTGTTTGTGACTTCAATCCTCCAGGTAAACATTTATATGACCTGGGAAGAAGAGAAGGATAAAAGGATGTTTTTGATGTCTGTTTTCCTGACTGCTATTTAAAATTCCAGGTGACCATTGAAGGATGCTGACAACTGCCTCTCTGTAGTCTTCAAAAGGCTTCTGTAAGAACCTTTCCTGTGTGAGGAGAGACAGGAGTGATTAGGCAGGGGCAATGAAGCCATGTACTAGGTCTTTGTTATTTCGGATCTCATGAGCATGCCACACCCTTCAGGCATTTGCCACTAGAAAGTAAAGCTAAATGTAGCAGGCATAGGTTCTTGGCCTTCACAGAGCTGTTGGCAAATGGCATTTTTATTTCACCATGAATTTATAAATAAGATCACCAACCAAAATAGACAAAAACTCCACGAAATTACACCATCAGTATATGTAGGCAAATGTATGTCTAGCATTTCATTCTCTATAATCACAGAATTTTAGAGACAAGGGAGTGATATTTAAAGCCTTTGTGTTTAGTTGACTAAATATTTTGGGGATATGATAAGGAAAGTTTAGCCCTGTACACAACCCTTCCACTTTAACTCCTTGCTTAATTCCTCCAAACTTTACCTGACTGTCATATTTTTTTCTGTTCCTGGCTGTAAACTTGCTCACATGCTATCCCCAGGCCATCCCTGGGGAAGGCATGTAGCCCATGTAATCCCTACTCAGGAACTATTAGTGTGCTCTAATTTCTCCGAGGCTCCGACAGCCTCAAAATGGGAGAATGATCCACCTACCTCTTAGGGTTATGGAAGGGTTTAAAGACAGAGAGCTTACTAAATCCAGTGAATAACAGTTTTCAACTGTTTTACTTTTATAATTTCTCTGTTCTCTACTCACTTGTAGATGTTAAAAGTTACTTAACTTGTTTAAATCAAGGTCTCTCTCTCTCTCTTTCTCTCTCTCTCATACACACACACATACACACACACACACACACACACACACACACACACACACACACACACACACACATACACACACACACAATCTGCTTTCTGTCCATCCCTCCTAAACTGTGTCTTCTCAGGCTTCCTTCTCTTTTTTTCTGGTATACTGCAGCCTACTGATTACAAATGTTAGACGTTGCCTCCTTAGGGAAAATAAAGTTTTGATCACCTCCATCTTGCTCTCTCCCACTCTGCTTTCCTCTCTCTCCTTGATGTATTTAAATCACAATCTTAGCAAATCAGTATTTAGTTTTTTTTTTAATCTGGTCATAACTAGATAGTGAATGTTAATAGAAACTACA
This sequence comes from Typhlomys cinereus, assembly GCA_023101885.1. Lineage (NCBI taxonomy): Eukaryota > Metazoa > Chordata > Mammalia > Rodentia > Platacanthomyidae > Typhlomys > Typhlomys cinereus. Next base: position 2,371,845 of record JALPQD010000201.1, read on the forward strand.
TTGAACATTGGGCTAATTTCTTTTTCTACACAACTGTTCTTCCAGAATTCAGTTCTTCTCTCAGTGGGGAATTGTATCTGTTCTTCCAGAATTCAGTTCTTCTCTTAGTAGGTAATTGTATCGTCCAGCCAACACTTATCCTTTCACATCTCCATAAGGGGAATGGGTGCTTTTCTTCCCATTCTCTTTGCATTGGGCTAAATTGTTACCTTGGCTGATGAGGTATGAGTCATTTGTCATGAGATTTTAATGAGTGTCACAGTGCTGGTGGGTACTAATCAGGCTGCTGGGGGAGGAAAGTCATCAGTGGTCTCACCCAGCTGTGAACCCTGTGAGCTGCAGTACTACCCTCCCAGGTGCAATAATGGCATGACTGTTGTGGAGGTAACTGTGGGGGTCATCAGGCCGAAAGCCTGCTCTCCGGATGATACATTAGCATCTGAAACGGTCTGTAGCTAGGGGCTCCTCCCCTGGGAGGTTGAGTTTGCCTCTTGTCTGCAAGACAATGGCAGGCCTAACTCTTCCCCTTTGGGAGTAGAGTTACCTCCAGCCCTGTTCTTGGATGGCTTTTGTTTCTCTTAGAAACTGGCTGGGCTGTTCCTCCCCCAACAGTTCCTTTCTGGTTATCTGAGATATGCTTATGCTCGGACCAAGTGACTCTGTTTTGAGGCATACATTGTCCATTCCCTTCTAGCAACAAGGTGACATGCCTGTTTACCCAGCGACATCATGTCTGGTAGATGTCATTCCTGCCTTTTCTTTGTTAGCTGGAATGTATATATTTTACATAATCCTGTAAAGAATTTGGCCCTGTTCCTTGACTGTTTTCCTATAAATACCATGTATGCTACAATAAAGTCGGTTTGGATGATGGACATCCTAGGCTCCCTCTGACCTGATGCCTAATCAATTCCTACCGCTCCCACTTCTGTTTCCTGCACATAAGTCTGGGTTTATGCTGGTTCGTGAGCCCAGACAGGTAACCAACTGCTTTCTGATTGCCTTTTCAGCCTGCTCCATAGGACTCAGCCGTCTGTAGGTGAATAACATGGAGCAAAGTGGTTAAGGAAATTGACATTCTTTTATGTAATTGGCCATACATGCTGGTCTGGTAAGTGAGGATTGCTCCTCTCATTAGTGCATGGATTTGGTGTGGCCAGTTCCCTCAATCTGTGGTGTTGATGTGGCCTCTCCTGCCAAGCTGTCCAAGGAACTGTAAATGGACAATTGTAAGCAAAATAAAACCCTTATTTGAATTTATTGGCAGCATGCAGAGTAACTGCAATACCCAACAACTCTCATCTTTCTGACTTGATAGCTTCTCATATATCTCTTTAATACCTTGAGCCAGAGAAATAGAGTAAATCATAAAACTTACTGCTTTTCATTAAGTGTTACATGATAGAAGAGCATCCTTCAGGGAAAAGAATGTTTCCTTAGGGAGGAAATGTGTCAACAGAAACTCACTGAGGAATAGTCACAAATGTGCTTTTAACTAATTACTAGACAGTTTCAAAGCATGAGTAGACAACTTCCTTCCGGTCCTCAGGGCTTATTCTGGTCACATCTCTGTCATCTCCAGTGGAGTTTGTGTGTGTGTGTGTGTGTGTGTGTGTGTGTGTGTGTGTGTGTGTGTACATTTAGTTGTGTTTCAAGATGAGTGTCCTAACACTCCTCCTGAGGTTCACTTAGATGGTACCTATTGCATGGGAGAGAATATCACTAGTGCTTAAGAGACACTCCTACTTATTCAATGAACCAAGAAAGGGGCAATGGATATGTACTGTCATGAGTTCTGAATTTCTACTGCACAGCTAGGAAGGGAACATGATTAGAGTAGTGACCGACTACATGGTTACATTGGTTGTGTCATACCTGCAAGGTGGCATTTCACAACACTTCTTCCTACTTTTGACTATCAGCTGCATTTACCTGTGCAAGACTGGCCCTGTCAGCAGTTAGTCAGGAACGGTTTGTGCTCATGCTGCTCTGAATTCTACTCTTGAACTCTAGACTAGTGACAGACTCTTGGAGAGACCAATCAGTTGCATAGTCCCTGCTGAGTCCAGCAGGAGCCCACAGAGAGCTCCAGACCCCAATGGCCCTAAGAGAATTCTGTGGGCCACAAATGAAGCATAATATGCACATGTGTGAGAGCTAATCTTGTTTGTCAAGATTCACCAACAGTTCAGTCATCAGACCATTTGAAGAGATTGTTTTAATTAAAATATTTGAAATGGCAGAGCAGTAGAAGGAAGTGTGAGAAAGACTTCTCTCTTTCTCTTTTATCTCCCCCTCCCCTTCTGGCAAGTTCATATTTCCTGATGCTGCCATTTTTTATTGTCATTAAAACCTAGCATCTTAGACCTTTCAGTGGACTGAAGACCAAAGACTCTCCAGGACTTCAGTACCAGACTGGGACTGTTGAGATATTTAGCTCCTGAACTGAAGTTACCTGGACCTTATTTTATAAGTTAATTCAATCCACCATATTTCATATACTGATGTATAATATATATGTACATATATATATATATATATATATATATATGTAATTAGTTCTGTTTTTCAAGAGAACCCTACCATGAGAGGGAGTGAAAGGGAGACAGGGAAAGAGAGAGATAGAGAGAGAGACGGACAGACAAACACTGTGAGATAGAGACAGAAAGATTTATAGGTAGGAAGAGGCCAACAGGTATAGTAGAGGGAGGATAGGATGATAGTGGTCAGTAGTCAGTGTATTGGACATATGTGAGGTTATCGAATAATAAATTGCAAATTTAAAGCACCAATTAAATAGAAAGAATCTATCCTCTTCTTCTTTTCTGAGGTTCTCTCATATACCAGGTATGTAATAATGCTCTGTTGGGAACTGGGGATGTGGCTCAACATGAACAAAGTATGGGTTCTACCTTTGGAACCTCCAAAGAACGTTCTGGTGTTGTCTGCAAGAGCTTTGCAGCATCTTGAATGTGCACACTGCCAAAGCAATGCTTTGGAAATGAGCATCAAGTAGTCATTTGCCTGTATCTAGTTTCCACTTATTGAAAGCTTAAATATCCATCCATGGACATTTTACTGAGGATGGGGAGCAATAAACTCTGAGACGCTGCATAAATGTTAGGCATCCCTTTCAAACTCTACCCTTGCCCAATGCTGTCACCTCAGAAAGTTCAACACTTACATGTTGTTTTCTTCTTGGTAAATTATGTTGATTCCTATGGCACTGTGAAATCACAATGAAGAAGGAAAGGCAGTGGCTTTCAAGACTGACAAGGGAGATGTGGGAAGTTAAGCTTGGCAGGTGCTACAAGAGGAGGGTGCCAGGGACTCTAGGAAGGAAGCATTTACCAAGCATGACTGGTAGAGGTGCTGTGGTTGAACAGGTGTATGAAAGAAAGTGGAAGGAAAAGCGGTCTCAGCGTAGACAGAGATCAGAAGGGAGAACATCCACTGCCTGGGAAGGGCACAATTCACTGCTTCCTCTAAGGAATGCTCAGGATGGACAAACATCCCAGATCAGGGGGACACTGAGCTGATCCTATCAGCAGTCTTCTTCCATCCCAACATTATGAATAATTAATCTCACCCCGTTGCACTTCCTCCCTCACCTGCAGAGTTGCTAAGACTCTGTTTCCATCTCCTTCCTCTTGATACCTCCTGACTCAAGATCTCATTCTCTGATCAGGAGCCAACACTTCTCCTGTCCTTGAGTCCTTGGCTCACTATTCCAGCCCAGTTATATTCTTGTTTCGCTCAAGAACATGAAATGCTACTTATTTGAATATCATTTTATATCTTTTTCATAGATAATCTGATTTCATATTGTTTTCATAGAGACTATGAAAAGTTTTCTCATTCTGCGATATCTAGAAAAACCTAAGCAAAGGGCGTGTGTCACTCCAAGTGTTAAGAGCCCAGATGTCCACTGTCTCATGACACACACACATGATGTCTCCATGTCCTTTGAGCTTCACATCCCATGATACAAACATTATAGCACATTCTACACTTAATTCGCAGCACCCCCAGCTGAAGTGCTTATTGACATCACACTGCTGGCTGACTGTTGTCCCTCTTGAACTCCACCCAAGTCAGAAAAACAGTCACCCATGAGCCTGGCCAGCGTCTCCTTTGCCCTGTGCCCCTGCTCACACCTTTAGTGTTGCTAATGAGCCTGGGCAGCTGTGCCCCTTCCCACCATGCACACATGCAGACTCTACCCAGCCTGCTGCTTTCTCCAGCACACAGGTTTGTAGTTCCTAGAAGCATTAAAGCTGTGTTCTGGAGCTGTGATAATTATAATTGCAGTACAGTAAATAGTTCACTTCTGCTAGCTTAGTCTACTTAGTTACTTGATTTAAAAAAAAAAAAAACTTAAAAATGGACTGGTGTGATGACTTAAGGTTAAAACCTTTGCCTTGAAAGCGAAAGGACCTGGATTTGAATTCTCTCATCCCACATAAAACTGCCTGCAGATATGGTGCCTGGCAGAGTAAAGCGATAAAGAGGTACAGCAATCCAGTAGAGCTTCCTGAAGACCCTTGGGCCTCCAAAAGCACACACACACACACACACACACACACACACACACACACACACAGACAGACAGACAAAAAAACTTAAAAATTATGTACAGCACTCTTAAATTTATGCAGTTCCAATATCTGATACATGTATAAATGTGTAGAATTTCCACAGGATACCAAACAATTCCAACTGACTTTCTAAATCCTCTTGCGATGGTCCTGCACACACTGACCCTTTCCTCACTCTTAATTCGTTATTGCTCTTGCTCTCTGTCCTCATGGTTTTGTGTTTTATAGTTTGTCACATAAGCAGTAGCCAATGGCATATGACCCTTTAAGGCAGCGATCTCTCCTTCAGCCAAGCACTTGTGACATTCACGGTGCCAAGCTTGTCAGGGTCTTGCTTCCCTTCATTGCTATGTCACGCGGCATGAATGAGTCTTGGGTCTTTGACTCACTTATCCCTATCTAGTCATGGGTTTAGGTGTCTTCTGCTTAGAATGTACCTGCGCTGTGCTTGCTAGGTGTGCGAGAAAGGCCTGTTTCACTTCTAATCAGTGACCAGCTGCTTCCCAGGGTGACCAGAGAGAGCATCATTTACTGCCTGCACTCCCTTCCGGAGTTGTTTCTTGTGTGTTCAGAGAGGTTTTCTAAATTGATGTCTGCAGAGGGCAGGGCTGGGTGGAAGTCAGTGTCTAAAGTAGTTGAAACTAAAGGAAACTGTATGTTGGACGACTACAATGACCAGGCTGTCATATGGGAGGAAAGAGGGAAGGGAGAAAGGGGTTTCTTTTTTCTGTATATATTCCTGTAGAATCTAAATGTAGACTTGGATATATTTCATACCTTATCATCCAATCTTACTTATAGGGTGACATGGAATTTAAAGTATAGCAAAGGTATTTATTTAGTGGCTACTGCATGGAATCAATGGTTAATGTTATCAATACAGACGGACATTTAATACAAATGTAGGCAGCACTGTCTGGGAGATATGGAAGGTACATAGTATAGCAGGACTCTTTCCTTCAGCCAGCCCAACTTATCCTTGTGCTACCAAGGTGGTTATTATAGCAACAACACTGATGAGTGTACCAATCATCAAGGCTTGTGCTGAGTGCCTGCCTGAATCTCAGCTCGCTTAGTCCTCCTAACATGATAAGCATGATACAGACATTATATCCATACGTAAGTGAGGATCCTGAGACCTGGAGATGTTTGCTTATTGCCAACCAACTGATAAAAAAGGCTGGAACTGAACATTTAAAGATGATTCTTGCACTCTCTTCTTTTAGCCATGGATGTCCTGCTTTATGAAGAGAAGGTAGGAAGGGTAAAGGAACAGATCAAACAAGTTCAAAATGCGGATATGTTTCAACATTTAACCACATTCCTCATTTGTGAAGCATAGGCCAAATAGAGCCATTTGTCTTGTTAATCAGTACAGAATTCATGGCCTCAGTTTTTTGAGAATTCTGGGCTATTATGGGCTCATGTATATTTGCATCTTTGTGGCACTTTTAAGAGGGAGTGCATTGCTGATGGTAGTGCCTTGTATGTCACAGGAGGCAGCCTTTAAGTCTGGTGGCCTGGCCCTGCCTCCTGTCACTTAATTCCCTCTCTCTGCTTCCTGATGTCTGCAGTGACCTGAACCCACTTCCTGATTTTACCCCCAACCATGCCTCCTGCTATGCAGTTCCCACCATGATGGACTATATCTCCTTTGAAACCATAAGCCAAACAAACCTCTTTTTCCCTCTTATTTGGTTATATATGAGTGTACAGTCTAACGGCAGCCCAAAGAAGAATTTCAACATGTGCCATGGGAACAAATTAAGTTACAGACTACTTTTCATCTTCTAGGGTTTACCTGGCAAAGATCATTCATGCAGGAAGTCATTGGGGGGTATGTATTGGGGTGAAGAGATCAGCAAATGTTTGCCTGTGCTGTGAAAGAAAATGGTCAATGGAGAGTGGAATCCTCAGAAGAGGTCACATCCACAGCCCAAACATGCTCTAAGCATTCCTTTTTGCATTTCACTCTCTGGGTTCTCCCTGACTCCTGGTTGTGGGATGGGTTATTAGTGATGTTGAAGGTGAAGGTATATCATCATGCCTTCTCCAAGAACAGTGTGTTTTCATGCTCCTGACGCATCCTGTCATTCTGCTGTCCAAGACCCAACCTTGTGTTCCCTGTGCTGTGTCAAAATCAATGGCTCCCACCGAAATTTTGTATTTTTCTTTTTTGATGATAAAGGATAGGTGTTAGGGGAAAGGTCAATTTCATATGTAATTTCAAAGGTTGGATGAGTAAATACCACTAGAAACAGATGACTTATACAGGTGATCAGCTGACACCTGAGCAACTCAAGATAACCATGGTAACAAGCCCTTTCAAAATGCTGTATTTGGGCTAAACAGAGATTATCATGGAAGTCCTATAGAGAAGGTGCTATTATCATTTCCAAAGTGCATGTGAGAAGGTGGAGGTACAGGGAGTCAAAGTAACATGTGTGAGAAACAAATCTTCAGGGTGGCTGTCCAAATTCATTCCCAGTAGTCTGTTCTAGAGGTCTGTGTTGAGCTCTTACATTTATAGTACTATATTTAGTAAGTACATGTTATGTAATATACCGTATCACACACATGGTATATAGCATATTATGTTATATACATTTTTAAAAAATTGTTGAATAAATTAAACTGCCACTGTGTTCAGTTTGATTAAAAATTAGAAATATTTTTAATATTTCACTTTGTAGCCAAAATCTACTCCTTTTTGTCTTCAATCCTGACTTTGTGGTAAGATGGTAACATTTACTTCTGTGACTTCACTCTGCCTGCAGTTAAGCCCCAAGTAGGATACCTCACACTGGGCCCAATGGATGGTGTAGAGAAGGCCACAGAGTCTGAACAAGAAGCTGGGATAAAGGAGTAGAGTGTGAGAGAAGTGTTTCCCAAGGAAAAGGAAAAGGTTGGGTAGTCTTCCTTGAGGAGACACAATTTTCTGGTTTCAATGGGTGACTGAGAAAGGATCGAGGTGGGGAGAGAGACATTGTCAACTGAAGGAACAATGTAATGCTTTGACCCTAAGGGCAGGGCAGTGAAGTTGGCAATGTGCACCCCAGGAGTCTCACTGGTTTTGGAGCCAGCCTTGGAATACTGGAGGTTCTTAAAAGGTTCTTATTTTCATTCAATTTCTCTGAAAATTTCATATATGTATACAATGATTGATTGTCATTTTCTTCCCCTGTACTGTACCTCATCTGCTTGCTCATCAGAATTTAGCAATAAGACCCAATCTCTGGCAACACCACACATTTTGGGCATAAGGCATGAAGAAATCAACCTGGAAATGGGGAGGAAGCTTCCTCCTGGAAGGCTTCTTATCACAATGCCAAAAGGCACGATACACCCTGCTGGGTAGCTGGAGGAGGAAAAGCTGTCAGCAAGCTTGCCCAACTAGGACTCTGTGAGCCACAATAAGAACCAGTCTGGTGAGCTGGAGAGATGGCTCAGCCGTTAAGCCTCTGCCTTGCAAATAGAAGGTCTTGAGTTTGCATTCTGGATCCCACGTAAAAACACAAGAATCCTCTTACTCCCTTAAATTGTTATAGCAACAGAATATGAATTGAGGACAGTTTGGCACTGGAAAAGTGGGGTACTGCTGCAAAATTAAGATCATCTATCTTCATCATCATATAGTTTATCATAAAACATATCTATGTATCATCATCATTTATCTTTCATTACTCTGTGTATCTGTTAAAGTGTATTTGTTCCTGGTGTTGATGACAGTTTTGTTTTAACCCAGGAAAAAGGTCTAATGGCTGCAGGTAGAAAGTAGCATGGCATGATGTATTTTGTGGACCCAAAGAGGCCAAGCAGCTCATTAGAAGAGAGGCTGCTGCTATGGGTACTCTTAGATTTTTCATGCAATTAACATATATACTGGGGAGAACGTTTTGCGAGAATGGAGACACTTGGCTTTTGCAGTACATTATGAAGTAGAGCTGTTGTTCTCTTTTTGGTTTGAGAAGTTCCCCATCCCAGGCTGGTGAGACAGCACTTGCTGGCAAATCTGGTGAACTGAGCTTCATATTTGGAGGTCACATGGTGGAAGGAGAGAACTGACTTCCAAAAGTTGTCCTCTGACCTCCACCTATGTGTAATAGTATTCATGTGGAAACATTTCCTCTCTTTTCCTCCCTTGATCTTACCCTCTCTCCAAATAAATAAATAAAACATGACTAGTCCTCAAGCAGCCTCATTCAGGGAGATGCCAACATTGACAAGGGGGTCCATGTGGGATGCTGATCAGAAAGAGTGAGCTGGGACAGGTGTACGTAAAGTTTGATTGCAGTGGGTTTAGTTGCTGCAGTGGCCACAGTAATAAAACTATTTTCAAAACCTCCACACCTGCATCGTAGTGCAAAGGACAGCTGGTTCAAGAATCAGGGAGTTCTAAGGAGAAATCTAGTTTGGACCATGACTTTGTAGTTACTTGGCTTTGTCTGGTTTGGGAAAGGTTTTGACTTCATGATTTCGGTCTTAATTGCTGCTTATGATTTTGCAGTGTCTTTTATACATGCTTCCCTACTACATGTACACCTACAGAGAGAGAGAGAGAGAGAGAGAGAGAGAGAGAGAGAGAGAGAGAGAGAGAGAGAGAGAGGGATGGAGGGAGGGAGAGGGATGGAGGGAGAGAGGGAGGGAGAGAGAAGACAGAGAGGAGAAATTTGCTACCAGCATGGGATGTGGACGGTATGATGAAGTTTGTCTTAGTAAGGGGCAATAGAGTGAAGTCTTTGAAAGGTTTTCTCTTTTTTTCCCCAGAAAGTGTCCATGGCTCAGAATTGAGTGGCAGAAATAGATCACAGGAAATTCCACAGGGAATGACTTGCTGAAATATTACCCATAAAGCTTAGCTACAAAGCTAAGCCCTGTAGAATTGCCAGGAGAGAAAGGCTTTTTTTCTAATAAATAGACAACAGAACAGCTCTGAATAGCTATTTTCCTATTTTTTTAATCATGCTTTCTTTTGCCTTTTGCCTCCTACTAGTTTTCCAGCAGAACGTGGCACATTATAGTGAGATAAGCCTGTGTTCAGTATGTTGAGAGCTGTCCTCCAGGTGCCCATGAGCATCTGACCCCATCATCAGCCACAGGGCACATCATTTCATGGGGAAGGGAGAGGAGGAGGAGGAGTGGGAGGAAGGGTGGGAAGAGGAATACACTTCCTGTCCTGTCTTTTCCTTTCTTTCTCTTGGATCTCACCTTGACACGAGGCAATTCATGTTCTATAAAATGGTAATTTGTGCCTCTTGAGCTTCATCCGCTTTTAAAAAGGTGATCCAATTACCCTCTGTCAAGCTGCTTGAGTCTGCGGATACAAAGACCCATGGACCTGCAGAGAGAGCTGAGAGCTGAGCAGCCTGAGCCCTGGAGGATCCTGTGTGGAGGGACAATGAACTCTGAGCCCAGGCTGTCCTGACCATTCCATTGTGTGTTTGCTCAGAGCTTTGACATTGATAAATTGCATTGATTTCTGTTTCTATGTAAAAGGTATTTCCTAGCTACAGAGCTGTTTGGGGCAACAGGAGCATGGCTTCTTCCATTATAAATTCTCATTACAGCATTAATTGTCAGAGTGGACGATCTCTTCAAAATCACTTATTGTTTTTAGCATCCTTTTTTATATCATGCGTGTGTGTGTGCATGCGTGCATGCGTGTGTGTGTGTGTGTGTGTGTGTGTGTGTGTGTGTGTGTGTGTCTATGTATATTTGTATCAGAAGGCACTGTGTTTGCCTGTAGAGACCCAAGGGCGACTTCAGGAATAATCCTGAGTTGCTCTTTGTTCTTACTGCTTTGCTCTGAGATCTCCCATGTTCTGCCTTCCAGGGCTGGAAAGTACAGGCCATCACCATTTCCACTCAGTATTTTTACGTGAGATTTGGTATCAAAACTCAGGACCTTTTGCTTGCAAGGCAAGGCTTTAACCCCTGAGCCATGTCTCCAGCCCTTTAGCACCCATTTTAACCAAGTAGTAATTAGTGGGACAGCACTTTGTTTTTGACAGCTGATCTTCCTCTCATCTCCTCGCTCACTTGTCTTGCTTTACTCTCTGGTCCTTAGGGCTAAAGGTATCCAGGACTGTTTGTTTTCAAAAATGGCTTCATTTCTCAACTTTGTAAATTCCTGATTTACAACGTAGGGGAACAAGGGATTTTTATTGGCTCATGATTCTACGTTACAATTCATTGTAGCTGGAGAAATCATATTTTTCAATGGATAAGATTACAATGCATGCTGGGATATTCATCTGTAATAAAAAGTTGTGTGGGTTTTGTAGATGATGGTATAGGCAGATTTGATTTCCTTTTATTTAGTTCAGTGGCTCTTTTCCTTCCTATTTCCATTTAAACTTCTGGTTCCTATCACATTTCTGTCTTGAACTACAGCATATTGTATGTGTTTATCCTTTTATATGTGAGATTTGGGAATTGCTTGCTTCCCAAGACATCACATTGAATATTTTTATTTATAGTGATACATCCCAGACATCTCCAATAGTAGTAATCCAGTTCCAAAGCAGTTTTTTATAATGAGTGCCTCCTCTGTTGTGGGCTGAGGTAGCATCATTAGTCTAGCCATTGTCTAATTAATGGGAATAATTTTATTTCCAGGCTTATTTGGTCTGTTTCATTTCTGTTGCTGTATGCAGCACTGTGAAGATTGCTGTATATAGATTCTCAGCTGTTTTGAAGGATTCAGTTCCAAAAGTGGGATTTTTGGTTCGGAGAACACATTGTAATAACTTATATTGAATGGCTCTTGGGGTTTCCTTTTCAGAACAATTTAACTTCACCTCAACATCTCTAAATACTCCTTGTGTCTACCCACTAGTCCACATGTGCAGAATTGTCACCCAGGAGTAGGACAAAGCTGGAGGAAGTTCCCAGAAAAGAGCATGAGGATCCCCTAGCTCTCCTTTTTCTTCTTCTTTCTTTTCCAGTATAAGAGGTCATGCTACATACACTCAGTTTGCTGTAGCCAATTTCACCAGTGCTTATTGTAACTTGGTGAACCATCCCAATATGCAGCCTCAGCTCATGTTTTTATATTAGGAAAATGTTTCTTTTTATTATTTAATTATTTTTTTCCCTCCACTCTTTTTCTCCTTCTGAAGCCTCTGTCAGATTCGTATCATGCTCCCTAGGTCTGGCCTTGAGCTTTTGTGTGCTTTTATTTTCTAAAATAAGGGGTTTCAGTTTTTTATCTCTAAGAATAACATTGTATCTTTAGTGTTTGTCATGGTGTGAAATGGCTCATGTGTTTGGGAAAGGAGGTGGAGCTCTGCAGGAGGAAGGCAGTCACAGGGGGTGGACCTTGAGGTGGACTAGCTCCACCCTGTTTCCTGGAGAGGTCTGCTCTTGTAGCTGGCAGTCTTGCAGCTCTCAGCCTCCCAGATTAGCCTGCCAGACAACCATACCTTTTCCACCTATATCTCTGGAACCTTAAGCTGAATAAATCTCCCTTTCTCCCTTAAATTGCTTGACTTTGGGTCTCATCTCACAGCAACAGATAAGAGAAACTACTACAGTGCTCTTTAACCTATCTCTTGAAACCACGTGTTCTAAAAATAATGACGGTACTTTGAGAGTCACTTTTGTGCTGTGTGTAGGTTTCGTTGAGTGCTCTGCACTGTTCAAGTCAGTACAAAAACCCAGTGTGTGCTTTGGTCAGCTCTTTGCACGGCACCCGATGATATGTGAAAAGTTCTCTGAAGATAGTCATTAGATTTATTTTTTACAAAGTTTACTTTATACCAAATTATATTGCCCCTCATGTTCTTGCTTGGAAACAACTAAAACAGATTCTGCATGACACAGAAATGTTCTGCCTGGCTTCTGGGAAACAGATCCCAAATCATAGATGAAATGGTAGAGGACATGAGCTTGGGACCACTGAGCATCAGGTCGGGGTGTGTGGGAGGTTGGGGATCAGTAGCTATTCCTGTTGCCACCCTGGCAACTGTGACACGTGCCATTGCACTCGATAGCTCTGCCAGCAAGGAGTGAGTTCTGGGCTCCTCTGACCTCTTAATCTGCTCAGCCATGACTAGGAACAAGTGATTGTTCAATCTGATGTCAGTTGTCTATGGCCCTGCTAGAGAAGGAACAGCTATCTCTGCTTTTGTGCTACTGAAAGAGCAGAGTAGTATGGCTACTTTTAGCCATACTAAGAGTAAGAGCTAGCTGGTTTCTGCAACATGGGCGGGGGTTTCAAGAAGATAAAGAACCTCCAGTAGCAATGTGATGGTCCATTCTGTGGTTCAACTGGACCACCACTGCATGCACCACCAGCTGGTTCTCATGGCTTCACACTCACCCAGGCATCTACACCATCAGCTATTAGATGGAGGTTCTGTGCTACTGGCTTTTCTGGGTCTCTAGCTTGTATCTTACTGAACTTCTCATTTATGAGAGAGTGGGTCAACTTGAGAGTTGAAGATTTGAGTTCTGGGCATATTTACAGAGAATTAGTGGTTAAGCCCAGAGCAAACCTGTCTATTGTCTAGCTGACGGGGAAAACCCAGCCCATGGTGGATGCGACTAGTCCCTGGAATAAATACAGAAAGCTGGTTGAGAAAGGCAATTAAGGATCATTCCTCTCTCAGGCATTATGTAAAGATGATGCAGCCAGTTCCCTCAAGCCCTGGTGCTAGTGTGAGCTCTCCTGCTAAAATGGACAAACAACTAACCAGGAATTGTAAGAGAAAATGAACCCCTTGTTCCCTTAAATAGTTTGATGGCGATTATCAGCAACCATGCAGGCTGACTGCTATACTATTAAACATATTTTAAAAATTATTTTAATTTTTTACTGAGTGTATGTGTGTGTGTGTGGGGGGGCACTGTCTATCCTTGTGGCGGAACATGGGTGACTTTGGGAATCATTCTGGATTACTTCTACCTCTTTCTTGATTCGCTCTGGGATTTCCCAGGCTCGGCCCACCAGACCGCTGCAGTTTCTGCCTGGCATTTTTACATGGGACCTGGAATCCAAACTCTGAGTCTCCTGCTGGCGAGACAGAGCCTTAACTCCTGAGCCATCTCTCCAGCCCTATTTATTATATTTCTATTTAGCATTACAAATTACATCACAAAATAACACCACAAAAGACTGAATTCCAGAAATGGAAAAACCACAGCAGAGTCATCTTACTCATGCTAGATCAAGCATTCATCAAGATGTAGGGTCAGCAATCATTCCTTCTTTATCTAGGGTGGGTATATCTCTAGAAGAAAGACATCTGAAAGCAGGCCATTATCTGCAGCATAACTTCTTGGGCCATGGGTCTTGGCCACCCTGAGTCACCAAGTAAGTTGGGATCCCTTGAAGTTCCTATAATGGCTACTTGGAGAAACCCCACAGAGAAAAGGCTCAACCGTTCCAAGTGCCAGCCCGCATTCAACATGAGTCCTCAAGGGTCCTCTTCACCTTTCCAGGAACCCAGACTGATGTCTGTGGGGACAGGCTATGGGCCTTCAGCTTGCAGATGATACTGTTTGGACAGGCTGTGGGCTTTCAGCCTGCAGACGATGCCTGGGGACAGGCTGTGGGCCTTCCATTTGGAGTTTATACAATGTGAAGCAGAGATAAACCACCTGCACTGGTGCCCTGTCTGAACTCCTGATCCAAAAAATTTGCAAATATAGTAACAGATAACTAAATTCTAAGGAGATTTGATGTACAACTATCTTAACTGGAGTAGATTATTAGAGAATTATAGACTCAGCAAAGCAAAGAAATTTAAGGACATCTGGTCAAGACAGATTATTTTAGTATATGTCTGTATGTATTTATATATTCATTCATTCATTCATTCATTCCTTTATTTATTTATTTATTTATTTATTTATTTATTTATTTATTTATTTATTTATTTATTTATTTATTTATTTATTGTGTGTGTGCCTATAGAGGATAAAGGATGACTTCAGAAATCACCCTGGATTGCTTCTACCTCCTTTTTGCTTTGCACTGGGGTTTCCCAGGCTCCATCTTCCAGTACCGGAAGTACAGGCTGCTGCCATTTCTACCTGGCATTTTTACCGTGGGATCTGGTATCCCAGCTTAGGATTTTCTGCTTGTGAGGCAAAGTCTTAACCTCTCAGCCATCTCTCCAACCCAAGACAGCTTATTTTAAAGAGAAATCTCCATGAAGGAGCAGAATATCTGACTAGCAACTAACAACTCATCAGTGCAAAAGTAAGAGGTCTTTCCTTCCTTATGACGTAGGAGGGCAGTGCTCTGTGTGGAACACGTCACAGAAACTACTGAAGGGTGAAGGCTTGCCGATCATGCCAATCTAGTCTCATGGTGGATGAGAAGTCAGGTGCAAAACGCTTTGAGGTCACCACTGGGCACTGCCTGCTCTATTAAACACTAGCAAGAGCCATACTAAAATGTGGTCATTATATCATACGCATGAATGGTGTTAGATGGTGTTAAAAAGTGGGGGTTGGGTAAAGAAGGAGTCTCCCATTTATTCAGCTGAGGTATTAGGTATCAGTCTTCAGAAATAATCATAAATGTTCTGCTTTGAATATAGGAAAAGCTAAAATGGTAAACAAAAGTCTGTAATGCCTGAGCATCTTCCTGGACACTAAATTTTTAAAAAACTTTTATTTATTTTGTGTGTGCATGTATATGTGTGTGTGTGTGTGTGTGTGTGTGTGTGTGTGTGTATGAAGGAACTGTGTGTCCCTGTGGAAGACCAGGGTGACTTCAGGAATCATCCTGGATTGCTTCCACCTCCTTCTTGTTTTGCTCTGGGATTTTCCAGGCTCCGCCCACTTGGGCCAGAAGTGCAGGCTGCCACTGTTGTCACCTGGTGCTTTTTTGTGTGTGTGTCTGTATGTGTGTGTGTGTGTGTGTGTGTGTCCGTGTGTGTGGGACCTGGGACCTGAACTCAGACCTTCTGCTTTTGAGGCAGAGATTCTTAACCCCTGAGCCATCTCTCCAGGCCATAGATACCAGATTTTGTGTGTCACAATCAAAAGCTCAATAAACATCTAATTCTGAAGCGGGCTGCTCTGGTGAGCCTTTTCATGTTAATCTGTGATTAACACAGCGCATATTGATATCATGCTGTCAACACACAGACACAAGTAGAGAGAACAGCAACACCCAACACTGAAGGAAGTTCATGCTGACTGTTGCCAAAATCACTCTATAGACAGAAAAGGGTAGATGGCCAGCTGAAGATTTAACCTCAAGGTCAAAGTTTAATTCACGAGCCTCTGTGACCTTCAGCCAATGTAGCTGTACTAAGGTTAGATGTATTTTTGAAAATAAGCAACAGCAAAGAAGAAATTCCTATAAATATGTGTCCTAATTAAAATGCACATAAATGTAGAAGTGATATTGGATATTGTGAATAAACTGATATCAGTTTAGGTCCATTGTACCTGCATTTCATGAGAAATTTGTTGAATTATTGGTATTCATCCGAAAATGCCAGATGCCATATAACTGTACTTTTGATTTGTGTAGACCTCTGTTTTTTCCCTGTTTCCTATTCTTCTCCTTCCATACTCTTTCATTGACCAACAGCACATATTCCTACCAATTAAGCTCATGTTCATCATGATATAACCTATGCCATCAAAGAGCTATGAGATCATTCCACTCTAAAGCCAAGAAAAATTTTGAGTCCTGAATAGAAGGTACAATCGCAATTGTAGCTTCACTATCTATTAAAACATAAAGAAGCCAATTGTTGAGGTAAACATAAATTGTGGAATAATACAGAATACAAATGAATCCTGATGATAAGGTTTTGATAAGAACTACATTATCTCTCTTTTGAAACAAATGTATTATTTTTTAGCACTTTAACTTTTGATAAATTTTTTCATATGTATCTATTTTTTCAAAATTAGTGCATGCTGGGCTAGGGAGATAGATCTGTGAATGTAGAATTTGTTATACTAGTATAATGACTAGCTTTCAGATCACCTAACCCAAGCATTGGGGGCCAGAAACACACACACACACACACACACACACACACACACACACACACACACACACACACACACACGTCAAATTAGTAGCAACTAAAAGCTCAGGCATGTGGAAACATGCCCTTGGGAATGTACTTCTTCAAGTCTGAGTCCAGATAAGGAACACTTCCCCTGCCAAAGGCCTTTGAATTACCAAGATCGTGATATCCTCTTCTAGCCTATTAGCCAGTGTTTGAAGCACTCTTTGGGTTACAAGCGACCAAGAAATCTTTGTAACTGTGGTGTGTGTGATTTCAAGCTTCTGCTCGTGACTAACAGGCTATCATAAAGTGGGATGGTGAATTAGAGTGTGTGGGACTAAAAATACAGTTAGTAATTACAGCGTTGAGAAGAGAAAAAGACCTAGATTCAGGCAGGAACAAATATCACTCTTGCAAATGATGCCACTTTACTCCTGAGAAAGAAGGGAAACAACAGTGTATCTGTCTAATTCTCAGAAGAAGATGGTGAGGAATTCTGCAAAACATGTGATTTCACAGGAGGCTCTGAATATCTGTGCCAAGAAATGCTCACCATGGAGACAAAATATTTCTATCTAAGTGCATGTACAATAGGTGAATATGTGGGAAACTATTATGGAAGGAACGGCTTGATAAAAATCACAATATAAACTATGCATTTAAGTAAATTCATGATTAGACAGTCAATTCAACATGGGAAGATTTGTCCTGTTGAGGATTCAATGGTGTAAAGTCCTTTAATCAATGGATGCAAAAATTCTGAGTGTCCTATGAAAGCACTTTGTGTTCCTTCATGCTAAACTAGTCACTGGAGAAGGACTGTTTTTTTTTTAATGTTGACTTTTTGCTTTATAATAGATGATGACATGCTTTTTCTGTAAAGGATCATATACTAAATATTTTGGTGTGCAAGCCAGAGAGTCTCAGTTGTGTTCTCTCTCTCTCTCTCTCTCTCTATGTGTGCGCGCGCACGTGTGCGTTTATATATGAAAGTATAGGGCAGACATAGAAATGAAATATAAGGGAGATGGTTCATGTGGTTAAAACCTTTGCACTGCAAGCAATAGGACCTGAGTTTGGATCCCCAGACCCCAGGCAAAAATGGCAGGTGGAAATGGAAGCACCTTTCACTTCCAACCTCAGAAGGCAGAGTCTGAGAAACCCCAGAACAAAGCAATAAGGAGTAGAACAATCCAGGATGATTCCCAGCATCATCCTTCGGCCTCCACAGGCACACACACGTAAGTAACTGCTTTTACAATACCAGAAGACATATACATACCCATATCTACACCCACACATAAAAAAATAACCCCGAAATATAAATGGATATGATTGTATCTCAATGACACATCATTTATAAAGGCAAGTCGTTCACCAGGTAAAGCAACAGGACAGTATTTTTCTTATTACATCATTAGAAAGTTATGACTATGAGATCATTGCATTTTAATGTCCTGATTACCTTTTGTTTGGCAGACAACATGGCTAGGAAGAAGTTATTTCACCTGAATCACTGGAAGGCTTGTATTCAGGAACCAGTTTCATCTCCACAGGTATGATCTCAGACAGGTATTTTACTGTCAGCACAGCTGTAGGGTTTTGCACTTGGGATGCTTATCCAAGCTACTTCACAAAATTTTTTTAAGAACCCAGTGAGACAATATTAGGAGAGGCACTTCATAGAGGGCAGTATTAGCTACCAATGACAACTGCTACTAGCAGATGGTAACTAAGCAGAAATACCTGCTGAAAAACACTGACATTGAGAGAAAGATACTTCTGAAGTCAGTGGATAGTCGTTTAAGTAGCTAGGGGAAGTCTCTTTTTGCATGGCATCCATCTTCTGGGTGCCAAATTGCTATAGGAAAGATGAAGACAGAACAGATAATGCAGGGAGAATTGAGTCTCAGTTACACATGTCTTATTGTCCCTACAATACCTTGTGTGACTTTGCCACATTCTTTAAATAATTGTCACAAGAAAATAGCACCTTCTCCTGGTGGAGACAATATTTGAATCCCTGAATCTGAAAGTGTTCAGAGATCCAGGTGGACCAGAGTAATCAACTATTCAATCAATTAATTAATTCAGTCTTTTGACTGAAATCACATCCAGGATCAAGTAAGCTTGGACTGAAAAGGCCAATCGAGGTCCCTTTGCTTACCATCCTCCCACAGGTAAGGGTGCACTCTGTGATTCTGACCTTTCTTTACTCGACTTGCTCTAGTCCTACCTTTATTAGGATGCACACATCTGTGTGCAAAATTCCCCAGGATAGAGAATTGGGTAAGTATTTCTGTCGTGATCATGGGAAAGTGCTTTGCTCACTGTGAAACACCAGAGCAGTAGCCACGCAGTACTATTCCAGACAAGTATCCCACACATTTTTAGGTGTGAGTGTCTCAAAACTTAAAGTGGGGCTCCCAATAGAGCTTTAGAATTCTGCAGGGGCCAGGGAGCCACCCTTCAGACCTGCCTCCCCAAGGGATGATAGGTATGCTAGCTATAGGCTTCAAATTGACAATTGAGGGTTGGGTTCTGAGCATGTCTGTGTAGAAGTGAGGCAAGTGCTAAGCAAGCCTGCAGGAAATTGTCTGATTGTTGTAGGAAGATCCAACCCATAGTGGATAGAACCATTCCCTGGCCTGGGTATAAAATGTGTGTGTGTGGTGTGTGTGTGTGTGGAGGGGGAGGGTTCTGGTTAGTCTGCTGGCATATTTTGATAGATTGTAGTCTGATAAGGGAAGTTTGCCCCTCTCTCAGTAATTCCTATGCTGTGACCAGTTAGTTCCCTGTTTCTAATGCTGGTATGAACTCTACTTTTATCCTGGACTATGAACTCTAACAAAGAATCATAAGAGTAAAATCCCTTGTTTCCCTAAGCTGCTTGATAATGAGTTTATTGGCAACATGCAGACAACCTGCAATAGCGGGCAAACCCATGTCTATTTCTTCTTCCACAGACAGTGCATATTGTAAATTGATTTCTGGCATTGGTAATGTTTAACACCAATGTGGTTAATATTGGGGCTGTAATAACAACACACTGTACTACAGTTAGAGCAAAGAAATAGTTGTACAGAGCGGTGTGGTCATGTACATCTATAATCTGAGTCCTTGGGAAACTGAGGCACGAGGATTGTCATTTGGAGGTCAGTTTGGGTGGTGTGGTGAGATCCTATCTTGTAGATACGGAATGGAAACATAAAGTTTTCCCATAATGATGAACTCCTGAAGAAAATGTCAGACTCTTTACTTCATAGATGTATGTGTTTATACCTGAATATCATTATTTACTAAGAATTGGTGTTACTGTTTGCTTTGCTTTCATACAAAGACTGTGATGTAAGTTTTCATACACTGTGGGAATCCAGTATTTCTGCCCCATCGTGTGTGTCCTGTGGCACTTTTGTTTCAGCAATGTCGAAAATATTCATCATTGATTAATTTCAAAAAAGGATTCCCAGTCTAAATACCCAGGTGAACTTTTTCCTGAAGGATATTAATTCTCATGTCATTTTCCGGGCATGTGAACAGGACTCAAGTTTAGTCCTTCCCCTTTCTTCTTTCTTTAAATAAAGGGATCATAGCAATGTGAGGAAGGAAAGAGGGCAGGACTAGTGGAAGTAAAATGCAGCTTTGCAGACAAACTAGCTGAAAAAAGGAAAACAATAAATAAAGTAGCGTTGTCATAAATGTAACAAGGAGGCTGGGACATTGATTGACACATTCTCTTTGACATTATTAAGGCAAACCAAAAATATACCTCAAGGATTCTTTTTTGTTCCTGTAGGTCATTCGATAGCATGTCTTTTCACAAAGTTTGAGAGCAGCAGCAATCTGCTGAGTTAACAGATTATTGCACCAAAAGTCATTGTAAAGAAAAATAAATATATGTGTATATGTGCCAGAAAAATATGCTGTTCTCACTAATTAAGTGAAATCTTACTTCCCTTCCCGTACTGCAATGCCAAGAACAATGAATAAGCTTTGCAAAGAGCCCCAAAATTGGAAGGATAATTTGAGTTCACTAAGTCCCAGCTGCTTGGAAATTTGTGGTGATAGATAAAGTGTGCTTCTAAATCACTGTACAGCCTGCGCCTGCCTTACATTATTTATCAGTATTATTATATAGACTCTGCAATGTAAGTTCTTCAGTAGAAATATACCAATCCATTATTTTCTGGTTCAAAATACACAAAGGTTTTGTTTACTTTAAAAACTGCAGGTCTCAAGCCTCCTATTGGTTGAGGAGTTGATAATGCTGGAATAAGTAAGCACCATAGACAGACATTGTGACCTGCTACCCGGTTAGTAAGACACAATGAGTCAGGCTTAGGAACCCCACCAGGATCATCTCCCCTACTCCTTTAATGATGAAGTAGCATCAGCCCAACATCTGTATTGCAAGCCAGTGAATGTATTACCAAAAGGAATGTTTTATAACTTGTCTTGTGGGCTCATTTTGAAATTGTGTTCTTTAAAGTTAAGTGATCATGACATGCAAAAGCACATTCTGAAGATGTGTTCCACATAATAGGAAAAAGTAAAACACAATAAACCATATTTTTCTGAGAAAAATTTCAGTTTTCTCCATGCTTACTGAGTTTATGGGACAATAAGAAATTCTCTCTCAGAGACATGAAATGTTTTACTTTTCATAAGAGACTCTGAGCTCTGGTTATTAAGCTACCTTTAATTATGGGCAGGAAACTGCTTACTGTGACTCTAGCAACACTTCTGGGACATAGACCCCCCAATACTTTCAAAGACTGAGCAGGTAACATGGAAGGAAATGAGACAATAAATGAAAAAGGAAACTGTTTTAGGTCTGTCATTGCACTCTGAGGAGCATGAAAGAACAGAGCTTGGATAAAACAAATGAAATTAGCAAAGGATTTATTTATTCATTCATTCATTCATTCATTCATTCATTTTTGTGTTCATTTCATATGTGAATGAGTGTACATGTGTATATGGGTCTGTGTGCAGGAGTGCACTTGAGTGTGTGTGCCTGTGGAGGCCTGAAAGAAACATTGAAAACGTACTGCTTTGCTCTGGGGATTATTATTCTCTGCCTTGCAGGATTTATAGATCACAGCAATTTTTCCATGGACTCTAGGGATCCGAACTCAGGTCCTTTTGCCTTTTGTGAGGCAAAGGCATTGCACCTTCTCCCCAGCCCAGCAAGATTTTAAAAACAAGTATATTTTAATTCTTTAATTAAATCGTCTGAAAGGTATACAAGGCATAAAATATTTAGTCAAGAAAATCAACAAGAATGAGACTAATACAGTGAGAGAGAGAGAGAGAGAGAGAGAGAGAGAGAGAGAGAGAGAGAGAGAGAGAGAGGCTGTACATTCATATTCCTGCCTGTACTCCCCCCTGCTCACCTTGGGGGAAACTCCACCTGGGCACATGCATTTATAAAGGTGACACTTCTTCCTTCTTAGGCTTCCTGGCAAGCATTCTTGTATGTCACTAAGAGCCAGAGGCCACCAGCATGCTCACATTCTACAATCCTACACTCAAGAGATTAAATTCTTTATAAGAATTTAAAGTCCGGAGTCTGATTGTGACCTCTCCCCACCTGTGCCTCACCCACAGCACAGAGACACTAACCCAGGTTTGGTAGGTCGGAGTGCTGGGACTGAGCGCACTGACAGCAGGCTGCTTATGGGAAGAGATTGCACACTGACAGGCAGGTGGGGTGACTGTAGGTATCACCTTCATACCCCACCAGTGTTCACAAAGGTTTAGTGAGGAAATCCCCTGAACTGGAAAGCCTGTCCATTCCTCCAATTTCTGTTTCTTAGTACTGTAATAGTTGAAGAACTCTGATGAAGAATGTGTCTCCTCTGTGGACATACACACCCGCACATGGTCACCACTTCTTCCATTCAGCATTTCTGGATGACCATAGCGGCTCGTGGGCCTCACTGGTCTAGAGATGCAGTTGATCTTCCTGACTTAAGCTAGCTCAGAGAGAGTTTGTAGATGGACTTGGGTCTGGATTCTTCACATAGCCGCCCTCATGGATTAGACTTTAGACATGTGGCAATCAGTCAGCATTAGGAATCTGACAATAACTGTGATATTCCTTTTGTGGTTATGCTTGCGTACATGATACTAACAAAATAAAAAAATACCATAGTGCTTCTCTGCAGGTCCATGAAGATTTTTGAAGATGTTAAAGTCAGGTTGCTTAAGAACAACTACAAACTTCCGTAATGATGTGTACCATTGACTTTCTCTCTGAATTGTCGGCCAGTGAGTGGAGAGGAAAAATGAAATGCATAAGGAAAGAGTATGCTGACTATTATACTGTGGTCTTCAACTTCATTTCTTGCTTTTAATTTACCATGCTTTGCTTTGCTTTTCCTTTTTTTCCCCTCTCACAAATATATTACTGTGTACTCTGGTATGTCAAGCTGTGCACATATGTACCGGGGGGGGGGAGGGCTTTACTAAGTGTGTCTAGAGGGGCTCAAGGGTGACTTTTGGGAATCATCCTGGGTTGATTACTCTACCTTCTTATTGCTTTGCTCTGTTATCTCCTAGACTCCACTAGAAGTGCAAGATACTGCCATATTTTTCAGGCATTGTTACATGGAATCTAGGGGTCCTTTAACTTGACCCAAAGACTTTAACTCCTGAACCATCTCCTACGCCCACTTTAGTTTTCTTATTTTTTGTTAATTTTTTTCTAAATCTTCGTGTTTGCCATTACATTTTCCTTTAGGGGGATGCTTCTATTGATGTAAAGAAGTCTGACAGGTCTGAGAGACTAGAAAAAAAAAACGTATTTAACAACAGAGCCTTAAAGTTGTGTTTGAATTTACTATAGAGACCCTCTCATGTGGTCCAGCAGGCACATCCTGTGGTGGGTAAAGTGGGTGTCCTGAGTAATAGGAGTGATTAGGACAAGCTGGGTCACAAGCAAAGAGAATCATTTGTGCCTGAATTATTCAGAGGAGGGTACTATTACTGGATGATCCCAGCCTTCCCATTTGTTGGCGCTTCCTCCTTCTTTTCATTCCTTTCCAAACATCTTCCTCTACAGTTCCTGCTACTGTACATTTTTCACACTCCCCATGTTGCTCAAAGTATCCCTGCTATACTCCATTTCTCTCTGCCGTCTGTGTTTCTAAATCTTTCCTACACATTTTGCAGAATCTACCTCAAATAAAGTCTGTCCCATGATTTTTTTTTCTACAAACTCTCTGACTTTAAGTTAGACATCTTCTCTCTCTTTCCTCTCTTCTTTTAGCTCTATCTCTTTCAGCCTTTTTCTGACCTGTGCACACTTTTGTGCTGTGCTGAAGCAGTTTGAATGTAATGGACTTTCTTTAGATGCAGAGGTCTAGTTTGCTCATACTTTTATTCCCTTGAGAAATTTTGGCAGAGCAATTTGCATAGCATTAACTACCAATCCACACCAGCTAGATGAAAAGGCATAGACATTTTTCTGTCTGCTCTGGCAGGATGGCATGGATATGATAAAAGAGCAAGTCCCCTCCCCTCCCCTCCCCTCCTCTCCCTTCCTCTTTCCCTTTCCTTTCTTGCCAAAGCCTCATGTATCTTAGGCTGACTTTGATTACTATGCAGTCAAGATTGACCTTGAACTTCTGATCCTCCTTCTTGTACCTTTCCCATTCTGACATGGTGTGCACTGTGACATCTAGTTCATATAGTGCTGAGGATCAAATGTTAAGCAAACACTCTTGTAACTGAACTGCATTCCCAGCCTTATTTGGGAGGAATTACTAAACAAACATGATAATCTTCATAGAAAACTACACAAACACTAAAAATCTAGAAAATTTTCAATACTATATATTTAGAGGTTTAGTTACTAATTACTAATTGAATCATTAGTAATGCAAATTTGTAAAGCCCTGAGTTAGCATTATCTTTTCATGAAGTTTTCATAACCTATTTAAAATGCATGATGGGAATGAGGTGCCTACCAGGGCATTCAACAAGCTCTGTGCATGCTGCAACAAGAGTTCTTGGAGTGAGCTTTAGACCTGGCTCTACTGCTGATTTGTCTTGAGGAATATCTTCGTTATCAGTTAGTTCTTCAGCTACAAAACAACTGTTATGGGCAATATATCTTCTCAGGTGTATTCTAGCCCTCAATTCTATCATTTTGCAAATGAAGCTTAGTCACTTAGCTACAGCAGAACAAAAGAGTGATTGTACATTCTGTTTGTTCAGCATATGGCACAAATTTCATTCACAGTTGAATGGCACCACTAGGCTCTGAAAAAGGAATGCTGCATGTTTCTGTTGTCAAAGTGTGCCAGTGACAGAGTGCTTATCATTAGCCTGGCATTTTGCATGGCATTTTCAAACTGGGATAAAGATGGTGAGTTAGGTCTTTAGGAATTAGTATTCGGTTCAATCAAAAACAAAATTAAATCTTACTTAGATACTGAACAGACTCAGAATTCCCTAGGGAAGTAAGTGATGTAGAGGTGGCACAGGAGACAGGGGATATAGTTATTTGTAACCAACGAATACCTCAATCTACAAAAATTCTTAGGAAAAAAAGGTACCAGGAACTTCTCAAGCTTGCTGGCATCTCTTTTTCCATTTTTTTTTTCTGTTTGTTTGCTTTATATTCTTACATGTTAAATATTTATTGACTGAAATTAATATTTATAAATTAATATATAACATGTTAAAATGAAGGGAGGGGATGGGGGATGGAGGAAAGCAGGGATGAATGCTCAATATGCTTGTAAAAGTAAAAAAAAATAAACTAATAAAATTTAAAAATCATAAATAAAAACAATATTTCAAAAAGTATTATTAAATGAAATTCATGTGTCTTTGATTTAAGATGAGGATGATGGGATAAAAAGGCATGGCCAGAATTTAAAAATCAAATTGGTTTTGATGAGCAGTCCAGGATGAAATTGATGGAGATTAAATGTGAATGTACATTTAGCTGTGAATGTGAATATACAATTAGCTACAGACATGGAAACAGTGAATATTTACCTCAAAGTGTTGTAACATTGTGGGTGTTCATGTGGATTCATTGATAAGCATTTGGAAATAAGTCCACATTCTGCAGATGATGGCCATCGATGCTACTGAAGTGTGGATGGAAAGACCCAGATAAAATTATCAAATCTGAGACTAGCCTTCCAGACAGACTTTATGGAGACAGTAAATCAAATACCAGATTATAGGCAGAGGGAAGTCCATGATGAAGATAGAAACAATAGTGATTTTAGAGGCAGAGGAATAATAAAAGGAGAGAAAGAGAGAGTGGTGTTCTTGAGGATGAGACAGTAGCTAGTTTTCAGCAACAGGGGTAGGAAGGGGGCGTTTCAGTTAGTTCTACCAAGAGCCATGCCAGGAAAGTAAGGGTAACATGCAGGTTCAAACAGGAGAACGTTTACTTTCTGTTGGCTTTTGAAGTTCAGTGGACCAATGTTGGGGGTTGACAGGATGATGAGGCCCAAGTAAGTGGTTTCTACTCTGTTATTTTAGTTTTAGAAGGAAGCTTTCAGAAGTTCAAGTATTTTTAAAGATGGAGGACAAATATATACACGAATATAAACAGTCAGCAGAGAATAGTGTTTTCTACAAATGGTGATGACCATTTGTGGTTTATTAACAAAGCCATCTTGAAGGGACATGATGTTGAAGTAGTGGGAGAAGCAATTAAAATAAAGCACATGAAGGCTTTCAGTTAGGTTCTCAGGAATTCTTCTGAAAACACGAATGTGATATTTTTTCCTTGCCTGAAGGAGCAAAGTGTAAATGTTGAAATTACTGTTTAACACAACACATTTGGAGTGAAAAATATCAGTATTGATTTATAAGGTGGTGAGCAGGTACTAGGGTAGTCTGAATTATAGAAATTTAGCAAGTAAAGAGGCATAGATGTTAGAGGAATAACAAATATCCTTTTTACTGGAGTAAGGGGCAATAAAGGGAGAGAGAGAAAAAAAGTTGGATGGGTTAGATGCAGAGGGTCTTGAGTCAGATATTTGAGTAGAGAAGCACCCCTTGGATCAGTTTCTGTCTGCTGAATCATTCTTCCATGGGTCGGTCTTCATGAGGGTAGCTGTTTACTTAAAATAATAAAGAGTTTAGTAGAAATAGATGTCTAGGGGCAGAAATGGTGGCAACCTGCACATCTGACCCTAGAAGGAAGAGCCTGGGAACCCTCAGAGTGAAGCAAAAAGAAGGTAGAAACAATCCAGGAGTATTCCTAAAAGTCACAGACACAGACAGACAGACAGACAGACGCCCACCCCCCACAAATATACATTAAAAAAGAATGAAATTGGATGTCTATATGAAGAAGATACACAAATATAATGCAAAAATATAAATAAATAGGTTGGGGTAGCTCATGTCTACTCTCCTTTATTCAAGTCAGTAAGATGGTGAGGATGTAGAGTGAGTGGCTGGTGTCTGGGTGCAGAGCTGGAGTACACAGCATGTGTTTTTGGATGCAGATGATGAAATTTAGAAAGAGTTTCCCAATTGGATATGACTAGGTGTCTCTGGACCCCTTCCTATCCTCTCCCCTTCTCTACAGCACATTGGAAAAGTCTGGGGAAAACTTTTTCTTGGAAAGGGACCACTCTTTGTATAAAGTAAGTAAAGGTCAACAAAGGTACTGAATGTCCTACCATGCACAGGACAGCATCTCTCACAGCACACAATTATCCAGCTTGCCAACTTGGGCTGTCTGCTTCAAGGTCATATTAAACCAAACCCAAGGCATCACGTGGCGCGAGCAAGGTTTTCTTCCCACATTCAGTCACTGGAGATGGTCCTGGAAGGTATGCTAAATGCTTCCAGATAGTTCAATTAAATCCTGCAGCTTTAGAGAGACTAGGGATTGTGCCAGGGGATGTCTATGGTCTGTTGGAAAGTGTAACAACCAGTATGAAAGCACAAAAATTCTGCTTGTTTTACTATTTCCTAATAATCTCGATACACCATTTTGTCATTGTTAAAAAAATACTGCGGACAATTGGAACCAAAACCCAGAGCTCATTAACCAGGTTCACATCTTAATTTCTTCTATCTTACATTATTGAAAATATAAGCCTTCAAAAAATCAGATGTTCTTTCTCACCAGTTTTCCATGGAGTTTAGTAGAACTGATTAAGCAAGATAGGTATATCCAAACAGACAATTCTTAAAAAAAAAGAATATGTAGTTGACATCTTCATATGTAAAAGTATTTTCATAAGAAATAATTATTTACTGTCGTTAGCTCTCCTAAATGCCAAGTTTTCTCCTCAAATGAAAATGACTAATAGTACAAGGGGCTGATATTTGAAATATGAAGCTGTTTGGAACTATTTTAATAAAGCAGTCATCTGTCAATGTGAAGTAAGAATAGTTGAGAAATGGTCCAAGCATTGGGATTTTTTAATATGCATGTTCAGATCTATTCATCCAAATGTATTTTAAATGGAAAAAAAGTCATGATCTGTAAAAAAAAATATGCATTTGAAACTCTGCTTAGCCATTAAAGTAATGGTCTGTGATCACCTTGGGGACCCCAGGACATGCAGACCATCAATCATGCGTATGTTCTCAGTGTGCCCCAAGCTCAGTGCAAACCCCCTTTCTATCTGCCCATTTTCCTGCTTGGATAGATGTCTATTTATGGAGAAATGTGTAAGTCTAGCCCTGATGTGTAAGAAATGTGTAAATCTAGTCCTTGAAAATGTGTAAGTCTAGCCCTGATCTTGCCAACAAACCTAATCGCTTATCTAACAGCCTACTTTACTCTGCTTGTCTCTTCTTAAATGATGACAGGACATTCTGTTCTCCACAACTTTTGGATGTCTGCCAATTCCTCTCCTCCAAGTCTTCCCATTGCAGAAAATGATTCTATACCCCCCAAACTGTGGCTGAAACTAGCAGGTTATTCTAGATTCTTCTCTTTCCTTCATTAACCTGTTTAATATATATGCACAATTTCATAGCCTTCTTTCCTCCCTTTTTATTCCTAAGTGTTTGTTTCTGTATAAATTTATCATGTACATATAGAACATCCAGCATATTAAATAATATTTATATATGTTTATGGATGTGGTGTAATGGAACAAATTAACACATGTATCATTGCACATAGCTAGCCCCCCTCATTTCTCATGGCAAGAGTGGCTATAGTGCACTCATCTAAGGAAATTCTGAATATGAACTTGATGATTGAGGGGTTGAGCTCTGAGCACATTTGTAGAGAACTGGTGATTGAGTTAGGCCCAGAGCAAACCTGCGGGAGATTGTCTAGCTGATGGGGAAGACCCAGCCCATGGTAGGTGGGATTAGGCCCTGGAATAAATCACAGAGAGTGGTTGAAAAAGTTGGCATCCTTCTGTTCACTTAGCCAGACATGCTGGTCTGGCAAGTAAGGACTGTCCCTCTCTTAGCTGTTATTATGTGGTGATGGTGTGGCCAGTTCCCTCAGCCCTGGTGTTGGTGCATGCTCTCCTGTCAAGTTGGACAGAGAACTGTAACCAGGAATCGTAAGAGAGAATAAACCCTTGATGGTCATTTATATAAATAAACGTTTGATGGTCATTTATCAGCAGCAATGCAAGCGAACTGCAACAGGTAGATTAAGAAACAAGCCTCCAAAGTAGCTCTCTCCTGGCTTTGTTAAAGAAAATGAAAGAAGCATGGTCTAATAGAACTGGCAGGAGGTGGGAACTGGTGACTCCCTCCCTCCAGAGAGGCTATGGATCCAAGCAACCCTTAGTGACCATATAAACTCCTTCCTAGGATGTGTGGCTCCATGTCAGCACAGGACTTTGGATTTCTCTGTTATTTTGCCACCAGCATTGGATAGTTTGGACTTTTCTGTGGGTAGCATTTACTTTTTTTGTTAAGAAGTTTGAGTGACTATTTTAAGAATGTCAGTGTGTTCGTGGTCCTGAATCAGAAGCCTGAACAAGGCTGTGTTAGTCATCTTTTGTCATCATGTCCAAGTATATGAGAAATCTACAGAAAAGGAGGAAACATTTACTGCAGTTTAGGACTTCAGCCATTTCAGTGGAAATAGTCACTTGAGCCAATGGTTACTAAGTCCATGGTTTCTAGGACCATGGAGAGACAGAGCATCATGGTAGGTGGCATTTGATGAAGCATGGCTGCTTGGAACTTGAAGGTAGGTCCAGGATAAGAAGGAGAAGAAAGAGGAGAAGAAGGAAAAGAGAGAGAGAGAGACAGACAGAGAGAGAGAGAGAGAGAGAGAGAGAGAGAGAGAGAGAGAGAGAGAGAACAAACCCAAGGACAAGATGTATTCTTTCAGGCAATTCTTCCAATGACTTTTTCCAATAGACCTCACCTCCTAATGTTTTCCTCACCTACCAAAATCAGCACCACTGGGAAACAGATATGAGCCTTCAAATCTAGAATAAGACATTCTAGATTGAAATTCTAGGCGTTTCTGTAGGCCTGAGTTATCCTAGTTTTAAATATCTATTTAAAATTGAAGTAAATAAGGATAAAAGGCATCTTTGTCTACAAATTACTCTGCAAGAGTTCCCCCAAAACACATTTACATTGACAGAGGGCTGAGGAGATGGATTAGTTGATGAAGTGTTTGCTGTACAGGCATGGAAATACAAGCTTGATTCTCCCAACTCCATGTAAGAAGCCAGATGTGGCAATACAGATGTGTAATCCCAGTGCTGGGGAAGTGGAGGCAGGTGGATCCCGAGGGCTCGCTGGCCAATCTGTCTAATCAAATCATGAGCTCTAGGTTCAGCAAGAGAACCTGTCTCAAAAGTAAGGGGACAGGTATCAGGGGGAGAGATTCATCTTTGACCTCCGACATTCATTCATATACATATACACACTCATCAGCACATACATACATATAATACACCTCAGAGAAAATTATGACCGGCAAAACAAGTGAAATGTTGGTCTTTGGGGCAAAAAAGGAGCTTCTTTCCATCTTCTTACAATGTTTCTGCCATTCCAAAATTAAAAATTAATCGAAAAAATGTGAATTTTGAACTTGACTTTTTATGAAAAATTGAAAAATGCTTTAGCGTTTGTTCAATGTAATCAAGAATACCTCTTCAGGGTTCACATAGTTACATGTTTCCTTAATCACCCATGTATAAATTCCTCTAAGGAAAAACCATATCAAATAGCTCATTGGTTTCTTCCTAAAGGTTTTTGTTGTTGTTGTTTGTTTTGGTTTCAGAGCATATTACAAATTTAGAGGAGTTCTATAAAATAAAAAATCAGTCATCTGAGAATTTGTTATTTTTGCTTCCAACCACTATAACATGTGTGAGTTAAGGGACAACTGTGAAAGCCAGTGTTGAAATGGCAAGCACAGAATGCTGGAAGCCATATCGAGGATTCACCCACATATTTATATATTTAAGGAAATTGTAATATTTTTTAAAAGCCATGACTTATTAAGATGTATGCTATGAAGAGAAAATAGTTTGAATAATGGCAGCTCAGCATCTTAAATAAGCAGAGGAGAATCTGACAGCTACTATGGATAGATATAAGGGGAGTGGCCAAGAACCTCAAACATCAAAACAAAAGATGATTCCTGAAAAAAAATTTTAAAAAAAGCAAATAGTGAGTATCTGTACAGGATTGAAAAAGGCTCATTTAGATTTTCTTTAAAAAAAAAGAAATATCTAAGATAATGAAATGTTCTATCCCTGCCTACTGATGCTAAAGATCGATGCTAACATAACATCTTTGCTGTTGAGTTTTGAAGATTGGTGACCAATTTTATGATTCATGTCTGCTTTTTCCTTGGTTTTAATCATTAGCTTACTAAAATGAAGCAAAGCAAAAAAAAACAAAACAAAACAAAACAAAAACCACCTTGAAGTAACATGGAAGTGTCATTTGTCTCAGAGTGGCAAATTCAAAAGAAAATAAAATTACTTAGTGTGATCTGAAGAACTCAGTGTAGAGCAGCCGTCAGTGGACAGAAAGTTTGACAGCTGTGGCCTGAAGACTTTTGTGTTTGCTGCCTCTGGATTTGTTCCTGAAAGGTGGGAGAGGACCCTAACTTCTGTCTTGTCTCAGCATTAGATGCCTACACTGAGTTGCTGTCTAGATCTCTGTAGATCTCGTTCTCTGTCCCATCTCTCAATGCATGTACTCATCTACCATCTCTGAAATCACACTCTTTCGATTCCAGTGCCATATCCTCCCATCCTCTGGTCAGACAGATACAGGATGCTCCATACTGAATGTAAAGATCATCTCTGACACTTAGCTGTTGGTGCCAGAGATCTGGTCTTCCTATCTTTGCCTACAGAGAGATGAGTAAGCTAACAATCATGCACTTATGAACCAATTCTTCGAATGTTTGAGTCAGATACTGCTATTCTCATGCATTAAGTGAATGAAGTTTCATTAATTAACAATAGAAAAGAAGAAAAAATCTTAAGTTGATAAGCCTCTATTAAAATGTAATAAAGCAAGAGAAAAAAGAATTAATTCTGTTCAGGAAAACATAAAGAAGGTTTTTAATATTGTAACCTTTTGAAAAGACTTGCAAAGAACTCCAAGGGACTTTTCTGGCTGGTGTCTGCCTTTGAGGACTGTAATATTTCTGCTACATGGTAGGCTTCACTAACTAAGATCACTCACGTTAGCTGTGAGAAGGATGATGCTCCTAGAAGAGACACTTGGGGGAAACTGAATCATGGACAGGCCACTCCAAACAACTTCCAAGTCTGAGACCCTTCCTCAAGACACCTTTAGCAGACATCTTGATTCAGAAGAAAGCACCATGTGAGAAAATCACAAGTCTAAATGCTTGGAGTTCAGCATAATGAATTCAAAATAATTGCCTCTGGATACACAAAAGGCTACCAATCGGAGTCGAGAAGAAATATAGGAAAGAGACAGTGCAGAGAAGAATCTCCCAGAGTTAGTAAGGGACCACAAAGCAACAAAATATAAAAATATAGCATTAGTACAGATTCCTCAGGGTCTGTTGTGACCATCTGTAAGTAATTTAAATTTAGGTTGGTTTCAGAAATTGTTTTTTTTTAAATTAAACTTTAATGAGTTTTTTATTCATTTATTGTGTGTGTGTGTGTGTGTGTGTGTGTGAGAGAGAGAGAGAGAGAGAGAGAGAGAGAGAGAGAGTGTGTGTTATCAGAGGGTACATGTGTCCCTGTGGAGGACCAAGGGTGACTTCAGAATCATCCTGGATTGCTTCTACCTTCTTGCTATGCTCTGGGATTTCCCAGGCTTGGCCTACCAGGGCCAGAAGTACAGGGATCTGAACTCAGGACCTTCTGCTTGGGAGGCAAAGTCTTAATCGCTGAGCCATCTCTCCAGCCCCAATGAGATTGTTATTTTCCTTTAAATTGCACTTTTTTTTGACACAGGATATCACTCTGTAGCAAGGTTGGGAAGGAACTGACTATGTAGGTCACACAGACATTGGACTGAGGGGAACTGTTCTGCTTTAGTATCCAGTGGGCTGAATCACAGACATAGAGTGCCACGCCTGGCATTATATTGCAATCCATGCTTTCTTTGCTGTTGTATGTTTTTCTGATGCAAGCTTTTGTTTTAAAATCCAGAAAACTTTGAGCATAGGCTCTCCCTGCCTTAGCCTTGCACATAGCTTAGGTTGCGGTCATGTACCATCCTGCCTTGCTGAGCAATGATTTTGAAAAGGAGTTTAATATATTCCCCCTGTCCACTCAGCTTCTCCTTTCTCAAGAGCTCCTTGTACCAGCGTACCATCTCCAGAGTGCACCCAGCTCTCCTGTAGGTAAAGGATTCTTTAGCAAAGGCAAAAGCCGTAAAAAGAAAGGATTGGGGAATGAAGAGAAAGTGGCCATAGGAAACTTTAGAAAAATTAAGGCCAATATACTTGTAGAGACCTTTTTGATATCAGTTTCAGTTATTCCAAATTATTGGGAAGGGGAAGGAATGACTATTCTAATATATCTAATATATCTATTGTGTTTAGTTTTTTTTTTCCCCCAGATTAGAAAGAGTGGGAAGCACTGTGACAGCAGAATGAATCAGCTAGACCTCGCTGATGTCATTTGACACCAGGAAAGAACAAGGAAGTAGATACATCTAGAGTGTTATATCCAGCTCTGAGCCTATTGGAACTGGTGTGTGTTAGAAGACCTATTTATGCATTACAATGGAAAATTCTTCAATTTGCTTATAAAAGTTAGTGCTTCCAATTATTGATCTGTACTGCAGTTACTCGTCTTTTGTTGTAAAACAAAACTCTGACCCATGCAGCTTAAGGAAGAAAGGGCGCTTACAGTTCGAGAGGGGCCATGGTCCATTTACAGGGGGGGATTGCACAGCAGAAGCCATGTCTAAAGGCAGAGGCAAGAGGCTGGTTCAGGTGCACTGCAGTCATCAGTGGGCAGAGAGAGCAAGAGCGAGCAAGGTGAAGAAGGGCTGGACCAGGAAACCTCAAGTTCCTCCCCCTGTGACTGTCTTCCCCAGCAAGGCTCCACTACCTAAAGGTTCCATGACCTTCCCAAGCATTAACACCATGTAAGGTGGCAGCTCACATTCAAACCATTCTTTCCCAAGTTAGAGCTGTGCAGCTGGGTATCCATATCATAATAGCCTGGGTGTCTCACTCAGTATAGAACTGAACTGTCAAAGACATTGCTGTTGAAATGCTTGCCACCTAATCCTGATTATTTTCCTGAAACTAACTAATTTTCTAGACAAGCGACAAAAATACTAAAAGTCAAGGACTGGGGAGATGGCCCAGTCAGTGAAGAGCCTACAACACAAGTACGAAATTCAGTTGCCCCACATAAAGTCAGGCATCACAGACCTTTGTCACCCTAAAACCAGAGGTGGGGGGGAGGAGAAGAACTCATTGGCCGGTGAGTCTAGACAGTGGTTGCGTTGTAGGCTTAGTGAAGACCCTGCTTCAGAAAACAAGGTGGACCAGAGTGCAATAGAGGATGGCACATGTCATCAACTTGTTATCTCTACATGTGTACACACACACCTGCCCGCACTCATGCATGTGCACACACTACATATTCACCCATACACACTATATACACACACATGCACACACACTACATATTCACCCATATATACTACACACAAACATGCACACAAACGTGCACACACACATGCACACACACCGCATGCACATGTGCATGTGCACACACACATTACATATTCACCCATATACACCACACACACACACATGTGTGCACACACACACACATTGCATATTCACCTATATACACGACACATACGCATACACACACATGTACACACACACACACACACATACACATTAAAAGTAAAACATCGTAATCATTAATCTGAGGAAAGAGATTCACTTAAGAATGCTGGAATAGACAGTATTTTTTCTGCTTGGACACGCTGCTATGGGGAATGTTTTTCTGTCCTGTCTGCTCAGTCTATAGAAAACGCCTCCCCATTCCATTTTCAGCTTTATTTTCCTCATTTTTTCTTTCTTTCTTTCTCCTCCCTCCTTTTTTTTTTATAACAGAAATGCTGGCATACAACTTACCTCCTAGAATAGCTCAGAGCTGATGCTCTCAATTTAGTCAGGAGAAATACATTGCATTTCATTCCTCTTTGGAAACCTTCTCCCTGTTCCCTGTAATCATGGCCCCATAAGAACTAGATGGTTTCAATCAAAAGGAAGTACACATATTTGCACAGCATATAGGAAGGATCACTGTAAACACCCACAATAGCTACTCACATTCCGAGCTCTACAAATTATACTGTTTATTTATAAGAACAACTGTTCCCTCTTCATGGTTTTACATATAGCAAAGTACAGCTCAACCATATTAAAATTCATGCTTGTTTATTTCTTGGGTCGAAAAAGCTTTCAAATTATACCTATAACTCATAAGCATGCTGGAAAATTTTTGTTCAATTTTCATATCATAGAATAGATTCTACCAGGGGTTATAAAATACCTTGGAACAAATCCAAGAGAACAGTAGGTTTTATTTTTAATTAACATCCTTTTTAAGAACTCTATTTAAAAAATCTTTCTCTCGGTCATTTTTGAAAGCACTTTTTTTTCATGTCACAGATATGGTCAGGTTAATTCTCTTGTTGAAATCAGCCTTTGGAGCAGCAACATGTGCTGTCTCTGTGGCCTTACTAAGTAAGGACTGGATGATCCAGTCATGTATTTTCTGAAGGCTACGCTCCCAACCTTTGACTCCACCCATTGCTGACATCTGTGAAGCTTCTGTTGGGAGCACGGCTGTCACACCGGCATCCTTCATCATCACACCACTGCCCGTGAGGACTGCATACTTACAGAGGCACAGCTTTCAGACTTGTCTTCCACAAACCCAATCTGGCAGGGCGTCCTCTGGTTCTGCAGCCAGTAGTCTGTGGACTCCAGCAGGCTATTGCTGCGAAGAACCTGGGGGAACCCAGACAACCTGCTCAGAGCTCATTCCGCAAGGCGTTCTACCTAAACAAGCAGCTCTCCTCTCAAAAGCCTGTAGTTGTTTTTTTTTCCTTCTGAGGTAATAAGGGAAAAGAAACCTGGCAGGATCATCACACCACTAGAAAGTGCAAAATATTCTGCCGGAAACTGGCTTGAAAGGAATGTGCTCACACCAGCGCTGATGCCCTTTAGCTCATCAAGTCCAACATCGCGAAGCGCTAATGCATGCATGAACTTTGGGTGCAATAAGTGATTTTTTGGGGTGTGGCCCTGTTGGCCATGGGTATAAAATTTCATTTAGACTTAATATTGTCTTACAAACTATGAATAGGGTACATTTTATTCTTTTTTATTTAATGTGTGTGGGGGGGCACTGTATGTCCCTGTGGAGGACCAGGGTGACTTCAGGAATCATCCTGGATTGCTTCTACCTTCTTCTTGCTTCGCTCTGGAATTTCCCAGGCTCTGCCCACCAGGGGTCAGAAGTGCAGGCCGTGCCATTTCTGCCTGGTGTTTTTATGTGGGACCCAGGATCTGAACTCAGGACCTTCTGAGTCTTAACCCCTTGAGCCATCTCTCCAGCCCACAGGTTGTACTTTAAAAATGCATTTTTCTCTTTGATGTTATATTTATGTCTTAGTTGTTCAATATTGCTAACGCAGGCACAAAACAGTGCTTGGTTCTTTTAGACTCTCTGGGTTGCTGTATTGTCAAATTTGGGAATAACTCAATTGCATTAAGATTACTGTTTTCTATTTAGAAAGAGTATAGCAAAACAAAATGAAGTAGAACACTTGGATTAGCAAAGCCAAAATATAATTATATTATTTTTATTTTATTTATTTGTGTGTGTGTGTGTGTGTGTGTGTGTGTGTGTGTGTGTGTATGAAGGCACTATGTGTCCCTGTGGAGGCCCAAGGGAAACTTTGGGAATCAACTTGAATTGCTTCTACCTTCTTCTTGCTTTGCTCTAGGATTTCCCAGGCTCTACCCACCAGGGGGTCAGAAGTGCAGGCCACTGCCATTTCCCCCTGGTATTTTTATGTGGAACCTGGGATCCGAACTCAGGACCTTCTACTTGCGAGACAGAGTCTTAATTTCTGAGCCATCTCTCCAGCCCCCTACAATGGGATTATAAATGTTCTATGTTGGGTCTTCAATTTTAAAGCAAGAGCAAAAAGCATAATTCAGAGTCAAATATTTTGAAGACAGAGTTTCAGAAAAATCAAATGGCTAAACTTTGAATATGTTTTATCACTTCTTGAATATTACATAAAATTTTCTCACTGTGCTTACTGTTTCCAAAACTATCTTGGTGCTCTTTCTAAGTTACATGCCTATTATGAAAAATGCCTGTTATGAATTAACATAACATTAATACATAACTACTACCTTCACTGGAGCACCATAACAGTTGCATGCAGATTGACTGATGTCTGTAAAGAAGACAGTTTGATTCCATTTCATTTGTGCAACTGAAGAATGTCAATTTCGTTCTGTAAAAACCGAAGTATATAATGATTTTTTTCTAAATTGAATTAATACTTATGATTCACTTTCTATAATGTTTTTGCTTTAGATGTGTAATATGCCTTGTAGACATCTTTCATTTCAATGTTTATAGCTACCTAAAGATGATGAATTTTCTTCTCTTGAATAGCCTAAAGAAGTGCTTTGTGGATAAGCAGACAATGGTTGGATGATGTGGGCTGTTTCAGTGGACCACATTTGGCTGAAGAACTTCTCAGTCTTCTTAATGATCTTACTCAATAAGGCTGCCATGGTTTGAGTCTAAGTTGTTCTCTACATGCTCATGTATTTGAATCTTTAGTTGATGCTTCTGAAGGTTGTGGCAACTTTAGGAGGTGGAGCCTTGCAAGAGGAAGGCATGTGGGGGGTGGGGGGAGGTGGACCTTGAGGTTAGTTAGCCCCACCCTTCTTCTTCAAGGGGTCTGCTCTTGCAGTTTGTATCTTTCTCTCTCTCTCTCTCTCTCTCTCTCTCTCTCTCTCTCTCAATTTCCTTCCATGGTGGATGTGATTTAGGCTGCCTCCAGATTTTCTACCCAGCCATGCTTTTTCTGCCATAATGGACCACATTTCCTCTCTAGAACATAAGCCAAATAAATCTGCTCTCCCCTTTAAGCTGTTTGACTTTGAGCGCTGTCTTGTAGAAGCAAAGAAAGTAACTGGTACAAATGCTATGTTCTGATAGACAAAGGGCATATAATATTGCAGTCACCATAAAATGTTTCAGTGCTCATGTCAACATTTGACTTATTTTCATCTTATCCTGAGGAGTGGTAGAAAGGAGAGGGTAGATTGAATCATAATTTACTTAGTCTTTTCAATTACCATGTGTCATAATTAGGCACAGGTGTCAACTTGACAGTTGAGGATTTGAGCTCTGAGCCAGACATGCTGGTCTGGCAAGTAAGGATCGTCCCTCTCTCAATCATTATGTAGAGATGGTGTGGTCAGTTTCCTCGGCCTTAGTGTTGGTGCGAGCACTCCTGTCAAGCTGGACTGAAAACTGTAACCAGATAATCATAAGTGACAATAAACCCATTATTCCCTTAAGCCATTTAATGGTGATTTATCAGCAACTATGCAGGCAAATCACAACACCATGTTGGCTTTCATTGTCTCCCGAGAATTCAATGCAATATCCTCAGTTACATGACCTGTGGT
This sequence comes from Typhlomys cinereus, assembly GCA_023101885.1. Classification (NCBI taxonomy): domain Eukaryota; kingdom Metazoa; phylum Chordata; class Mammalia; order Rodentia; family Platacanthomyidae; genus Typhlomys; species Typhlomys cinereus. The sequence continues at coordinate 2,410,568 of JALPQD010000201.1, forward strand.
GATCTTGCAAAATAAATCAGAAACTGGGAAGAAAAAGCTCTCTCCTCTTAAATCTCTCTTCTGCAAGCACATAAACTCATGTTCCTCTCACTGAAATATTTTATTTAATATTTGCTTTGGAAAACTTAATACATAGTACATAAAGATACACAAGTGCTTATCATTTTAAAAGTAGTTATTCTATAGATTTCTAAAGTTAGACTTCCATTAATGAAATTCCAGGACGACATTTTTCTTTAAGGATAAGAAACTTTTGGGACATGATTGGTAGGACTGAATCGATCCATTTAGCAAGTAATATCATCATAGCCCACTTTTCCAAAGGAAAATAGGATTTATCATCAAGCAAATGTGTCATGTGGTTCTGTTCCTTGTGTTCCTCTGATCTTTAGGGTTTGGAACCCCATCACTGAGACAGAACAGTCATTAAGTCTGTATCCTGGGAACATCAGGAGTTTAAACTTCAGCCTCCAGATGAACATAATGGCTAATCTTACTTTATAATGCAGTTCCATAAGCCATCTGAATCATGCCTTCTGTATTTTAAATCTTACTCGTCCAACTTCAGGACATGGAGCTTGCATACATTCTAATACAAAAGAGCATGTAATATTGTAGTCACCATAAAATGTTTAAGTGGCCATGCCAACATTTGACTTACTTTTGTCCTAGGTTAGCCTGAGGAGTGGTAGGAAGGAGAAGGTAGATTGAAACATAATTGGTCTTTTCAAGAAAAGTGCTGACTGGGTCATATTTTTTTTCCTAAAGTTAGTGAGGGAGGTACCTAATGCCAATCTGCTGTCCATCCATCCTGAGATTCTCATAGCTGTGGAAAGGGTGAGCTGATGCAGGTTGACTAAAAAAAGAAAAAGAGCCTGTTGTCTGTGATAATCAATTATTTAGCACTGACATTATTTAATTATTGACCAAACTACACTAGGAGCTTTCTGAGCTAAGGCTTTCATATTACCTGAATTAAACATGTGTACTTCTGAGGGTATGGTGTGTGTGTGTGTGGGGGGGAATATTTGAAAACTAACATATGTACAAAGCATAGGCCAGTTCCTTGAACATAATAAAGTGACCAAGAAAACCCTGACTCAGAGCAAAATAATCTGTTGATTTAACATAGAAGCAGCATTGGGACCAAACTCTCAGACAGCAGGGACTCCACACATTGGCATATTTCACAATGCTTTATGATCGGGTCTTCCTTCCTTCCCTTAGCACCCTGGACATTTGCATTTCAGTCCTGAGTTGCTGTGAGCATTGCTTGCTTTAAATCTCCTGACATCTGGCCTCCAAAAACTATAAAACCAGGCCACCTGAGCTGAAGGCGAGCTTATATCAAGTGCTGTGCCACCCCTCCCTCCTCTTATGCTTCCTGACTCTCCTTCCCTATAGAAATAAGCAGGACATAAAGAAAGGGAACCAAACTGTAGGTGTTACTAAGCCACTTAGCCTGGTACATTAAGCAATGTTAGCTGGTAAAAACCTTTTGGCTTGGACAAAGAACATAAGAAGGATGTTTGAAAGAAAAATATGTGCCTGATGTAATGATTCTGAGTCTTTCAGAATGTGGTTTCCCTGCTGAGAGAGTCATTTCTGACGGGGAGAAGAGATACACTCACCAGACTTTCCATGGCTCATTTATTTATCTGCTATTTTTAGTTCTAGGCTTGCTTATTTCAGATGAAGTGCTAATCGTGAACATGCTGTGCATTCGCAAGCTTCAAAAGACAATGGCACAAATCTCTGAAAGATCCTCAGTTCCATGATATTGTCACTTTCATTTCTTCATTTTGACAGAAAGAACCAGGATGGACACACACACACACACACACACACACACACACACACACACAGTATGGGGTAGGACAGAGAGGGGCAACTTGGCTCTTTTGAGTTAGACATAGTCCTAAATGATGCTGAGCGGTACCTTAATTTTTCGAAAGTTAGATTGGAGGAGGCAATCATATTTTGGTTACCTACCAAGATTTGGGGTAGAACTGAAATTGAATCTCTTCATACCATTTACTGAGAGAACTTGGGCAGCTCCATTTACTTCTGTGGGACTCAGATTTGAGTCATTGCAAAGCTGCATCGAAAAGTTGTTCCAAGGGTCAAATAAGAAGTTTGCACATCTTTAACCTGTCAATAGACTAGCTATTGATATGATTGTTATCAGTGTCAAAAAGGAGTAATATTTAGACAACTCATGCTCGCTCTGAATATTTCTTTACAATTCCACGGTCTGGCAAGTTCTCTTCCTTTATTGTTTGAAATATGCCATTCTTGTTTTTCCTCTTCTTTCTGTACTCTTTTTATGCCAATAGTCAGTCAAAAAATATTCATTGAGCTCTTTAGTGTTAGACATGAGAATCTTAACATGAATAGTTAATATGAGTGCATTAAGTACATTAAAGTCGTGCGTATCTGTAATCCCCACACTTGGGAGGCAGAGACAGGAGGAGTACAAGGCCAGCTTGGGCTATGAGAGACTGTGCCTGAGAACAATAAAACCCAACAAAAAATCAACCAAGCAATAAAACTCACTCACTACAAAAGAACCAAACCAAACCAAAATTAAAATAAGCTAAATTACTAAAATAAAGTGAAATAAAACCCACTGCCTGTATGGAAGTTAACTCAAAAGCGAACAAAATCTCAGACTATTGAAGGGAAGAGGGTGATCCAAGTCAAATACTCCAAACATGGAGGCCACTTCCACCTGGGGGAAGATGCTTTATGAGAGACTCAGGTGAATTCGAGTTGCTGGAAGCGGCTGGTAAACTGACTAGGAGGTGGATGTGGAAGGGTGGTGGTGGGATGGGAGGGTGGGGGGGATCTTTCTCTTGCTGCCTCTTGCTTCCTCCTCTGCTGTCAGTATGCCCTCCAGTTTAGTCTTATCCAGGGTCCCTCTGTTTCACTGGGTCATTTTCCCAGGGCCTTATAGGTGTTAATTACCACCTGGAGGGATGAATCGCCCACTTCTAGCTCTAGATTTGATTGTGGTTGGTAGTCAGGCATTTGCATTCTAATAGTTGTTACATTGGAATTTCCTGTTGTCACCTCAAACTGGTTCCTGTTGAACTTCAATAGGAAATGTGTCAGAATTGATGGCAGAATGATTCTTTTAGCTACTGTGGCTTCAAAGTTCTGTGTCAGCCAGAATACCCCATAACCTATTCCTATTTCTGTTGTCTATTCTTCATAGTCTCATATTTTCTGTTATATACTTAACATTAGCCAACAGTTAAAGTGCAGATCATGGTCTGCTTTCTAGATCAGGCAATGATGAAGATGTAGAATGAAGAATATGCCTAAAGCATACTATGTGTTACAGGTTATCCGTATATTGCTGATAAATTCACAACCAAAGAGCTTGGGGAAGCAAGGGGGTTTTATTCTTTCTTATGATTCTCCATTTTAGTTCTTAGCCTAGATTGCTATGATAGTTCATGCCAGCAAGGGAACTGGCCACATCATATCTGCAGGATTTCCAAAAGTGGGGCAAACTTCACTTGCCAAGTTGTAAGTCCATCCAAGCATGCCAAAGTATGCCAGAACATTGAACCAGATCCCTCCATCTTACTCACCTGCCCAGGGAATGCCCCCCACCATGGTCGGGTTATCCCTTATCAATTAGAAAGCTGGAAATCCTGATGGATTACTTAGAGCATGACTTTACAAATATGCTCAGAGCTCAGTCTTCGATTGTCTGGTTGACGCAAATATGTAACTAGCAAACCATGGGAGCTCAAGAGTGAGTAAAGGAGCACTGAAAAACTCATAAGGTCTGGAGAGATGGCTTAGCTGTTAAAGTACTTGCCACATAAATAGAAGGATCAGAATTTTTTTTATTATTTTTTATTCAATTGTGTGTGTATGCATGTGTGCGCGTGTGTGTATGTATGTGTGTGTAGAACCACGGGCGAATTCGGGAACCACCATGGACGCCCCCACCTCCTCCTTTTTTACTCTGCCCTGGGATTCACAGGCTCTGCCCTACCAGGACCGGAAACACAGGCCGCCCCTGCTTCTGCCTGGCGTCTATACGTGGGGTCTAGCATCCGAATTCAGGACCTTCCCTGCAAGGCAGAGGCTTAACTCCTGAGCCACCTCTCCAGCTCCCGAAGGATCAGAATTTAAATCCTCAGATCCCACATGAAATGATGGTGGTTAAGTGTGGCAGTCAGCTTGTAATGCCAGCCTTAGAAGGCAGAGACTGGGAATCCTCATACTGTCTGGCTAGCTAGACAAGCCTTAACTGTGAAGTTTGGGCTTAATAAAAGTTGCAACCTTAAAAATAATAAGGTAGAAGAGCAATTGTAGGCTGATTCTTCATCTTAACCTCAGACTTCCACATGAGTACATTCAAAAAAGATAGAAAAAGAAAAAATCCCTATTTAATGCAAATCATTGCACATGTTATGAAGAACACCACATGATGCTGAGATAGAGAATACAGGGGATGACAGTGCTTCGACCTGACTGTTGTGTCCTTGTGAAGTTCCTATGTGGAAATCCAATCCATGTCACAGTTAAGCAGAGGAACCATCAGCAGGTGCTCAGTCAGCTGGGCTCCAGCTAGGACAGATTGAGTGTCTTGGTCCCCAGGATGCTCATGTAGACTATTACCGCTGCATGCCAATGAACACATCTAGGGTGCTTTATTTTAGAGAGTTTGATGTTTTAAGGTGAGAGTGGTGCTTGTTAGAGAAAGCTGGGTCTCAAAAGGGCCCTTATCATTTCAGCCACAATTGTTCCTCTCCTCCTCCTTCCTCTCACATCTCGGATCAATCTAGGTCACTGAAACCAAAGAGAAGAGTAGGCTTTGAAAACATGCCTGACTTTGAATCCCAAGTTTTCCGCTAATTAACTGTGCATCCAAAGGCCAGTCATTTAACCTCTGTAGAATCAGGTTTCCCATCTATAAAATAGGAGTGGAATTCCTACTCAGAGAGAGAGCTACTTAATAGACTCTAGAAATAATGACTGTATGCTGTACATTATCTGATTATTTTATACACTTTTGTAAAAATTGTGTGTGTGTGTGTGTGTGTGTGTGTGTGTGTATCAGAGGCACTGTATGTCCCTGTGGAGGGCCAAGAGTGACTGAGTGACTTTGGGACTCATCCTGGATTGCTTCTGCCTCCTTCTTGCTTCACTCTGGGATTTCTCAGGCTCCATCCATCAGAGTCGGCCCAGGTGGTTTTCACCTGGCGTTTTTTACTTGGGATCTGGTTTCTGAACTCAGAACCTTCTGCTTGCAAGACAGAGTCTTAACCCTTGAGCCATCTCTCCAGACCTACACATTCTTATTAATGTTATTATCGGTGATATACAATTGTTCCCAACATTTTAAACTCAGTTGAGAAACTGGCCCAATAAGGATACAAGAGGACTTTTTTTTTTTACTTACTGGAGCCTTTTAAGCTTCCCTAGGGGACAGTAAAGAAGGGTAATATTACTTCTAGTGAGCCTACAAGTTTATGAGCATAATACCAAACTATGACCTAGAACTTCAGTTGGATCTCAGCTCAGATCCATCCGTAAATCCCTTGATGGACACTTGTTAACGTCCAATGGTTTTGGTGTTTCTGAGCATCCTCTCTGATGGTCTCCTCTGAACATCCTGTATTGTAATCTGCTTGAGAGCCCTAGTAGTGTGGTTCCATGCTCTTGAAGGCTTGACTGCTTTTCCCTCACTCCTCCCATCCCCAAACCTTCCACTACTGGTCTCCAAACATCAGCATCCAACTGAAACAGAGCCCAGTGCAAACTCTCTTTCTCTGTTCCTGCAAAATCTTATGATACCACCATTTCTGCTTCAGAACAATGGAGCACGTGTATCGTTTCCTACCCACTATCATTCCTACCACTCGCAAAAGCACCTTAACCAATTCATATTGCACAGATTACTAGCACATGGCTCGCACTGACCATTTGTTATTCAGCATGATAATCTCTTAGATTTGATGCAATACAGAGTATAATTTTCCTTTCCGTTAATCTGCTTCCAACATAAATTTTTTGATCACAAGAATTATCTAATATGATAAAAGTTTGAAAGCCCAAACTATGTACATGATGAGGTTTTACATTTCTGCTAGGACTTTCTCAAGAGAGAGCAAAGTGTTGAGTGGGAGATCTGAATCCTAGTCCTATACCATGAAAATATTTTATTAATCATCCTAAGTTCATGATGGGAGGCAGTCTCAAGGGGAGGGAAGAGATTTTCATGTAATATTCTGGCTCCTTAATGCATGTGTTGTGGTTAGTGATGGCAGCTCAGCTTAAAAATAACCACACATGTCATCTAAACAGGGAATTCTCTTTTATTTTAAGTGCATAAAGTTATTGCTTCTACTCCCCCCTCCCCAAATAAGTAGGCTTAGAGCAGTTAGACTGAGCAGAGATTTTTGAGATGTGAATGTTTTCAGCTATTTAGAGGCTAGAACAAGATCTGCAGTAGTTACTCCAGAGTCGACAACTCTAATGATCTGCTGAGTCAAGGATTCCAAATAAATTGTTTAAATACATGCCACAATATAGAACTGATTTGAAATCACTGCCCACAGAAATCTCCCTTTCAAATGTGATACGATTTTAATTGATATGTTTAATTATATATTGGCTATGGCAGCCTCTGTTTTGTTCTTTGGCACTATTACACATGAATATAATGGATTTTATATCACTTTCACCCCTTAACACCCTGTTGATCACCCCTCTCTTTTCTACTATGTATTTTCTCCTTTCTAACAAATCTCCCTCCTGCTTTCTCATCTTTTTAAATGTGTGCCCCCCTCTCCTGGGTTTCATCTAGGATGTCTGTACTGGGGATTGTCTGAGTACTTACTAAGGCGTGGATGACTTACCAGTGACAAGTCCTTAAGGAAGACAGCTCCCTTCTCCCATGTGACACTTAATTTAAATGCATGTATATTGGTGATAAGAAATGGAGAGCAATAGAATATGTGGAGGCAGAAAAGCCTGCTAGAACATTCCAGAGCCACCAAGAGAAATGTCTCTAGGCTTCTGTTATTTGTCTAGATTCTTGCTAGTCAACCCAATAAATTTTATTACACAGAAGGATCACAATGTAAGGGTTTGAGTGGGGTACACAGTGAGTGCTCAGGAGACTGCTGAGCAGGAAGCAGGAGTGACTCAGGAGAATGTCACCTCTTGACTTGGTAGTTTGATGACAAATGTCTCCAAACTAGTATTCTTTAGTGTGAGACCAGGGAGGGAGGTGGAGAATGCATTCCTGCAAAATTCAACTATTTTTGTAAAGTTCTAAGGGGTTTTGGAAAATGCAGAGATGTGCAACCACTATGCCAGCAGCTGTGTGCCAGTGTCTAATGCCCCTGAAACTCCCTCCTGCTCCCCAAATCTTGAAATGTCACATAACTCTCTGGTCATGACCCTTAGAATGTCACTTATTCCCATTTCTGCAGTTTTCCCTTTTCCTTATACAGGATGTTGCCTATGTGGATACACATAGCATCATGCTATGATGCCATTTATTTTTTAAGCTTTATTTATTTAGTGTGTGCACGTAGCATGTGTGTATCAGAGGGCATTGTGTGTCCCTGTGGAGGACCAAGGGGTTACTCCGTCCTGAATTGCTTCTACCTTCTTTTGCTTCCCTCTGGGATTTTCCGGGCTCCACCCACCAGGGACAGAAGTTCACCAAGGACTGCAGTTTCCCCCTGGTGTTTTTTACATAGGACCTGGAATCTGAACTCAGGTCGTTCTGCTTGTGAGGCAGAGACTTAATCCCTGAACTATCACTGCAGTCTGTGTGGTGACTTTTTATCATGGTCAACATATTTCATTAGAATCATGGGTTCAAAGTTCATCCATATTGTTGCATGCATTTGTTTTCCTTGAAAGAAAAGTAGCATTTACTTGTAAGTGGAGAGGAAATTTGAAGTGATTTTCTATTATTTATTTTATTTGTGGTTGTGTATATCTGTGTGAATATGCATGGGCATGTGTGTGAACAAACCTGTACATGCATGCAGAAGCCAAACTTTTCCATCGCTTTCCTCCTATTCCTCCAAGGCAAGGTCTCTCCCTGACTGTGGGGCTTATGTCCTGGCTAGACTGGAAGTGAGCAAGCCCCAGCCATCCTCCTGTCTCCACCTGCCTTGGAGCTGCAGTATTTAGAGGCATTTGCAGACATGCCCGTGTTAGTTGGTGCTGGAATCTGAACCCAGTATTATACTGCAAGTGCCATAACCACTAAGCCATTTCTCCAGAACCCAGAAAGGTTTTTAAAATCTATTTATTAGTTGAAAGACAGTTGACTTGCTCCTATTTTGGGGAAAATATGAGTAAAGGTAGCTATAAATATTTGCATGTTTTACTTAAGTTGAAGTCTTAGTTTTGACTTAGTAAATACCCAGGAATGATCTGTATTGAGCATTATGGTAACTTTACAAGTTAACCAATGAACCTTATTCTAAGTGAATGTACATTTTCCCATTTCTATCAGCAGGGCAGGAAAATTCAGACTGATTTATGTTCTTGCCAGTATTTTTTGATTTTGCTTTTTAATTTATTTTGTTCATTCTAACAGATTTATAATGGTGTTCTATCTCCGTTATGTATACACAAGGACTTACTCTTGATTTTAGATAATTTTGTATAGGAATATAAGATACGAATAGTATAGAATTTGCCATCAAAGAGACTATGACTTCATTGGCCTTGAAAATCATTCAAGTATTAATACATATGTTTAACTTTTCCTCAGACTCATTCCTTCTAGAATTGCTTTGCTCTCTGGTTTCCCAGACTCTGACTTCCAGAGCCAGAAGCACAGACTACCACTATTTCCACTCTGCATTTTTATGTGGGATATGGAGATCTAAACTCCAGTCCTTCTGCTTGTGAGTCAAAGTCTTTAACCCCTAAGCCATCTTCCCAGCCGGAAACAAGTATCTTTTAAGAGGCATTGTTGATACACATGATTGAAGAAATTCACCTGCTTTCTTATGGCTACTATTGGAAAGTACCCTGGGGCCTGATAGGAATCTTTCAGGATAGATTTACTTTCACAAATGGAAATGTGCCCATTACATATGACCACACACATGAATGAGCTCTCTCTGAAGGATGCTGGAACAGAGCTGTGCTCAAATGCATCTGCCATAACCATCTTTCCTATCCTGAACAGATACAGAACTGATAATCTGACATCTTGGTCAGAAGGGTAAGCCTGGGGACACAGGAAAGATGGACACTGTTAGAACTGGTGAGGAGAAATGAGCCCACTACAAATTACTAAAGATAAGGAGTTTTGAGATTCAAAATTGAAGAGAAAGGGAAGAGACCTTAATGCTGGTGACAGAAATTATTAGGACTAGTCTTTTTGTAAGACAGAAATGAGAATTTAAATTGTCAGATCACATTTTCAAGACACATGACCCCTTCCATTCCTGAATAGAGATACTAAATATATAGTATAGAAACTTATTATATATAAGTAGTATAATCAAGGGTAATTACAAGAGAGGTGGAGGGAAGACTATTGCCCTAATTCCAACATTGCAGGATCATCCCAAGTTCCACAAAATGTTTTAAGCTATTTTGGATTTTCAGATTCCTACTTTCAGGTTAGGAGCTGTTTGAATAGAGCAGAAAAAGAGAGTCAAGGAATGGGGTTGTGGAGAACGGAGCAAGATTAGTATATTGAATCACCAATAGCAAAGTTGTTGGAGGTGAAGAAGTGGGGAGAATCTCAGACCAACATTAAGGGAGAGTTTTAGATGCATGAAATCCCATGCATTGCAAGGGACTGCAATGTGAACATTTCATACAGAGTGAACTGGCTATGGACAGACAGCTTCACGCCTCTGTTGCAGGATGGATTCAGCTACTCTGAAGGCAAGAGAAGACATTCAGCATCTTAACCTGCTTCTCCTGACAGCAGAGAAATGAGTATCTGCTGGAAGCACTTGCCTGTTGTCCTCAGTGTGACCCTGAGATAAGGAGGCAGCTCACAGCATGCCTTTCTTGGGAGTCATGGAAGTGTGCTAGAGGGAATTTTGTGGCACTTGCTTTGCAAACAGGCAGATCGTAGAGTCATGGCTTCTCACTTTTTAAAATTTCTGTCTCCCCTCTCTTTCCCTCCTACCGCGCGCGCGCGCGTGTGTGTGTGTGTGTGTGTGTGTGTGTGTGTGTGTGTGTGTGTGTGTTTGTCTGTCTGTCTGTCTTTGGGATTTCCCAGGCTCCACCTTCCAGGGCCAGAACTTCAGGGTGCTGCCATTTCTGCCAGGCATTTATTCCTGGGATCTGGGATCTGAACTCTGGTCCTTCTGTTTGTGAGGCAAAGGCTTAACTCCTGAGACATCTCTCCAGCCCCATGGCTCCATCTTTCCCTCCGTGTCTCTGGTGCCTTGATCTAAGATTCTCAATGGTACCACCACTCTGATTAATTTAACTACAATTCATCCTTCAGTGTAACCTTCATTGATATGGAGTTCTGCTGAGATTGACTTCCATGTTCCAAACAAGGCTCCTTTTAAAAATTCTCTTTCCACTGTACAGATACAGGTTCCTCCTCTCTTTACCCACTTTTCTCCACCCCCATGTAGTGGGCCCCTTTTAGCATCCCAGAATCTAGACACTTGGGCTCTAAAATTTTCCTTTAGTTTAATTCTCCTTTAATATCCCTTTTATCAGATATGTCTACTTCTTTGTGATGTATGTGTGTGTGTATGTTTGTATCAGAGCGCTGTGTATAACTATGGAGAACGGAGGATGACTTTGGCAATCATCCTGGATTGCTTCTACCTCTTTTTTGCTTTTCATTTTAGGATTTCCTATGCTCTGCCCACCAGAGCAGGAAGTACAAAATGCCTGCATTTTTATGTGGGACCTGGGATCTGAACTCAGGTTTTTCTGCTTTCAAGGCAGAGTCTTAACCCCTGAGCCATCTCTCCAACCCTCTATTTCTATTTTAAAAAGAAACTCCAGCTTCTTCAATGTTTTTGTGGAATCAGGGGAAAAAATACAGGACATGTAGTCATTTGACTGGAGGTGGGTAGGGTCAAGGCATTACTTTGTATCTGAAGCTAAGCTTGAAGACTCTTCACTGACTGAATGATCACAGGACATGGTTTACAGACCCAGGGAAGCTTTCTAGTCAGGTGCAAACTCCTATCCTCTTCCTTCTGTAGAGAGCAGATTGGTCATGCTCTTCTTCATGTTTTATGTATTCCTTTATTAGCCTTTCATTCCTTGATGGAGAGATTGTTACAACTAGAGTCCTATGTTTCTCCACCATGTGGTTATCAAACTGCTTAACACAGCAAAGTCATCACAGAACTTCTTGGAAGTAGTGTGAGGCTTTTGTGCCTTTCCACTCTGTCTGTATATTAAGAATGTTCTGAGATATCATCTCACTCCATTCAGGATGGCAAAAATCCACAATATAAACAACACTGAATGCTGGAGAGGATGTAGAGAGAAGGGAACCTTTGTACATTGCTGGTGGGAATGCAGGCTTATACAACCACTCTGAGGATCAGTATGGTGATTTCTAAAAAGTTAAAGATTTAAATGCCATATGATTCTGCTATACCACTACTGGGAATAATTCTCCCTAATGCAGCAATTCACTACAGTGACACAAGCACGACCATGTTCATAGCAGCACTATTTACAATAGCAAAGTCATGGAATCAACCCAAATGCCCAACAGTTGACGAGTGAATAAGGAGACTGTGGTACATCTATACAATGGAGTACTACTCAGCCATCAAAAAAGATGAATTAATGCAATTTGCCAGGAAATGGATGGAATTAGAAGAAATTATAAGGAATGAAGTATCCTAAACACAGAAAGTTAGACACCCTATTAAGTGGATCCTAATCGCAAACCTGCTTAATGACCTACTCAAAGGTAAATCTCTATAATACCCACTATAATCACAAAGGATTATAAATAGAAGAGAAAGGGAAAAAAGACCTCAAAAGAAAGGAGATAAAATAACACATTTCAATAGAGAAATTAGGCCACAGTCATGTACTGCATGTAAGTAGTGAGACATCTGATGCAGCTCACTCTCACTTCCCTTTCTATTCACTTGTGACTGAACAGGTTTGATCTCACCAATCAGGGAAGGTATAGGGATTGGCCGATAGACAGCAACCATCTGGCAAATGGGACACTGAACTCCCCCCACCCCCCGCTGTGTCCTACTCCTAATCTTCCATCTACCTTTGAGTCTCCTCTTATATTAAGATCTTCATTTAAACAATCTTTTATCTTTAGTTAGGAGGTGACCTTTGATACCAATCAGGATGCAGCCAGAGCAGTGCAGGAAGAGCAAAACTGAAAATAATAGCAAACCATAATTCAGAACACCAAAGGCCCTACATATTCACCTGGAACTAGACCAGTCAAATCTCTACCCATCCTAAAGTTCAGGAAACCTTGCAGAAGAAGGGGCAGCAAGATTATAAGGGCCTAAAAATGCAGAGGACCAAGGATATGCAAGATACTCCACCATACAAGTTAGGGCTGCAGCAGCCAGAATTGGACTTAGCCTGCCCTGCACAATGTTACTGACCCCCCAAAGTCTAGCACAGATCATGGGGGAGAAGGCTTCAGGCAGGAGGATCCTTAGAGGCAAGGATTTAAACTGTCATAATAGAGTTCCCATGCTAATGGGAAGCCCAAGAAGTGGTCCCAGGCTATGCCACTAAATCGTGAACCCTTGCTAGGGTGAAGGATTCAGAGGGAGGTTCGGAGCCCACATAAAGGGATACTCCAGGGGATTGGAGGAGGAAGAGAGAAGCACTGGGAGAAGGGAAGGGGAGAAGGGAGGAGAGTGGAATGGGTGACTACAGGGGAAGAAAGGGGGGAGGGAGAGGATGGGGTACCTATTGAGCTTATATGATTAGGAAAAACATAAAATGTGGGAAAAAAGAATGTTCTTAGAGTTGTGGATTAGAGTCTGTAAAAGCCCTCACAATCTGATGTCTATGTGTGCACACATTAATTGAATTGCTTTTGTTAATTACATGTCCTCAAAAAGATCTGGATTTAGATGAAAGGGCATTTTGTAGAACGAAATGAAACATCAAGAGATGTTCTCTCCATAGTTCCTCAGTTTATTTGATGCACATTTAAGTCAATGTGAGGATCAGTCATGCCCAAGAATGCTTTTGAAACTTCAAAGAGCCTGATCGGATTCCACGTGAAGATCAAATTCTGCCTCTGGAAACCTTATGAGCCCTTCCTTGGATGTGCTGACACCTTTGGTATGCTCAAGTTTAAGGTACATTTAATTAACTTGACATGAAAAGAGAAGAGTATCTGGGGTGATGGTTTTTCTCCAAATTTGTCCTTCACATCAATCCTATTTAGAGATTTGGTTCTGTGTGTCTAACATAGCAAATCATCAGGTCATAAAGTAAAGCAAGGGCTGACAGTGTCCTTCTATTATGGAAACACATGATGCCTTCAAAAGAGAAGAAATTCACGCTGAATCCAACATCAAGAAGAATGTTATGTGTTACTCTTAGCCTGAGGTCACACAATGAGAAGATACAGGATCTTGTTCAAGTATCTGGATGGATTCCAAGTTCAGATTCACTGCCTGTGTCATAGTTGGGCACAGGTGTCAACTTGACAGTTGAGGGTTTTGAACTCTGGGCACATTTGTGGAGAATTAGTGGTTGGGTTAAACCCAGAGCAAACGTGCAGGAGATTGTCTGGCTGATGGGGAAGGCCTAAGATGGGTGAGATTAGGCCCTGGAATAAAACACAGAGAGCTAGTTGAAAGAACTGGCATCCTTGTGTACACTTGGCCAGACATGCTAGTCTGGCAAGTAAGGATCATTCCTCTCTCAACCATTATGTAGAGATGGTGTGGCCAGTTCCCTCAGCCCTGGTGTTGGTGCATGCTCTCTTGTCAAGCTTGACTGAGAACTGTAACCAGTAATCATAATAGAGAATAAACCCCTTGTTCCCTTAAGCCATTTGATGGTCATTTGTCAGCAACCATGCAGGTTGACTGCAACATCCTGATTAGTCCACTGTTTTGAAATAAGGATTCTGACTTTTTATAAAGAAACTATAAAGACTTTTCACTTAATGTTTAACAAGTATAGATAGCAGCATAGAATAACTCAGTTTATGTAAAGGAAGCTGCTATGGCTCAGTAATAGGTTAACAGTCCTGGTTCCGTAAAAGACAGAGCTTCTGCAGTATCTATGTGGGATGAAGTTCAAGGGTAACTGGGGAGGCCTAAAGGGCTCTTCTGTCCCAGCTCGTTCCCATTATCTGTACCATCATGTAATTCTATCACTTAACCCACATTACAGTTTACCCTAGATTTTCACAATCATAAAATTAGAGAAACATGAAGATGAGCTCTCATTGCAGCCTTGATGGACAGATAGGCTGCTTGGAGTCCTGTGATGAGTCTAAGGTCATGTCCAAGTTCAATAGACTCGATTACCCATGTCAGCTGAGAGAAAAGGGGATGGCCGAGGGGCAGCACAATGCTTTGGTCGGCACACATGAGGCCACACACTCACCATCAGCTCAGTGTGAACTCATCTGGGAACTCACTCCCCGGCTCTTGAAAGGAGAGCAGAGTGCATGCCTGAGAGATGGCTCAGAGGTTAATGCCTTTGCCTCAGGAGCAAAAGGACCAGATCTAGGTCCCAATTAAAAAAACATCAAGCGTTGTTTTCAGTTTTGCATTTCCTGCACTGCCCTTGGCTGCCCTGATTTATATCGAAGGCCACCTCCTAACCAAAGATAAGAGACTTTAAATGAAGATCTTAATATAAGAGGAGACTCAAAGGTAGATGGAAAAATAGGAGTAGAACACAGCAGTGGGGGAGGCAATGTCCCATTTGCCAGATGGTTTCTATCTGTCTGCCAGTCCCTATACCCTCCCTGAGTGGTGAGATCAAACCTGTTCAGTACCAAGTGAACAGGAAGAGAAGTGAGAGTGAGCTGCACCCAATGTCTCACTATTTACATGCAATATTTGATGCTGACTCTAAACAACAACAAACCATAATTCAGAACACCAAAGACCTACATTAATCACCTGGAACCAGACCAACCAAATCTCTTCCCATCCTAAAGCTCAAGGAAGACGGGGCAGCAAGATGTAAGAGCCTAAAGATGGGAGGACCAATGATATACAAAATACTCCACACAAGTTAGGGCTGCAGTAGCCATAATCGAACTTTGCATGACCTGCACAATGGGTAACATGTCAACAACCCCCAAAGTTTAGCATAGATCACAGAAGAGAAGGCTCCAGGCCTTAGGATCCTTAGAGGCAAGGGATTAACAGTCATAATAGAGTTCCCATATTGATGGGGAGCCCAAGAAGGGACTCAGGGCTATGCTACTGAATCCTGAACCCTCACTAGGGTGCAGGACTCAGAGGGAGGTTTGGAATTCAAAAGAATGCTCCAGGGGATGGGAGCGAGGAAGGGGGAAGCACTGGGAGAGGAGAAGGGAGGAAAGAAAGGGGTGAAAAGAGGGGGGAAAGGTGTAGAATGCAAGAGGGTGACTAGAGAGGGGAGGAGGGAGAGAGAAGACAGGAGTACCTATTGAGCTTATATAATTAGGAAAAAAATGTGGGAGAAAAAAAAAGTCAGGTGGAAATGGTAGTGGCTAATAATTTCTACCTTGGAAAACAGCACCTGAGAAACCCCAGAGCAAAGCAATATGGTGGAGGAGCAACTCAGGATGGTTCCAGGTATCACCCTTGGGACCTCTTGTGCACACACACGCACAAACACACACAATTATGCAAGAGGAAAGAGAGGGGGGGAGGGAGACAAGAAAGAGAGAGAGAAAAAGCAGAGAGGTTTGGAGTCAGTAGGGTGCTTGCCTTGTAAACATGGAGATTTGAGTTTTACCCTAAGAATCCATGTTCATAAACAAGTATGGCATGTGCTTATAATCTTAGCACTGGGGAGGAAGAGAAAAGCAGTTCATCGGGGTTCATTGGTCAACCAACCAGCCTTGCCTACTTGGCAAGTTCCAAGGCAGCGAGAGACCCTGTCTGAGAAAACCATGATGAGCGGCACTGTGGCTAAAGCGGCTCTTTGAGCCCCACATGCAGCCCGTATGTGTGTCCGTGAGCTAGCACACACAAGTGTGTCCACATGCACACAAACATACACATGAGACAAGCAATAATCCTGCAGCTAGAGCTAGAATGATCATAGAAATTATTTTGCATACCAAAGCACTTTTGAGAGAAAGCAGAAGCGGTCCATTAGCAAAATGTTAGGACTATTTGTATAACCATTACTGAGTAGTATGGTCATATAGTTCAAATCAGCCCACCAAAGACTATTTCCTCATGCTATATTTTTTTTTATCGCTATGGCTTCCAGTAACCAAAGTTGTTGAAGTAACACTGTTTGGATATCCAAGTCCTTAGACATTTACTGTGCAACACATGAAAGAATTCAAACCACTTTGCAGTGTTTTACAGGGCGATCATCTAACACGTGGATTTCTAGACCCTTGTCTTTTCTCTCCTACCAGCTACCTTAGCAATATGTCCAGTCTAATAAAATGGCTTGATGAGACAGACTATTATACTAGATGAGTTTGGTGACTTGCCAATCAATTTCAGTGATCCATGTTACTTTTACTGAAGACCCAGTGAGTGTGAAGAATGATTCAGCTTGATGTTGGCCTTGTTCCTTCTAAAATGTAACTGGCCCTGTTCTTTTGCCCTGCTTTGTGATGAATGTTCATTACATGTGGACATTTTTATTTCATTCTATTGCTTATGTATGCATGTGTTTCTGAGACAGTGTATCCTCACATAGCCCAGGATTACTGGGTTTGACCTAGTATTGTGTGTTTCAGAAATAACTGTGGAATAAATGAATATTATATGTAAATTTTAAATTCTTGTTTGCATATGCATATACATGTATTTATAGATCTCTACAGATATACATGTGTTTATATTTATAAATATGTTGTGAGATGCATTTATACTGATGAAATTATTTTGAATTGATGAATGAATATGATTTGGCTTCAAATTTTTTCTTGAGCCACGATCTTGCCTAAGCTGCCTCCAGCTCATTGCTATCCAGGCTATCCTCATTGCACCTGGCTCATGTCAATGTTTTGAGCAACCACACAGCCTCCAACAGTTCTGTCATTTCAGTAGCCCATATAAACAGTTTTTTTTAAGAAATAAAACCTGTTTTCCATGGAAACAGCTATAATTAAGATAACACATCCTGTATTGCTGACCGTCCTATGGTAATGTCCACATGCAGATCTTTTTTTGGACTGTATACTTGATTAAATGTGCCTGTACAATGGAATTAACATGGAGAAATAATGCTTTTCTGTATGTATGATATGCCAGCCATTGCACTAAGCACTCCTCATCCACCTCATTCTCTTTTTGCTAATAGTAAAAAAAAGTCATCTAATTTTTCAAATGAGGAAATTGAGTCATTCAGGGTAAAAGTCATTTGCTAAAAATCACGACTAATTCACCTTGAGGAATTTATTGTTAAATACAGAAAGCATAACTTCTGTCCTCTTAAAACACCACACAGACTCTTGACAGTAGGAATGTATATGTTGTAAAAATCAGAATGGCTTTAAAATCCTTCAGGTTTGTGAAATGCATAGTATCTGATGAATACTTTACAATTTGAAATTGCAGAGTTGAAAAATGTAACTGTGATTTATTCTTTGATAAGTAGCTCAAAAATGATTTTAGTTCTTGAACTAACTTAGATTTGTATAGGTAATTGATACAAGTAATTTATTCATGTGTGTGTGTGTGTGTGTGTGTGTGTGTGTGTGTGTGTTTGTGTGTACCAGATGTTACTTAAGTGTGTATGCCTGGGGAGGTCTAAAGATGATCCTGGATTATCTTGGATTGCTCTACCTCCTCATTGCTTTATTTTGGGGCTTCCAGTTCTGTCTTCCAGGGCAGGAATTAAAGGCCACTGCCATTTCCACCCAATATTTTTATGTGCAATCTGGGGATCTGAACAAAGTTCCTCTTGTTTGTGAGGCAAAGGTTTTATACCCTAAGCCATCTCCTCAGTCACAATATAGGTAATTTGTAAAACAAGATAAGTGCTATTAAGGGCCTTTACTGAGTTAGACATGTTCAGTTCTGTTTGGTTATATATGAATATTTATATAGATTGTAATTTTATTTTTAAGCATCCCCCAAAGGCTATATATAGAACACTTGGGGCCAAGCTTATGGTGCCAGAGGGAAGAGGAGGACCTTTGGGGTGGAGCGTAAGGGATGGATGTTAGGAAATTAGTGATAAGCACTTGAATGGGAATATAGAGACGTTGGGTTTTTCTCTTTCTGTCTTTCTCTCCATCTCTCTTTCTAGTTATGAGGTGAGCAGGCTCTTGTATCATGAGTTTCCAGCTCATTGGTCCAGCTCATAAAAGACCCCAAAACAACAGGGCCAAATGGATGAAAATTAATCTTTCTATTTCACCTTGTTTATCTGAGTTATTTTGTTTGTTTATCACATGGCATGCTAATGCATTTGGAAAACTATGTTTAATGCTACTTTTCCTTATATTTTCTATGTAGTTATTTGATAACTACTACATTAAAACTAGGAATATATTCAAAATTAAAACTAGGAATATATTCAAAGTCACATAGGGAGATAATAAAAAGGGAGACTGATTTACAGGATGGTAATTAACAGATAAATTTGCACATAATTATACACATATAAACATATGCATGCACATATGTACACTATAAACATATATATAATTTATGCAAGCACAAAATGTTTAGTAAAAGAATTTGTCTTGATTTATGTAAGTTTTTAGACAATTACTGTACTTTTTGTAATAAATGAAATAATCTTGATGTGGTATGAAAAGCAATATATTCTCCTTTGTAAGTAGGCATTGAATAGTGACGGACATATTGGTTGGGAGAATCAGGATATTGGGAATTTCACACTAAGTTTTTGAGCCTTAGCTGGGTTTTCTGAAAAAAAAAAAAAAGGTATCTAATGAGATGCTTGTATGTTACATAAACAGTAACTTTCTGTAAGAATCTAAAAGGAGAATGTCAGATAGATAGCCTCTATTGTAGGAAATGTAGTTCTATTTGTAATTAATAGGCCAAGCATGCCCCACTTTTTAGGAAAATGCCCATAGGTGAGCAGTTATAGAGTTTCTTAACTTTGGACCCAAAAGTTCAGTATAGAAATGACTGAATTGCTATGAAGATGGTCTTGAGTCAAGAACTTCTCATCCACAGTTAAGCGTGGAAAGAGGTAGGGTTGAGGTGGCCTGCTGATGAAGGTTCACTTATAATTTTGAAATGGCAAATTTAGGAATTGATTAAGATTTGTCATAATTATATTTAAAGAAATTGTTATTCGGGCAAACTGTGGGTCATTTGGCTGTTTGCTGAGAAGATTCTACTTTAGAAAATGCACTTGAAAGGTCATGCTCTGAGAAGACGGTGGTGGGAGACAGGGTACCTTCTTGCAGGCTGTGATGGAGCCACTCAGACCTCCTCCGTGGCCGCCACTGCTTTGTTGTAGATCCGACACCTCGTTCATCAGTGGAGACTCCAAGTTGCTGTGTGTCCCCGAAACACAAAAGAAAGAGAACACACTCCCGTGAGTCATCTCCCTCTTTAGAAATGCAGAGCAAAGACTGGCATGCATTAAAACAAAACAAACAAAACAAAACAAAAAAAACCCTCTTCTGATTGCATGCATCCACAGTCCTGTGCAGCTGAGACTGGTTCGCTTTTGGAATTGGAAACACAATGGACCATCCTATTGTGGACGCAGAATGGCCACCGGGTGCCTTTGCAGTGCTGAGATGTACAGCTTTTCTGAAGCAAGCAGTTTTTAAAACCCAAATGAAGAGTTTGAACTTGCCACATGAACTCAGTTCTGCTGATCACAGCACCATGAGATGCTCATCACTTTGCAGAGCGAGAGTAAAACAATTTCAACCAAGGATGAGTAGCAGGAAAGAATGCTGGCTCAGTGGATACAGGCCAACTCCTTGCCATCTTCATGTCTGCAGAGAGCTGCCTCAAATTCTCTTTCTCCAAAGTTTGAGACATATATCTCTTTCCATATCTCTGTCGAAAGTTGGTGGTCTTGAATATATTCAGGACTATATAAGTATTTTACAATGATTTCTTTTTTTGAAAGTGATAAAATATTAGCAAACCTGCTTTTCATAATGCAACTGATCATTCAAAAATGAAGCCTCCTTTAAAGACTAAAAATGATCTCTGAATATTTTAGGCATTTCTAAATATTTTCTTAGAAAGATGTCAATTTGGAATTTACAGAACACTAATATCTCCAGTCACATAATTTATTTTGATTGTGATATTCCAGAACATATATGATTCATTAAAATAGATTTTTAAAAAATATGATTTGATAGTTTCTTAGAAATATGAGATGCAGATATTTTTCTCTTAAATTTAATGCAAAATAGATTAATTAAATAAACATGTATTTTTAATATACGACTTTATCTCACATTTGAAGTTTGGAATTAGTTTCATCGCATTTGCATATGAGGTTCATCTGCTGGCATTTCCATTATTGATTACAGTAATGACATTTTAAGGATGACTACTGATGGTTCCCTGTAACAAACCATAAAGCCTGGCAAAAGTTTGCATGGGATTTACAACTTTCATATATTAAAATCTTGAAGACTAGAATAAATCCAAAGAAATAAAAGAGCAATGTTCATACTCTCCTTGCTTAACAGGAAAGAGCAAAAGGAGGGGATGGAAGAGGAAGAAGGAAGGAAATGTGGAGGGATGCAGGGAAGGATGGAGGAGACAATGAAAGAAGAGCAGGTTCTAATTGTCCCATAATACCCGGCCTGTGAGTTAAGGAAATAATTTATCTGGAGCCAGCTGAGCCGTGTGTGTAGGAGCTGGGGAAGATAATCTGCTATTGTGGTTCTTTTGCTACTGTGGTCCTGGCAGCTTGGTCAAGTACTGGACCATTTACACTCAGACCATTCTAGGACTTAGAGTCAGACTAGAGCATATCCTACACATTTGTATGGGGCTGGTGACTCCAGGAGCTAGAAGTAGAAATGACAGAGAAGAAAAGCAGAGAAACACCCAGGCTTCTCATTCTTGACTAAGACAGTATGTCAGCAAATGCTAATTCTCTGTAGTCTCTGTAGATGAGCATCTCTCTTATAAACAGTTGGCCAGGTCCTAAATCAACAAGCAGATAATGTGAAAATAAACTAATCTAAAAATCTTATTTAAAAAGCTATTCACTGTCCACCAAGTGTTATTCTCTGACTTTAGAAACACAACCTGCTATAAAGGTTTTTCACATGTCCCCAAGTTTAAGAACTGCTAAGCTCCTTCATTTAGAAGGAAGAAAGGAAAATTCTGGCTACTGATTCCTTGCTGAAAACCCTGATTTCGTGACTGTGACATCCTAGTTGGATGCAGAGATATACAAAGAATTTGAGTTTTCTTATGTAATGGTTACTCTTAACTATTCCTGTGAGAGAACACCCAAAAATAAGGTTTTTAGAGGGGGGATACAGTCTTTCATGGTAGAGGCAGCATGGCTCAGTTGCTGAAGCTGGAGGCAGGCTACATCACACCCATCCAAGAGGCTGAGAGCTACCAAACTGTTTGCTGCAAAGGTAGACTTCTCCTGGTGGTAGGGTGGGACTACTGTACCTCAAGGCCCACCCCTTGTGACCAGCTTCCTCCAGCAAGGCTCCACCTCTTAAAGGTGCCATGACCTTCCCAAACACCTAGGACTATGGAGGACACATTTCAAACCATGACATGTTTGTTACTTGTATGCAGGGCTTACTCCATTGCCTCAGTTAAAATTATGTGGCCTTAATAAGTTCACCATGCAGATGCACACAGGGTGTCTATTTATATATATATTGTGGGGATTAAATGTAAAGACAAGCCACGTGGAAGAAAGAAATCAAGGCATTACACCCTGCTCAGCATTGCGCATGTCTGTTTGCACCAGCTCTGAAAGAAAACGCACCCCCTTACTCCCAGTAGCTGGATGGATGGCTCTTTAACGGTTGCTTTAATAGCCACAGAAGCTATTTAGGGAGGCTTGCCTTTTAAACTGTGCATTGGGATTTTCCTAGTAGGTAGTACTACAGTACTACTTTGCTCCATGGCTTTTGGGACAGAGATGGAAAGTTAAAATGTTTGCAAAGATGCTGCTTTTAGTATCCAGAGAGGTAGAATGTTCTCTACTATGTGACTGAGTAGTGATGACTTAACATGATACTCGTGCATTCGTTAACATAAGCCTAAACTGACATGAAATGAATTGCTGTTAAGATGTATTCTGGCCCCAAAACTTGCTCTAATAGGTAAGGCTGAAGATTCTTCCCTGTGACACTTTTCTCTGATGTTGACAAGTGTTGGCAGTATTTGTTCAGTGTCTCCCTTTAGACTGGCTTCACACTAAAACTGTTAAATGTGTTTAGATGAGAAGGTAGAAAAAGCAGGAAAGAAAATAACAACAACAACCAAATAGTCTGAAGTCTCAGATTTTACAGGCTTCTTAACAGAGCGATGTCATATGTGAACAAGTGAAGGGCTCAGTTCCCACTGCACTGCCTTCATTGATGATTCATGAAGAGTGAGCAAGTAGGTCAACGTCAAGAGTGAAATTGAGTGCAGGGAGTGATTTCCCCAGAGAGAAGTGTTCCGCTGCCAGAAATCGAGTTGTCTGTGGGTTGCTGCTCAGAACTTGGTCCATGAACCAGCACCAGCTGGGAGCTTGTTAAAAATCTGGGGACTCACATCCCTCTCGATAGCTACTGAATACTGTCTGTATTTGGACATAAAGTCAGTGATGCATATAATCATTAATACTCAAGAATCACATTTCTGGCATATTAAGTGGAATGCACATTCTCATTGACCTTGGGTCTTCAGACATTGTGTTCCTGCATTTGGGAACATTCTTCTTCTTTTCTTCATAACTGCTCTTTGAGTTTCAGTTTCATGGCTTCAGGTGCCTCCTCCCTCCTTTCTCCCTGCCTCAGAGACCACCGTTCCTCAATAACATCCTTTTACAACACACAACATTCCTACCTGCCCCATCCCAATCCAAGAAGCAAGATACTCATTATCCTGTGTGTTCCAACAGCACCCTGCACTGTTCTGGTACTTATCACCAAGCCTCATCTTTGCCAAGCACCTCTGTCTCTTCCCTTAGGATGCAAATTCTAAGAGGGAGGCAGCGCCTCGCAATCCGGGGCTGTGCTAGAGAGCAATAGCTGAACAGAGAGCATCTGCCGGAGTGCTTCATTTCTATTTTCTGAGCCCGAGTTACCCTCAGAAGATTAGACAGGAACATGTGTTTGAATTCGCTGTTTAATTTTCCTCAGTAGTGACAGATGGCAGGCTCAGCTATATCTGAGAAGATAATTTAACGTATTTCCCAGAAGGGTTCTAATGAAAAAAAATCCCGCTGTTTTTGTGGCTAAAAGAGTCAGGTCAACAACGATAAGTCAAACAATTTTAACAGACTCTGAAAAAGGAGATTTGTTCTCTCTTCTACCCACTGCAAGGATGCTTTAGGTAAAGTGTAACGGATCAACATTCTCGGTTTGACCCTGTGAAGGATATCTACTCTTGAGTTTTTACAGTAAAGCCTTTCATCTCGAAAAAACCCACACTTCTCAGAGCTATCACAGGAGATCCTGAGGGGTCCTGAGGTGTACTCTTGAAATCAATCCAGTAACACACTACAACCAAGAACTATTAAGGAAATTTTCTAAAATATGCATTCACACAGTTTAGAATGAAAACTTACTCTAGTGGATGATCTTATTATATCCATATTCAAAGGGATTAGCCTGCTGTGTGCAGCTTAAGAGTTTAGAGCAATCTTTGAAAAATAATTTGTTTTATAAACCACACAATGTACCAGCATCTCTTGTCTTCATCTCCTGAGCAACTTCTGGGTAAAAACTTGGTCCCTGTTCTTGAACAAACTTTAGTTTGACTACTATATATGTCCCCTGCAGCTCTGCCTTGGCCTGGGCCTGCTGAGTGTTGTGGTTACTACAAACCCTCCTGTGACAGCTTAGCAAGAATCCCACTCCCTGGGTATCTGGATCAGCTCTCCCTCTCCACAACTCCTGACAGTCCTTGGCCTGTCTTTAGCAAGAGTCCTATTAAGTTAAATTAGCAAGCACTTCCTACCCTCAATATGTCCTCTTAGTAATTTTTCTGACTACTCACAGACCCTGCCAGCTACAATTCCTCCCTTTTATATTTGGAGTAAATGAAGTCGCTGTTCCCTGCCCTGATAACATGCATAAAATCCACTTTGCTGTATCTGATTTTACAGCCTTTTTTTCCTGTTTTCATCACTCAGGAAAGAGGCTTATGTGTATTTTTCGTTTTCTATTTTTTGTGTGTCCATCTGTGTGCATTTCTTCTTCCATTTCAGACATGTCAGGGGGAAAATTGAATTTGGTACTCATTTGCCTTTGGCTGAAAGACAGATCAAGTTCTGATGAGATTTGTAAGAATTTGTTAAGTTCATCCCAGAAACCAAGCGGTCAACTCACCCTTAGGAATATTTAGAAACTTTCATTCCGCATTCTGTTTCAACATTGAAAGATGTAGCTGAGCAACTAAAATAAATGCCAGACCTTTGATCTTTTAGGCCAGAATCATTTAAAAAAGCTGGAAATTGGCTAATTTTTTTTTTACTTAAATGAAGTAACTAAAAAATCCAGCCACAGCACATGCAATCTTAGTTCTGCTATTGGCATTACACTTAGAAGAGAGGATATACAATAATGGAACAAAAGTTTGATGTTCACCAATGAAGGACATTCCTTTACAAATACAAGATACCTGATAATTTGTCTGTCGCTTGTGTCCTTGTCTGAGTTAGAATGTAGCTGCAAACATAAATTGGTTACCATCTTGGTGTAGTACTTGTAAATGACAATAAAGAAATAACAAACAGTACTTTCATTATTAATCATAAAGCAAGTGGGGTTTTGCTACTGGAAATAATAGACTGAAAGGAGCTACATTCTAATTCAATCTCAGCTCTTAAACAGAAGATAAAGAACAAAGGCATGATTATAGTCTTGTTACTTTGAAACATAATTTGTAAAACCAGCAGCTAGTAATTTCTCTATTTTCAGCACGCGTTGTGCTGAAGTTTTTAATACAAAAATGATGTCAAATATTGCTTAATTAAAGCCTTTTATTTGGGGGAACTTTAAATCTATGAGCCATGTCCAGCAAATAATGTGAAACTGCATCTTAATTAGAGACTGTGCAACATGAGTGGATTACAATAAAAAGACAATCAATCAGGGAACTTGTGCTGCACCGTGCTGCTGGAAAGCACATAATATAAAACAGCATCTACGAAACAACTCCCGCGTGTCAAACATTCAGCTTTACAAATTTTTGCTACCTCTGTTAAGGAGGGTTGGCAGATAATACATGCATAGGTTTAATCACTACTGTGGTGATCATTAGCTTGTATTTTAAAATGTTGTTTCACTGGCTCAGGCTTTACCAAGCTCCTCAGAGGAAATTCTGAAACTCTACCATGTTGCTCAGAAAAAAAAGATATGCTCAGAGAATGTGAGAGGTTAATGAACTTCTCCTTTTGTTAATGACAACCTTGGGAAAATAATTTCTTTTTTAAATTTTTTTAATTATTTTTTTTCCATTCACACAAATTTAATAGGTACCCCGGTCCCCTCCCTCCCTCCACCCCTCCCTGGACCCCCTTGCTCCTTCCCCTCTTTTCCCCTTCCTTTCACTTCCTCCCTCCCTTTCTCACAGTGCCCCCCTCTTCTGCTCCCCCCAATCCTGGGAGTATCCTTTAGTGTGAATGTCTAACTTCTCTCTGGGTCCTCCCCTCTAATGAGGTGTAAGGACTCAGGAGCATTGCCTAGAGCCCTTTCTTGTGTTCCCCTTTAGTATGGGAACACTATTGTGATTGTTAATCCCTTGCCTCTAAGGATCCTAGTGCCTATGATCCATGCCAGACTTTGGGGGGTCATTGATATGTCCGCCATTGTGCAGGTCATGCAAAGTCCTATTATGGTTACTTCGGCTCTAACCTGTGTGGAGTATCTTGCATATCGTTGCTCCTCCCCTTCAAAATGTGTGTCCTGCAAATCTTGTATGCAGAACCATGATCTAGGAATACCAACAGCCATATGGGTCACTGTGGTTATGTCAGATTTTCCTGACTATGCATTTGTACATGAGCACCATTAGACGCCGCAGAAATATTTATCCCCCAAGCTCCTCTTTTTATTTTTTTCTAAAATGGTTAATGTAGATGGTTAATCAAAATACACTGTGCGCATCACAGCCATCGGCTGTATCTGATTTCAGTTCAGATGCTTCTGGAGCACATGCTAAAGGCACTTCCTGATCTCTTCCTGCTTCTGCCCTTTCTCAAACCATCTGGCAAGTGTGCCACTCTTTTATACAACCCTTCAAGCCCCTCCCTTCCAAAAATGTGATCATCGTTTCATATGGCAAGTGTGTTAGCATGTTGTGCCATATTTTACTTGATTACTTAAGCATACCCACTATATGGACGAGAGGCTGAATATTAATGAGGTTGATGCATAGTCCATGGTTCGAGCCCTAGGATTTGATCTGCCTTTCTCAGTGCTGTAACATGTTATTCTTCAAGGTGATCTGTGGTGTTCTTCATGACCAAACCTAAGTGAGTCCAGAGGTGGACAGTTCCAGCTCTTTAGCACTCAGGAAACAGCTTCCACAGTTACTTGGGCCTCTCTAGACTTGCTTTGTTATCACTAAATGCAACTGTGACGGACTGGCACAGTAGCTACATAACATTTCCCGGAAAGCTCAAAAGTGACATTCTCCTACATCCTGTGAATTTACTCCTAAATGCATTGCTGTTAGTTTTTGTCGTGTGTGGAAAATTTAATGCATGTAGACCTTTTGCATAAACACTTATCTGAATATGTAGTTTTTTCTTAAACATGAGTTTTCAAAATATACAGAATAGAGTTTTCCATATTTAAGGTGATTCTTGTGTGTCAACACAGATTTATGAAATGAAGAATAACAAAGGGATTTGAAATGCTAAAGATCACCAGAGAATACACTGTTTCTAAGATCAGACTGTGTGAAAATGGGGCCTGCTTAGACAGACAGATTTCATGTGTCAGTATGAGAAAGCACTGGGATGAGTAAACGAAGTTCTGCAGATTACAGAAGATAGCTTGACAGGCAGAAAGAGTTGAAAGTGTTTCTGCAGCTAAATACTTGTATTAAAATGTTATATTAGCTGATAAAATATCATTAAGGTCACATCAGTGAATGTATAAAATTTATTTTTCTAAGGGATCTTAAACACTTTTTCTTTTAATTTGCATGCTTTTAATTTACCCGACTGAGTCTTTCTCCCACAGATCCTGAGAGAAACGTTTCTGACTTCCTGCTTCACACAAGCATCATATCTTGCAACTAAATTGAGGAAAAGGATTGGATTGGGTTTGGAAGTACCAAGCAAGAAGCAAAAGAGGAAAGGTGTGAATTTTCTGGAACAGTATGAAACAGTATTGTTTTATAAAGTATAGTTGTCTTAAAGGAGTACCTCATGAAATGTAAGACTGTCAAAGCAAATGGCTTCATGTTTTCTTTGTCATCTTAAAAGTCTCAGGAATTTTATTAACTTTTTATTGGGTACACTATGAGTATTTTAAACTTATCTGAAACTTATAAGAAAACTTTCAGTAAGCATAGAATGATGCTTGGCATGCTGGCAAAAGAACAGTCCTTGAGAGAGACAGGAGTAACCTTGGGCAGGTGGTTCTGACTCTTAGATTTTGGCATATATATTAGTATTTAATCATCGTTTTCTCTGAAGAATCTTTTTGGAGTTGCTACTATCACAGTGATAGACAGTACTCCCAACATAGTTCAAGCAGTCAATTCCCTACTTACAAATACATTTTAACTTTATGACCTTAAAAAGCACAGCTTGTTAAAAAGTCGAAAAAGAATGAATTAAAAAAAGGGGGTGACATACAGTGCCCATCACGATGGAGTGAAGGGCATTGCAGGAGCAACAAAACTGCAAAAGAAAATCAACGAACCACTATCCAGAACTTCAGAGATTATATCAACCACCTAGAACTAGGCCAGACTAATCTCTCCCCATCCTGAAGCTCAGGGACATTTGCAGAAGAGGGGGCGGTAAGAGTGTAAGAGCAAAAGCATGGGAGCAGCAATGATTTGCAAGATACTCCACACAAGTTAGGGCCGAAGCAATCATAATTGGACATTGCATGCCCGGCGCAATGTCCAACACACTATTGACCTCACAAAGTCTAGCATCTGCTAAAGGCACCAAGATCCTTGGAGGCAAGGGATTGACAGCCACAGTAGTGTTCCTATGCTTAAGGGGAACACAGGAAAGGGTTCAGGGAAATGCTACTAGGTCCTTGTACGTCATAGGAGAGGAGGTCCAGAGGAGAGTCAGGCATGCACAAGAAAGGACTCTGGGAATTGGGGCAGGAGGCACGGGGGGATGGGGCGGGAGGGGAGAGGGGAGGGAGAGCAAGGGGGTTCGGGGGGGGGAGGAGGGAGGGAGGGAACTGGTGTACCTATTAAGTTTGTATGAGCTGAAATAATAATAAAAATGTATAAAAAAACCCACACTTAAAATAGAGGTCATTTAACATCAAAACAGCAACAAGAATATAAGCAAATCCCACAGCCTCGAAGCCACATTGGACTGCAGAGTTTTTAAATGTTTTAAATTATCTGTGAACACTTGAAAACTGGTACAGTAAACTCCTGAAAGTATTAGGGGAAAGTGCTACATCAGGAGACACTTGACAGAAATTGGTGGGCTTGGGAGCCCCCTTCTAAAGCATTTCTTATGAACCTGTTGACCTCATTTTCTTCATAAAATTGGTGTGCAGAGTAATTCACTGTTATCAAATACCCCAGACATATTTTTCATCTCGCATTTTCTTCCCTCAGATTGCTTCATTTTGTTTATGCTTTTTGCATGCAAAAGAGTTTTGGGCTCTTTTTTTTCTCTTTAGGATACTTTAGGTTACAGCAAATGTAAGAGTAGGAGGGAAGAATTCCCAAGTGCTCCCTGCCTCCTCCACATACAACTTCTGCCATTATCAACTTGTTTCTCTGGACTAGAATATTTGCTACAACTGGAAGGCCTACACTGACATCATCATCATCTCCCCAAATCCCCAGTCTGCATTAGGGTCCTTGTTGAAATGCATCATTATGTCTCACACAGGGTGTTGTCACTTTTACACCACCAACTACAGAGCTGTCATGTTGTCCAACTAGTCCATGAATTAGTGGTGCCCCACCATGTTTCTTAATTCACGCTGCAATTTTTGAATTAAAGTACTTTGACACATAACTTCACTGGGCTTTAGAGGAGAAGTTTTCTATTTTATCATATACTTCCATCCAGACAACATAAAGTAAATAACTTTGATATACCTTCTAGCATATACCCTCAAAGTGAAAAGATGGTAAAGTAGCCATAATGAAGGGCCTCATAACCTATCCAGAAAACCACTTTTATAGCTATCAAATTGCTGAATTTTTTTGTCTCTGGGAGAAAATATCTAAAAATAAATCATAATTCAGTAATTATTTTATTCATCTATCTTAGCATGTATCATTCTCCACACTGAGCATGTTTGGATTTTGTAATGATAAAAGACAGGTGGGCTTCATAATTTAAATGGGATTAAATTAGAATTGCCACATTCTTTGTTCTAATTTATTATGTAGGTATTGAGATGAATGGAATATCTGACTTACTATGAGATGCCACAAAAGACACCATGATGACTTCAATTAGTCAGCCCTTTGTATGTGTTGTAAGATCAATGTCAATATCACTTTAAAATTAGTCCTGTGAATCTGGGCTGGAAAGATGGATCAATGAAAAGAGAAACTACCCTTATCATGATTGGAGTTCTGGTCCCTAGAACTCACTTAAAAATTGGGCAAGTGTGATATTCACATTTAATTCTGGCACTCTGGAGATGGCGACCAAGAATTCCCAGGGCAAGTTGACAAGCTAGTCTGGTTGATTTGCAAGCTCTCAGTTCAACTGAGAGACTTCATCTTAATGATAAAAATGGACAATTATCAAAGAAGACATGAGAGATGAACTTCAGACCTCCACATCCATACATATAAACATACACTTGCAAATATGGATGTATCCATCCTATATGCAAAAATGTGATCAGATAATAGTTAAAAGCAATCTTAATTTCAAATATTTGGTTGGTAAGTATATATATTCTTAAAGTACAAATGTTGGTGTATCTATTAATCAATGGATAGTAGTAATCCATAGGTACCATGAGTGGAACGTTTATGTTTGATTTTTAATTGACCCTAAGCACATGTAAATCCTAGCTGCAACATTTGCAACCGATAGAGTTAATAAAGCAAAGTATAACAACATCCAGATATTAAAAATGTGCCTTTGAGAAGATTCAGGGTTAATTTAAATAAGTCAAATTTAAATGAGGCATATGCCATTGGTGTAGTGGAAACATTAGTGAGAGAAAGCTTGAACTGACCCCAATTCAGTCAATGTCATTTGATTTCACCTTGGGAAAGTTTCTCAGCCATATGCTCTCCTCGATTAAATGTGACTAGTACTAATCACCTGCGAAGATTTATTGTTAATGAAGAAAGATAATGTTAAGGAATAGTAAAGAAGATATTTCATTTCGCCAAGTATCTGCTTTATCTGGGTCATTGGGACGGGACCATTATGTTGGTCATTAATCCTTTTGACGTCACAGTAGGGTAGGTGCCACTCAATGTGATATTCCGAGAGACTGAGACTCAGAGATAGAGAGTTCGCTCGGGGTGCTTCTCAACACGCATCATCTGGGATTCAGCTTAGAAGAATCTGCCTCCAGTGTCTGCTCTTTCTTGGATCTTGCTGTCCTTACATGGTATCACCTGCCCTACTTCATCTCATGTCCTATATGAACTGTTTCTCTATAGGATTCTCTGATTTTACTGTTTCCTGGGTCTAAAGAAAAGTCTGAAGGTAAAGGCTGACCTGAGTAACTGTCTTGATGGTTGTACAAGGTTAGTTAGTTATAATATGAGTCACTGGGTAGTGTCATCAAACACACTGCCAAGCAATAGAAAACCATCTTGTTTTATCTTTTAGGCTCCAAGGGATGATCTGCGTAAGAAAAAACTTTTCCCACCTGTCTAGTCATGGTGGTGAAATATCTCTGAATGCTTTTTGTCTAAGCTGGGCAAGGGCAGGTGACAGGACCCAGGGAGAGTTAAATGAGACTATCAGAAGAGGGCAGGCACACTCTGTGATCTGCACATAGTGCCAACCAGGAAGCCTGAAAGATAGGGTTGAAAACCTTAGGCTTAGCATCGCAAGTGTTCATGGGTACTGGAATGAAAGAGAAAGCCAGGATGTTGACTTTCAGCATAACCCCCAGGACCTCAGGTCCCACCACCAACCTGGATTCCTGGGAGTGACTCCTGGGAGACAGGACAGCAGAGCGGCAGCTAGGAGAGTGTGGTTCAGCGCCCCTCATGGCTGCTGGAGAGGACCACACCCACCACAAAGGCGTTACAAACACCAGCGGATTGGGAGCAGAAGCAAGAATGGTGAGGTGAGAAAAACAAAACCAAACAAGTTTTAGTATCACTTAACAAGACATACAGATTTAGAGCATGCTGTGTTTTGAAAAACCATAGTTAAATAATCAGGTTTGTACCTTTTCTGTTTTAGTTCAGAAAAGTTAAATCCAAAGCCTAGGGACGTTTGTTCAAGTGCCGTCTGACTTGGATCATGATGGATCTATGATTCTGCTTGGGCATCATGTTCTTCTTCACTTTGTAGATAAACCCACTTTGTGTTTTTCCAACTTAAATATTTAAGAAAGAATAGCAAAGACTCAGATTTCCTTACATTTTTTCTTCTAACTTCCTTGAATGCTTTATAATTAATGTTTCTATAGAACATGCATGTGTGAAGCATGTTACAGTCCCTTTGTGACAAAAAATAATGATATATTATTTTGAATTCCAAAATTTAAATAATTAACTAGGAACATTAAGATCTGGCTATAGATAAATATTTACCTAAGCTAACACTAAAATTAACACAGTAGGTGAAATTTTTTAATCTTATTTTCTCATATTCTGATAAATAAATAGAATACGGTAAAATTTTACTGTGTGAGTGAAGATACCAGAGATATATCCATGATATCTGAACAGGAAAACTCTAGTATTAGGCAAAGAAAAAAAATATACAAAGGGTGAATCATCTGTGATTGCATAGGATGTGTAAATGAGCAACCATTTGTGGTCACATAAGAGTTATTCTAAGGATTCACTAAGGTTTACACAATTCCTCAAAAGAATTGCATGATTTCTTTAGATTTACTGTAGAAAAATCATAAACATTGATAACATTACACATGACATCCTTTTTCCAGTTTCTGTTTTTGCTTATGACTCATGAAAAGCATAGTTTATAAGTGTCTGATTTATATTTGGTGAGCATAATAACTTCATTTATTAGGTCTAAAAATAACATGTAGAGAATATTTTGGTTTGGCTATGTGGATGATTAAATAAACTAAAAATAGTTCTTTCCCAAATACTTTTTTTTCTTTTTTTTAAATGTCAGATTTGTATATTAACTAAAATCATCAGATTATGTAAATATTCTTGAAGTTGTGTGCTATGTTAATGTTTGCTGTACATTTGTGTACATACTGTTTATTTGGTTAAGGAACTGCTAGAAATGTATTAATTTTCTAGTGGTTTTATCCTATTAATTGTAACAGGTTTTTATGTTTCATAAAATATCTTTTTGGTTTCATCAAGATATCCATGTTTTCCACACTAAGATTATTATTTTGATTGACTTTATAAATTTTTATTTCATTAAGGTAGCATTGAAGGTATTTCTTTTTCTATTTCTACACAGAATTTGTGTTCTGTTAAAAATCACCCTTCCATTAAAAGTTTGGCACAACTACCTGGCAAAGTCATCAGGGACATTAACTTTTCTGCTAAAAATCTTTGATCACAGTCCAGAAGTTTAATGATTTGATCGGTTTACATTTCTCCAGTTAATTTGGTAGGCTATGCTTTCACTCAAACTTACTCATTTTATCAAAATCTTATCTTCACATGTGGAGGTAACCTTTTAGAATGTTGTAATTTTGTTGGTATTGTCTGTAGTAGTGTTTATTTTTTCTGAAATTCCTACAATACTTGTGTTACTTCCATTGTTGCTAATAAGAATCTGACTTGTTATGCTCTGTAGCCTCTAATATTATACATTTTTTTCTCTCAAAGTGGTTTTGAATCTGTGCATTTGTGAGTGTATCATTTCTATCATCTTACAATTATAGCCACTTTTCATAATTTTTATGATTTTTTGGACTATGTACATTCAAAATTTCAGTTTTAAGATTTATATGTATGATGAATTTTGTTTATCTTTTCCCCATTGATTTTTAGGTGGGAGACATTTCAACTATATGCCATTATTCTGTATGAAAAGAACCTTTGGTCTATGTGTGAAAATGTTTTATAATCTAATGTGAATGATCAGTTTTGATAAATCTTATAAGAATTCTGTAGTTTGAAATAGTAATACTCTGCAATATACATTGAGCTGGTTCTTTTCATACCTCCTAAGTTCAGATTGATTTCTTTGTATAATTGCTTCCTATAGTTCACTCCATTTTACCATGTCAATTTCTATGCATTTCATTAGGGGAATACTAACTGTATTGCTATCATACATGCAATCATTTTTGATACCTTAGAGCACAATCAATATTGTTTGTACATTCAATATTGAACAAGATTTACTAAATGTTTAAAACTTTTTCTACCCTTTTCAGATTTAATGCAGAAGTTTTGCTTGAAGCAAATCTTCTATAGTTTTATTTTGTGAGAAATAATGCTCTCAGTTTTTGTTTGTATGAAAATACCTTGATTTATTCTTGCAGGGTATTATCACTGTGTTGAGAATTCTAAACTAGAAGTTACTTTTTCTGTGACACATTGTCCTGTAGTCCTTGTGAGAAGTCAGCTGTCAAGCCGATGATTTCTTTGAAGAGGATGCATCTTTTTTGCTCTGTTTCATTTAAGACCTCTTTCAGGTTTTGTTAGCAAGATGCTAATTAGTTGATGATCGCTTATGATATTTATTATCTGATTTTCTGTTCTTATGTAAGTTTGAAATATTTTATCATCAGTTTTAATCATTCTCACCCAGAAGATTGACATGTGAGTTTGTTGTATTTCTAGAACTAAAACTCACGGGCATGTCACAGTCACTTGGTAGGTAGAGTTGGGGAAGAATATAGTCAGAATGAACAATCAGTGCAATGAGCTTCAAGGTTGAGAAAAATGCACACAGTATACAAGTGACCCAATAATATTTATGAACAGAGAAACCTGAAGTGGGAACTAGACTGTTGGCTGAAATCTTTTCAGAAGCAATTAGTAGTTGGACAGGCAAGGAAATAAATAATTATCTGGCCAAATGACATATAATTATCTAGTCACTTCATAGCATAGCAACAGACTATAACAAAAACACTAATATCAATATTAATAATAGTTTTTATAGTTTAATATTATGTATATTATATTTCTATGATTAGAAATACTTAAAACCACAAATACTTGATCTTTAGATTTTTTTTATTTTTGGAATATTTGCACATACAGAATGACATGTTTTAGGTAAAGACCCAAATCTTTTACTTTACAAATTTACTTTTACTTTACAAATTACCTTACAGATAATATTTATACTCAGCCTGAAGCAAACTATTTATCAGATATTATATTTTTGTTCTTTGAGACTGTCGTACATAAATATCAAGAACTTATATCCTTTCTTTTTTTTTAATTTGTTTTTTATTATTTAATTGTGCGTGTATGTGTGTGCGCGTATGTATGCATGTATGTGTATGTATGTGTGTGTGTAGAACCACAGACGAATTCCGGAACCACCATGGACGCCTCCACCTCCTCTTTGTTTACTCTTCCCGGGGATTCACAGGCTCTGCCCTACCAGGACCAGAAACGCAGGCCGCTCTTGCTTCCGCCCAGTGTCTATACGAGGGGTCTAGGATCCGAACTCAGGACCTTCCGCTTGCAAGGCAGAGGCTTAACCCCTGAGCCACCTCTCCAACCCCAAGAACTTACGTCCTTTCATCTCTTGCTACCCAAGCCCTTCTCCTCTTCCTCCCCTTCCAATCCCACTGCATACATTCTCCTTTCCAGCCCTCCCACTTTCATGTATTATGTGTGACCTATTGGGATTCATCTGGGATGGCTGTACTGACCAGTGCCTGACTACTTACTGAGACATGGATGACGTATCAGTGGGTAAATCATTGAGGAAAGTAGCACCCATTCTCTTGTCTGAAATTAACCTTCATTACTCTCTCAGAATGATGTAGTGTCTCTTGAGATCTTCCCCCTGAAGGGACTCTTACACAGCATTTTTTTCATGTGTTGTGTTCTGATTGTCACTGCCATTTGAATTCAGGTGTGGAATGTTTCCTTTGCTTTGGATTCTTAAGTACTTTAAATTTTTTTTATTTTTTTTGTGTGTGCATGTGTGTGAAAGAGAGAGAGAGAAGGAAAGAGAGAGAGCACTGTGTGTCCCTTTGAGGACAAAGGGTAACTCCTGGAATCATCCTGGATTGCTTCTACCTCCTTCTTGCTTTGCTCTGGGATTTCCCAGGCTCTGCCTACCAGCGCGAGAAGTGCAGACCACCTCTGTTTCTGCCTGGCATTTTTACATGGTACCTGAAATCTGATTTCAGGGCTTTCTGCTTGTAAGATAAAGTCTTAACCACTGGGCCATCTCACCAGCCCAATTCTTAAGTACTTTGAACTTAAAATTTTTAAATTTAGGAACACTTAACTAATAGCCACTTTTCAAAAGCTTAATAAGTCCATCTTTATTTAAAAGAAAGATGATCGCTGAAATAATCCTACAGCTTACACTTTTAAATATGTACCCAATTTCAAATCATTTGCTGAACTGTACCTCAAAAACAAACAACTAACAGAATACGCATCTTGATTTTAGCTTTAAGAAAGCATACTTTGCTTATGCATGCAGCACGCAATCGCAATCTAGCACTAGACAGACATAGAGAGAAAGTATATAATATATAAAAAAATCCCAAGTAGAGAAAACACAGTTTATGCATTAAATGATCATCTTACTAAAGCCAATTTTTTGAATTATTTGATCTTTCATTTATGAATTTATTTATTTATTTATTTTTCCCCAATCATACAAGCTCAATATGTACCCTGTTCTCTCCTTCCCTCCACTCTTCCCCAGTCCCCCTTGTACCCTCCCTTCCTTTTCTCCTTCCTTTCACCCCCTCCCTCTCCTTCCCCCAGTGCCTCCCCCTTCTCCCAAAGAATAGAGCATTCTTTTGTGTGAATGCCAAACTTCCCTGTGAGTCCTCCACTCTAATGAGGTATAAAGACTCAGTGGCATAGTCCAGAGCTCTTTCTTAGGCTCGCCTTTAGTACGGGAACACTATTGTGACTGTTAATCCCTTGCCTCTAAGAATCCTAGTGCCTGTGATCCATGCTAGACTTTGGTGGGTTGTTGACATGTCAGTCATTGTTTAAAGCCTAATTTTTGTTAAAAATTTAGCATAGCACACTCCTTCATCATTCAGTATGTAGTTTTAATTTTGTAGCAGGAGCTCAGTTAGACGTTTTGCATCCAGAATACAGAGAACAGGAGTCCCACTCCCTGGTGGGTCTGAGTGGCTTTCCCCACAAGCATATCTGCACTGACAGAAGTTGCAGAGTTGCAAAGAAGGAAGTAGAGTGGTATTTCTATGATACCTCCTTAATTTTGTCTTAAAGCAAAGTGAAAGAATCAGGCTTAGGAATGCAATGTAAAAATGGAGACAAGAGTGAAATGTCCCCAATTCTCACCTGCTTTCACTGAATCAAAAATATATGATTGAATCTATAAATCAGATTCTGTAAATCAGAAGTGGCAGGGCCCTGTATTTCCAGCTTTGGAAGGCGGAGCCTGTGAAATCCCAGAGCAAAGCAAAAAGGAGGTAGAAGCAATCCAGGACAATTCTTAAAGTCATCCTTTGACCTCCACAGATATATACAGTGCCCTTTCTCTCTCTCTCTCTGTCTCTCTGTCTCTCTCTCTCTCTCTCACATACACACATATATAGAGGTAAATTAAATCACTCCAAACACACACAAAGAGGTGCATTAAATCACTCCAAACATTCTCAAGTTGTAAACAATTTTAGGTGGATGCTATGGACGCTTCTCTTTCTACATGTGAAAAAAAATTCATTTAAATAAAATAATGAAACATTTCACATCAGAAGATGAAATAATATTGCTAACATGTATTTTATGCAGCACATGCATAAACCAATGTAAAAGTAAAACTTCTTATTTAACCCAAATAATGTAGTTATTTTTCTTCTCTGTGTGCAAGTTTATTCCTAATGTTATGTGTATTTAGTAGGTGCAGCTAGGTATTATAAGATGTTCAACTGCAGTTTTCTTTGCCAGTTATACTCAGTTATTACAGGTTCACTGGCACAGTTTCTTTGTGGTATTCATAACCCAATCCATCTTCTTTCAGACAATGAAGTCAAGGACGTGAAATAGTTTCCAAACTTCCAGTTTGTCTGCAGACTAGAAATTAATACCCTTTCCTTTCATTCAGCAGAGGCCTTTTCTAAGAAAAATAAACTGGTAGTGTCAGAATGCTTTGCTTTTCAAAGGTAGATGGATAATGAGAGTAAAATAAGGATGGCACAGATTCTTATGCGCTGTGACCCAGGTATAGCTATTTATAGAAACTCAAGTATTAGGTCCTGTGTGAATCATAACAGCAGAAGAACACAGCACTCTAAAAGACCCCAAAATACATATAAAACATAAAGGCCTATTTTAGGATTTGTAACTTGACAGATTTTCAGACAGCCAAGGTTCAGAAAGCTTGAGTTTTTCCTGGAATTGGCATTTCATCTTCTCCAGAAAGAGCACACCACGGAATTTTTCCCAGGCTGAGCAGAAGAGTGTCCTAATTATAAGGACGTTTCACCCATCAGCACAGCAGGTTTATGCTGTTGCCACATTAGACACCACTGGGCAAAGTGAACTGACTAGAAACTGAGCAAATCCAGTTAGAGACGTTATATAAAGAGCCTTCCCAAGTGTTTAGTACCTTAGAAGCATT
This sequence comes from Typhlomys cinereus, assembly GCA_023101885.1. NCBI lineage: Eukaryota > Metazoa > Chordata > Mammalia > Rodentia > Platacanthomyidae > Typhlomys > Typhlomys cinereus. Next base: position 2,448,926 of record JALPQD010000201.1, read on the forward strand.
GCTCAATTATTTATAAAATCTGCGACAGCGCAAAAACCTAGTTTTGAGAGAAACCCCACAAAGTTCATATTTATTGGAAATTAGAGTTACACACAGGCAGTGGAACTTCCAAGGGGCTGAGGCAAAGGTGAAAACCTCAGAATCTAGGAGTCCTTCATTGTAGTTCTGGGAGATAACACAGCAGGTGGGTGGGAGTTTATTAGCCAGTTTACAGGCAAAGTGGAACTGAATGTATCCTACATAGAATAACATCGTGGTAAGAAATGTCTTCTCTTGTGAAGGATTCAAACCAAGATGTGCAACTAAAACTCTTTTATGAGCCGAAGTTTAGTTTCATAAGTTCTATAACGTCCTGAAGTTCTGACACATTATGCATTAAATGAAACCACAATCCTATTGTGAGAACTAGAAGTAGGGACTGCACAGTTTGATTCCCTAGTGTTCCACAAAGACCTGTGTGTTTGTGTATTTTGTCCCCAGTGAGGAGCATGCAGGAGGTGGCACATGGAATGAGTTTTCAGATTACGGAGGTTCATCCTTGAACTAGATGATAGAGCACTGGTCTCTTCCTGGTTCTGAGCTATGCAATTTTACTCTGCACACCACATGTTTCTGCTATGTTATGATCATACAGCCTCAAAGCAGTGGGACCAGCTGACCATGAAATTCTTTCAATTTTGGACTGTAGTGATCTTTTCCTTCTCAAACGTTGGCTGTGTCCTATAATGTATAACAGTCAAAGAAAGCTGACTGATACAGGAGCTACAAGGGAACTTTCTTTACCTCAGAATCCCTGATGATCAGGGAAATGCAAATCAAAACCTCCCTGAGATGGCATCTCACTTCCGTCAGGATGGCAAAAATCCACAATACAAACAATACCAAATGCTGGAGGGAATATGGAGAAAAGGGAACTCTCCTACATTGCTGGTGGGAATGCAGGCTTACACAACCACTCTGGCGAGCCATCTGGCAATTCTTAAAAAAGTTAAAGATTGAAATGCCATATGACCCTGCTATTCCACTATTGGGAATAATCCCCAGCAAATAATACAGCAAAAATTAACCTTGATAGCACAAGCACGACCATGTTATAGCAGCACTGTTTACAATAGCAAAATCATGGAATTGACCCAAATGCCCACTAGTTGACGAGTGGATAAGGAAAATGTGGTACATTTATACAATGGAATACTACTTAGCCATCAAAAATGATAAATAATGAAATTTGCTGGGAAATGGATGGAATTAGAAAAAATTATATTGAGTGAAGTATCCCAGACACAGAAAATTAAGCGCCGTATGTACTCCCTAATAGGTGGACCCTAGTACCAAACCCACTTAGTGATACACTCAAAGATAAATCTCTGTAATACCTACAGTAATTGCAAAGATTATAAGCAGGGAGGGAAGGGGAAGAAGGGCCCTGCCAGAAACAAGCAGAGAGAGGATCATGCTACAGCAGAGAAAATAAGCCACCATCAAGGACTGCAAGTAAGTAATGAGACATCTGGTTGGGCTCGCAGACTCTCCTTACTGGTCACTTGCATCTGATGGGGTATGATCTCACCAGAAAGGGAGGGCATAGAGTCTGGCAGATAGAAGGTAACCATCCTGCAAATAGGAGACTGACTCCCCCCTCAGCAGTCTCTTACTCTTATTCCATCTACATTTGAATCTATTCTTATAATGAGACTCTATTTTAACAGCATTTTTATCTCTGGCCAGGGGGTGATATCCAATACCCATCAGGATGGAGCTAAGGCGTGGTACAGAAATAGCAAAACGGAAAAAAAAATCAACAAACCATAATTTGGAAAATCAGAGACTCTACATCAACCACCTGGAACCAGACCAGCCTACTGTCTCCCCATTCTAAAGCTCAGGGAAATTTGCAGAAGAGGGGGCAGTAAGATTATAAGAGTCTAAAGATGGGGAGGAGCAATGATATGCAAGATACTCCATACAAGTTAGGGCCGAAGTGATCATAATAGGACTTTGCATGACCTGCGCAATTACCAACATATCATTGAACCCCCAAAGTCTAGCATGGATCACAGACAATAAGGTCTTTAGAGGTAAGGGATTAGCAGCCACAATAGTGTTCCTATACTAAAGAGGAACACAAAAAAAGAGCTCTAGGCAATGCCACTGAGTCTTTACATCTCATCAGAGAGGAGGATGCTCCAGGGATGGGGGATGAGCACTGGGAGAAAGGGAGGGAGGGGGAGAAAGAAAAAGGAAAAGGGGGAGGCAGCAAGGAGATCCAGGGAGGGGTAGGAGGGAGGGAGGGGAATGGGGGTATTTATCAACTTTGTATGAGTGGAGGAAATAAATAAAGAATCCCTGATGGTGTGTGTGTGTGTATGTGTGCACGTGTGCATACGCTGTGGCTCTGTTCTTCTACTGTACATGTATAGCTTGAACCACAACTCCATATTTAAGTCAGATATATCTCCAAGCTTTTCATTTTTTAAGGTAAAATCTCCTAGAAATTTCACAGCATTTGATACTTCCAGAATCATTTTTATCAAAATGTGATTTCTGTCTAACATTTTCCCCTCTCGGGTTTATTAAATACCTGGTAAGCACATACAAAGAAAGAACACAATCCTTTCAAGCAATCTCAAAATCATGTATAAAATCTGTATGGCCCTTCTTTTATTCATTCAACAAGTGATTGTAGGAATCATGCATTAATCATGCTTTATATAAAGTGCTCAAAATATAGTAATGAGTAAAGTGACCCAAACTTTTACCCTTCATGAGGTTATGTGGTAGTGTATAAGACAAAACAAAAAGCAATACATACGAATAACATAGGCATGAAAGAAGACAAATGAAATATTTTCACATGATTTGCTCAATGTCTTTTGCACAGAATACTGAGAACAGCTTTGGAAACATTCAGATGTACATTCAGGGTATTCAACTCACAGGTTAGGACAGAGAACTTGTCTTGAACTTGGATATGCCAATACTGTGTCTTGATTTTTTTCCCTTCCATTAGACAGAAAATTCTCTATTCAGCTCAAAAGTGCATCAAATGGTTCCAAAGTGTTGTGCATTGAATATCAGGGAAACAAAACATTAAAATATCTGAGATTAAGCATCTTCTTGAATATTTAAGGTCTATTCACTCCTGGCTTCAAATAAAGCAAAATTAAACGAAAAGAAAACACACACACACACACACACACACACACACACACACACACACACACACACATACACACACACACACATACGGACACAGTTGATGAGACTGAGATAAAACACTTGGATAATTATCAGTATAAAGTATGACACCTGATACTTTCCTTTCATATACTTTAAACGGAGATTGTATTCACAGGAATTCTGCATCCATTTGCTCCACTGCAAATGCTTTTCTTACTTTGAACTCTCTGCCCAGGGATGAGGGAACGAGTGTGAAAGAAGTCTAAAGGACAGCATGTGAGTGTGAATATTTTACATTTGCTATGGAACCCTCCTTGGGAGCCTTAAGCAGAAGGAACGACAGACCCTAAAATAGTTTCACAGATTATTCAAATGGCCACAGAAGCAAAGCTTTGTTTAAACATTAATTTGTGACTTTAAAGACATTTTATTGTTATCATTTTATATTTATATCTATCCACTAAAGGTTGAATAACTTTGATATGTGTTTTAGAATATATCCTTAAAATAAAAAAGTAGTAAAGCAGCATCATTTATATCATTATCAAAGTCAAGAATTTGCAAAGTACTATTTTAGTTTGTATATAAAAGAAATACATATATATATATAATGAGTATACATAAAATTTCTTAAAAATATTTCAGATTGAGCTGGAGAGATGGCTCAAGGGTTAAGATTCTGTCTCATAAGCAGAAGATCCTGAGTTTGGATCCCAAGTCCCATGTAAAAGTGTCAGGTGGAAATGGCAGCAGCCTGCCCTTTTGGCTCTGGTTTGCAGAACTTGGGAAATCTCAGAGCAAAACCAGGAGGTAGAAACAATCCAGGATGATTCCTGAAGTTACCCTTGGGCCTCCACAGAGACACATGGTGCCCCCTCTCTCTCTCACACACACAAACACACACAAAGTGAATGAATGAATGAATAAATGACTTTAAAAAAAACAGTATTTCAGATAGAGTTACTCATGAGTTTCTCACATAGAGGCCAAAAATGCACTTAAAAGCTTTTTCCAAAACTTTTCACTCATCACTTCCTGTTTTGTGCTATTTTAGTGTCTTCATTTTTTTAAGTTAAATTCCCTGGTCCTTGGGGGCCAGGACTGGATGTGTCATCTGGAGCTGAGGCATCCCCCGTCTTCTGTTTCCTGCTGACCATCAACTATGGCTAAGCAAAGCCTCTGGCTACAGGTTGCAAACTACACAATATCTGGAAGTTTTTTTTTTTTTTAGCTTTAAAAGAACATTTATTAATCTTTATATTTACAACTTACACATTAAATTATTTACCAGTTTACCACCAACAGTTTGTTTAAGAGAAGCTTCAGTTGTCATTTATCACTTTTGTTTTTGATGGAAGAGAATTCCAGGTTATCTCCTCAACTCGGACACTTGGACATCTATGTTTTACATTTTCTTTTTCAGGAATTTTGAATCCAGTCATCTGGCTCTCTTATGATTTGTGTGTGTGTGCGTATGCATGTGCGTGTGCACATGTGTGTGTGTGTCTCTCTCAATGTGTAGTTAGGCTGACAAATCTGGAGGTTTCATGTTAGTATCCGCATCTGACAGCAGATATGCGGTACTTGTCTTTCTGAGACGGAGCTACCTCACTCAGTATAATTTTTTTCCAGCTCCTTCCATTGATTTGCGAATTTCATGATTTCATGTCTTAATGGCTAAATCATATTCCATTGTGTACTACATTTTCATTATCCGTTCATCAGTTGATATATTTTAAAAGGGGGCCTGCCAGAAAGCAAGACATGGAGTTTTAATTAGAGTAGCTTATTTGATAAGCGCAGTTACTTAGCCTGCTGCAGAATGCACAAGACCAAAGAGAAAGATGCCAGGGGCCAAGTGTGTCAAATTTCACGTAGCTAATTATGATGGATACACTGGCAGAAGGTCAGGAAGTCTGTGACGGAATGAACAGCACTGTTACGCACTCATTTCTCCCATGACTGTGTTCCAAGCAGAGGATGTGGGAGAATGGAATAATTATCTAGGGAATTTAATCAGCACAACTCTTAACCACATAGCCAAACAGCCCTCGCTGCCTGTCCGAAGAGCCCACTAATCACATTCCCGGTCTGCTTTCCTGAACTCAGGAGGGCATGCGAATTTAAAGAAAAAAAAAAAACAATACATGTAAGATAATTATGATTGGAACCTACATCACATCTTCCTTTTGGAGGGGTGTTATCCCTTAGAATCGTCCAAGAGCTGTATCCACCAGCCCCTGGATGCAGGTCAGCAATGCAGAGAAGCAGAGGGAAGCCTCAAGCTACAGATAAAGAAAGACAGGAGTTAGCAATCTGTGCTGCCAAATTCTCTGGCCAATTTCACACAGTGAACCAAGGCTTGTGAACAATAGGAAAAGGTACCAAAAGATTTAAAATTCAGTAAGATTAGAGTAGTGAATAGAAAAAGGAGAGAGAGAGAGAGAGAGAGAGAGAGAGAGAGAGAGAGAGAGAGAGAGAGAGAGAGAGAGAAAGAGAGAGAGAAGAGAGAGAGAAAGAGAGAGAGACAGAGAGAGAGAGAGAGAGAGAAGAGAGAGAGGGAGGGAGAGAGAGAGACTCTTATTTTATTGAGAGGTCTCATCTCTATGATACTCCCAAGTGAGATTCATATTCTCACTCCAGACCTGCCCAGAACTTCAACAACAAACTGGCCACTGAATGATTGTGCACATGTTCTCTGCTTCTATCTGCAACGTATCTTATTTCCACACGATCCGCTTTTCCCTAGGAGTGTTGAGTTCACATTTTGTGTCAAAACTTGAAATCATCCAAAGAAAATTTGGATTCACCCTTGAATCTGGTCCTCCTAGCCCCAACTATCTCAATCATTTATAGACACCTCCTGCTTTTACTTCTATATATGTCTGTCATTATGATCAGAAGAATTTTGTTTCCCAGTGTTGGGGATTGAACCCTGGACCTTGCTCCTGCTACATAAGTGATCTACCTCTGAGTTACATGCCAAGTTTCAGAAGATATTTTTTAATACCCTAAGTAGGAGTTATAGCTCATGTGTTTGGTAACTGGGTTATGTAGAGGAAATCCTTTTTCTCATACTTTATGGTCTGAAGTAGTCCCAGGTCTCCCAGACACTGAGATATTGAACAATATAACCTAGGGAAATGAGCGTATATTCTGATTTAAGATTCTTGGTCACATTTCATCAGCATGACCAGAGAGTTCATACCAACATCAGAAACTGCCCACCCCTTATCTATAGTCAGAGCTAAGAGAGAGGCATACTTCTCTCTTGCCAGTACATCTGTATACCAACCAGCTCACTGTATGTCTTATCCACCTGCTCAGGGGATCATCTGTAGCCTGGCGCTTGCCACATCAAATTCATACAAAGACCCACAGGTTTGCTAAGAACCTACCCTAATAAATAAGTGCACAAACATGCCAGAAGGCTCAGCCTTCAATTGTCAACATATCCATCTAACACGGAATCACTCTTAGAAAATGCTCTTGATTAAAATGCTTGATTACTTGCTTTGGCCAGTTTTAAGTTCAAGTTTTCATGTCCTTGAACTAAATATGCTGTAAGCACTTGTTTATTAGATTACCAGCATCATGAACAGAAGTGCTGATACATTTTTGTTATTCATATTTTTCCAGAAATCAATACATGAGCAAAATGATGGTATAGAAGAAGAGGTCAATGGAACATGAGAAATGGTTGCTAGTTATTAGGAATTTGTTTTCTCTTAATTTGGACCATTGTTGGTCATCTACTCATATTTTTCCTCTAGGAAACGAGAGCAGTCAATAGTCAGTCTCCTTTCAGGGCTGGGGTTGTCTGACTCCAATAGACCAGGTGAGAGGAAAAAGTAGATCCCAGGACAAGAAACCCTTTGCATGTTTGTTTTTTTTAATAGCTGTGCTCACAAATCCCATAATAAATTGGAGAATATTGTTTAATTTATGAGACATATGATCCTTTGTAGAAAGATCTCTTTGTGAATTAATACTCATTGCCAAAGTATTTAGATCCTTATCCCTGGTTATTTAATGTTGAGTTCTACCTCAATTTGGCCTTAAACAAAACCACAGGTTTGATGTTTTATTAAATTTTATTTGTGCATTCACTAGAATTTGTCAGTTCTTAATGGGAAGAATCTGATGAACTTAATTACTTACTATTAACAGCAACTGTAGGGGTGTGTGGTGCCCATACACTACGTATTGCAGCATTAACTTGACTTTGAAAGGTAAGAGGTGAGAAGACTACAAAGGTGATAGGGAAGTGAGCCCTGCTGAAAGAAAATGCCATGTGGAGATGGAAAGAATGACTTTTTTTGTATCTTCAGAATCTGAATCACTGGATCACTGGGTTCGAGCTCCCAGATGAAACAGACCTCCCTGCCCCATTTCTAAGGTGGGCAAAAGGCAGATGAACGCCAGTGAACATCTGGGTATCAGAAGCAACAATGATGTGAGTGGGTTCCAGACATGAGACTATGACTTAACAGTAGGCTTCAGATGTATGCATGAACTTAGGGAAAGAAAGAAACTCCTTTTTTTTTTTATCATTGTAAAGAGTGAGTGCTTCGAGAACACAAAGAAAAAGTGATTGTTCAATTTTTAGTAAATAGTAAGGGAAACCCTTGATATTTTTGGTGCAGCTTAGTGACCCATCCCTACTGTGCAATGTCAAATCCTCTCTTCTCTGTGATGTCTGTTTCCCTTGAATGATGGAAAGAAGGTAGCACACAGACTGCTGTGCATATCTACAAAAGGCACAGAAGGTCACCATGAGAGTCTATCCATGTGGGCAGCACTGCCACCCTTCTTACTGCATGCAGCGAGAAACTGGCAATATCCTAGCCAACACCACAAAGAAGACTCTTCCTGGCTAACTTCTCCACCTTTCTGAAATATGGTCAAACTCCTGGGGTCTGTTTCCAGTTACCCTTGTGTGTCTTGCAGCTCAGAAGAGATACCTTTGACTTGCGCTCTTAATGACAGTTGGCACTTGTTGCTCTACTGCTGTGCCTATCTCTGCCTTCAAGTGTGAGCCCTTGAAGCTTTAATAGGTGGCAATCATGGCTTCTGTCTACAGAGCACCTATGATGTGTCAGGCACTGGGTTACATCCTTTATGTGCAGCGTGGCAACCAGGGTTTCCAAAACATCTAACTACCTAGTTTATTGTCTTAGGATATAGATCTACTGTTTCCCAAGGCTTGATGGATTCTATCCCTCAACTTTCAGAAAGTCTCCTTCTCTTGTTTCTGGAATTTTTCAGTCATCCACCTGGTGTCGTGTGAACATCTTGGGGGTGCATGCGTCCTTGCCCAATGGCTTTTCTACCTTTTGTATCTGGACTTCTAGCTTCTACTAGATCACTCTGCCTTGAAAGACCTTCCTTGGCTCTTCCACATAAGTTTTTATTCATAGTTGAAGGCTCTCAAAGATAATTCATTCATCTTCAGATGATGGTCATGAAAATAAAAAGACTTTTTAAGCCAATGCTGTAATTCCTGGATTAAATCTAGTAAACTCGGTCACTGAAAATGGTCCCCCAAAGATCACATGTCCATGCTATTTATGAACTAGTCCAGACAGTTACAAGATTGAACAGAAAAGCGAAAGTATTTTGCATGAAGGAACTAACTGTTCAACAATTAGTCTCCAGTGAGAATCTCTCCTGTTTATTCTAAGCTTCCCTCTGTGCCCATCAAATCAATACCTTTAGGGTTAAAAGGTTGTGACTTTTATTTAATGAAATGGTGATCAATTTAAATGACAAACCTTAGCGGAAGATAAGAGATCTCAGAAGGGAGAGGGGAATGATGGAGGAAATCTCTTTAATTACCTGTCAACCTGCAGTTCATGTCCATCAGTGTCTGGCAGAGTGAGAACAGATAATATCAAAAGAAGTCAAACTGGTGGAGACTGATGACAGACACTTCATGCCAGAGACAGATCTGAGAGTCAAACTGGCTGCCTGCACATACTTACAGAACTGATAAAGTTCTGGTGCTGTGTATAAATGATATATTAGCATACAGTTTGGAGAAAATGATGATCTATCACCTCAATTACACCCATCTTATTATTTGTTCATTATAAAATTTTACAATTATGTAAAAGGAATTTTATTATTTAGACAGATACATTCCCACTCAAAAATCCCAATTTTGCACACTATTTAACCTGATTCTCAGGTTTTGTGGTGAACTTGCTTTTTAGTGTCTGCAAGATCCTAGAAGGCTGAAGACCACACTGATGTCACTAGGCTTCATCTTTTCCTTTCACTTCTATGTTGAGTTTTGACCGATTCCAATCATATATCCAAGTTCCACGTGTTCTTCCTATTTAAAACTTGAGTTACATCTCTACATTTCTGCCTCTTTCTTTCTGTATGCTCTTATCCATCCTCCAGGAAGTAACTTGGACATAAGAGAAACATCTGGGGAAGTATAATCAGGAATACACATCTGTGTGTTATAAATACACATTCATCCCCCATGTGAAGGACTATGACCCACAGGGCTAAGAATTATTGAGTTTGCAATAATAGTTTATGTAAGTACATTCTATGGATATCAACCCGTCTCATATACATTTCTTTAATAGTGGCCCATGTGCTAGGACTGAAGCTCATTTGTTAAATGATGAGAATCCTGAGAAGTCACCACATTCCTTCCCCTTTGCAAGAGAGGAAGAACAAAGACAAGATGCCAGGTCTGGACACGGACCTGTTGATAATCACACAAATGAGGTGAATGTACCTTCTACGTGGTTATTTTTGAAGTACTATTGATTTATTTAGAACAAAGAATAAAGTAAAATGAAAATACTGAGGTTATGAGTCACTGATGAGCGCAGCACATGGGCCCCAGAATTCTTTGGGGGGGGGAAGAAAGACTTGAAGTGGTTCTGTATTTATTTTTACCTGAATTTTATTTTTGGTTTGTGTGATCTAGATTAATTTTTTCATTTCTTTATCTGAATAAATTAAGTGCAAGAACTGGCTACTTAAACTGAAAATGAATCCTAGTCATAGGCATATGTTATCAAAAGTCATTTCTTATATGCTTTCTACACTCTTAGCTCAAAACTGAAGTTTTGGGGACAAAATTAACATACCACTTAACATATGTTCATTCTGAAGTAGCAAATTATTATTCTCTTAGTTACTTTGGAAGTAATAGTTCATATTTTAATGTTCTCATTATTTTATTTAAACAACTGTTTTATGGCTAACATGTCAATAAACCCCTAAAGTCTAGCATGGATCACAGGGGAGAAAGCTCCAGGCAGTAGGATCCTTAAAGGCAAGGGATTAACAGACATAATAGAGTTCCCATACTAATAGGGAGCCCAAGAAGGGACTACAGGCTATGTTACTGAGTCCTGAACCCTTACTAAGGTGGAGGACTTGGAGGGAGGTTTGGCGTTCACACAAAAGGATGCTCCAGGGGATGGGAGAGAGAAAGGGGAAGGTTAGGAAAGGGGGAAGGAAGGAGGGGTGGGTGAAAGGAAGGGGAGAAGGGGGTAGGGGAGGAGGGAGAGAGAGGATGGGGGTACCTGTTAAGCTTGTATGATTAGGAAAAAAATAAAATGTGGGAGAAAAAATAAACAACTATTTTAATAAAAAGAAAGAAATACACTAAAATATAACATGTACAAAATGTAAAAGGTATTTTAGGCATTAATACCCTTGATATTCATTATGTGGATTTATATATATTTGAAGATGTATGTCTTATTATGTTTACTGAATCATTACAAAATTTATTCCATATCATTTTAGTGTTCATCCCAAAGCAGAGTATTGTCCTAGATGTCAGGAGCAAGTGTCCTACAAAAACAATGCTGATGGCTAACTCTTCAGTCTTCCTTTTATTTACATTAGCATGTTATGAAAGCCAGTGTTCAGTCACACTACTTACGGTGCAGGAAGAAGTCATTTAAATGTAGAGTTTTTGGACTCATTATCATTGATTTTCATGGGGGCGGGCATAATTTGTGATAGCTAATAAAATAATAAAGTAGAAGTCAAAACACAGGGTTAGGGACAATAGCAATTACAAGAGATCAATAGGATGGTTGGAAAACAGCACATATTCAAGTCTGACAAACTGTATTAATTCTTAAATTGGCATAGATTATAAGCCAGATAACTGCCCCTAAGTAATTAGACTTGGTCAAAGGAACAAGAAAAGTAGTTAATACAAAGCACACTTATTCACATGTTATTTTTAGGGAAAAACTCTCAGGTCAGTTTAAGAGTATGTCTGTTCCTCTGTCTCAAGAAGAAATGGCATTTGGTGTGCAAAGAGGTGATTTAATGTCTGGATGCATAGCCTTTGTTGAGTAGCACAATCATGAATGTTTTATTGATGAGTAATTCCACTGACTATTACTCTTTGTGTTTTCATTGCTTTCCAATGTTGTGCCAAAACCTCCTGCAATTGCCAATTGTCTTCACAGTCGCTTGTGATTCATAGATCCTCTTTTGAGTGTTTTAAAATCAAAATATATCACAGTCACAGGTGTCAACTTGATGGTTGAGGGTTTGAGCTGTGGGTGTATTTGTAAAGAATTGATAGTTGAATAAAACCCACAGCAAGACTGAAAGAGATTATCTAATTGATGGGAAGGCCCAGTCTATGATAGGTGAGGCCAGTCCTTGAGTAGGTGAGTAAGATGGAAGGAAAGTTGGCATCCTTTGGTATACTTGGAACAGCCAGAAGGGATAGTTCCTCTCAACAGTCCCACGGATGTGATGCAACCCTTGGTATTAGTGTGCCAAGTTGGACAAGGAAGTGTAACTGTACAATCATAATCAAGAATAAAATCCCTTGTGCCTTTAAGTAATTTGGTTATGAATTTATCAGTGACAATGTAAACTAACCACTACAACAGGCATTAAAAAATGTGGTAAGTTGAAGAGACTAAACCCAAAAGTCCTCATGGTATCAAGGCATAGATAATCATTTGATCAAATTATGCAGAAAATTTCCCAAATTTAGAGAAAGAAATGGAAAAGTAAAGACAGGAAACTTAGAATCCCAATAAGATTGGTACCAGATAAGACCTCCAACATCTCACAGTCAAGATGTCAAATGCAAAACAAAGAGCAACATTTACAGCTATAAGGAAAAAATAAGTCAAAATGGTGGCAAAGCCAGATGCATCAGGATCACATTGGATCTTTCATGAGTAATTCTAATACCTCAAATAATGAAATGATTTGTTGTAAGTCGTAGAAGTAAATAACTGTCAATCTCCAGCCCCGAGTCTAGAAAGATGGCTCAGGGGTTAAGCCTCTGCCTTGCAGGTGGAAGGTCCTGAGTTCGGATCCTAGATCCCACATATGGATGCCGGGGGAAAGCAGGGGCGGCCTGCATTTCTGGTCCTAGTAGGGCGGAGCCTTGAATCCCAGGGGAGAGTAAACAAGGAGGAGGTGGAGGCAGCCATAGTAGTTCCTGAATTCGTCCGCGGTTCTACACACACACACACACACACACACACACACACACACCACACACACACATGAACACACGCGTACATGCAGAACTGAATAAAAAAAAGATTTCTAGACTCAGCAATAATGTCTTTCAACATTGAAGGAGAAATAAGAATATTTCAAGGCAAGCGTAAGCTAAGACAATTCATAACTACCAAGGCAGATTTGCAGAAAATATTTAAAGGTATACTATACCTAGAGGAAGAAAAACCAAATCCAGTTTTGAGAAAAACAGACTAACAAAGGAAAACGGGAAGTAAATAATCATTTGCAGCAACCAGAAAATCCTTAATATTAATCATAGAACAAGAAAAGAACTAACAATATTCCAATCAATAAGAACAACCACCAAAAACTCCATGGGAAATATTAAACTCATGCCAATATTAACTTTAAGTACAAATGGATTTATCTTACCATTTCAAAATCATGCACTAACTGACTAAATTGCAAAAACAAGATCCAACTATCAGTTTGCTCAGATGCATGTCTCACTGGCAAAGACAGTGAAAGAACAGGTCCACCTACTAAGGAAATAGAAGGTAGAAATAAGTTGGCAAGCTATTCTTGCATTTGACTTCAAAACTAGTCAGAAGAGACAAAGAAGCCACTACATATTAATTAATAGAATAATTCATGAAAAGATAATTGTGGTGATGACAATAATGATACAGATGACCCACAACATAATTGAGTGAGTTTCACTCAGCAGCAATGCAAGGTTGGTTTAAAATATGCAAATTAAATGTAATAGTATATAAATATATATAACAGCAGAAGTACCAGGATCATCTCAGTAGACACAAGAAAAGCATTTGACAAAATTAAAAAGCCCTTTATGATGAAAACCTGAATAAACCAGGAATTAAATGAGCTTACTTCAACAAATAATATTATAAATAAATTATATATATATATATATGATTATATATATATATATGACAGGCCTGTAGTAAACATTGTATTAGAGAAAAAACTGTCCTCTAATATTTGCAATGAAACATAATTTCTAACTGTTAGCCAACCTAGTACACTAAGTCTTAGCTAATAAAAGAAGATATAAAAGTAATACAGATGTGGAAGAAGTCAAATAATCCCTAATTATAGGTAACATGATTCTCCGCAAAAAACCCTAAAGAGACCACCAGAACTCCCAAATAGGATAAATGTTTTCACCGAAGTAGCAAGAGGTGATAACAATATGCAAAACTCAGTAGCTTCCCTACATACCAATAACTCAACTTGAAAGCAATGAGGAAAACTATTTCATTCACAGTATGTTTTAAAGGAAATGTAATAATTGTCTAAAATAAAGTATTTTACATTCTGAAGAAAGAAACTGAAGGAGACACTCCCATGCTTATTAATTGTCCAAATTAGTATTGGGAAAATGGATATATGACTAAGTGTGGTCTACATACATGAAATTAAAGTTCCAATGAAATTCTTCACAGAACTAGGAGAAAACTTATGCTTAAAAAATCATGATGACCTTGATACCAATCAGGATGCAGCCAAGGGCAGTATAGGAAAAGCAAAACTGAAAACAACAGCAAACCATAATTCAGAACATCAAAGAACTTACATTAATCACCTGGAACCAGACCAGCCAAATCTCTCCCCATCCTAAAGCTCAGGGATCCTTGCTGAAGAGGGGGTGGCAAGATTGTAGGAGCCTAAAGATGGCGAGTACCAGCGATATGCAAGATATTCCACACATGTTAGGGCTGTAGCAACCAGGACTGGACTTTGCTTGACTTGCACAATGGCTGATATATCATCGGACCCCCAAATTCTAGCACAGATCACAGGGGAGAAAGCTTCAGCCAGTAGGATTCTTAGAGGTAAGGGATTAAACAGTCATAATAGAGTTCACATGCTAAAAGGAAGCCAAGAAGTGGCCTTCAGCTATGCCACTGAATCCTGAACCCTCACTAGGGTGGAGGACTCAGAGAGAGGTTCAGCGTCCACATAAAGGGATGTTCCAAGGGTTGGGAGAGAGGAAAGGGGAAGCACTGGGAGAGGGGGGGGAAGAGAGGGAGAGGGGTAAAAGGAGGGGGGAGAAGGGGGGGAAGGGGGAGAGGGGAGTGGAATGGGGGAAGGGAAGGGAAGGGAGAAGACAGAGGTACCTATTGAGCTTGTATGATTATGAAAAAATAAAATGTGGGAGAAAAAATAAATAGAAGATACAAAGTAATAAAAAATACTGTATGGAACACATAAGATTACAAACAGTCAAAGAAAGAACGGCAAAAAAATTATGGCAGGTGTCCTAAAATTTGACCTCAAATTATATCATAGAGCCACAGTGGTAAAGAGAAGTTGGCATTGGCACAAAAATAGAAACATAGATTGATTAATAGAGTAGAATAAGGACCCAGAAATTAATCCATATCACTACATGCTCCTAATTTTTGTCATAGGAAAACACATTGGAGAAAAGACAGTGTTTTAAATAAATAGTACCGAGAAATCACACAAATGCAGCTACCCATTTTTTAAATTATTTTTATAAAGACATCATAGACACAAAGATAGTGCTTTCAACAGAAAGTTCTGGGAAAGCAGGAAGGCTGCACATCTGTATTCACAAGAATCAAACTATATCCATATGTCTCATCCATTTAAAAACGCATCAATAATATTAATATCCAATGAATAGTATTGATACTTCTAGAGAAAGACATACGGAAGCACTTTACTACAACAGACAAGGAACGGACTCTGGGAAATTATGAAACTTCTCCACAGAGTGATAGAGTACAAGACATCTTTGCCAGCTATGCAGAAAATAGTTTTTTAAAAAAATATGTAAAAACCTGCAAATGATGAACACAGAAAAATAAAACTTCCAATCAGTAGTAAATGAGTTTATGAACTAAACAGTTATCTAAAAGCAAATTTAAATGAGCAATAGATATTTGACAAAAGTCTCAATATCCTTGATCATCAGGGAAATGCAAATGAGAACTACTTTATGATTCACTCATCCCTTTTAGAATGTCAAACATCAAGAAAATAAATGGCAACAAATTCTGGCAAAGATGTGGGGAAAGAGAAGCTACCTAACCTGTAGTTAGGTATGTAAATCTGTGAAGCCAACATGGAATTCTTAAGAAAACTAAAACTTAAACTATTGTTTAACTCAGGTGTACTGTTTATGAAGATATACCCTGAATACTAAGTCCCACCATGAAGAAACTAGCATACCCAGATGTATTGCTGCACTAGTTACAAAAGCCAGGAAGCATAACCAGTAAAAATACCCACCATCAGATCAACAGATAAAGAAAGTGTGGTAAACACCAAATCCATAGCATTTATTTTCTATTTTCGAGTCTATGATATTCATACGTGGATATCATGAATCTGAGCCATTTCACCCCATATCACTCAGTCTCCTCTCCTTCTTCCAAGCCAGGCTTACTCTTGCTTTCCTGTATTTTATAACAATTGAATATTATCAAGACATAAAGAAAAAATGAAATCATGACATTTGTAGGGAAAATGTATATAATAGAAAAATCATTGTGTTAAACAAAATAAGCCAGATTTAGAAAGACAAATAACAGTATCACAGTTTCTTTCATATATGGTCATGTGTGTGTGTGTGTGTGTGTGTGTGTGTGTGTGTGTGTGTGTGTGTATAAATTAGTAAACCAGAAATGGAACCATGAAAGAAAAAGAGTTTGTAAGAGAAGGAAAAAAAGTCAGTATGATAAGATACACATGACGTGAAAGAAGAAAGGGAGGTGGAGGAGGAAGTAGAACATAGGAAAGAGAGAGAAGTTGTAGGAGAAGGAGGAAGGGGGACTAATTAGAACTAGGTAGTTATAAGAATTCAATAATTACACCCACTGTGTATCATAACATTAAAAATCTAAAAATTAACACTCAGCATTGAACAACTCTAGTCTTGTAAAAGGTATGCTTTAGCAAATTAAGAGGAAAGAGACATTCGTAGAAGATGAAAACAGAATGTGTTGTTAGCAGAACTTCCCCACAGGAAATAGTGAAGGAAGTACTTTGAGCCAAAGGAGTTTAACCCAAGTCTGCCCATGAAATGCATCAAAGACAAAATAAATAAAGAAAAAATAGTCAATTCATTTCTTCTTTTCTAGCTATTCAAAAATATGGCAGTTTAATGTAAATATATCAATACACAGGGTTTATATTATTTATAAAAATAACATCAATGCTTGCCAAATAATAAAAGATCAGAGAAAAGAATCCAGATGTGTCAAAAAAGCTTACAATGAATATGAAATTGCCTATTATATCCTTTAGTACATTCTGATTTGTAAATGATATATATTCTAAACTGTGGGGAAGTCATAGTTTTTAGCAAAATATAAGTAGTAAATCAACAGAACAGATGAAATGGAATTATAAAAAATTCCCAATTAACTTCAAACAATGGAGAAAGAACACAGATGGTACAGATGTAAAATATCTAGCTGGCTTGGGGATTTTAATCCAGTCCTATTTACCAGGATAATAAATCTGAGTGATCTAATTATATTAAAAGAGATCATTAGATGAGATAAAGAAAGAGTAGGTTGTGATACTCAGTTTGAAATAAATAACAACAACTGAACAGAAAAAGATAAATTCAGAATAGCTACGTTATGGTCAGATAAAGGAAACTTTGTATCTTTATTATAGTTGCTAGTATTGATTTTTAAGACATACCAAACAGTCTCACATGGAGGAATTTATTAAGTTTGATAATCAAGAATGTCTGAAATGTCCCTGTTGCTTCATTTTCACATATGATGTGAGATCATTTCATCTTGACAGCATCATTTCAACAATCAGAAGTACTGTTGCTCCTTCTGGTGATGAACAGTCATAGAATGGATGAAAATCTTGCTTCAAACCAAGAGTTAAATATAATAATGTGCCAGAGCTACAATCTTATATAAAGTAGTATCTTCTTTTCAAAGGAGTAAGCTTTTACTATGCCTTCTGAAGATACTGTTTCTCTCCACCTCTGGGGAGAGTCTCAGAGAGTCTTAAACACAGTCAACTCACTCTCTGAGCTCAGCATTCCTTTGTAGGAATGTATCAAATGCCTTGATCTCACCCCTCTCTTTCAAGAAAGTGATATAGCCATCTGTGTAGTATCCAGTGGACAGTCCCTGCTGTATTAAAGGTTGTGTCATTCATTGTCAAAGGCTAGAAGTACAAAGGAGGAAGGTCTGGCTTCCCAGAGTGTATGTCAGAAAATTCAGGGGGATGCAAAGGAGCAACCGTCCAGCACTTTACAGAAGTAAAGTCAATCCCCCCAAAGTAGGTAAATATCAGAAAGCAAATATGTTACCTTCTCTTCTTCCCTTCCTGAGATTTCTTTGCAGGAAAAACTTTTACCCAGAGAAAAACACTGCATTTCAGTGAGTATAGCTAGCAAAGACACCTATATAGACAAGACACATTGTCACAGTTGATTTATAACTTGATAGTTTGTAGCAGACAGACTTGGATTTTACCATAAGAACTACATGATGAATGCCAAGGTGCCCATGCACCTTTTCTATCAAAGCTTCATATTGAAAGCTTATTATTGAAATAGAATCCAGAAAGCCAAACAAAATAAAAAGAGCAAGTCTATTCAATATAAAAATGCAAATCTTTAGAAAGTAGGAAAAGGACTTTTTCTAAATCTTTGAAGTCTGGTTTCATTATACCGTAGATTAAAATACTGTCTGTAATAAATATTTAACATTTGCTATATTTAAAGATGGTCCTGTATTTAGGCTGCCCCCATGTGTTGGAATGATGATATCGGTGCTTGTCCAAACTGTATACACTCATCTTTTTCTCCTATTTAAAACAAAGTGTGTTTTCAGTCAGCATAAGAAGAAAGAAAACTATCCTTGAAGCCAGAAGACCATTGGGTGACCAGGGGCTGACCTGAAACACAAAGCCAGAGACTATGGACTGACCTCAAATTCAAAGCCAGATTATGGGTGACCTCGACTGGAAACCAGAAGAACATGGAGGTGACCTTGCTCTACTGGACATAATTTGTGTGGATTTTAAATCCAGCTATTAGCTTTATTCAATTTCCTTTTGCTTCAGAATTTTTTTACAGGAAATGGAAATGTCTGTCACAATTAATTTGCCAGGACATGATGATCCAGTAATTTAATATATGAGAGGACACTTCATAAAGTTAGAGCCTTGATGTGCGCACAGCCTTCTGTCTAGAAGCGGAAAGTGAGATATGGGAAATGTGTGCTACATAGAGTGCAGGAGGATCAAACCCTAGCTCTTTTATTTTTCAAACACCTAGATAAGTGATTTAATATATTAAATAAACTTTCTATGAAACAGTAGCTGAAGAAAATTTCTCAAAACTTTTAGTTAGAAAAAAAAGAAAAATTACTACTACAATTAAAAACACAAATGAAACAACACACACACACACACACACACACACACACACATCAAAACTTCATTTTTTAAAAAATCTTCATTGAACTAGACTACTAGCCAGAAAACATTTGTGTGATTTTAGGAAATCTGTAAAATAATTCACATTTCTCATTGCATATCTGAAATGAAAATGTTCAGAATAAAATGAATTGGTGCTTTTGCAGATACAAGGTGACAGTGAGCAATAGCTCCCAAACTATCAACATTTTCTGTGTAAAAAAAAAAAGTAAACCTATGCTTTAAATTGTGTTTCAAATTCAGCATGAAGATGCTTCTCCATAAGGACTTGTTTGATTAAAATCCCATTTTATATCCTGGTTTAACTGAAAATATCAAGAAAATGAACATGTCAATAGAATAAAATTATACTATATAAATAATACAATATCAGATCATTTTGTTCACTTTGCCTGGCCATTTAACAGTTTCTTAAATTGCTTTTTTTCCTTGCTTTAAAGAAACAATTGTTTTTAATCACTCACTAACTTTTAACACCAGAAATGTTTCAGATTTGGACAGCACGCGGCTTGAGAAATCAAGTTTCTGGGAAACACAGGAAGCATACCCAATCATCAATTCTTTAAACTTCAAGTTTGTGCAGACAAGTCAAATGATGGAGACAAACCCTGCCAGCATTAGTTGAAATTCTACTTCACATTTCACATATGTAAATGCCTATGGTTTTCAATGGAATCTCCTGCAAAAGGAACTATACTTCTTACGTTCACTGGAATAAGCGATAGACTGAGGATGCAAATATAGATGAGACGTACCATTTTGATTTGTGAGAAAGTAAGGTCTTGGAAAATGGACAATTGTATTTGAAAGATTTATTTATGGATATGATATTAAATTTGTATTAAGTTCTGAATATGCTACCACCGATAGACAGATATAGTCAATTTGCTTTATATGAAGTCATTTTGTAGGGCTTAAAATAGATACAATTTTATGAAATTACCAGTACAACGTATATGCTCCTATTATTTTAGAAAATGCCCCAGAATTTGAATGAGATCGTCATAATTCAGCCACAGCTATAATGGTCCAGAAAGGTAGATTAAAAAAGCAAACCTGTTAGCAAAAGTTTCTCTGTTGGAATTTTGGGACTATTCAGATCACTATCTCAGTTCAACGGACAGATGAGAGAGAGAGAAAGAGAGAGAGAATATGAGTGAGCCTTCTAGGGCTAAGCCTGTGGGTTTCATGTATGCAAGGAAAGAGGCAACAGCTGTAGCTGTATCCCCAGCCCTCCTATTAGAGGTTTAATAAACATTTCCCTGGCAGCAGTGCAGGTAAGTGTCCGAAGTAAACCTTGCAACTTGACTTTTAAAACTTCTCACACCATAGAATGGGAACTAAGAGTGGAAACCTTTGAGTCTAAAGCTGGATAAGTGAAGGGAAATGCACATATCAGTGGGGTGGCCTGCAGGGAGATAACTGAGCCCCCACAGGAGTAGATGAGCCAGACTGAACCCTGAAGTCCATAGAATCACACAGGCATAAAGGTGTGACAGAATGGGAGGGAAAGATGAAGGGAAGGAAGGGGAGGGAGAGAAACTTGGATTAATACTCAATACGTTTGTAAAAGTAGAAAAACATAAATAAAAATGGAAAAGGTATGATAAACTCAAGATTAAACAACAAAAAAATTCTCATACTTATACCCAACCTCCATAGCCCTGGCCATTTTCTTCTTAAGTTTTAAAATTTCTTTCCTCCCAGCATGCTTGCTTTCCTTTTCTTGTATCAGATCAAAATGCAAAGACTTAGTGGTCATCTGATGAGTTTGGCTATGAGGGTTTGAGACTCTACAGGCAATGCATAGAAACCATTAGATTCTGAACTTTCAGCAGCCTTTGCTACCTGGCTGGGGGTGTTGGCGGGAGGGTGAAGGGTGAAGCTGTGATTTCTCTCTCTCTCTCTCTCTCTCTCTCTCTCTCTCTCTCTCTCTCTCTCTGTTTTATTACAGAAAACAAATGCCTGGAGTTTCTGGATGACAGGTTGTCGAGCCTCTAAAGACAGTCTATTCTCCTGCACTACCTTCACCCTACCCAAACCACTCCTATCTTGGTTGTAAAACCTAGCACTATCAGCTAGGTGTGTGTCCTAGCAGGTGGAAGTTGTTTCTGGAGATGTGGGATCCTCAGTGCTCTCCCAGAACCCCACAGTGTTATATTTTCTGCTGTAAGTACTAAACATTTATTTAGGGTGTGGGGGACAGGTGCAGAGCACAAGCAAGAGATGGCAAGATCTACCCCTAGCCCTGATGGTGGGGGGAAGTGCATGGCATCCTAGGTAGGCATGCAACAGTATCCTGGGCTTTCAGGAGAAAGCTTGGTTCCCAGCTCAATCTGCAAGGAGCATAAATAGCCTAGAGCTACCTGCTCAGCTGGGCACCCACAGCAGAAGCCAGAGCTCCCAGTTCAACCTTGAGGATGTGTGGGGAAAGATGGAACAAGACTACAGTCCAAGAATTCCCAGTTCCTGTCTGAAAAGAGACCAAGACAGGAGCAACTGCAAAGGAGAACATAAGAAACCCAAGCCACACAAAACGCACCTGGCCTAGAGAATTTAAGGTGGCTTCCTTTACCTCCGGAGGATGTGAGACTTCTAGGGAAGATGCTGAAGGATTAAAAGCAGACTGGAGAGGGTGGAATGCAAGAGACCTAGGTCTTTGCTATGGAGAATTTCAGTTAGGCTTAGTTTAGGTGTCAGTGAGGGATTAGAGCAAATCCCAGCCCCCAACAAGCCACCATCCCTCACCCCAGCATCCCCAGATACCAGCCCAGGTTAAGAATCATGGAAAGGGAAGAGAACTCGGCCTTGGTCCTGCTTCGCATTTCCAACCCTACCTCCACAAGCATTTCACTCCAAGGCGTGGAACTCCTCTAGTTTGCGTCCAAAGTTCCTGGTTGTCGCTCAAGGCAGAAGAGACCTGAGTTCTCCAGCCTTTGAGACTGGCACCAGCCTGTCCTCCACTCGGAGACGCCCCAGCCGTGCGCGAGCCCCACCCAACCCTGCGCCCCGCGGGGCAGCTGACAGGGACTACGATCTGTCGCGGGAAAGCTGCTCCACAGCCTGAGCTGCCTTCACTCGCCAGTGCAGCCACCCGAGAGCCCTGCATGGGAGCCCCTTAAAACCAAACCTAAGGCGCCCAGGGCAAGTTTGCAGCGATCTAGATGTAGATCAGAGTTGGGCATTGCAGAGGGCAGAGGTGGAAAATCTTACCTTGGCACGGAGAGCCGGGAGTTGCCATCCATGGTGGATTGGCGCGTGGAGAAAACTGGAGAACGCCCGGGAGGAGGGTGGCCAGGAAGCTTCAGGGGCGACAGTCTGGCTTGAGAACCTGACTTCTGTACCCGGGACCCAGACGCACCGGCTGGAGCAGCAGCCAGCCGCCTGGGCTTGCGGCTCCCTGGTCAGGAAGCGCTACGCGCGGCCACCTCCGGGTGGCGCCTGGCGTGGTCTTCTGGGATCGTGCCAGACGCTGGATGGACTTGCCGACCCTTCTGTAGGGTCCCCACCTGGCACTGCTGCGGCGCAGATCTCGGTCACCCCAAGCGCCTTCTGAGCCTTCAGTGACTCGGATCCGATCGCTGGTCTCTTTCCCCGCCCCCAGGTCCCGTCCCCGCCCCTTGCGCCGCAAGTCTGAGCCCTAAAGTTGTTCACCCATTTCCCCACATTCACCTCTTGGCACTTCCCGTGGTTCCCGCTAGTCGGGCATGTTTCCCAGGTAGGTCTCTGGTTTTATTTTTGTCTTCTACCACCCAACCTGAAATATTCAGAACAACCAACCCAACTCTTTAGCACCTTTTTGGCCTTCTATCCCGGTTTTGGCTCGTTTCTCTCTTGAATTAATTTTCTTTTCTTTTTAAAGGGAAATATAATTGCTTGCTTTTTCGTTATTTTTTTTTGTTGTTTTAAAATGTACTTATTATTGAGCTGGAGAGGTGGCTCAGGGGTTAAGCCTCTGCCTTGCAGGCAGAGGGTCCTGAGTTCGGATCCCAGATCCCACGTATAGACGCCGGGCGGAAGCGGGGGCGGCCTGCGCTTCTGGTCCTGGTAGGGCGGAGCCTGTGAATCCTGGGGCAGAAGGAGGTGGAGGCGTCCATGGTGGTTCCCGAATTCGTCCGTGGTTCTACACACACACAGACACACACGCGCGCACATACATACGCACACACGCACAATTGTATAAATAAATAAAAAAATTCTTTTAAAAAAATGTACTTATTATTACATTTCCATCCATGCAATGAAAGTTGAATGATTTTGATACATATTCTCCCATGTACATAATTCATTTTTCTTAGATGGGACTCTTCCCTCTCTCACCTGTTAGACACTGAGAATGGAAAGGTATCTCAAAGCCTGGGACAGTGGTCTTCCTCTGAGGTGGTCCTTTGGCATCTGAAAGCCACCCTTCAAAGATGCCCCATTGATTGGCATCCATTCCCTGAGTCAAAGCTGTCTTGTTAAGACCCTGATGTTAGCAAATGTCCATTAGCTCACGGACTTCTAGGAATGGGAAGGTGGATTAAAGGTACCTCCCCTACTGATTCTTACAAGCATAACTAAAACCAATGAAGACATGATACAGACATAATAAGAAAGAGGGCAGAAGCATGCAACCCAGTAAGGGAGGGGAAGAAAGAACAAGTAGGGGAGGACTAGAGAGACATGGGGAGGAACCAGCCTAGGAAGACACACATACACAGATATTGGTGGCAGGAGATGAACCAGATCCTGATTTCAACCAAGGCAGCTGGAGCCAAGGGGAAAGTTAAGTTCCATCTCTAGGTTTGCAAGCCATCGCTGGGCCAGGCAGCGAAGGCGGAGCAGTGACCAGGACATACCTCCTGTACGTAGGATTTCAAGAGCAGATTTGTGCTCACTGTTCTCTTATTTGATGTCTTCAGGATCCTCTGTGATAACTCCTATTCCTGGCATCATCATTTTTCTAAGAGTCTTGCTAAAATTTGCCAACGCGATTGAATTTTTCATAATTATTGCTGTATGCTGTATGTAAATTTCATTGGCTTCTGGCTGTCATTTTCATCCTTCCTGATTTGAGTTCTTTTTGCTTTGCCTGTTGCTCCATGCTTGAGGAGGGACTCGAGATTGCTGAATCTAATGGTTTTTCCTTTGCTAATACATACATTTAGAGAAGAAAATAACCCCTGTCAAGGCTGATTAACTAATATGCACGAAATCATAAAGTGTTTTGATTTTTAAATTGATTTTAAAAGTTCCTTTGAGATTTTCCTCCTCGTTGTCTCCTGTATTATTTTAAAGTATACTAACTATTTTAATGATTTTTCCTTGACTTTCTGGGTTTATGATGTTTTGTTGTCACTTGTTTGTTAGCTTTCATTTGGTCTGGTTTGGTTTTCTGAGATAGGAGCTTGCTCTGTAGTTCAAGCTGATCTTAAATATATTATGTAGCCCAGACTCACAATGGTCTGCCTTCGTCAGCCTCCCAAGTCCTGATTACAGGTATGAGCCATCACAGCCTGTATCCTCTTGTTCTTGAGCTATCACATCCTATATCCTCCTGTTTTACTTTTTATTTCCACTGTGATTGGAGGATAGACTAAAATATTTCTATAGCTTTTGATATGCTTATTGGGGTTTTCTTTGTGCCCAAGGAGAGTGTCCATTTGTAGGTCTTCTTGCCTCATCACTATGCCTGTGGAGCTGGTATTGCCATGTCCACACTGCACTCATACACACACTTAGGTGTGTTAGTTAAGTATACAGACACAGCTTTAACCCTCACAAGCAGTAAGTCACTTCCCACTTTGATGTCTGTGTTGGTTAGATATAGGTGTCAGCTTGATTATTGAAGACCAAGCTCAGGGCACATCTGTGAAGGAATAGAGATTCCAGCAAGCCCTGACAAGACTGCAGGAGACTGTCTAGTATATGAGGGAAGACTCAGCCCATGGTGGATGGGACTCTTCCCTAGGCATATGCATAAGATGGAGGGAGCTGGTTCAGAAGTTGGGTATCCTTTGGCAGACTCACAGCTTGGCAAGTGCAGTTTGTCTCCCTCTCTCATCAATTCCTGTGGATGTTGCATGGCCAGTTCCCTCCACTCACAGTGTTGGTATAAACTCTCCTGCCAAGCTGGATCATGAACTGTAGCCAGACTTATAAGCAAGAATAAAACTCCTTGTTCCCCTAAGTTGTGCAGTCGTATATTTATCAGGGACATGAGAAGAAATGGCAACAATGTCAATGGAGGTTTAGTGGCAATCTTCATACCCGCACAGAGTTAATGGGGTTCCTTTGACTCTGTATTTAGGAAGCATCAGGCGAGCCCCAGATCAGAAGCTTTGAGGCCGGGACACTTGGAATATTTCTCTTACTCAAAACCAAGTGGTACTTCTAGTATTCCAGCCATGAACCTATGGTCAGGACAGAGTGGAGTCTGGGTCCCATCTTTGCATAACAGTAGTGCAGGACTATCCCCCTCAGCTGTAACCAGAAGACTTTGGGAACGTAGGTGGCAGCTCACTGTAGTAATCCCCCAGTCAGGGCAAAGTGCAGCTAGCTAAAGGAGGTATCTAAGGAAGATGGATCTTCAAGCATAAAATCCTACATGAGCAGAAACATCCCACACCAGCATAAAAATCCCACCCAGCATAAAACCTCACACCAGTAGACCAAACCTCCTCATCAGATTTAAGATCAGGAGGATTTAAAGGCTAATAAAAATGGAGCTGGAGAGGTGGCTCAGGGGTTAAGTCTCAGGCGAAGGTCCTGAGTTTGGATCCTACAACCCACGTATAGATGCCGGATGGAAGCGGGGCGTTTCTGGTCCTGGTAGGGCGGAGCCTATGAATCCCGGGGCAGAGTAAATAAGGAGGTAGAGGCGTCCATGGTGGTTCCCGAATTCGCAGTGGTTCTACACACACACACACACACACACACACACACACACACACACACACACACACGTGTGTGCACATGCACAATTGAATAAATTTTAAAAAGCTAATAAAAATAACACAAAACACTCAATATCTCCTCACACCAAGAGGACAGAGATGTTGAAATGAGTTTTCAAGGTTTTTAAAGCAGTATTGGTAAAATACAGTTGACTTCTCATATACAAGATTTCCACATCTGTGCATGTAGCTGACTTCCGACAAAAATATTTGAAGAAAATGTGTTCATCCCAAACTTAGAGACTTTGTTATTGTTATTATTCCCTGAACAATACTGTCTAACAACTATATACATAACATTTACATAGTAATCAGGCTGACTTAACATATATGAAAAGACATATGTGATTTGCATACAAATGCTGTTCTGTATTCTGGGCAGGATTTGAGCATCTTTAGACTTGGCTATCTGTGTGGAGTGTGAAGTGGTGATATATTAAACCCCAGGGCAAAGAAAAGCATCAGAGGCAGAGAATACATTCTGAGGTGACCAAGGGGAAGTCTACCAAGAGACATAATAACTTAAGTTTGTGCACAACAAACATTAACAAGAAAACTGTACAGCATATGAAGCAGGGAAACTCTCCTGAATTGTCCCCTGCCTCTCAGCACTGTTGGGTTAGTCTTGCCATTGTTTTGTGGTATTAGGTACTGACACTAGAGTCCCATGATGCTAGCAAACACTGCACATTTGAGATACATCTTGGCCCCTTTGCTCTACTCTGTAGCACACATACCACTCTGCCATGTCTTGGTCCACTTGTCTGCATATCTGTCAGAGAACCAGTGTCTCATCTCTAATTGTGCTGTTTGGCCAGCAATGTGTACTCAGCCATTACCTGCTGAATTTTTTGTCAAGTCATAGAAAGATGCAATATGAACAGGTGACAGAATAAAGCCTTCAGGGTTAGTAGCAGCATATCCTTGGCTGGAAGTGGGATTCACCATTAAGTTATTTATCCAATAGGAGGCAGAACACATGGTCCAGATGGGGAATCCAAAACATCCAAAGATGATCTTTTCTAAGATATTGAATTAGGCTTTGAAGTTGATTGTTGATGAACACAGTGGTCATAAATATAACTCAATAAGCTTTTATCAAACTAGCATAAACTAAGTAATAGCACTCCATGGCCAAAAACAGCATATGAGGCACCAGACTGACAGAAAGACAAACAAGTGGTTCTATTATTCTATGTAGACATGTAACCATTTTTTCGATGACTCGTTAGCCAAAATAAATAAGTAAAAGGAGGACACTGAGGAGACAGGCTTGAGGAGATCAAAGCCTTTGCCTCACAAGCAAAAGGACATGAGTTCAGATGCTTAGATCCCATTTTAAAAATACCAGATGAATATGGAAGCAACTAGAATTACAGATCTAGAAAGTGGAGCCTGGAGAAATCCAGAGCAATGCAATAAGGGAGTAGAGTAATACAGGATGATTCCCACCGTCACCCTTCGGCTTCCACAAGGACGTATACTCAAGTACCCTTTTTAACCATACACACACACACATACACACACACACACACACGCACACACACACACACACCACACACAGAAATATAAAGAAAAATTTGGTAGAAAAATATTGAGGCTGTTCCAACTAGTGAAATCTAAGTAGCATTTGAAGAGCATGCTGTCTGAGAGTAGCAGAAAACACAGTGTTCAGAGTGTATACACAGAACAGACCCCACAATGGATATTATCCTATGGCACAAGGAAAACCTCAATAAACATATGCCAAATAACTGCAGTTTTTTGCACCATGACAATGGAAACAGAAGAAATCAAGAGCAGAAAGATGTAGGGTTGACAACTCACACCCGCGAGTCCAGCACTGGGGAGGCTGAGGGGGCAGGTTGCTGTGAGATTGAGGCTAACCTGGGCTACTTGGTGTGTGATAGGTCAAGCTGAATTGATGAAGACCCTGTCTCAAAAATCCAACTAAAGTAAAAGGAACCACAAAGACCAGGGAAAACATTTAAATACTTGGAAGTTAAGCAATACTTTTTTCAATAATGTAGAATAAAAAGAGGAGGAGCTCTCAATGGGAATTTTAAAATACTTTAAGATAAATGCACCTTACATTTTTTAGGATACTATTAAACTTCTTGTTTTTACATTAAACACACACACACACATACACACACTCACAAATGCTCAAAACTAATGATCAAGGCTACCTTCTTAAAGGTGTAACAAGAAGAAAAAAATAAAACAAACTCAAATCAAGAAGGATGGAAAGTAAGATCAGAAATCTATGAAATTTAAATACAACAGTTATAGCGATGAAATAAAAAGCTGCATCTTTGGAAAGTTCAATGAAGTTTATGAACTTTAAGCAAGTTTGACAGAACAGTGTTAAAATATAAATGGGCAAATGGCCATGAATAAGGAATATCATAACACATACTGTTGAGTTCCTATGAGAGAACAGTTAGAAAAAATCTGTAGATGAAAACCTCATAGATTAAAAAAAAATGGAAAAGTTCATTGGAAAAAATTGTAGGGGACTAATGTATTACTAAAATGTAACTGATATAAAGCAGATAATTTGATTTACATAGTCCTAAACTACTAAAGAAATTGAATTTGTGGTAAAGAAAACCATCCCCAATAATAAAGTGTTCAAGTTGAGAAAGTTTCATTAGCGAATTCTTCCAAAGATAAAATGATTAACGCAGACTTGTTATAGTGTCTTTCAGGAAAAACAGGGCAAGTGAATGCTTTCAAACTCACTGTTGGAGCTAAGTGTCCCGATACCTAAGCAGGAGACATTCAAGATTCAAAAGACCTAACAAAATATTAGTAAGCAAAGTCCAGCAATACATATACAATAAACACACAAGGAGGGATTTTTTTAAAGGGTACAAAGAGAGTGTGAGTTTCTACTTATCAACAGGGTAGGTTTGTTTGTCCAGAAAAGATATATTTGTCAGCATTCAGTGTTCATGCTTGAGTAAAAAAACAAACTCTTAAAGAAATAAAACAAGGCAGGTACTTACTTCAATAAAAAGTATCTGCCAAAACTCAATGCCTATTATTACACAAAATGATGAAAGACTAAAGGATTGTCCCTAAAAGTAGAAACAAGCCACTAATGTCTATTTTCACCATTCAAAATTAACAGTACTTGAAGTTCTAACTAGTACAATAGACAAGAAAGGAAACATAAAACAAGGAAAAATTGAAACCTCTCTTGCTCATAGGATGCTAAATGATCTTTGTAAAAGATCACAAACATATTTATTTTTAGTGTATAATAATTATACTTACAATAATAACTATGATTATAGTTATTATATTTGTAATTCTAATGATTATTACTATTATTTTAACTTCTGGATATGTAGTTCAAGCTGTCCTTGATCTCTCTCAGTCCTTGGTGGCCTAGAACTTGTGACCCTCCTGCCTCAGCCTCCTGAGAGAACACATTATAGACATATGCTACCATACCCAATAAAATATAAGCTTGTTTGTTGATTGAACAAACTTAAAATCAGAAACTCTTTTCTCAGAAAGGAAACAATCAGAGTATATATGATAAAATATATACAAAATGTGTGTCTATGATAAAGGAAATAAAGAGGCTCCAAAGAAGTGGAGAGACCTACTGTGTCCTGAATCAGGATCTCCCCTTAGTAAAGATGTCAACTTGTCTCGAATTCATTCACATGTCAGTTGACACATCTCTTATCAAAACCCAGCAACACAGCAACAACGTTTTATTAAAATGTGTATGTAAAGGGAAGGAAGCAGAAAAGCTAAAACTCTGTAAGAAAAGAATAAAATACTAGCTATCCGTCTACTGGGCTTTAGTATATGGTATTTGTAGAACAAATAAGGGCATGTAGTGAATGGAGTGACAGATTCATACTTCTGCGGAACAGAATGAAGTCAGCAACAGGAAACGACCCACCAGACAAACTGACCCACCAGATGTTCAGCACAGATGCCAGGCGACTCCCTGGAAGAAGGACTCTTCAACAAACAGCATCAAGGCAGCTGGCCACTCGCACATAGAAAAAGAAGAAAATTGGCCAATTTCACCACATTAAAAAAAAACACAAAAAACAACAACTATGCATCAGCAAATTCTCAAAAGCAAAGCTCTAACACATTTAACGTAACACATATGAAAGAATATGTTGGGATCTAAGATTAAGCAAAATTTCCCATTTTTTTGCACTAAACATATTCTACAGAAGGAAAAATCTGATAAATTATGTCTAAAAATTTTGCTCTGTGCAATACCTTGTTCAAAGGACAGCAAGACAAGTGTTGATGGTACAACATATTTGCAAACAAGATATATGGTACAAAGATAATAGGTAAACTATATATTTAAAACATTTTAAAATTCGACTGTGAAAACATCCAAGTGCAAACATATAAGGGACAAAGATAGATCTTTCTTAGTAGAGGTTCATGTAGGAAAGGGACTCATGAAAGGTGCTTAACATTATTATCTATCAGGAAATGATAACTATAACCATAATTCACCATATCCCTGTTGGGATGAGTAAATGAAAAATAGTAACTTGACTCAGTATTGGTACAGAGTGAGTCATCAGTTGTCCTTTGCTGGTGGGAATGTTACACTATGAAAGCCACACTGAAGTAGGTTGGCAGTTTTTTTTTTTAATTTTTTTATTATTATTTATTCAATTGTGCGTGTGTGTATGTGTGTGTGTGTGTGTGTATAGAACCACCGACGAATCGGGAACCACCATGGACGCCTCCACCTCCTTCTGCCTCGGGATTCACAGGCTCCGCCCCACCAGGACCAGAAGCGCAGGCCGCCCCCACTTCCGCCTGTCGTCTAAACGAGGGATCTGGGATCGGAACACAGGACCTTCCACCTGCAAGGCAGAGGCTTAACCCCTGAGCCACCTCTCCAGCCCAGGTTGGCAGTTTTTTAAAACACTGCACATGCTAAAATTTCATGGTCCCAAAGTTGTATTCCTTACATGTCTTGAGGGAAAGAAACCTTGTGTTTATTCAAATGTTTGCAGCAGTTTTATTACTACACTTGATCTTAGCCAAAAGGCCGAGAAGCGATAGCAGTTTTATTACTAACCCAGAAATAATGCAAGCATTTTTTGTGGGCTAATGGCCAATGAACTTCACAACCACACCCTGAAGTACTTCTCCTCAATAAGCATGAACCAGCTATCAATACAAGTTACAAGCTGGACAGGCCTCCAAAGAATTATTCTGAATGAAAATGGCAGTCACAAGGATCACTCTCTGCAGACTGTATCTCCTGAAATTGAAGAATAACAGAAGCAGATATTACAGTGAAACTGCCAGAGATTTAGGTGGAATAGAGAAAAATGAGCTGCATATGGATGGAAATATTGTGTATTTTAATTTTACCATTATGCTATGGTTTCTGCAGTATGTTACTGTAGGAGCAAAGTGGATAAAAGAGATCAGTTTTTTCTCTTTTTAGCTTTATATTAAGAATAAAACCATTGCTTCCATATTGTCAACTACATGGATTAAATAGCATTAAACCCACAAAGAAATTTGTTTTTCATGCCATTCTCATCTAAGAAAGAAAAAGATTGCTCTCTAAAAATCCATATGGAAAATTAGGTATAGGAAGAAGAAGAAGAAGGAGGAGGAGGAGGAGGAGGTAGAGGGGGAGGGGGTAGTGGAATTGAAAGAGTACTAGTATAATTTTCTCACTAATGAAATATCCTCTAGTACTTTCAAATGCTTTCTATGTTTTAAAAATAAACTTTGAATGATAAAAATTTGGAAGACATTCCCGAAGGAGCATCTTCATTGTGAGGAGTCCCATAGACGACCCCTTCTGGTTCTTTCTAGGACACATGTTGGTGTCAGAGGGTGGGAACAAGGGGCTAGTGTACAGTCTACACCTCCGCACTGGGAGCCTGTATTTGCATTTCATTTTGCTGGATCATCTGATCCAGGGCATTTGGGGGCCCCTGAACTGGTTTTCTATTGCTGTCATTGAAGCTTACCAGCTCTGTGTTGCTTTAAAGCAGCATACAATTGAAAATCTTAGTCTGGAAGCCAATCAGACGTGACTCCACTCAGTCAGGGGGGCAGGTGGATGCTTTTCTTTCCATAGGTTCCAGACAAGAAGCAATTTCCCGGTTCCTCTGAGTCCTGGTGGAATCCAGTTCCTGTGCTTGTGTGGCTGATGTTGTCATTTCCCGCTGTGCCCTGCCTGCTGCTGGCATCTGGTCCTTGCTCAGCTGGAAGCTTTCTCCTTCCACCCTCATGGCCAGCAGCGCTGGCTCGCGTCCTTGCTTTACGCTGTCTGGCTCACTCCTCTCTCTCTGTCTACCTTTATTTATTGTTCACACGTATGGGCTCATGCTTGTGCGTGTATATGTTTGCATGTGGGTGAGTACAGAGTGTGTGTGTGTGTGTGAGAGAGAGAGTATGTGTGTGTGAGAGTATGTGCGTGAGTGTGCATGAGTGTGAATGCGTGTGCATGTGTGTGTGTGAGTGTCTCTGTGTGAGCATGTGTGTGAGTGTGTGTGCATGTGTGTGAGTGTGTGAGTGTGAGTGTGTGAATGTGTGTGAGAGTGTATGTGTGTGTATACGTGTTTGCATGTGGGTGGGTACAGTGTGTGTATGTGTGTTTGTATGTGTCTGTGTGTGTGTGCATGTGTGTGCATGTGTGTGTGAGTGTGTGTCTGTGTGTGTGTCTATGTGTGTGTGTGAGTGTGGGTATGAGTGTACATGTTTGCACGTGGGTGGGTACAATGTGTGTGTATGTGTGTGAGTGTGTGTGTATGTGTGTGTGTGTGTGTGTGTGTGTGAGTTGAGCAGGGATGTGGACCTCATGAGTCCCACACCAGGGTTGACATCAGGTATTATCAGTGATGGTTCTTCCACCTTTCTGTCTGGAGTCTGTGTCTCTAAATCCAGGGCTAGTCTGGCTACCGCTTGCTCTGGAGAATCCCAGGCTTCACCTTTGGGGGTGAAAATAACAGAAAAACTGCTGCGCCCATTTTAGCTGGGATCTGAACTCCAGTTCTCCTGCTTGAGCCACAAACGTTAACTGCTCAGCCCTTTCTCCAGCCACACTCCTTGTTCTCATTTAGAGGCTCACGTGGTCAATCAAGCAGCCTGGAAAATCTAGCAGGATCTCATCTTGAAGTTCTTAACCTCATTGTAGCTCCAAAGTTTGCTTGACTATCCACAGTTTGGGGGGATTTCAGCACAAGCACCTTGGGGGAATTGTAATTCTGCCTGTAATGGCCAGAGGTGGTGGCTGGAGTAGTGGGTGGGAAGAGGGGGTTTCATATCACTAGTGTGGTGTTCCTTTCTGGAACGAGATCCTCTGTTGAGATGATCTTCTTCTTGTATCTGGACCATCCTTCCTTGTTCTGGAGTGTCTAAGGTATTACACTCGACTTCTTTCTCTTTTTCTTCATTGTCTATCTATGTTCTTGTAATTCCATGGATATCTATTGTCTCAGCCTGCTTAGACTCTATCACAGAATACTACAGGCTGATTGTTCTTCAGGAGCAGAAATTTATTCCTCATGCTTTTAGAGGCCTGCTGGAAATGGCCAAAGTACTGGCAGAGTGTGCTTATGTGGGTTTGTTTCCTAGATCATAAAGTTACTTTCTTTTTTAGCAGATTTACCTTGAATTTATAATCTTCCTGCCTCAGTCTCCCAAGTGCTGGGATTCCAAATATGTAGATCCACAACCTGGCAGATTCAGGATTTATTTTTATTTTTTTAATTTTTTTAAATTATTTATTCAACTGTGTGCATATGCGTGTGTATGTGCACGCGCGTGTGTGTGTGTGTGTGTGTGTGTGTGTGTGTATCTGTGTATGTGTAGAACCACGGACAAATTCGTGAACCACCATGGACGCCTCCACCTCCTTCTGCCCCGGGATTCACAGGCTCCGCTCTACCAGGACCAGAAGCGCAGGTCGCCCCCGCTTCCGCCTGGCGTCTATACGTGGGATCTGGGATCCGAACTCAGGACCTTCCGCCTGCAAGACGGAGGCTTAACCCCTGAGCCACCTCTCCAGCCCCGACAATTCTGTATTTAAACACAAATCTGTCACAATAATTTCCTACATCCCCACCCTGCACACCGGCTGAGTGTCCTGAAATTCTTCTGAGGATGTCTAATGAAAGCAGTGATCGCTGGCCAACACAGAGAATTCTCGGCCAAGATAGCCGACAAGAATGACAGGTATTTCCCCCACTTAGAAGAAAAGAAAGCAGAGGAAAAGAAATAGCTAAAGCATCAGGAAAAAAATCAGACTGTGGGGGAAGTGGTTCAGTCTGTAATTTATGTGTCACAAGTTAGGATATACTACTTGCCACAGACAAGGAAAGTATCTGTGCTCATTCAAAACCCTAAAAATTCCTTGTAGACTGAGACTCAGAGCCTTAATTTATAGAACAAAGTAGAACATTCCTGGGCTCTGCAGAGTCCCTGAGCACTACCTGCCAAGGGTCTAAGCACTGGAATGCAAAGAAGTTAGCTGGATGCCATACATTGAAACAAGCAACTAGGGAATTTATTTTCTGAAAGAAGCAGGTGGAAAACATGTTTTTTTTGGGGGGGGGTGAACCCTGAGTTAGACTGAACTTTTGCTTTCCAGGTTCTCAGCTTTGTCATGGTCCTTAGCTATGATCTCCTTGGTTCCAATCTGTACCCGTTGTGAGAGCAGGACCAGGTTAGGCCCATGGGTTCAGGACCTGCACTTCTCAGGACACAGGAAGGACACCAAGTAGTTATTCTTTAAATGTAATTTCAAAGCATAGCAGAAAAGTGTGGGGGCTTTGGTTCAGAGCCATGAATCCTGGCCCCTCAGACCTTGTAGGGATTATGGTTTTGGGCTTTCACAATTCCTGACAGTACAGAAAACAGCCTTGATCAACTTGCATGAGCCTGAATAGATGCCTTTTCTTCACTGTAAAGTTGTTGATCCAGATGGCAAGCAAGTGAGATGTGGTGTCCATTAAGTAGGTTTAAGCGTTTGAGGATCAGATCCAGAGAAATAGCTCAGTGGATGAAACACCTATTTGCAAATCTGAGTTCAGTCCCCAGAAGCCCATATGGTGGAAGGAGAGAACTGACTCCTGAAAGCTGTACTCTTTGCCCATGTGCCGTGGCATGCATAAGTGTTTCTCTCTCTCTCTCTCATAGAAATAAAATGTTAGAAAAGCATGAAGACCAGGAGTCAGCATCAGAGCAGAACTAACTAGTCAAGGAAGCCCGCAGAAGCAACCACAAGTGCTCTTGCCTGTGTAGCTTCTCAGTTTCCCCCTTTAGTGTCCCAACATCAGTGAGCTTGATGGACTCCATTGCACGCATCTTGAAACAACTAGCTCATACGATGCACGTAAGCAGTAAGCACACGAACACATTAACTTTCACCCAGAAAACCATGTTTGTAGGTTGGGCAGGTCACAATTCCAGGTCTTTATCAATGTTTAAAACCCATAAGGAAGTTTTGAGAGATGCCAATATTTTATAAGAACTGACTGCTGGTATTTTACACATGTGCCTGAGGTGATTCCAATGTGGCATTTGTGTGCCTCCAAGAAGTCTACAGTAGATCTCAGAAAGCTTTCTCTTAAACACGTCATGGGAGCAAGAGGCTTGTTAAGAGCCACGGTGCAGGGCTAGGTGAAGAACGGGAATATTCTAATTTTGTGAAGCAGAGAGTTGTGTCCCTGTGAAAGTGACGGCTCTTCCAGGTCATACATGACGAGCAGGTCATGTAAAGCAAATGTAGCATTATCTTTGACTTATCTTTAAAAGATTCTCTCATATGTCATTATCACTTTCAGCAAGATTTATAGTGTTCAACATGTATACATTCCACATGTGCTTCTGGAAGTCTTGTGATGTGAGTAGATTCCTTGCAGGACCCTTTTGTCTTTATGTCCTTGTACTTTAAGAGGGGAAGGCAGACAAGAGGTAACATAAGTTAAATAAGTGAGTTGGTTGGAGGAAAGGGGACTCATGCTATCAAAAAGAAAAACGGAGACTTAGGAAGTAGTATAATCCAGCATTGTGTGTAGCACCAAGGTTTGGCACTAACCAGATGGTGGCTATTGAGGAAGGATTGAGTGGCAGGATATGTCTAGGGGAGACTACCGCAGGCACTGGAGATGCAGGGCAGTGGTGGGTCAGGGTGCTAGGAGAGGAAATGGGTGGCCAAGAGCACCCAGAAAAATCCATTATGAAATTCTAGATGTGAGTTTCTTTTGAATGAAGTGAAGAGGGTTTTGAAAAGAACAAGGAAACCTGAATGGTGTTTTGGAGAGAAAAGTGTGGTGTGGTATGAGAATTCAGTTTGCTAAATGACAAGAGAAGGTTAGCCCCCCATAAGCAGGGAAGCTGGACAGTGCTGAACAATAGAAATGCTTCTTTTCCATTGCGTTGTTAATTTGTTCATCTCAGAGAGTTTGCTTAATGCATCCGAGTGTCTCATGAACCCAGTGGTGACCATGGGTACTGTGTGGGTGGTTGGATATTGGCTGTCCCCCGGGATGCACCAAGAAAAAGTGAAAACCAGAAAAACCTTCAGAAGCAAATTATATTTACAATTAGCATGTTCATTATTTTTAAAAACACTACTCCGGACATAAAAGGACTTGCTGAAATACAGGGAATAAATCACACTTTTATAATGTATTCTTTCAATGGGAATTATAATTTCCATAGTGAATTGAAAAAATAATCCCTTGGCAGAATTGTATGACCTTAATACCTGAATTTAAATATTAAGTATTTATGTTTGCTCCATCAATATCAATTTATTCTAAAATAAATCTTAAAATGGTTTGCTGTAGCTTCTTTTTAATATTTAATTTAAAAAAATGCCATCTGTTTCCATAATATCATGTGGCTTCCACAGAGGAGCTTGACAGTTACTCCAAGGCCTCCATATTATCTCTTAGCTCTTATCTGTCATCCTTGTTACACTGTAAGCATCATCCTGAAGTCAGATAGTTCACTAGTCTGGCTATCATTCTTTCTCATGTAACTACTTAGACCTTCATATATGTAAATTTCTAATATAAGGGACTATTAGTAGTGGTTTGACTCAAATGTTTTTCATTTCCCTTCATTTTTAAAACACTTATATTTCTTTCTTTAGAAAGAGCTGCATCAAAAGTAACTGCTCTGTCACCAGGTTTTCCCACTAACTTTGGAACTATTTTAACAATACTTGAAGTGATTGATTCATGGGAGTAATATTGGCCAGTCCTGGTAATTACCTGCAAAAGATTTTCTGAAGTGATGTTCCAAAACAACAGTGTTATTGATAGTAAGTAATTCTTTGATCTTGCATTTTAGTGACATTGTGTTTAGGGCTTTCATACGGAAATTATCTTGAATTAAATAAATAACTGACAATGTAGTTCAGCTCTTGTTTGATAGTATTATTTCTATTTGGAAGGTTTGTAAAACAAATTGTCAATTTCATGATGAACCAAGAAAAAGTGAGAAACAGGAAAACCTTTAGATGCAAATTATATTTACAATTTAGCATGTTCATTATTTTTCAAAACACTAAGCCAGAAATAAAAAGACTTGTTCAAATATAGGAGATCTTGTTGATAGTATCATTTCAACTTTGAAGGTTTGTAAGACAAGTAATTAATTTCCATTACAAGTTGCATTATACTGCATAATTAACTAACTGACTGACTGACTAAATAGTTCTATAAGACATTAAAGGCAGACTGAGTAAGCCACGGTACACTGGGAGACCTCTCATGAAGTGTGCACTAGGTAGGAGCTGAAAAATTGCAGCATTTAATCATTACAGAGTGGGGAACGGAAGACAAAGCAAGGATGGAGAAAGTTTGCACTAATCCTGACAGCAGCATGCGTTCCCTCTGTGGACCCATTTGTTACAGGGACTCACAGCTCAGCACATGCTATCAGTGTAGTATCAATGTAGTCAATGTCCCAGAAAGCGTGCACACAAACCGAAGCTAAGAAGGGTGTCATGAGATTTCTTAAAACATCTACAGTTCATAATCAAAGCTCCTATTGCTGCTATAACAAATTATCAAAATCTTGGCGAGTGAAAAGTAAATAACTTTACTCTTTTACAGCGTTGGTGTCTGTGTCATATAAATTTCCTGAGAATAAAATATGGAGCATATGACCTAGTTGGAAGGCAAACTAATCAACCTAATAAGATACAGTCAAGTAAATGTCTTTCCACACAAATGAATATATTAGTCTTATCGTTAAAACTGTTCTGTCTTATATTCACAGGCAAAGAAAATTTCAAGTTGCTGTGATTATTGAAAGTATTAAAATTCAACAGCTACCCTGGAAACGGTGGCACACACCTGCAAGCTCAACGCTGGAGAGGAAGCGTTAGAAGGATCTATGGTTCAAAGCCACCCTAGTGTACATAGAGTTCTAGCTAAAGCCATCTAGTAAGAAACCAAATAAATGATCAAACAAAACAAAGAAAGAAAATAAATCAGTAATTTATTTCTTGTTTTTATTAATTCAATAATCATATAATTAAAATTTTCTGTAAATGTCCAATATTAGAAGACCTGCAGAGATTTTAGCTTCATTTTTTAAAAAGTTTATTTATTTATGAGAGAGAGAGAGACAAAGAGTGCATGCCATGGTACGTGGGTGGAGGTCAGAGGGATAACTTTCTTTCTACCATATACTTTCAGAGATACTTCTAGAGATGGAACTCAGGTTGCCAAGTTTGCAGGCTTGCCCCTGTTTTACCCACTGAGCTGCCTCACTAGCCCTTAGCTTTATTTTTAATAGTTCTATTTAAAAATAATGCTGCTGCATAAAGAGAATGCCACAGAACAGCGAGCTGTCTTTCCAAACTTGTGTTCCTTCAGAACACAATACCAAGGCTATGCAAGGCTATGCAAGGCTATGCATGGCTATGCATGGCTATGTATGGCTATGTATAGCTATGTGTGGCTATGTGTACCTCCGCAGGACAGTTTAACCTTACCTGTGATCTTTCCTCTTTCTTCTTTATTTTATATATAATATATGTGTACATATATCCCTTTTGAATTTGTATATATATATATATATATCCCTTTTGAATTTCATTACTAATACTTTCTCTATATACACGTATATATATTTATATATGATAGATAGGTAAATAGACAGACAGATAGTTAGATATATAGATAGTAATGAGATCCAAGGTGAAGATAATTAATAACAAATCTGCTGCTGTTCCTATGCTATTGCCATAACTTCTTTTTTTATTTATATATTTTTCTCCCAATCATACAAGCTTAATAGGTACCTCATCCCTTCCCTCCCTCTACCCTTCCCCAGTTCCCCTTGCACCCTCCCCCCTTCTCCTTCCTTTCACACCCTCTCCTCTAAATTCCCTGGAGCATCCCTCCTATTCCCTGGAGCATCCTTTCATGTAAATGCCAAACTTCCATATGAGTCCTCCACTCTAGTGAGGTATAAGGACTCTGTGGCCAGACCCCTTTCTTGGGCTCCCCTTTAGTATGGGAACACTATTATGACTGTTAATATCTTGCCTCTAAGGATCTTAGTGCCTGTGATCCATGTTAGACTTTGTGAAGTCGTTGACGTGACAGTCATTGCGCAAGTCATGCAAAGTCTGATTATAGCTACTGCAGCCCTAACTTGTATGAAGTATCTTGCATATCATTGCTCCTCCCCATTTTTAGACTCTTACAATCTTGCCACTCCTTCTTCTGCAAGTTTCTCTGAGCTTTAGGATGGGGGAAAGATTTGGTTGGTCTGGTTGCAGCTGATTAATGTAGGGTCTCTGGTGTTTTGAAAAATGGTTTCTTGTTTACAGTTTTACTGATCCTGCACTGCCCTTGGATCCATGCTGATTGGTATTGGAGATCACCTCCTAGCTAAAGATAAAAGGCTGTTTAAATGGAATCTTACTATAAGAGGAGATTCAAAGGTAGATGGAATATGAGTAGGAGACCGCAATGGGGGGGCAGTCTCCCATTTGCAGGATGGTTACTATCTATCTGGAGACTCTATACCCTCCCTGATTGGTGAGATGAAACCCCCTCAGATGCAAGTGACCAGGAAAGAAAGTGAGAGTGAGCCTAACCAGATATCTCATACTTACTTGCAATACTTGATGGTGGCCTATTTTTTCTGCTGTAGCATGATCCCTTTTCTCTTTATTATGGGGAAGGGCCCTCCTTCCCCTTCTCTCCTGTTTATAATCTTTGTGATTACTGTTGATATTACAGAGATTTATCTTGACTATGTCATTAAGTGGGTTTGGTACTAGGATCTGCCTATTAGGGAGTACATACGGTGCTTAATTTTCTGTGTCTGGGATACTTTACTGAATATAATTGTTTCTAATTCTATCCATTTCCCAGCAAATTTCATTAATTCATCTTTTTTGATGGCTGAGTCGTATTCCATTGTATAAATGTATCACATTTTCCTTATCCACTCATCAACTGTTGGGCATTTGGGTCAATTCCATGACTTTGCTATTGTAAATAGTATTTCTATGAACATGGTTGTGCTTGTGTCATTGAATTTTTGCTTTATGGGGGATTATTTCCAGAAGTGGAATAGCAGGGTCATATGGCATTTCAATCTTTAACTTTTTA
The DNA here is from genome assembly GCA_023101885.1 of Typhlomys cinereus. Lineage (NCBI taxonomy): Eukaryota > Metazoa > Chordata > Mammalia > Rodentia > Platacanthomyidae > Typhlomys > Typhlomys cinereus. Next base: position 2,489,622 of record JALPQD010000201.1, read on the forward strand.
AAAAATCACCAGACTGACCACCAGAGTAGTTGTATAAGCTGCATTTCCACCAGCGATGTAGAAGAGTTCCCTTTTCTCCACATCCTCTCCAGCATTTAGTGTTGTTTGTATTGTGGATTTTTGCCATCCTGACCGGGGTGAAGTGATATCTCAGGGTAGTTTTGATTTGCATTTACTTGATGGCTAAGGATGTAGAACATTTTTTAAGATATTTGTTAGACATTTCAGTTTCATCCCTAAAAAAGTTTATTTTGAGTTCTGAGGCCCATTTTTTAATTGGGCCACTTATCTCCTTGGTGTTTAGTTTTCTAACTTCTTTGTGCACTCTGGATAATAGAGCTGTATCAGATATGTGGTTATTGAAGATTTTCTACCATTCTGTGGGTTGCCTTTTTGCTCAGGTTACAATCTCTTTATCTGAACAGAAGCTCTTTAATTTCATAAGATCCTATTTGTTGAGTGTTGTATCTTGAAAGGCATGAATAGGCCACCATCAAGTATTGCAAGTAAGTATGAGATATCTGGTTAGGCTCACTCTCACTTTCTTTCCTGGTCACTTGTGACTGTGCTATTGGATTTATGTTTAAGAACCGTTGGCCAAGTACAATTAGCTCAAGGGAGTTCCCTACCCTTTCAACTAGGGTTTTTATAGTCTCTGGCCTAATATTGAAGTCCTTGAACCATTTGGAGTTGATTTTTTGTACATGGTGACAAGTACGGGTTCAGTTTTAATCTTCTGCATGTGGACATCCAGTTTTGCCAGCACCATTTGTTGAAGATGCTTTTTCCATTGAATTTTTTGGGCCTCTTTGTCAAAGATCAAATGGCTGTAATTGTATGGGCTTATATCTGGGTCTTCAACACTTATCCATTGATTTACATATCTATTATAGAACAAGTACCAGGCTGTTTTTATTACTATGGATTTATAGTATAGATTAAGGTTTGGTATGATGATACCTCCTGCAGTGTTTTTGTTGCTCAGGATTGTTTTTGCTATCCTGGGACTTTTGTGCTTCCATATGAATCTTGAGATCATTTGTTCAATTTCTTTAAAGAATTGCTTGGGGATTTTGATTGATATAACATTGTATCTGTATATTGCTTTTGGTAGGATGGTCATTTTTATAATGTTGATTCTGCTGATCCAGGAGCATGGGAGGTCTTTCCATCTTCTAGTGTCTTCTATAATTTCTTTCATTAGGGTTTTAAAGTTTTCATTGTAAAGGACTCTCACTTCCTTGGATAGGTTTATACTGAGGTATTTCATTTTTTTAGGGGCTACAGTAAATGGAATTATTTCTCTTAAAGCTTTTTTACTTCTTTCATCCTTGGTGTATAGGAAGGCCACTGATTTTTGACATTTATTTTGTATCCTGCCACCCTGCTGAACTTCTGTATTAGATCTAAGTGTTTCCTGGTAGAGTTTTTAGGATCACTGAGGTATACAATCATGTTGTCTGCAAACATAGATAACTTGACTTCTTCCTTGCCAATTTGAATCCCTTTTATCTCCCTTTCTTGTTTTATGGCTCCAGCTAAGACTTCAAGTACAATATTGAATAAAGTGGTGAGAGTGGACAGCCTTGTCTAGTTTCTGAGCCATAACTTCTAATCAACTCTGTAAAGAGTGTGCAAGGAATATTAGAATGGGAAAGAGGACTGTAAAGAAAACAAGTGCTGTGCGAACTCTGCTTCAAGGATTTCAACAGAATGAGTAAGCAGGCAATAGAACCAAGATCAAAGACTTCAAAGAAACAGGTCAATGTTGTATCTTGAAAGGTATGAAAAATAAGGAATTGATGGGAAGGAGATGAGAGTTACCAGTTAACAGGATGGGAAACAGCAGAATGGGGTCTAAGTGCAAATTGCTAGGGTGATTTCGATCCACAGACATTATATAAGGTAAGAAGAATATTCAATCCTAAATTTTTCCTCTTGAGATTGCCTTTTGTTAGTTTCGTTTTCCTCATTACAAAGTGAGGACTATAATTCTATTTATCTTAGGAACTTGTTCATGGAGTACTGTATGAAATGGCTACATGAGCTAGGTATACTAAACACTGTGTCTGTGGCTGGCATCCAGTATCACCAGGCATGGACTTTCTGGGGTGCTGGTAAATCTTAAGCATTTAGCTCCCTCACATTTATGGTCCCTTTTCTTCGTTCTTGGAGTGTTTCTAGCCATGCATTCATAAATACTCATATTTTGGAGGCAATATTTTAAAGGAAACTTTATAACTTTTAGCTGTGAGAGGGCAGGAAGAAGAGTCAGAGACAGGAAGATTTGAAAAAGAAAGTAAATAACTACAATCTTGCTAAGAAAGACATGGTTGAAAAGAAAGCACACTATGAGGGAAATTTCATGTAAAAAAGTGATGCCAAGGTGGAAAAATGGAAAGACAATGGAAGTAAAATATAAAAGCCTAGAATTTGGGGGAAAAAAGCTCAAGTGGAAACCAAGAAATGAGGTTCTCACATATATGAAAAATGGAATCCTCACAGAAAAAAATGCCAAGTAAGCAATAAAAAAAGAGTCAGAACTAAACATTGAAGCCAAACAAAACATTTCTATAATGAGGAAAAATTACTATCAGAAGTTTATGTTGAAAACTGGCTGAACTCTTAAAAAAATCTTTCTCAGCAAATCTAATTATGTAATCATTAACACAAGTTGGATGATCTATTAGCATCATGTTTTACAGACAAACTTCCAAAGAACTGAGCTGGTGGGAAAGTTTAAATAAATTGAATTTCAGAAGCTGACAGGCTTTTAATGCCAGGGAACAAATAATTGTGAATGAAGAAGCATTTATTACCTGCATCAGGTCCCAAAGTTATTTCCAAAGCAATAACCTCTCCCCCAAACAAAGGAAGCCTGAAGATTATATTCTGATCAACTGTTTATTTATTAAAGCACTTTACTGGTGGGTAAATTCCTAAGCTTGTTCAGTTAACTTATTCATTACTCAGAATGCTCAGTTTAAGGTTATAGTTCATGAAAATAAAGAGAGTGAATGGATTTTATGATATGCTTAGTTGAAGATTGTAAAAAAAAAGGGGGAGGGAAAGAGGGGGAGGCCAAAAAAGGAGTAATAAGAAGAGCTAACATGTAACCACTCTGGAAGTGTACTTGAAACTGACAGATTGAAGTATGTCTGTTTCTGTGTCTCTTAGACAGTGTGATAGATAACTTAATGTTTCAACCTCAGTGAGCAAAGGGATGTGCATAGTTAATTCTTTGTGTATCCATGAAAGTTTTTCAATGAGATTGGCACTTGAATAGAATGCATACAGAATTTCTGCCCTCACCCATGTGGGCAGGTCTCTTCCAGTCAGGTGGAGGCACAAGTAGAACAGAAGCATGGAAGACAGGCAGATTCTTTGTCCTCATGCTGAACCATTGGGGTATGTCCCTTAGATATGGAAGCAACAAGGTTGGATTTGGACTGAATTCCACCACGGATGGTCCAGTTTCTCAGCTTGCAGATGGTGGATGATGACATTTCTTGGTTTTCATGATCATGTGAATCCAATTTATATAATATGATATGTAAGTCTCTATCAGTCCACCTATGAATCTACCATTAATCTATCTATCACCATTTTTGTTGCTCTGGGGAACCCTGATTAGCCTTGGTGGTTATCTTCTATAAAATCTCTCTTCCTTGAAGCTTGAAAACCAAAGTTGTAATAGATGCAACAGCCGTTATCACAATGTCGCATGGTTTGGTGGATAACAGGATCCTGTACTTCTTTATAATGGGCATGAAACTTCCTCAGATCATCTGGTCCCATGCCTTTAATGATGCCACGTTGAGTTCATTCTCTTTCCCTCTCTGTGCCATGGCTTCTCAGCAACAGTGCCTGGGATTAGGAACGATCTTTACTTTTTTTCCTCAAGAAGGAGCAAAGAGCAACATTCTTCAAGTCCACTCATCTTTTCTTCAAGGACTGTTTTAAGTTCAGGGTGTGGCTGCCTTGCTGAAGCAGGACACTTGCTGACTCACAGAATGCCAAGCCATCCCTGGCACATTGGTAAGCTTCTTTTAAACTCCATGGGACAAGTTGAGTTGCTGTTTTCTGGGTCTCTTCACCTTGAGTCAGTCACCTGATGAGGCCACATGTTTGTTCTGAGCTGGGGCCAAGTATTTGATTCCAATGAATGAACAAAGAAGATCAAGAGGTAGGAGCTGTGCCTGCCTCTCTATTCAAAGAGCATGTGCAGAGAGGTCTGCAGTAAGGTAGGTTACTGCTACTGACATCTCACATTGACTCAGGGGAAATTGTGACTTAGCTGTGTTTGGGTTCCTGATCTTGCCTCTTGTTCTTGTTTCTCCAGATCTGTAGCTGTTTGGAATTCAATTGTAGGAACTTCTCTGCTTGCTGGATTTTTGTCTTGACCATCTCAGCCATGCTTGTTCTCATAGGCATCTCTATATTAGCACATCATGCATGATCACACTGAGTAGTGCCTGTCTGCAATTATCTTAAGATGAAGGACAGACATTCATAGGGGGACACTGGGTGGAAATGGATGCAGAGGCTGGAGTCATGAATGTGTGAGTCAAGGATGCTAAGAATTGATGGCCATTGCCAGTGGCCATGAGCGAAACAGTAGTAGGGATTGAACTGTGCTCCTGAGATTCATGCGCTGAAACTATTATGAGCAGTCATGTTCCTGTCCCTGATGATGTGATTTCATTTGGAGACAGGGACTTACAGTAGATGGCTTGGTTAAAGGAAAGTCATTAAGATATAACTAATCAAATATGATTGTTCTCCTTATCAAGAGAAGAGACACATAGCGACATCAAGTGTGTCAATCTTCAAAAGGTTGACCATGCAAAGAAGCAAGAAATGGGTGTCCACTCATAATCCAAGAAGAGAGACAGAAAGCATCACTGCTACCAGCTAGACCTTAGAATTCTAGCCTCCAGAACAGAAAGAAACCAAGTTTCTATTATTCTATCTATTAGCTTGTGACTTTTAGCAAATTCAGCTGGAATGAAATAACATTTTAGACCTTGCAGCCTATCTAAGAAGTTAACTTGTCTGACATCCTCGTTTCAAACCAAATGTATAAATTTCTGCTGTTCAAACTACCAGGGGACTGGTCCCTTGACCTCTGATCATCTTCTGTGTGACTTAAGTCCACTGTAGATCTACCCCTTGATGTGTCTGACAACCATTTGCCAACCCTACTTGGACTAGCAGTCCAATGTGGACTAGCTGTACTTTACTGAGTGATGCCTGTCCATGCCTCAGCAGAGCATTGATGGACAAATGATGATAAATAACCTGTTTTTAATCAATCATTTACTGCCCCAAAGTCTTGCATGCCCAGAAAACTCAACTCTCATGTCTTAAATAAGAATATTTATCATGTCATTCTCCAGGTGAGGGGATTAGGCTGGCTTTGTCCTAGAGTCGTTTTTGTGTCACTTACCTGCTGAGTAATGTCTAGAAAGACTAACTTGCATGCCCTTCTACTCCAGCATGTTAATCTACTATGTTCTTTTAGTGATATAGAACCTGTCTAGTGGTTACTTATGATACACTAGCAACATTGTAATAACCAAGAAAAAGTCATTTAGTAAGAATCAAAGGCAGAGATACCTGGTGAAAGGTTTATGAAATGGCTCATTTTCAGATTAGTTTGGGTAGATTGTGGTGTTCAATATTGGGGTCATACATCATCTTAGATGTCTTTGTGAGGGTGTTTTGTAAGTAATACATTGAAATGTCATTATTTTGAATAAAAGTGATTATCCTCTATAATATGGGTCATTGGATGACCCAAACAGAAGAAAAAGAAACAGAAAGAAGACAAGTGCTTTCCCCACCCTGCTCTCGCCCACTGTCAATGGAAGCAGGCTGCCTTGGACCAGGCTCTATGACCTGGGCTGCTTCTGTGTATGCACTCTGGCTGCCCATCCTACAGAATGAGAGCTTGCCAACTTCTGTAGGTCATGTAAGTCAGTTCCTTAAGGTGAATCTCTCTCATCATTCACATGCATGTGCACAAAAATACACATAGGCACACACACAAAAGTATGTATGCTATCAGAGACACACAGGAGCATGTAGGCACACAGAGATATACACACATATATGCATGCATACAAATGCACACACAAACAAGCATCGAAATACACTGATGCATTCACATTCACACATTTGCACACACATTCAAGCAAGCAAGATGTACATACACATTTAAACACACAAGATGAACACACACAAACACACAAACACACACACACACACACACACACACACACACACACACACACTTCTTTCTCTTGAAAACCCTGATGCAACCTGGAGAAGTGAAGAACCAAGACCTGTAAAATCACAGACCCAAAAGGGAAAAGCCATGAACATGGTTGTACTCCAATACCATAGCTTGAGTGTAGTGAAATCCTAGCTCCTGGTGGAATGTGTTAAGAGCCCATGGGTAAGGATCAGATCTTTGGTGTGGAATGTTCCAGAACATTAATTTATGTGTTGATCAGGAGACCTAAGACACACATTACTGCTGCACTTTGGCCAAAAGAGGGTGTGTAAAAATACACAAGTAGGTCCTCACCAGACCTCCAACAGATCCATTCTTTTGCATTGGATTGGGAAATACATATGTGACAGCTAGCTTGATAATGGAAGGATGATCCTTTGAATACATTTATAGCTATTTAGTTAAGGCAAGCTCATGGGAGATTGTGGGATTGACGTGGAAAGATCCATCCAATGGTGGGAGAGATTATTTCCTGGGCTGGTGGACCAGATAGAGAGAAGGGATGATTTCAAGAGATATAGTTGCACCCTGAGAGACCTTGTGGAACTAGTATAAGGCATAAGAGGGAGAGATTATAAACTTTATTCATTCATTCATTCATTCATTTTGTGTGTGTGCGTGTGTGTGTGTGTTGTGTGTGTGTGTGTGTGCATGTATGTGAGGGCACTGTGTATCCCTGTGAAGTACCAAGGGCGACTTTGGGAATCATCTTAGATGATTTGCTTTGCTCTGGGATTTCCCAGGCTTCACCCACCAGGACTGAAAGTGCAGGGTGCTGGCATTTCCGCTTGGCATTTTTACGTGGGATCTGGGATCTGAACTCAGGACCTTTTACTTTCTTTTTTTTTTTTTTATTTCAGCTCATACAAACTTATTAGGTACACCAGTTCCCTCCCTTCCTCCTCCTCCCCCCGTACCCCCTGCTCCCCCTCCCCATCCCTCTCCCTCCCCATCCCCCAGTGCCTCCCGCCCCAATTCCTAGAGAGTCCTTTCTTGTGCATGTCTGATTTTCCTCTGGGCCCCTCCTCTCCGATGACGTACAAGGACCCAGTGGCCTTTCCCTGAACCCTTTCCCATGTTCCCTTAGGTATAGGAACACTGCTGTGGCTGTCAATCCTTTACCTCCAAGGCTCTTGGTGCCTTTAGCAGATGCTAGACTTTGTGAGGTCAACAGTGTGTTGGACAATGCGCAGGGCATGCAAAGTCCAATTATGATTGATTCAGCCCTAACTAGTATAGAGTATCTTATATATCATTGCTCCTCCCATCCTTTTGCTCTTACACTCTTACCGCCCCCTCTTCCGCAAATTTCCCTGAGCTTCAAGATGGGGAGAGACTAAGCTGGCCTAGTTCTAGGTGGTTGATATAGAGTCTCTGAAGTTCTGGATTGTGGTTTGTTGATTTTCTTTTGCAGTTTTGCTGCTCCTGCAATGCCCTTCACTCCATCCTGGTGGGCACTGTATGTTACCACTGAATGTGCTTTTATCACAAGACTCTAACAGCTTTTTCTCTGGCCAGGGGTAACATACAAGGACCTTTTACTTTCAAGGCAGAGTCTTAACCCCTGAGCCATCTCTCCAGCCCAAGAGGGACAGATTATTGACTCAATGTTTCACCCATTGGTGGGCTGTTCATGTCTCCATGGGTGCTCAGGCACATGCCAATGCAGGCATCCTGGATCTGGCCCAATGGATCACACATGTAGGGAGATATGGGAGCAAGAGATAGACAGTATGGAAAGGAAAATGAGAGGGGCGGGAAGGGTCAGGGGTGGTAGATAGAAAACATAGCTTCATTATGTCTGTATACAAAAGCTTCAAAGAAGAAAAAACTCAAAATTGAGTTTTTTTTTAAATACATGGTTATGTTAAAGTAGAGAGTAGAGAAATACAGTGGTTTATTAGACAGTTTGCCTATATAATTATGTTCACTATGAGGAATAAGCCAAAAATTCCAGATGGTACTTGAATCTCTACCTCTGGACACCTGCACTGCTTGTAAAGATCCTTCCCCTCAAGAATTTAGCTTCAGATACAGAAGCATCATCAATGAGTATTAATTAGCTTGCTGGTGTACATTAATTATGTATCAACTAGTTCTCCAATCAGTGGAAAAAAACATTTAGGCAAATGAGCTAATTGCTTCATAAGTTACTGGTGAATTCTTCTTCAGAAGATATTTTCTCCCCAGCTAAGACAGGCTGTGAGTTTGCTGCATAGTACACCATTGATGAATCTTTGTGCTTATATGTGCTACCGTGTGTGCCATGCTGCTTCTAACCTGCAGTCACCAGCTAATGCTAATTCATGTCATTTAATTCTAAGGCTGTCATACTTTATCATTTTCAGTCCATACTTACAGTATTCCAGATATCACATAAACCCTTTTTCTAGGTTCTGTAGCGACCCCTGCTCTTCTTATGCCAAGACTGTCATAATCTCATCTCAATGTTGCTGATATAAATACACAGCCCAATCAATGCATGGAAACAGGATGCTTATTTATAGTGACAATTTCATATTAGAGCTCTTCATCGTGGCAGGAGACTCACTAGCAGGGACCGAGGGAACTGATCATGCCTATTGCCACCGGAATTGTTGATTTCCTCATTTTCCAAAGGCAATGTGTTCTCCTTCTCCATCTTACCTCAGGGAATGATCCTATCCACCATGGGCCGGATCTTCCTGCATCCATTAGATAATCCCCTATAGATTTGCTCAGAGACTTCCCTTAATTAAATAATCCTTTACGGTGTGAGCCAATGCTCTATTCTTGACTGACAAGTAGACATCTGTACCTAGCTGCCACACCCATCTTGAGTAAAGCTCTCCTAATGTCTCAGTAAGGAAGGACATCTATCAATTCATTTTATAGATGCGTAAGGAGACTGAGCATTTTCATGACTTTTCATTATTACCAGGGCTACAGAGTGACAGAACTAACCCAGCTGTGCCTGAATCTTCAGCTTCTGTGTTTTCTCAGACTGGCAGTTATATCTCTCTCCAGTAACTTCAGCTCCATGTCATCTGGTTTTGCATAAAGGGGTCAGTGGCTCAGTCTCTTCTGCAAGGGAAGAGCCTGGAACTCCGTGATCTGTACTTTTTTCTACTGGAAGCTCTACTTCCTTTCATGACATACATACCAGACTTCATATGCATTTATTTTGCATACATGCTTTATTTTTTAGTGATTGACAGCCACTTGTGTCAGACACCAAGTGTCATTCACACATAGCTCAGCCTTATCTATCATGAACACTGGGTCATGAACAATATGGCAGAAATCATTTCCATGTGTTTATATGTATTCATAGAACTCCAAGGATAGCTGGATCCAGGTAAGCCTAAAGCTTTCCCTTACCCAAATAGGCTAGTTATATCATTTCTTAAGAAAAACAAAACAAAACAAAAAACTCCCAAGCTCAATGACTATCATTCCAGTTGTTCAGAAAAAGTCCTGTAAGTAGTAGGGATGGAATTTATATAGAAAACAAATTATTTTAAAGTCCAGTGTGATGATAAGTTCAGAAACCAACAAGAGTCTATTTCAGAAGGGCTGATCTGCCTGTTACAAAACACACAGCATTTCATCCTGATAAAACACAGACTCATCTCCTGCTAGCTGTTTCCTTGAAAATTAGAGAATTAAGAGCTAGGAGCAAGAGCAGTTTGTTAGTCTTTGAAAAGCAAAATACAATGAGGAATCCTTTAAGAGCACTACAATGGTGCACAAGATGCCAGGAATAGTCTGATAATTAATCCTGGGTATCAACTTGGCACATGTGACATTAACTAAGATCAGCTGAAACAACACCTGGCAAGATCAGCTGAGACCACCTGAAGAGATTATCTGGATACTACAAAGATCAGCCCTAGATCCCACTGGAACCTCCCTAGATCTCACTGAAACCTTCCACTAGTGGATCAGATAAAAGAAGTCACAGAACAGAAGACTGAGAAGAAGAGATTCTCCAAGAATCCAGCCTCAGCCTCTCGGATGGATGTAACAGCCTGTCTCCAGCTTTGGCCAGCCAGCCATGTCGCTTCCACAGTGAAAGACTGTATCTCACCTCTGGAACTGTAAATTGAGTAAATCTCCCTTTCTCCCTTAAGTTATTTGACTTTGGGTGCTCTCTCACAGCAATAGTTAAGAGTAACCGTTACAAATAGGTTGGGATGCATTTAATAATAAATAGGATGGCTTGGTGATTTTTCTCCTGTACATCTGTGTGCCCTTAAACTTTCAATAATTTGGTCAGCAACAGATACAAACATTTTGAACGATAAATGTGAAACGAAACCAGGTAGCGTAGTCTACTTTCAGATAGAAAACTCTTCCTCAGAGTTCATATTATCAAAAGTCACCATGGCCAATTGTTGATGGAATGAGCACAATCAATTGTAGTTTCTGACCTCAGTTTCCTGTACTTTTATCTACAGAAACAGAAAATATTAAAGAACTGATGCTTTTGCTTTTTGTCATGTAACTTTATGTTTCCTGTGATATACATTGACAATATACTCCATCAGACAGCTAATCTGATTTTTGTGACAAGCTACAAGGTTTTTCTCTGATTTTGAGTATTTCTCGAACATGTACTATGGACCCCTGGGTTTTAACAACTGGCATTTCTTTGTGAACTAAAGTTATTTTCATAAGAAATCCTTATAATATTGGAAATTTCCATACTGCTTTTGGCTTGGCAAAAATGCCTTCACCTGTGCCAGACTCTCCAGCATGTGACTGCGGCCATCTCTTGATGGAGCCATGTTCATCTTGTACTTTTCCCACTCAGGATGATTCGGTTGCTGGCCTTTGCAGCGGCCACATTTCTCTAAGTTTCAAACTGCCCTGGAAGTCATGATGACATCATGACTTGCTCTTCACTATCCTTTAACCTCCCTGAACCTGGAGGTTCACGTGCAACATGAACCCTTTCTACCTTGTGGCGGCTACTTTCTTTGCTTACAATTCTGTTCCTCTGTGTGTGTGTGTGTGTGTGTGTGTGTAGAAGAGGGCACTTGAGTGCGTGTGTGTGTGTCTGTGGAGACCTGAGAGTAACATCAGGAATCATCCTGGATTTCTCTGTCTTCCTTATCACTTTTGTTTCCAGGGCTAGAATTACAAACCAAGGCTGTATTTGCCCAGTATCTGGGGATCTGAACTCAGGCTTTTTTGCTTTGAGAGGCAAAGATTTTAATCTCTGAGTCATCTTCCCAGCTCTGCAATGCTGTCCTTATGAGAGCAAGGATGTCTTGCCCTTCCTTAAATAAGTAGTATCTTTCCCAATGCCCTTGGGTGCAGATGGGTGTTTCTCATCTCCACACTGTTGCCCTGTTAGTTCATAGCTGCTCCCATTGTCCTTTCTCAGAATTAAACTCCAGCAGCACCCACCACTCAGCACTCTCATCATCGCCGTGGTGGTTTCATGAACACCATTAGCAACTTGATTGCATAGAAAAACAATGCATTTCTAACTCCTGCAGTTCTAGGCAAGTTAACAAAAGAGGCTGCTTTGATCTTGCCAGGACTCATGCCAACTTAGGAAAATGCTTTTGCTGAATGACAATACCTTCTTTCCATTGGAAAACACATGCTTCCTGTCTATCATCCAGCTGAAGTCCAAAGGCACGTGAAGCTAAAAGCACTTGAAGGCTTCTTCGCACAGGCTAGTGCCAGTAGGACAGTCAAGAGTGAACCCCCAAATCCCATGCCCTTGTCCCATGTCTTGACTAGCTTTTGATAGTCTGGAGTAAGTGAATTTATCGCAAGGTGGATTCAGGGGGTTAGAGAAATGGCTCAGGGATTAAAGCCTTTAATTTACAAGCAAAAGAACCTGAGTTCAGATCCCCAGATTCCACATAAAAGCACTTGGAATAGCTGATGGAGTCCTGCCATTCTTTCCCCAGAAGGCAGAACCTGGGAAACCCCAGAGCAAAGCAGTAGGAGGTAGAGCAATCCAGGATAATTCCCATGACGTTACCCTCAGGCCTCCACAGGCACACACACAAGCATGCTCTTGTACTCTCTCTCCTCCCTCTCTCTCTCTCTCTGTCTCTCCTCTCTCTCTCTCTCTCTCTCTCTCTCTCTCTCTCTCTCTCCTCTCTCTCTCTCTCTCTCGCTCTCTCTCTCTCTCCTCTCTCTCTCTCTCTCTCTCTCTCTCCTCTCTCTCTTTCTCTCTCTCTCGCTCTCTCTCTCTCTTTCTCTCTCTCTCTCTCGCTCTCAAACAAACAAAGCAATGGGATTCAGGATGAGGAACGTGGCTCTCACCCCTTGAAATTCACATTCTGGTAAACAGAGATCACATGGGGGGATAGTCTAGTATGTTTCTCTGAGAAGTGTTTCCAGAGTTTAGGAGTTGCCATGATTCCCCTTGAAAGTCCCCCATCCTTACTTCTAAACACATTTGATTGCCTGAAGCTTTGAGTCCACTGAACATTTAATTGCCAAGCAAATCTATTCCCAGGAAATTACGTTATGGTGAATAAAGTTTATATTCAACACCGTGTTTCTTAGGAAATGTGAAAATACCAAATGCCGAACTTCAGCAAGCAAGGCTGGTAAATCACACTTGAAACCTTCAGGTATCCTGTGACTAATCATGCTAGAATTCTTCCTGATACTCAGGGGTTCGTCTTTGAGAATAGTAGTTAAAATGAGATTGAGGTTTGAAGACGCTGTTCCAATTTGCTGAAGTGGAAACTTTCCATCGTCTAAAGTATTGGCTGGGGAGTATTTTAACCAGGACGGAGATGCTTCCTGAAAATGTTTGGCGCCACTTAGGAGATCAAGCCCAGTGCTCCTGACTGGGACCACAAAGGCCAATGTTAGCTATGACCCAGTTTCTAATTACTTCCATTTCCTAATTCACAGTGTAGGTTTGCTTCAAAGGATAGTTGGTGAAATACAAAGCTCACATTCTTTATTGGGGAAAAATAATAGTCTCCAGGGCACTAACACGTCTTCTATGATTAAAGTAGAACTAGGAGTGTTGAAGTTATTCTTCACGTTATTGATAAATTCACAATCAAATGACTTCAAGGGGAATAAGAGGCTTTATTCTGGTTTATGACTGTCTAGTTACAGTTCTCAATCCAGCCTGGCAGGAGAGTCCACACCAAGATTAAAGTCCAAGGGAACTGGCCACACCATATTCACTTAAGTGCTAAGAAAAGTGCCAGATGCAAGGTCTGCCCAAGTAGGCTGAAGATGCCAACTTCAGATGCCAAGTGCCAGATGCAAGCTGCCTAAGCACTAGCCCTGCCCATCATGGGCTAGACCTTCCCTATCAATTAGACAATCTTGCAGGCTTTCTCAGGCTTAATTCAACTTCAAATTCTCTACAAATATGTCCAGAATTTAAACCTTCAATCATCAGGTTGATCCTATATCTGAATGACTCACCCTCATACTGATCATAGTTTGGGGTTCCAATGACCACCTCCTGCATTCCTAGTACTTTCACTGATGGGACCAGGTTATGCCAGGGGCACCTTGCTGAACAATGTGATACAATGTGGGGATTACAGTGATACCAGTTTCCAAGATCTTAGAGAAATGATCTTTACTTGCCAGACCAGCATCTTATTCACTTGCCCAGGGAAATTTTTTAAGTATTTATCTTTTTAAACATTAGGAATTAAGCTAGGGAGATGGTTCAGTAGGTGAAGTGCTGGGATAAGCATGAGGACCTGAGTTCAAATCCCTGCACCCATGTAAAATGGTGTGTGTTTATAACCCAATGCTGGAGCACCAGATGAGGTGGATCCCTGGGAATCACTGACCAGTCAATCTAGCTGAATTTGTACATTCTGGGCTCAGTGACAGACTATCTCCACAAATGAGGTGGTCATTCACTGAGAAATACATCCAATGTCCACTCCTAGCCTCCACAACCGTGGTCATACATTCATGTGCACCTGCACATCCATTCACGAATATGTACCTTCAGCACAGCACACACACAAAGTCAGAAGTGATCACCTATTGGAGCCATATCAGGAACGCACTTCTCTCAGGCATAATTATTTAGATATTTTTAACTTTAATAGAAAAAAATTCTGATAAAAATTCATAACATTTTACTCCAAGCGTATTCCTCCTAGCTTGTCCATTTCAGAGCTAAACTATTTTCGAACTTTGAAAATTAACTTTTGTCAAGTTTTAATAAACAGACAGCAAAGCTTTCAAAGGAAAGAATTCAGGGATTTTTGGAAAATGTGCAACATATTTGTGAAAAATATTCACGGCAGACTCTGACTCCCCCTGTCAATCAAAATATCCAATGTTAGGACCAGATTTTAATCTTTGACGTTTTCCTGTTCTACCCTGGTAAATATGAACTCAGTCCTTGAATATGGCTGGAATAGTGGAAGTAAGAGTGAGCTTGACCTGGGTCATCCGAACTGACCTGAGCACTCTGAGGAGTCCTATGTACATAGACAAATGGAAGAGGCTGTGCGATTGAAGGGCAGTGCTCTGCATTTGTCCTCCAAGTTTCCAAGCAGCACAGTGTTTGCAATTCATTCCTGGGATATGTTCTTGCTTCCTCAGCCTTACCCCTGCTTTTTCTTATTCTTCATCATATCCACACTGGTAACCCTGAAAAACAGTCTTATTAACTGAATGATTTCACAGTATTCATTGCTTAATTTTTAATTTTTTTAAATAGATGCTCAACCATCTTTGGAAAGGGAACTATGGATAACTGCAGTGATGTTTCTGTCCAGTGCAAAATGCAGTGCATCTGCAGAGAGGAGGCTTACTCTGTAACTGTGATGTGCCATTAGCAAGCTGTTTGGCAAATTCCCCCCTCCCCAGTGAAAATAGGAAGGACAGTCCTTGGCAAGAGCTGTCAATCAAAGAAAGTGTGTGGGCCTCATTGGATGTCTTAGAAAGGAAACCCTCCCTGTCCCCCAGAAGAAGTCCATACTGATAGGTCTTGCTGAAGGAAGCAACAGGAACAGGAGCGCTCCAGATATTGTCTTCTCTGTGTGACAATATGATAGTTCAGCTTTTGGAAGCATGGGGCTCTGAGGGCTCCGGAAGAGCAAAGGCAGAAAACGTTGACCCCTGAGAGTGTTCACAGCACAGCCCTTGAAAGAGTGACTCACTCAGAAGCCAGATGTGAGAAACCCACACTGGAAGCGTGAACATCAATGGCCTTTTTTTTCTCCATTATTCAGTACACTAAACCCATCTAGGAACATTGCCAGAGATGTGTCAAGCTGTGGACTGAGCAATTGGAAAGAGAATAAGAAGACTAAAAATAGCAAAGGTGGTGTGGTGCGGTTAAGGAGAGATCATGATGTGTTCTGCAAATACCTCCATAGCAGCACAAAGCAGGGACTACTTGAAACTGCTCATCAACACTTGAAAACCAGAGCTTTTCCTTTCAATTATCTACCCCAGATGCATTTTACTTTCATTTAAAGGAATGTGACAAGCTCCTTCAAATACAATCGGCAGCTTTAGTTTTCACTGGCTTAGTTATTTCTGTTGACGAGTAAAATTGTGTGCTTTTGCCATGAGCAACAAATGATTTTGAAGTATATATGGATCAGGGCATGACTCAGTCTAGATAATTCACATACACATTACCAAACTGAGCTATCATTTTGTGAGCAAAGCATACTACATCTGCCATAAATATTTTTCAAGAATGTAACACACTGCTAACTATACTTATTGTGTTGCACAACAAAGACTGTGAGTTAATTCTTCCTTTTTAACTGAAATTTCATATCCATGGACCAGCATCTCCTGATTTCTCTTTCTCATCCTAACCACTCAAGCTACAGTGAAGAAAGTTCAGTAAACTAAGAGAGCGTTGATATCTCTTTAATAGTAATCTCATTTCCATTCAATACACATCCATGTCACAGCATTATTGGATCATATAGTAGTCTATTTTCAGTTTTTAATGAATCACTCTATTGTTTTCCATAATATCTACATTTGTTCATTAAATTCCCCCACACATGAAGTTAGTGTGTGCATGTGTATGTGCATGTTTACATGATTGCATAACTGTAGGTACATATGTATGTGTCCAGATTTGTGTACCTCTATGTGGAGACCAAAACTTAATATTGGGAATCATCCTCAGCTGTTCTTCCACCTTATTCTTTTTGAGACTGGCTCTCTACTTAAACACAGAACTCACTGATAGAGCTAGTCTGACCAGGCAGCTTGTTCTGGGGATTTCTCGTCTCTGCCTTCTGAGGCTGGGATTACAAACAAGTTTCCTCACTCACCTGAACTTTTACGTAGGTTGTGCACCAGCTGCTTTAACCACTAAGTCTTCCCTCCAGCTTCCTCTGCACTGGCATATATTCCTATTAACACTGTACCAGAATTCACTCCTCAGTACTTACTATTATTCACCTTTTAAAAAAAAATCCAGTCAAATATGCTTGAGATAATGTCTCATTGTAGTTTTAACTAGCATTAACATGCATATTTTTTCATTTATCTATTGTCTATCTGAAGTTTTTTTTTGAGAAATGTGTATTCAGATTCTTTGCCTATGTTTCGTCTTATTTTATTTTATTTTTTTTGTGGCTTTCCTCATGGAACTCAGGGCTTCCTTTACTCTTATGTGTACTAAACTGTATGCTACCACTGAACTATATGCCTTTAGTTCATCCTTTCCCTGAATTCTAATTGACGTTTCTGTTTTTTTCAATATTGAATTTTTGAATTCCTTGTGTATTCAGAATATTGATCCTTCATCGGATGACTGTCATGACATGTTTTCTTCCCTAGCATGAATCTTCATATTGTTCACTGTATGAAAGCTTTTAAGTTTGACATATTGTTGTTGCTTTAATTACCTATTTGATTAGAATTAAAGAAAAAAAATCATTGCCCAGACCAATGTCCTGTGCTAATTTCAATTTTTAATTGTAGCATAGGATAATAATGTACAATTGCATATACAAAAGCATATGTACCTACATTTAAAGTATATAAATATTTTTAAAATATTCTAATTAATTTATTTATTATGAGAGAGAGTATATACTTTATGCATAATATGGAGGTCAAAGTTAGTTCTCTCCATCCACCATGTAGGCTTCTGGATATTGAATTCAGATCATCAGTTTTGTGAGCAGGAGTCTTCTGCTGACCTATCTCTCCATTCCCTTAAGAAGTTATTGGTATTGAAAGAAAATGGATCGGCTATTAAGAATGGACACATAGCTTCTTCTCTTTACCTGGAAATTCATCACACACTTCTGTTTTATTGGACAGTGACTTCAAGAGAAGTGGCTGAATAACAGATAGAATTGACTTTGTGTCTGATTCAGTGATTTAGAACAGTATCCAGGTCTTCATGACCGTGATCCAAGCATGCAGATGTTGATTTGTCATTTCTGGTAATGCAAGGTCTCCATCTTTTATCTATGCCCTGTCTGTCTTCCCTGAAATCACATTTTTCTATATATAAACTCCATGTCTCTTTTTTTGTTGTTGTCTTGTGGCAATGTCAACTCTCTACAAGGAATAAACATCAAGCTCAATCTATCAATCTCACCATTCAAGTTCAGCATAAGCTGTTTGAAAATCATGTTCTATTAGCTCCATCTAAAACATTACATAGAAACACCAGAAAAGAAAATAACATTCAGTTTTCACTTTATTTTGACTTTTCTGATTATGCCTAATAATATTAACATGTCCAGATTAATGAGATGAACTCCATCCAAATGATGAACGTGATTTCAATACTGTTCTATATTTTTTTTGATATATGATCTCATGTAGGCCCAGATTGGCCTTAAAATGGCTGTGCAGCCAAAGTTGACCTTCATCTCCTCATGATCTGCCAAGTGTTGGGATCACAGGCACATGTCACCATATCCAGGAAACTAATTATTTTGAATGGAATGTGCAGAGTTGAGAATCTGTGTTTTAAGGTTGGCACTATGTCTCAAAGTTCACTAAGTTAATTAGTAGGTACAAATCTATAATTGTTGAAGGGAAAGTAAGGGAAAATATGCTCATTTGAAGTTTATATTAAAACTCAACAAGGGCCGTGAGATGGCTCATTGGATAAGACATCTCTTTGTTTGTGAAACTAGTGACCTGTGTTTGATCTCCAGAAGCCCACATGGTAGAAGGACAGAACTGATTTTTGAAAATTGTCTTCTAGCTTCTACCTCAGCACCATGGCATATATATGTGTGCTTTCTATGTATCTGTCTATTTTTCTCTTTCTTTTCCTCTCTCCAATAAATACATATTTTGCAAAATTAAAACTCAACAATTCTCCAGACAGAAATAGCAAATAGTTGGAGAGAAAGCCCAGAAAATTGTAGGATTGACACAGTGGATTTTCTGGTGAGTAGAGAGCTCATCATTCTCTCCCTTGCTGTTGAACCAATTTCCATCCATGTTAGTCAGCTTTGCATTGCTATAGCAGGATTGATTTTGATGATTAGGTTAAAGAGAGAAAAAAGCTACTTTAATTTTTATTTTATTGAAGCTTAGTTTTATCAGTTTAGTTCTGGATGTGGCCTTGTGTCTTTGGTGAGGGCGCTGGATAACAGTCGATAGGGATTGTTCAGTAAAAAAAAGCCACCGACATCATGAATAAGGGTAAACAAAGACAATCCTCTCCTAAGGTATTCCCAAAAGGCAAAGACCCTGTAAAGAGGTTCCATCCTCCAAAGATCCACCTCCACTTAGCAGCACCACCTTAAGTACCAAGCTTGTACCATGTAAGTCTTTGTAGACTCTCTCTAGATGCAGCAGCTTCAGATGGACTTCAGTTACTGAACATTAGAGTCCTTCTTACCATTCATTTAACTACTAAATGGTCTTTCCTCTCAGTGAATACTTACAAAGACGAAATATAATACCTAATGTTTTGCACAAGTGTGTGTGCTTGTGTCTGATGTTTTGTTCCATTTGGATCCCAAGCTTGTTTATTATTAGATTATTTCCATTATCAGTGGGATCAACAGGTTTCTTTAAATTTTTTTTATTATTATTATTAATTCAACTGTGTGCATATGCGTGTGTATGTGCGCGTGTGTGTGTGTGTGTGTCTGTGTATGTGTAGAACCACGGACGAATTCGCGAACCACCATGGACGCCTCCACCTCCTTCTGCCTCGGGATTCACAGGCTCCGCCCTACCAGGACCAGAAGCGCAGGCCGCCCCCGCTTCCGCCTGGCGTCTATACGTGGGATCTGGGATCCGAACTCAGGACCTTCCGCCTGCAAGGCGGAGGCTTAACCCCTGAGCCACCTCTCCAGCC
Source organism: Typhlomys cinereus (assembly GCA_023101885.1). NCBI lineage: Eukaryota > Metazoa > Chordata > Mammalia > Rodentia > Platacanthomyidae > Typhlomys > Typhlomys cinereus. The sequence continues at coordinate 2,509,187 of JALPQD010000201.1, forward strand.
CGACCAACAGGTTTTTTTTTGCCATACATGTAAGAAGTAAAAATTTCTCAGCATCATGCATGTTTGGAATACTACAAGCACTTTAGAATGTTTGCTGGGTGAATGAATTGAATGAAAAAATGAATAAGAAATGCAGAATTTGAAAAAAAGGCAGGTGGCACTACATTTGCAGAATGGAGTGAAGCCAATGAAGCAGACTTTGCAAAGAACTTCATGAGCCTGGTGACTAATCAGGTGGCAGAGGAAGGGTAAGAGCATGACGTAATTCCAGGAAAGATCTTTTGTCAAAATTTTTAAAATTTATTTTTATTCTTTTAGATTAAATATGAAGGATTTCCACTCATCATTACCCAGTCCCATTCTCCCTTTTCCTACTGCAAGCCTCTTCTTCCCTACCTGCCTCCCTCCGAGTTTCATGTCTTTCTGAGTGTGTGATCCAGTTGCATCTGTGTTGCCATTAATGGAGTGTGTCAGAGCAGAGAACTTGTTGAAGCAGGAATGATTTATCAGTGGGTCTGATTTTCCAATAGTGTCTAGATAAATGGTGTCCATGAGGTTCAATGTAATTGTGGATGGTTGCTGGTGGGCTTTGCAATGTAATGGACCTGCCACAAGTGCAAAATGAAGCAGAGCTTAGTCCTTGTGTCTGTCTCCAGGGAGGGAAAACAGGGAGGGTGATGGGATTTTATAGAGAACTGGGGTGTGGTGGGGGATCATATTTACCATTGCTTGTTTGTTGTCCTGTTCACACATTGTGCATTCATAGATGATTAGTGGTTGCTGCCACAAAGAATTCTAAGACATAACACTTTACCTTAACACTTACCAAAGACACGAACGCATGCAAACTATTTTTTAGGACTTCAAAAGGCAAAGTGTCTGGAGATGCACTGTACTCTCAAAACTAATAAAACAACCTGGAATCTTTAGGTGTATTTCTGACAAACCAACAGCCAAGCGCAGCCATATTTTGAAAGATATCTGTATATTTCTGCAATTGTTGAGTTTAATTTTTCACACTTTATGATCAATCTTTTTTGGCATTTCAAAATGAGAATGTTTTATTACATCTCATCTCCCTTGCAGAAATTGTCCAAACTCTTAATGGAACCCACAGGCATTTCCTGAATGTTGTATAACTTTCCAGTAAATAAGAGGGGATAAAATACACAATGCTGGGTTAACTCTATCATCTGATGATTTGCCCATGAAAGAGCTTTTATCATAAGTGTGGTTAGCATGCATGAATAGAAGAGTGGCTGTTTGCTTTTCCACTGGATTTCCAGAGATGCGTTGGAGACTTAATTGGAAAATGCAAATGTGTTGGAGGCTTAATTGGAAAATGCAGGTCCCTCTTACTTCAGCACTTGCTGTGATCCCCCAAGGCCTCTGACTTCTCAATGACTCAAAGCAAAGCTAATCGTTAGGCTCAGTTGTTGCTGGAGTTTGATAGCTCTGGGAACAAATTATGCCTCTGTGACATTTGGTCTCTTGTGACATTCATTTAAAGTTGCTTAGACTTCTCCAGCTCAAATAGTCAGTGAGGATAAACAAATGATTTAGTCAGTAGTTTTTTTTCTTTTCCCAGGCAGAAACATTGAGATTTGCTGTAGCATTTGGCATGTTCATTGCATTGTAGGCCTTTACTTGTTTTTAAAATATTTTATTTATGTGAGAGTCAAATCCTAAGAGAGAGAAAGAGAGAGAAAGACAGAGAGAGAGAGAGAGAACACATGTAGCACATGCATGTCATGGTGTGCACAGTTCAGAAGAAATTTTTCACAAGTCACCTCTGTCCTACCATTTGTGGCTTCCAGGGATCAAACTCCCGTCACCAAGTTTATAAGTAGGCACCTTATCCACTAAGCTCTATTGCCATTATTTGTTTTTCAAAATAAATTTACAAATACGTTCCAAATATTAGGTAAATCTTGACTCCTCTTACCTATAAATATACCTAAAATGTTGAACCCTATGCTCATGAGTATCTCTCTCGGGGATATTTGTGGTATAGAAGACTGAGAGAAATTTTCTTGTCTGCTTCCAAGTTCTGGAAAACAGAGTCAAAAGTAAATTTAAGAGACAGAAAGATGGTGTTCATGCTAGTGGCTTGTTAGCAGTGGGCCAGCAGCCACAAGATTTTCCTAGCATGTCACTGCCTTGCTGGTCCCTCAGACATAGCTCAGAAGCCTGTCACCAAAATACCTACTGTGCATAGTGTCCAGAAGGCAGAGGACAGAGCCAGAAAGCAGAACATCTGTCTTCTGGTTTGCATACATGTTATGTGACTTCTCTATAGAGAGACAAGCAGAGTGGGTAGGATGATAGAACACTTCTGAAAGCATGACTGTTCCCATCTAGAAAATTGGGTGAGAGGGACCAGAAAGGATGTTCCTTAGGAATGAGATGGGAAGTAACTTCAGGCAGGGAAATGAGGCTATCAGTTATAAACATAAGCCCTTCTCCATCCATAGGAATCATTATCATACCAACCACATAAGAGAAGTCTTTCACATTGAAATTATTTACTTTTATTGTATATCTATCTATCATCTGTATACAACTTTTCTATGCATTGACATATTTGTTCTGCAAAATTTGCTTAATGGTACTAATGTAGTTTCCATTCAGCATGCCAGCTTTAAGTTTTATAAATATTGATACTAAGCAATGTGGTTCATGAATATTAATGTTCAATAACATTTTGTTGCATGAATTACCATATGCCCATGGATAGGCATTTGGGAAGTTCCCCAAAGCTATCCTCTATGCCTGTCATAAAATATATATTATATATACTACATATAATAATAAAAATGTCATTATTTGCTTGTGAGGAATATAATGGGATCATGTCTGGGGAAGTGGAATTGCTGATGCAGAGGTAAATAACTTACATCATCGGTACTAGGATATATTTTTCTCATGCAGCAATACTAATTTAGCATCCACTGCTCCATGGGACAAAGGTCCCTATTCCCCCACATTCTCACTTCAGGGTCAGACAGGATCTCTTGTTCTGTTCTAGGCAGAACTGGATTATGTGACCAACCTTATACTTCTCTGGACAGATTAGCTTAATCTATAAGCAGAGAAAACTAGATGAGTATGTTCATTTGCTTTTCCTAGATCAACTAATCAGAGAAATTATTCCCTAGATATGATGGCTAATTTGTCCCTTTGTCTTGGCTAAGGAATGCCAAGGTGGAATTAGTAAAACATTATGGCAGGCTGGGCCTGTGACAGTATTTCTGGAAGAGCTTAGCATTTGAATCAGTGGACTGAGACATCTAGAGGAAGATCAACCTTACAAGTGTCATGTGTTGTAATAGTCCCTTAGAGGGAGTTAGTTACCTCTCTCCTTCAGCTGAAACAGCCATTTTCTTACTCCTTGAACAATAGAAGTCTGAGTTCCTAGGTCTCTGGACCTCTGAACTTTCAACCAATGCCCTCTTTCTCCTATTCTGTACTCATTCTCATTCTTAAAGCATTAGCTATGGACTATCAGTGACCTTAGTTCCTTTGGCTCTTGGAAGTTCAGACACCACTAACTTCCTGGGTCTCCAGGTTGCAGACGTCAGAGTGTGGAACTTCTTGACCTTCATGTTTGCATGGGTCAATTCCCATAAGAAATCTTTCACACGCTACTCTCCATATAATCTCTCATATTTATTTTATTGGAAAAAACTATCTAGACCATCTGGGTGAAATTCAGGAGAAGAAAAAGATGAGACACTGAATTGAAGCACAACTTCCCTTGCCTAGTCTGACACACTTCTTCAACTTAAGGGTTGATGTTCTTTTCCAAGATGTCCTTGGTCATGTCAATATCATTTACAATTATCAATTTTCTTACTTGAAAAGAGAGGATGCCAAGCTGTAAGTTTATCCTCCATTTCTTGATGGTTCACTCATTTTCTCTCCTCTCCCTTTTTGCACTGTGTTCTGATCCATTTCATCTGATCCATTATATAGGTCATTAATTTTCTCTTCCATGAACACTCATACATGGGATTTTAATCAGCTGCAGCAGGTGCATCACTAGGCTATTTAGGATCAGGCAAGGAAGTGACTCACATCCATGATACATCAAAACATGAGAATCAGGCAGGGCCACAATCCTCCAGGTCATAGAAATGTATTTATTCTGATTTTATAGGGGAATAATGCTGTTAGCCTATTGTTTTGCAGAATAGGAGACAAACATGGAAGAGGGTTGCTAATTGTACAAGTCTTTGCAGTTCATAAATGGCAGAGCTGAGGATCAAATCTTTCTAACACATTCTCTTCTAACCTTGCCAGGTGGTTACAGCTGACTTTTAACTGCAATCATTATTCACATTCATTCCCCTGTCCAGTGAATAGTTGCTGCCAGTTCTCTGAGGTCTTTATGGATGCCACAGACAGTTCTCTTTGGTTGATTGCATTCACAGGTGTCTCTCTCCACTGTAGAAATTCCTACAGCTGTGGGTAAATCCTAGCTACTTCCTCTCTCCTTCTTTCCCAACTTATGGCAATGTGTAAAGATAAAGTACTTAATTATTTTATCTAACAAATAAACGAAGTGAGACAAATGGAAGCAAAACTAGAAATTAGTTCGTTATGGATTTGCTGGATAATGCATGAAGTTGATAGCTAGACTACATTAGAAAGAATCCATCACAGAATAGCCAAAACAACACGTGCTTTAAAATGAATTAATCTTGCTTTAAATCTAGATTTTTATACTCATGAACTCTATAAATGTAAATTGCTAATCTTGCTAAACCTAAATTTCCTTGTCTGTAAAAGGATTAATGGTGGCAACCATGAGGGGCTGTTTCTGTATTAAAAATAAAAACATCTACAGAGTGATTATAACTTTTGGAAATTAGATGTCTACTTTTGCTTTTGTGGGCTTTATTTTGTCATGTTTATAAATTCCCACAAGAAACTGTAAGAAAGAATATTCTCTGTATACAGAAACTTCTAGCAAAAATTCTTATTTTTTATAATAGCATTAAGCACACTTAAACTAAACACTGCATGACATGAATAAAATATTTAAATGATTTTTGGTTTGTATGGCCTAGTATTCTTAAGTTTGAAAACTATATTAGAGAGATATCAAAATGTTACTCAGTTAAAATTACTTGGAATTGCTGTCCAGAAATAGCTGAATTTGTGTGTTTTTCTTTTTTAGAAGTAAATAATGCTTTTTAATAGTTTACTTATTTGCTGAAGGAAATAGTTGTCTCTCTCACCTTTTCATCAAGTTTTATAAGAATAAATCCTTAAGAGATCAAGGGATCCATGATGTCACACCTAGATGGCAAAAAATAGTTTCCAGTGATTTTATAAACAATGACAAGATAAGTATTGGCTTCAGATATAATAGAGAAATCATAAACACTTTGGCTGTCATTCTTGCCTCTTCTTAAAGTCCATGTCATCTGAGGCTATTCTGATTTAAGAGAAGTGGCTGTCCCAGTGAATTTGCTCATGAACACTTTCCTGTTTGAGTTAGTCTTGCCCTGTTTAAGTAAGTATGCTCTTGAGCATGCAGCAGCTCTCTGCCTCCAGGATGTCTTCAGTAACTTAGGTCTCATTCAGCTTCCGACAGTCAGCCATGCCTTTTCCATCATGAGGAACAGTAAGCTGAATGAATCTCTCCTTTCTCCCTTAAGTTGCTTGATTTTGGGGGTTGTTTAACAGCAACAGAAAAGAGTAACTGGCATAGAAATTGATACCAAGAGTGGGGTTGGCTATGAGATTAAGAGCATCTGGTACTAGAGCATGAAGTATTTTGAAATTGAAAGAAACAGGTGCCAGAGAAGTGGGGCATTGCTGTGTGAGACTAAGAGAATCTAGTACTAAAAAGTGAAATCATTGTTTGTGAAGCTGACAAAAGTTGATCCCCAGAAGAAAAGAAGTATGACCATCAATGTGATGTGGCTTGTGAGCCTTTGGAAATGTTTGTTGGAAGAAATATAGAGAATTTTGAGACCTTGTGTTGGAGAAAGCATTACCTCTTGGAAATGGGGCAAAAAGGCCCATTCTTGTAAGAGCTTAGAAGAGAGTAATGCTGTTGGAGACAGTGACAGTGGAGAGAAGAGACTATATTGGAAACTTGACAAGTGGTAAATAGAGCTATGTGTTGACAAAGAATTGATCAAGTTTTTTCCTCATCCTGTAAGCTTGCCTGAAGTGAAATTTGAGTGTTTGGTGGAAGAATTTTCAAGGCTAGGCAGTCTTGAAAGTGTGGCATGGCTACTTTTTAGCACTCTTGTTCACAGTTATGAGGAAAAAAAACATGCAGTCAGACAGAAAGAAGCAAAAATGCTGATGTTTGATGATGAAAAATGCAATGGCAAACTTAAAGAGTTGAATCAGGAAGAGACAGAGAACAAAATTATAGCTATCCTTAGAGAGATAAGCTCCATTAGTAAATCCAAACCTCCTCTTGGTTTGGGTAATAGACAAGGCCCTACCTTAGGACAAGATCCTCAGTGAAGGCTCTCACCCATAAGAATGCAAATTCTTTTGGAAGGAAAGAGCTAAAGGGTAAAGCTCCAAGAGAATTGACTGCTCCTCTAAGAGAAGGAGAAATTTGCCTACAGTCAGCTTCCAGAAACCGAACTAACTATGAGTTGAGAGGGGCATTCTCCAACCCAGGACTGTAACAGAACTTAGCAATGACATTTACATACTTCTGATTTCAGAGGCATCAAAGATGTAAAAGGAAGGAAATTGTGGATCCCTCCTTCAACATTTCAGAGAATGGCAGAAGCCAGGCAGTGTGTGTCAGGAAGCTTGCAATTTAGAGGCCCAAGAAGGGTAATTAATGTTGTGGAGTTAAATCCTGGTTTGCCATTGAGAAGTGAAGATTTAGGAGATGCTAAAGACAAGGTGAGTGAGACATCTACCACGGAAAGCTATGCATCATGGGAGGAGCCAGTCCAAGAGAATGATGTGCTATACGGCAGCTTTGCTGGAGGGTGGAACCAAGTCCTTTGGAACAGAGATGATATCAACAAGAAACTTGTTTCCTGGATTTGAACCTGGATTTAGAGTTTGTCCTGCTGATTTTGCTCTTGTTATAAGCAGATCTTTCCTGGACATATTCCATTCCTCTCTTTTGAAATGGTAATGTTTATTCTGTGCCATTGTATGTTGGTAGTATATAAATTGTTTTTTTTATTTTATAGGAGGTCTTAGACTGTGTTAGGTCTACTGATGTAGTCCATGAGGACTTTTAAAGTTGGACTGAGTATGACTTGCATACTGAGATGGCAAAGAGCCTCTGGGGGCCAGGAGTGGAGTGTTATGATTTGAAATGTGAGTTATCCCCCTACAGGCTCATATATTTGAATCTTTAGTTGTTTGGGAAAGACATGGCACATTTAAGGCGATGGAGCCTTGCTAGAAGAAGACAATCACAGGGGGTGGGCCTTGAGGTTAGTTAGCACCACCCTGCTTGAGTGACTGAGTCTGCTCTTGAACTAGCAGCAACTCTCTGCCTCCATGATGTCTATAGTGACATTTTGTCTCCAACTTCTACCAGCCAGACATGCCTTTTCTGCCATAGTGGACTGTATCTGCTCTCTGGGACCATAAGCTGAAAAAAAAAAATCTTCCTTTCTCCCCTTAAGTTGTTTGGGCCTCAGTATTATCTCACAACAACAGGAAAATACAAGTGTGTCTAGAGTTCTCACTTCACCTGTAAGAATGGGCATTTGGTGCAGTGCATAGTATCGGTGACAGGCAGTTCTAGCCAAGTCATCCCTCATATTTCTGTGAGACTTTTAGTACAACGTGCATCTCCTCAAGTAAACATTATGATGTGAGCAAGATAGTTTTTTTAGGACTGTCATTTGAAGCTGTGTGGCCTCTGATTGGATGGGTAATGAAAACTCTAGGGAGGCACTAACATTTTAAGTTTTTCCTTCTAAACAGACTGGCAGCTTTACAGTCTGTCACATGACAGACCCTGAGGCAGGTCAGCCATGTCCACTTCATGGAATGCAGTGCTTCTATTTTTAAACATCTGGCTGAATTACCCAGAATGTCTAATGGGAAACTGGCTTAGTTTTATGTTTAGATTTCAAAAGAGAGTATGAAGTCTTCTCAAGTGATGATTTATACCTTTTTACTTTTCTTACAAAGTCTGCAGGTTATAACTTCTATACACCATGTTTTGCTTCATATCCATGTTAACATTTTATGTTTATCAGGTTTCTACATATTTGACAATCTAGTCAATGAAAACAGCAAGCATTTCATTGTGGTCTTAATTCATATGTCTCAAATCACTAATAAGGTTGACTAACTTATTATAATGCCAAAAGTCTGCTTTCATTTTCTGTATGATGATATTTTAGGCTTTTTTGCATTTTTCTATTATGTACACCATTATCCTATTTTCTTTGTTGTGTGTGTGTGTGTGTGTGTGTGTGTGTGTGTGTGTGTGTTTATGAAAGGGCACTTGAGTGTGTGTGCCTGTGGAGATCCAAGGTTGATTTTGGAGTCACCTTGAATTGACCTAACTCCTTTCTACTTTGCTCTGGGTTTTCCCAGGCTATGTCTTCTAAGGCTGGAAGTGCAGGCAGCTACCATTTCTTTCTGGAGTTTTTAAGAGGGATCTGAGCTGAAACTTTGGTCCTTCTGCTTGAAAGGCAGAGGCTTAACCTCTGAGCCATCTATCCAGCCCAACATTATCCTGTCTTCCTATACAAAAGATACACAAAAAATATACTATGTATCTTTTCATAGTAATCTTTAATACTATTTCTGCCCTGTGTCATAATTCCTGTTTGAGAACTTAGTATTTTATTGATTGATTTGTGAATTCTTACATAAAACTTAGCTAAATCAATTGTATAGATGCTTTAACATTTAAGTCTGTATAGAATGAACCATACTTTGATTAGTTTTTTTCGGAATATTTTGCGCATATATTTACCATTGATTTCAGAACTAAACTCTAAAATCATCATAAGTTACTCAGAAAATGCTGCTAGAATAATTAGTAAAATGAGCCTGAGTGTGTGCCAAATGTTTATTAAGCATGCATGTGTCCACGTTTAGTTTCACGACTCCAACAAAGGTGTGACTGTTGCAGGCTGGAAAAATGAAAAAACAAAAAAAAAAAAAACAAAAACAAACCAGGACACACAGAGTGTAAGACATTTGCTCAAAGGAAGCCCATGTCTGTCCTGTGGAGCAGGTGGCTGTTCTTCCCACCTGCATCACTTCCTCCATGGAGCTTCTGTCTGCTCAATGTGAGGAGGAAGGTGTGGGGGCGCAGCCATCATACTCTTGATTCTACTCCCCGTCTGAGCAATAATCTCCATGGTAGGCCACGGAGATTATATTTTTTTAATTTATGAAGTTCTATTTTCAAGAAGGAAAATAGTTCAGTAACAGCAAATTCTACCTAAATGTGTTCTTAATGTAACTTGTTATTTATACTGAAGATGTTTTAGGGACATGTACAAATTTATTATTATTTTTTTATTTCTTTATTTATTTTTTCCACTCATACAAACTTAACAGGTACCCGAGTCCCCTCCTTCCCTCCACCCCTCCCCGGACCGCCTTGTTCCCTCCCCCCTTTTCTCCTTCCTTTCCTCCCCTCCCCTCTTTCTCCCAGTGGGCACCCTCCCATTCCTGGAGCATCCTTTCGTGTGAATGTCCAACTTCCCTCTGCGTCCTCCACTCTAATGAGGTGTAAGGACTCAGTAGCATTGCCTAAAGCCCTTTCTTGTGTTCCCCTTTAGTATAGGAACACTATTGTGGCTGTTAATCCCTTGCCTCTAAGGATCCTAGTGCCTGTGATCCATGCTAGACTTTGGGGGTTCAATGATATGTCGGTCATTGAGCAGGTCATGCAAAGTCTTATTATGGTTACTTGGGCCCTGACTTGTGTGGAGTATCTTGCATATCGTTGCTCCTCCCCATCTTTAGGCTCTTACAATCTTACCGTCCCCTCTTCTGCATATTTCCCTGAGCTTTAGGATGGGGAGAGGTTAGGCAGCCGTGGAGATTATTGCTCTGTCTATTTTAGAGTATGTTGTTGCCATCTCTCTGAAGTGGCTAGATTTAATGTGATTTGAATGCTTTGTGGAAATTGCTTGCTTGACTGTGTGTGTGTACGTGTGTGTTTTTTTTTTTTTAATTTTAGCACTTCGATTCAGCAGCAGAATCTGTTCCACTGTGATTTTCCCTTAGGGAATACATATTTGCTCATCCTTGGATACGTAGTTTTTTCTTTTAACCCATTCTTCTAATTATACACATGGTAAGGAAAGCCCAAATTAAAAAAAAATGAAGATTCAACTTTATACTAGGACATAAACCAGGCAGCTTTCTGAGGTAAAACTATCAAGATAAGAATCTTTATTCTTTTACTCTTTTCTGGTATTTTATTCATTTATTTGAGAGTGAGAGAGAGGGCATAGCATGAAATGTACAAGTCAGAGGGCAATTTTCAGAAGTTGGCTCTTTCCTCCCATCATGTGGGCTCTGGGGATAGAACTCAAGTTTCCAGATTTGCTCAGATTTTATCCTTTGAATCATCTCACCCACTCATCCGTTAACCAAGAAGTTTCACCAAAAGGAAGTTGTTGATATGATCTTAAGTTTTGAAATGCAATCAAAACATAAGTCAATATAAGATATTGTCTTCTAACAGGTGCAAGTAATTAAAACAAGAGATTGATGGAAAAGCTCTGCTCAGACCTGAGATATCTGACATCTCTTAGAATATTTTCCATCTGTTAGTTAGATTAATTTCTTGGGTTCTGAGACTCTAAATTCTCTCTTACAGAGTTCTTTTTTTCCTTTATCTGTTGACTCATTAGCATTAACTTTACATGTTTTAGAAGTTGTTTCTTGTCCCATATTTGCATCAGAAATGGATAAGTGCGAGTCTTCTTGCCAAAGTGTAGCTTTGGGGGATAGAATCATCTGAGAGGTCCAGCATTATAGATATTTGCACACAAAAGTACTTGCACACAAGATTTGATGCTTCCAGGTAATAAAACTCCACTAAAAATACAAAGGAGCAACACAATTTCCCCCATGAAAAGGTGCTTATCTTTTATTTATTTTTATTTTCATTTATTAATTATATATAAATCAGATTCCACATGACATTTCTATATATTTACACACAGAAAGTATCCACATGTCGAAACTCCCTTCCTTGAACTTGCTCTATCTCCTGGGAACTGTTCATGTTTATATATTTTTCTTTCAGCAGGTGCAAGAGAACAAGTGGTATTTTGGTTCTGTGTCTGGTTTATCCTGTACTTCTATTTCAATAAAGATGACAAGATTTCATTTTTTAAAGTACTTACACTACTTATCTATTGTAGTTTCTTTACACGTTACTCAAGAAAGATACCTGATCCAAGTACTTTAGGGGACAAAGGGTTTAATAGCTTACAATTCCAAGTTAGAGTTTAACATTGTGGTAACATTGCAGCAGCAAGAACTTGAAGAAGTTGCTCATATCAAATCCACAGTAAAATCAGTGAAGAAGGAATCAATGCAGGCCTGGTTGACAGTTCTTTCTGTCTAATGTAGTTCTGGGCTATCTGCCTAGGGAATAAGGCTCCTAGGCTGCGTTTTCCCTTGTCAATTAGTTCAATGAAGAACATCTCTCACAGGCATGGCCCAGAGACTAGCCTTAATCTAGAGAATCCATATCAGATGGATCTGTTGATCTGCCACTTATATGTTAGATTTGAGTGGATAAAAGAAACACGCATATGTACATAATGGAATATTGCCGAGCCTTAGAGAAGATTCTGGATATATGTGGGAAGAAATTTTTCTTCATTTTTTTATTTTACTTTTACTCTATGATTCTACCTAAAACAGCTGTTGCATGTACAATCACAAATTCATCTGTCCTTTTGCATTTAATTACTAAGATTAATAATCGTACATAGTCCTCTAAATTACAGTGTTTGTGAATTACGTGCACAAATTTATCTTCAGCCTCATTAGAATGGGTGAATATTGCTTTATATTGCAACCTTGAGTTGTTATTTCACTTTTTGTATGCTACATGATTGAAGAGCTAAATACATTGTAATTATGTTAGTGAACATGTAATGCACATGGTGTAATTACGTGATACGAGTAACTGAAAGGATGTGGGACAGAGTTGCACAGCGATAGAGTTTTGTTTGCAATTGTGGTGCAAGTAGCATAAACTCATATGAGAGTTTGCGATTTCAGGGTATTGAATGCAATAGCCATAGTAACCACAAGAAAATAACTTCATGATATACACAAAGGAAATGTGAAAACTATTAAAAAGTTTTAACTATGCAAAGTGATTCCACAAAAGAAAGAGTAATATAGAAAGCAGGAGCCAAAAATTGTTTTAAGTACATAGAAAATAGAAAGAAAAATGACAGAAGTATTTCCTTAGCAGAAATTGCTTTCCAAAATAGTCTTGAAAAAGAACAAACTGGAGAACAGAAAATTCCTAATTAATCCTCTATGAAGCAGCAGTATTTTTTTCATGCCATGCTAGCAAAAGGACAGACACAGACAATGGCATAGAGCAGTCTGAAAATAAACTCTTGCTTATATGGTCAAATTATTTGTGAGGAAAGTGTCAAACTGTGGGGAAAGGACAGTTTTTAACAAATGATACCCGGAAAACAGGATTCCCAGGTACAAATAGGGGAAGCTGTAGCATTACCAATGCCACCTGCTAGAGTCACCTCAGAAGGTATAAAAGGCATATATGCAGGGTCAACACACACCCGACTTTCATGGTATAATGCAGGAGTAAAGCTTCCTGGAACGGCATGTGGTAAATATTTCATAAACCCAGCACCCAAAGACGAGAACTAAAATTAAAAAATAATTATTTAATATTACAAATGTTTGTCTATCAGAAGTCCCTATTAATAAGAACAGCAAAAAATGAGCAAACATTTGCAAATTCCATATCTGAGAAGAGTTTTAGACACAATATATAGGACATTTCAAGGCTCAATAGTAATCATTTAAAAAATTTATCAGTGACTCAGATATTTCTTCAAAGAAGTATACAAGTGGCTAATAACTGCAGAAAAATATTCCCAGCATCACGTATGCTGAGGAAATAAAAGTCAAAACTATGATGGATTGCTTCTTCCCCTCCATTAGGATAAATAACTACTATGTAAAAAAAAGAAAATAATAATCAGAGTTGATGGTGCAGAGAATTGAAATCCTTGCACACTGTGGGGGGAGAGTGAAATGGTGCACACTTCATGGGAAAATACAGCATTCCCAAATTAATCTCAAAATTAATATCTGATCTAACAGCTATACTTCTGGATGTGCACTCCAAGAAATTGAAAGAAGGAATATATTTGCATGCCCATGTACATAATGATTATTAATAATTGAGAAAACAATCCAGTGTCTATTGACAGAAAAATGGATAAAGGGATAAGTCAATAAAATTCAGCCTTTGGTGGGAATTAAATTCTGACACCTGCTTCAATATTGATAAACCTTCAAGTCTTGTGTTAAATAAGCTAGTCATGAAAGATACATGTGATTCTGGGACGTGGTATCTGTCAGGGTTTGACTGCGAGTTGTCCTCCATAGATTCATATCCTTGCATCTTTAACCGATGTTTAGTGTTTGGGTAGGCTGTAGCACCATTAGGAGGTGGAGCCTTGAGGCAAGTCACAAGGGGCAGGCCTTGAGGATGGGGAGCTCTGCCTTGCTTCCCTACTAGTCTGCTCCTACAGTCTGCTGCTACTTCTCTTAACATCCATGATGAGGGCTATGACCTGAGCAGCCTTTAGTTTCTATCACCCACAGTGACTTTTCCACTGTAAAGGACTATGTCCCCTCTGGAAACATAAGCCAAATAAATCTCCTTTTCTCACTTAAGTTGGTTGTATGAGTGTTGCCTCATAGTAGCAGAGAAAAGTAAATGCAACAGTATCTAATGATTACCAGGAGTTAAAGGAAGAGCAGAACGGAGTCATCATTTAGTGAGTACAGATAGAGTTTGGGAGGGGAAGAATGTTCTGGAGATATATAGCCCTGCTAGTAATATAAGTAACTCATACATCTAAGCATCATTAAAGTGATACTTCATAGGCTATATATATTACACAATGTCATGCTTTGAAAAGATAAGCTGTCCCCCACAAGTTCATGTGCTTGAATCCTTAGTTGATGTTTAGGAGGTGGAGCCTCACTGGAGGGAAACATGACAATAGGGGTTAGGCTTTGAGTTTGCTTAGCCCTTCCCTGTTTCTGCTAGTAGTCTGCTCCAGTCTGTAGTTTGCGCTCTCAGCTTCCATGATGGATGTGACCTGAGCTGCCTCCAGCTTCCACCAGCCATCCATGCCTTTTCTGCCTTAATGGACTGTATCTCCCCTCTGGAACCATAAGCTGAATAAAACTCCCTTTCTCCCTTTGAGTTGCTTGAGCATAAGTGTTGTCTCACAGCATCAGAGAGAGTGACTGCAACACAAAGGGAAAATTTATATATCAGCTAAGAAACTTTTCTGAGGCATTAAATACTCATTAAATATATCAAACAATATAACATAGAGATGTACAAGGTCATTCTCCTAATGATTCTCCATATTCGATAATAATATTTTAATTGATTTTATAATATCAGTCCATACTTCATAAGTCCACATTGTAGGCAATGAGTGGTATATGCAAAAATTTACAAAAATAAGGAGATTTACATAGATGACAAAGTACCCACAACTAAAGAACAACTAGTCTTGCAGGATCAAACGTGTCTATCCAAACATAAGTGAAGCAGAGCTAATTCTTTCTGGCTGGTTCAGTCACATGGGGAGCACCGATGGTTCTTTACATGTGTGATGTGTGTTTAGCTGGACACAAGTAAAATGTGGCATGTGTTTATAAGATGGTATCTTATGGCACTGCGAAGAAAAAAAATTTCCAGTGGAGTTTAATTTAGTACTCATAAGCTCCTTAATCTTTTAAGTTTTAGTCTCAGAAATGTGCTCTGTGAAAATGCTTAGCAGAACTCATTTTCATAAGAGGATTGTTTGCTCACAGATTTTGTTGAGTAGATTAAAAGGATGAATTCCAAACCCAAGAGCTCTTGGTCACTTATAATCCTCCCCCTGGAGTCAATCAGACTTCCTCTTATTACGCAGAGAATAGTGTCCTTTTCTTGCATATTTTTTCATTTTTTGCCTCTTTTCCATTATCCAATGTGGAAACTCCTTCCCTCCCTTTAATTTTAAATGGCCTAACATGAACTTGTCTCCTATGCAGCCTTTCCTCTGGACCATAACACAAGAACAGCCTTGCTTTCTTATAGCACTGTGCCTATAACTCTTGGAATATGTTTCCTTGTGCTTCAGAATATCTCCCAAACTCTTTTAAGCTTTATCACCTTTGCATTTTATTCACACACAAAACAACAGGATATTACTCTCTACTAAATTTGAAGAAAGCATCAACCAAAATTAACGCATTGTGGTTTTTAAGCAATGTTTTTATTTTTCTTTGAAAAGTTCATACATTTATATAGTACATGTTAACCCTACCCACTTCCCTGCTCCTATCCATCTGACCTCCTTTCCAAATTCATGTCCTTGTCTTTTACGTGTGTGTGTGGGTGTGTGTGTATATATCAGAGGGCACTGTGTATACCTCTGGAGGCTGAAAGGTAATGTCAGAAATCATCCATTTTGCCTTTGCTCTTGGGTTCCCAGGCTCTATCTTTGCGGCCTGGAAATACAGGCTGCCAACATTTCTGCCTGGCATTTTTATGTGGGATCTAGGATCAGAACTCAGGTCTTTCTGCTTGTGAGGCAAAGGCTTAACTCTTGACCATCCAGACTTCTCTCTCTTAAAAACCAACTGAGTCAAACTAGTGCTGCCAATGTATATCTAAAAGCAGAGTCTTCCATTGGAGACATAGGCAGCCTACCAGCCACTGTACCCTAAAGAAAGGTAGCTTTTTCTCCCTGCACAGGTACCAAGTGTCAACAGCTCCTCAGCTGGAGGCAGGGCCTTAAGAAGCCCTTCCAAATATAGACCAGAGTTTTGACTGGCCTGACCTTGTGCAGCTAGCTACAGCTGCTGCGGGTCCGGATGTACAAGTCCATGTCAGGTACAGAAGACAGTATTTCACAGCATACCTCCCGACCCATCACTCTTAATTCCTTCTTCCCCCTCCCCTTTTGTGATGTTCTCTGAGCCTTGGCCAGGCAGGGAGTAGATAAAAAGAAGGGTGGTATACATGTCCCAACTGTATCATGCTAAGATTGTATTTTCCAGTATGCAGTGCTCCCAGAAAAGAAATAAAACTTGTTCTCATTCTCATTTTACAGATTTAAGAGTTTGAAGGAAAAGCACAGTGTTTTTTTTTTTTATTTAGAATAATCTGAACTGGCCAATAGTTTGAATTAAAGGGTGAAGTTGTGCTACAGAAATGATGTATTACTCTCTAGTTTGTTTTCCAGTGGAGTTAAAAAGACAAAGCACACCACCAATTTTTATTTCAAGAAATTTGTCATTCATTCAATGAATGATCTCTTTGGGCCTAGGAATCTAGGACCCATTCTTGTAAACAACTACAGGTGAGGCTGATGCTAAGCCCTAGGTACATCTGTAGAAGAGAGAAACACAGCTCCTCTTTTATACTTGTTAAGAGGTCAACAAATACTCTCCTCTCAGTATGGTCCAGTAATACTGCCAACAGCACCGAGACATTGCTGGAAATGTATTCTTGAGCCCACCAGATTTGCAGAAGTAGAAATGTTTTAATCCTTGTTTTAATCAGAATTCACAATGACTTAAAACACTGTTGTCTAAACCAAAACTCTTAAAAACCAATGACTTAAAACATTGCAGTCAAACTTTTGATCTACCCTACCCCAACCACATCCATTTTCACGAGGAACATAATTCTTATTCTGTTCAGCATCCACATGTGGGGCCCTTCCTCCCCACTGATTTAATCTAGCTTTGTGGATTTGTCTTATCTGTTTACCTTGGGCAGTGATTGGTCTGGAGGAGGGTTGTTTTACCACCCACACCTCATTACTGTTTGTTTTCTGCATGAGTGCAGCTGCCTGAGAGCTGGGATAGCAGCTGCCACATTGTAGCTCAACAGGTAAGGTAAGGAGAAGTACAGAAACCACAGCTCTGTGAATGGATGTCCCTCAGCCCCTGCACAGACCTGAGAACACTCCTCACTGAGTTCTCCTGAATAAGTCATGTTATCCTTATGGTGTCTGCGGTAGCTAGCCAGGATGAAAAACAGACAGTTCAGAAGACTTGTGCCAAACACAGTGGTTTATAAAGGGACTACCGACTTAGAGATCATCAACTCATACATAATAATGAGGAATGTAAATATCAAAATGTAAAGATTAATTTACTAGCCAATCTCTGTTCTTTGAAATAGTATATCAGAGGGCTGGAGAGGTGGCTCAGGGGTTAAGCCTCTGCCTTGGAGGTGGAAGGTCCTGAGTTCCAATCCTGGACCCCACGTATAGACGCCAGGCGGAAGCGGGGGTGGCCTGCATTTATGGTCCTGGTAGGACGGAGCCTGTGAATCCCGGGGCAGAGTAAACAAGGAGGTGGGGGTGGTCCATGGTGGTTCCCGAATTCGCCCGTGGTGCTACACACACATACATACACACATGCACACAAGCACACACGCAAAATTGAATTTAAAAAAAAAAAGAAATAGTATATCAGATACAATGCATGGTAGAAGCTGAGGAAGAGCAGATAGACAGATTTTCCCTCCCATGCTACTCAGCAGATTTTTCTTTTCAGATGTTCTCCCTCCTGTCTCATGTCTCTCTGCAAGAGGGATACATTGGGCCTTCTCCAGGGAGTCTGACAAGTGGCTGGGCATCCCTTGGGGCATAAATAACTCAGGGACTCTTGTGGAAGAGAGGGCAGTAAGAACGTAAGAGCTTCAGGGCTGGGAGAGAGGCTGCTAGACCACAATCTCTGTCTACAGCAGTGCTGCCATACCCAAGAACACTATACAGTAATGGCTGCTTCCATGATGTTTCCACGATTGCAGGTCTGTCAATATTTCACCATAGAATAGAAAGGAACCCAGGAGACATTACACCTTTCTATTTTTGTTCATTTCTGTGTGTGGTCACTTAGACCCCATTCTTCTTTGGCAAAAAGGATATGGTACCTCATGTGTAAGCTTCTCCACAGAAACCTCTTTGAGGCTATTCAGATAGACATTTTCTGCTTAGCAACAGGCAAAACCCTAGATTTGCCAAAGACATGCACCATACATCACACTGTGTGCACACCTGTCTGATGATAGCCACTGTCATAGTTCTGTTGTGATAAACTACTGAAAAAAAATAGAACCCATGGGAGAAAAGATTCTGACTCACAGATACAGTCTGTCATGGCAGGGAAGTCAACGGGACAGGAGCCGGAGATTCCAGTCCTATCACATCCACAGTCAGGGAGCAGAGAGAAATGAATGAATGCACGCACACACACTTGCCTCCATGTCTTCACGTGGATGCAGGTCCAAGATTGACATTAGGAGTATTTCTCAATCTCTCTCCGTGTTGTTTATTGAGGCATGATCTCTCATTTGTCTGGGCAAGCCAGTTTGCTGCAGGTATCACCTGTGGTCATCTAATAAGCCCTGGAGTTAGTATTTGCATGGGTTCTTGGGATCTGAATTCCAGTCCTCAGGCTTATGCAGCAATCACTTTATCCACTGAGCCATCTCCCTGGACCCTGGCAGTGGATTCATTTATTCATATCTTTGGGTCTTCACCGGGACTCAGACAAAAACCATCTGTTGCAGTTACTTTGCATGTTGTGGATAAATTTACAACCAAGCAGCTTTTAAGGGAACAATGGATTTTTTTTCTGATTTACAACTGTCCTGTTACAGTTCTTAATCCAGCTTGACAGGAAAGTCCACACCAACCAGGGGCCCCGGGAACTTGCCATAGCACATCTGTGTATCCACAGGACTACTAAGAGAGTGACAATCCTTACTTACCAAACCAGCACCTCTGGCCTAGTATACAGAGGATGCCAACTTCCCTAACCAGCTCCCTCCATTTTATTCACCTGCCTAGGGATTAGTCCCATCCACCATGGGTTGTGATTTCCCTTAACTAGAAACTAGACAATCTCCTGCAGACTTGCCCATACGCTAACTCAACCACTAATTCTTACATATGTACGTAGGGCTCACACCCTCAGCTATCAAGTTGACACCTGTATCTAATTTTGACACCATATTTTGCCATTGGTAACAATCAAGACTAGGGTTGGGAAGTAGAAAGCTTGCTGTCACATAGTTTGAATGTGTTAAAACCTATCTTAGTCTATCATTTTAACTTTTGCTAAATGTCATGGCTGAGTACAGAAACATAACGCTTTTGTCCTGCAGAGATAACTCAGGGGTGCACAAGGACCCTGTGATTGGATATCAGATCCCACATAAAAATGGTGGGCACTCTTTCCCCACCCCGCTCCGCCGGTCGGGACGCGCACACGCGGTCCAGCCGGGCCTCAACCCACGACCTAGGTAAGCTCCGCCCGTACCTGCCCCCAGAACCCCAGGTCAGCCCAAGGGACCCAGCTCCTACCCCACCATCCAGCCGGAGCCACGCGCAGGGCCGAGGGACGAGGAGGACCTCCACCTGCGCCCGGGCCCCGCCCCAGCTGCCCTCGGGTTAAATAGCTCCACGCCTACGCCCCCATCCTCCCTTTCCCACTCTGCTCCGCCGGCTGGGACACGCGCGCGGTCAAGCCGGGCCTCATCCGCGACCTAGGTAAGCTCCGTCCCTGCCCACCCCCAGAACCCCAGACCAAATAATTCAGTTTAGTGAAATTGAAAGATCTTAAGAGTTAAAACACAATGCCAAAGTCAAAGTGCAAATCCATGAGAAGCAACACTCAAGTAAACAAATTTCCCACTGAAGAAATTAATCCCATAATGTTAGACTCCAACCAGAACAAACCCGCGGAAAATGGCCAAGAAAGCCTGACCCAGGATAACGACTTTCAAAATATGATCATTACCATGTTCAATACTATGAAAGAGGAAATCCAGGAGGAATTACATAATCAAATCAATTGTTTTGAAGAGGAACACCACAGACATTTGGAGGAGTTGAGAAAAACAGTGCAAGAAACAAAAATTGGCATAGAGCAGTTAAAACAGACTCAAGAAGAGTTTAAAACTGAGCTACAAGACAAGTTATCTTCAACCCAGAACTCCACAGAGAGTCTTATCAACAGAACTAATGAAGCAGAAAATAGAATTTCAGACCTTGAAGATAAAGTGGGAGTATTAACCAGCTCAATGGAAGAGGTTGTTAAAGCCAAAAAGATACTTGAGAGAAATATCCAAGAGATATGGGACATCCTGAAGAAGCCTAACATGCGTATTCATGGAATACCAGAGCAAGAATCTCAAAATACCACCCCTGAGGAAATTTTTCAAAACTTTCCTCATATAAAAAAAGAGAGGCCCATCCATATACAAGAGGTATTCCACACCCCAAACAAATATGACCAAAACAGAAGCACGCCATGGCAAATAATAGTTAAAACACTCCACATTCAAGATAAAGAACTGGTGCTGAGAGCTTCAAGGGAGAAAAAACAAGTCACTTTTAAAGGTAAACCTATTAAAATAACAAATGACTTCTCATTCGAAACAGTAAAAGCAAGAAGAGCTTGGAGAGACATACTTCAAGTATTGAATGAGCAAAAATGTCAACCCAGGCTGATTTACCCTGCAAAACTATCAGTCATGATCAAGGGAGAAAGAAAAATCTTCCAGCACAAAGACAACTTGAAGGGGATACATGTCCACCAAACCAGGCCTTCTGGGAATTGGGGCGGGAGGCACTGGGGGATGGGAAGGGAGGGGGTGGGGAGGGGGATGTCTGGAATTAAAAATAGTTTCTCCATTATAACACTAAATGTTAATGGAATTAATTCACCGATCAAGAGACACAGATTACAAACTTGGATTAAAAATCACAATCCATCAATCTGCTGCCTGCAGGAAACCCATCTCACCACAAAAGATAGGCATGCTCTAAAAATAAAAGGCTGGTCAAAAATTCTACAAGCAAATGGAAGCAGAAAACAGGCAGGAGTAGCCATTATGCTATCAGACAAAGTGGACTTCAAACCAAAGAAAATTATAAGAGACACAGATGGATACTACATTTTAGTCACAGGTACAATTCACCAGGAAGACTTCACAATACTGAACATATATGCACCCAATACGGGCCCCTCCACATTCATTAAGAAAACCCTACAGCGTCTAAAGCAAGAAATTAACCCCCAAACAATAATTCTTGGGGACTTCAACACCACCCTCTCTACATGGGATAGATCAACAGGTCAAAAGCTTAACAGAGACACTTTGGAACTTAATCAAACCCTGAAAGAAATGGACCTTACAGATCTCTATCGAACTTTTCACCCATGTACCAAAGAATACACATTTTTCTCAGCAGCACACGAACTTTCTCCAAAATAGATCACATATTGGGCCACAAAACGAATCTACACATATACAAAAAAAGTTGAAATTCTAACCTGTGCCCTATCAGACCACCACGGCCTAAAGCTGGACATCCACAACACATCAAACAAGAGAAAATACACTAACTCCTTTAAACTTAACACTATGATGCTGAATGAGAACTGGATTCAGAAAGAAATTAAAAAGGAAATTCAAGATTTCCTGAAAGTGAATGATAAAGAAAATACAACTTACCAAAATCTCTGGGACACAATGAAAGCTGTTCTAAGAGGTAAGTTCATAGCTCTTAATGCCTACGTCAAAAAAATGGAAACATCAGAAATAAACAACTTAACAATGCAGCTTAAAGCTTTAGAGAAACTAGAGCAATCTGATCCCAAAAGTATTAGAAGGGAGGAGATTAGCAAAATAAGGGGAGAAATATCTGAAATCAAGATTAAGAAAACGATAGAAAAAATCAACCAGTCAAAAAGCTGGTTCTTTGAAAAAATCAATAAGATTGATACACCCCTAGCTAAACTCACCAAAAGCAGGAGAGAGAAAACCCAAATTAACAAAATCAGAAATGAACATGGAGTTATCACTACTGATACCCAAGAAATCCCAAGAATTATAACATCATATTTCAAAAACTTATACTCTGTGAAGTTTGACAACACAAAAGAGATAGATGAATTTCTAAGTAAACACAACTTACCTAAATTGAATCAGGAAGTTGTGAATTATTTAAATAGTCCCATAACATATAAGGAAATTGAGGAAGTAATCTTGAATCTTCCCACCAAAAAAATGTCCTGGACCAGATGGATTCAGCACAGAGTTCTACCAGACATTTAAGGAGTTAATAATACCAATACTCCTTAAACTGTTCCATCAAATAGCAAAGGAAGGAACACTACCAAATTCCTTCTATGAAGCTAATATTGTTTTAATCCCAAAACCTAATAAAGACTCACTTAAAAAAGAAAATTATAGGCCGATCTCTCTGATGAACACAGACGCAAAGATTCTCAACAAAGTTTTAGCAAGTCGGATTCAAAAACATATTAAAAAGATCATTCACGGGGACCAAGTAGGCTTCATCCCTGGCACACAAGGTTGGTTCAACATACGCAAATCAATAAATGTAATTCATCATGTAAACCAGTCCAAAGTCCAAGACCACATGATACTCTCGATAGATGCAGAAAAAGCTTTTGACAAGATCCAACAGCCTTTTATGATCAAAACGCTAGAGACAGTAGGAATGGAAGGAACCTTTATCAATATAATAAAAGCTATATACAACAAGCCCACAGCAAGGATTATGCTCAATGGGGAACAATTGGAAGCATTCCCACTTCGATCAGGAACTAGACAAGGCTGTCCACTCTCACCACTTCTATTCAATATTGTACTTGAAGTCTTAGCTGAAGCCATAAGACAAGAAAGGGACATAAGAGGGATTCAAATCGGCAAGGAAGAAGTCAAGCTATCCCTATTTGCAGATGACATGATCTTATACCTGAGTGATCCCAAAAACTCCACCAAGAAGTTCCTGGAACTAATTGAGAAGTTCAGCAGGGTGGCAGGATACAAAATAAATGTGCAAAAATCAGAGGCCTTCCTATATGCCCAGAATGAAAGAAGTGAAAAAGCCTTGAGAGAAACAATCCCATTTACTATAGCCCTTAAAAAAATGAAATACCTTGGTATAAACCTAACCAAGGAGGTCAAAGACCTTTACAATGAAAACTTTAAAACCCTAAAGAAAGAAATAGCAGAAGACACCAGAAGGTGGAAAGACCTCCCTTGTTCCTGGATTGGCAGAATCAACATCGTAAAAATGACCATCCTACCAAAGGCAATATACAGATTCAGTGCTATACCAATCAAAATCCCAAAGCAATTCTTCAAAGAAGTTGACCAAACAATCTCAAAATTCATATGGAGGCACAAAAGACCCAGGATAGCAAAGACAATCCTGAGTAACAAAAACACTGCTGGAGGTATTACCATACCGAACCTTAGTCTATATTACAAATCCATAGTTGTAAAAACAGCCTGGTACTGGCTCCAAAATAGACACACAGATCAATGCATAAGGATTGAAGACTCAGATATAAGCCCACAAAAATACAGCCATTTGGTCTTTGACAAAGGGGCCCAAAGAATCCAATGGAAAAAGAACAGCATCTTCAACAAATGGTGCTGGCAAAACTGGATCTCCACATGCAGAAGATTAAAGCTGGACCCATACTTGTCACCATGTACAAGACTTAATTCCAAATGGATCAAGGACCTTGATATAAGGCCAGAGACGATAAAAACCATAGTTGGAAGGATAGGGAACTCCCTTGAGCTGATTGGGCTAGGCCAACATTTCCTAAACAGACATCCAAAGGCACAGTCACTGCTACCAACTCTCAACAGTTGGGATCTTGTGAAATTAAAGAGATTCTGTTCAGATGAAGAGACTGTAACATGAGCTCAAAGGCACCCCACAGAATGGGAGAAAATCTTCACTAACCACATATCTGATAGAGCTCTACTGTCCAGAGTGCACAAAGAACTTAGAAGACTAAACATCAAGGAAACCAATGACCCAATTAAAAAATGGGCCCTGGAACTTAAAAGAAATTTTACCAGGGATGAAATTAAAATGTCTAACAAATATCTTAAAAAATGCTCCACTCTTTAGCCATCAGGGAAATGCAAATCAAAACTTCCCTGAGATATCATCTCACCCCGGTCAGGATGACAAAAATCCACAATCCAAACAACATCAAGTGCTGGAGAGGATGTGGAGAGAGGGGAACTCTGCTACATTGCTGGTGGGAGTGCAGGCTCATATAGCCATTCTGGTGAGCCGTCTGGAGATTCTTAAAGAAATTAAAGATTGAAATGCCATATGACCCTGCGATTCCACTTTTGGGTATAACCCCCCATACAGCAGAGGTTCACCTCGATAGCACAAGCACGACCATGTTCATAGCAGCACTGTTTACAATAGCAAAGACATGGAATCAACCCAAATGTCCAACAGTTTACGAGTGGATAAGGAAACTGTGGTACATCTATACAATGGAGTACTACTCAGCCATCAAAAATGATGAATTACTGGAATTTGCCGGGAAACGGATGTCATTAGAAACAATTATATTAAGTGAAGTATCCCAGACCCAGAAAATTAAAAGCTGTATGTACTCCCTAATAGGTGGCTCCTAATACCAAACCCACCCAGCCCATCTTGAGACACTCATAGGTAAATCTAAGTATTACCTACAGTAATTGCAAGGATTATGAATAGGAGGGATGGGGTTGGAGGGCCACACCAGAAACAAGGAGAGAAGTGACCATGTTACAGTAGAGAAAATAGGCCTCCATCAAGGACTGGAAGAAAATAATGTGACACCTAGTTAAGTTCACAATTCGTTCCTGATCATTTACAACTAAGGGGGTATGAACTCACCAGAAGGGGAGGGCATATAGTCCGGCAGATTAAAAAGTAACCATTTTGCAAATGGGTGATTGACCCCTCCCATTGCCAAATGCCATATGACCCTGAGATTCCACTTTTGGGTATAAGTATTACATCTACCCTTGAATGTGCTCTTATAATAAGACTCCAGTTTCTGTGTCTGGCCAGGGGGTGACATACAGTGCCCAGCAGGATGGAGTGAAGGGCATTGTAGGAGCAACAAAACTGCAAAAGAAAATCAACGAACCACTATCCAGAACTTCAGAGACTCTATATCAACCACCTAGAACTAGGCCAGACTAATCTCTCCCCATCCTGAAGCTCAGGGACATTTGCGGAAGAGGGGGCGGTAAGAGTGTAAGAGCAAAAGGATGGGAGGAGCAATGATTTGCAAGATACTCCACACAAGTTAGGGCCGAAGCAATCATAATTGGACATTGCATGCCCCGCGCAATGTCCAACACACTATTGACCTCACAAAGTCTAGCATCTGCTAAAGGCACCAAGATCCTTGGAGGCAAGGGATTGACAGCCACAGTAGTGTTTCTATGCTTAAGGGGAACACCGGAAAGGGTTCAGGGAAATGCCACTGGGTCCTTGTACGTCATCGGAGAGGAGGGCCCAGAGGAGGGTCAGGCATGCACAAGAAAGTACTCTGGGAATTGGAGCGGGAGGCATGGGGGGATGGGGCGGGAGGGGTGAGGGGAGGGAGAGCAGGGGGTTTGGGGGGAGGAGGAAGGAGGGAGGGAGCTGGTGTACCTATTAAGTTTGTATGAGCTGAAATAATAATAATAATGTATTAAAATAAAAAAAAAGAAAGACAAAAAAAAATGGTGGGCAGAAATGGTGGCAGTCTGTATTTCCAGCCCTAGTGGGCGGAGCCTGGGAAATTCCACAGTAAAGCAAAAAGGAAGTATAAGCAACCCAGGATGATTCCCAAAGTCACCTATGGGCTGCCATGACACATGTAGTGCCCTATGATAAAAAGGGAAGGAAGGAAGGAAGGAAGGAAGGAAGGAAGGAAGAGAAGGAAGGAAGGAAGGAAGGAAGGAAGGAAGGAAGGAAGGAAGGAAGGAAGGAAGGAAGGAAGGAAGGAAGGAAGGAAGGAAGGAAGAGAAAGAAGGAAAGAAAAGAAAGAAGAAGAAAAGAAAGAGAACGAAAGAAAGAAGAAGAAAGAAAGAAAGAAGAAAGAAAAGAAAAGAAAGAAGGAAGAAAAGAAAGAAAGAAAAAGACAGAAAGAAGAAGGAAGAAGAGAAGAGAAAGAAAAGAAGGAAAGAAAGAAGAGAGAAAGAAAAGAAGAGAAAGAAGAGAAAGAGAAGAAGAAAGAAAAGAAGAAGAGGAAAGAAGGAAAGGAAGGAAGGAAAGAAAGAAAGAAAGAAGAAAAGGAAAGAAAGAAAGAAAGAAAGAAAGAGAAAGAAAGAGAATGAAAGAGAAAGAAAGAAGGAAGGAAGGAAGAAGAAAGAAAGAGAAAGAAGAGGAAAAAAGAAAGAAAAGAAACAAAAAAGGAAAGAATGAAGAGAGAAAGAGAGATAGGGAGGAAGGAAGGAAAGTAAAAGGAAGGAAGAAAGGAAAAGAAGGAAGGAGGGATTCAGGATGAGAAAGGAAGGAAGAAAGAAGATACTTTTATTCAATAAAATATAAATAGTAAAATTAAAATTATTTTTCATAATATTGTAGGAAATGAGAGATTTAAATCTCAATCTTAGCATTGCCTCTTTGGAATGATGTTATATAAATTACTTTTAAATAGCACAGCAAACATCACTTTACTCACTATCACATTTTCTCTCTTTTTTTTTATACAATTATCCACTTGCTACTCATCCATGATGGCTCATGGTCCCAGAACAATTTTACTATTATTTCACCTTTACTTGTAGCACAGCAGAATCTTGTTTCCATTGTGCTTTATTTAAAATAAATCCGAATAATGACTTCCTTTTCTGGTGTCATCTTTCATTTTCAGTGGAATTAATTTCCTTGGAACTGAAAGTACTCAATAATCTCTTGGATATTAAAATGCTCTTAATGACTGATTGTCAATGGATGCAGGTGGCAAGGAACAGTTGAAGAACTGAAGCCAACTCCCTAGGGTTTCAGGTTTAAGAAACTTGACTTGTGTCCTAATTAAAAGAAACATGCACATTTAGTAGGTCTAGAAGACTGTTCTTTGGAATAGTAGTGATCAGTTCTGATGCAGGTGAATGTAACACCTGCTCATTCCTGTAGTCTAAAGTGATCAAAAACTAGAGAAGCAGCTTTTGACACAAAGGCTGAGAATTCCACTTAATGGTTGGTGGACTTGGGATCCCAGGATGCCCTGATGTGCATACACTTCCCTCTACAAGTCCTGCATTTATTTCCACCTCCTCTCATGTTAAGCAGTAGAGATTCCAAAGATGGATTTGGATTTGGACAGATTTCAATGAGATGGATTGATGGGTGTGGCCAGTGAAACAGGAGATAGCAGATGGTTGTGAAGGCTGGTGGAATTGCTGATACCTGGCCTGACATTCCTTTAGGCAGCACATAGGCCAGCACAATGTATGGTGGGAAAATATGAGATGGGTTTGTAAACCCAAAGGAACAATCAGTTGCTTTATGCTACATGGTTCTTTAGGAATTCAGCATAATCTTGCTCTCAAATGGAATAGCATTATTGAAAGAAACTTGGATAAAGATTCTGTAAAGTCAAGGTTTTGTCTTATTATTTGTTTTAGGGGAACTGAAAATTGAAATGTGCCCTGGTGTTTTCAGGTTAAAAACAATTTTCTTCATAAGCAAAATTACTCTTGGCACGGGACACATGTTGGAATCCAGATTTTGAAAATACATGCTGATAGTTTTACAAAATAGCTTAAAGAATGTCTTCCTGGATCCCAGTGCGTGCAGATTCTTGGTGGATGAAGCCACCCTAGGCCTCCTGACTGAGCTTTTAGACAGAAGCTGCCAGTTCAATATCCACAAGTTTAATCGCTCTTTTGTCTTTCTCCTCTGAAGTATTTCAGGTTCCTTTACACTCTGAAGTGCTAATAGATGGGGTACTCACTGTAGAGATACATGTCAAAATCTAATGCCACCTAATATGTATGTATATATATTTTTTTTAAGTAAAAGTTTTCTTGAAGCCCTCTTGCATCTTGCAATTAGCCATGTTACAAAATTAAGGCAAACATCAAACAAACCTAATTATCTCTAGTGTGGTATGATGCACACCAAAACTTCTTGGGTAGATTGATGTCAGATTACTTTTCTACCGCTGCTATTAACAATACTTGGTAAAGAAACTCACTGTATAAAAATATTTGTTCAAAGTTGTAAACTGTTTTCAAAATCAAAATATCTTTCCCCACAGACATTTTTCAAAGTAACTCATTAGGCAGTCTTTGATTTATTTCTCATTAAACACCTCTGTGTAACTTTGAAAACTACATTTGAATTAAATTAAATTAATTACTGTGATAATTTTATGTAGATATTCATCTATCTCTTTTTATTTGTTCCAACAAGTCAAAGTGACTGGTGTTTTTTTCTCCTGAGTAACCTTTATCAAAAGTCTCCTTTGCTGCCAGTTATAAAGGCATATCACATCAAGCGTATTTTCTAAACAGAGCTTAAATTAAAAGTGCAGAATTCAAGTTTTCTGTTTCAGTATTAGAAATGTGACTTTGTCTAAGTCGTCTGTACTAACCTTTATATTTCATAAACCGAAGGTTAGAAATGGGAAGTCTTCTCTTCCTTTAAGATTATGCAAATTAGATCAATTTCAATTATGTGAGATTCAAATAATGGAGAGTTGGGATCTGAGCTTTGATATTTCAATTTCAGAACTCATTAGCTTAACTATTATGTCTTATATAACTGCACAAAAACGTGTTCTAATTTGCTGCTGCCAAAGCATTATGAAATGCTTTTCTTATAGGTCAGAGTGTTAGGCATGGCATAAAATGGTCAAACCAACACTGAACATTTTTGTCACAATGGATTGACAAGTAATAAATCTTCTTTATAAATATTTTACTTATTGTGTGTGAATGTGTGTGTGTGTGTGTGTGTGTGTGTGTGTGTGTGTGTGTGAGAGAGAGAGAGAGAGAGAGAGAGAGAGAGAGAGAGAGAGAGAGAGAAAGCTAGAACATTGTGTATCCCTGTGGAGGGCCCAGGATGACTTCGGGAATCAACCTGGATTGCTTCTACCTCCCTCTTGCTTTGCTCTGAGATTTCCCAGGCTCTGCCCACCAGGGCTGGAAGTGTAGGCCTCAGCTGTTCTGCCTGGTGTTTTTATGTGGGACTTGGGATCTGAACTCAGGACCTTCTGCTCTTGAGACAGAGTCTTAAGTTCTGAGTCATCTCTCCAGCCACTAAACGTTCTTTAGGGAGACTCTATGAATGAGACATTTTGCAATGGACTCTTTTCACTGTCTAGAATCCAGAATCACCCCTCATGACTAACTTTGAGAGAACTTAATTGCCAAACTGTTCATAATCACTGACCAACTTAATAATGAATAGTTTTATTATATAAGCAAGTGTTCACATGACCCTGCCTGCAGGCATGGACACACACATACATACACACACCCCCACACACAAGTGGAAGAAAAAGACCTTCTGGATAATTATCATACATTTCCACAAGCCAAACAGCCCTATGAAATGACCGAGAAAAAAGATATGACTAAATGATCACCAATGGGATTTGGACACATTTTTTCTTCTGGTTCCTTTCGTGCATGGCTTTCTAAGCTTGTCTGCACTCACTGCTAAACTGACAGGCTGTTTCTATAGAAACATTTGATAAAAAAACCAGAACATTAAGATTGTCATGTTTTCCTTACTTAAGATCCTTTGTGACTCAAGATATTTGTGAAGATATAAATTCAATGGTTTATGATACACATTCTTCTCTGTGTTCATGGTGAGAAATAAATCTCAGTATTTTTTTCTTATGAATAATTCAAACACAGTGAAAGGTTGGAAAGAGTATACTGATCTTTCCAGCATAAATAGTCTCATGAACTCCAGATTTGAAAGTCATAATACCAGATTTGAACTTTGACAACATCTGGGTATTTCTGTAACTATAGAGAAGGCTGTCTGTTTGTGTAATAAATCTTTCAAATTCAAAATGAAATGAAATCCATGGTTTTCAATTAGATTAGGAGATTGGATTTAGGATTCTTCTTTGACTAGAGAAAGACAGATGGTTCCAAATGTAACTACCACCTGTTTTGGAAAGTGACTTAATGATGCTGAAATGAAAAATTTCTACCTTTAATCTCCTCAGCTCGATACCCTTATTTTAGATTCTTTCAGGAGTTGGCTCAATACAGCATAGAGAACTCTTTTTGGAAAAAGTATCAGCTGTGCTAGGGCTGAGACAAACAAGCAAAATTCAACTCTGGCTTCTGGGTTGCTTTTTTTTCAGTGGTTTTTATTTCTGCCATCTAAGAAGTGCCAACCTACATGCCAGGCTTCAGACTTCAGACACTAGGTGCTTTCCCCACTGCCCAAAGGAAAATCTTTCAGAAAAGAATAAATTAAACTATGGGAGAGAGGGAGAAAGAAGGAGAGGAGAACTATAGCAGGAGAAAGAGAGCTAATGTTTGTCTTCATTTGTATCTTAAATCACATTTCATCCAACACATTTTTACTCATTTTCTTTCAAGGATGCAATTTATATTTCATTCATTCATAATTATGAAAACACACACATGCACACACACACACACACACACACAGAGAGAGAGAGAGAGAGAGAGAGAGAGAGAGAGAGAGAGAGAGAGAGAGAGAGAGAGAGAGAGAGAGAGACATCTTAGTGTCCATGAAACAACATGGTAGTTTGGGAGATCATATTGTGGCTGGGAGACAGCACATCATTCAGCTTTGAAGATCTACTACATTTGTTTTATACATTAATTGCTGAAATCTGTAATTAATAGAATATATATGAGAGTCCAAGTAGACTGGACATGAAAATAGATTGTTTACTAAAATGATTGGCATAGCAGGTGTTACTTGGGAGATTATCTTTCATCTGATTTCAGAAATTAGCATGTAGCAAGGCAGCAAGACAGAGGTTCCTCTCCGTGAATCTAGCAAAGAATTTTACAAGACAAATTTAAAGTGAAGGGTTTCGGTTCTTTCTCTGGAAAAGCATATTTGTTCTTTACTAAATGCACTGGTGTCCCAAATATTGTCTGAGTCTGGTGTTTAAAGTGTGATTCTCTTGCCCTTTCTTCTGGATGAGGAGACAATTCTGACACATCACATTTTTGGCTACTTGACTAGGCAGTTGTCAGGAGACTCTGCCAGCCCTTTATGTACATTGAAATACAGATTAAGCAAGAAAAAAACAGACAGTATTAAGATGGTTGGGCTGGTACCTCCCTTGAGGAACTATATCCTTATCTTTATCAAAATTATCTAGAGATTTTAATCACAGATTTAGAACTGAACATGCTTGTTTTTTCCTTTTTATCCTCAAAACTTGCAATGGTTACAT
Organism: Typhlomys cinereus; assembly: GCA_023101885.1. Lineage (NCBI taxonomy): Eukaryota > Metazoa > Chordata > Mammalia > Rodentia > Platacanthomyidae > Typhlomys > Typhlomys cinereus. The sequence goes on from JALPQD010000201.1 coordinate 2,540,681, forward strand.
GATCACTATGCAGCAAGGAGTTCCATTCTCTAGGACTTTACTGATCTTTTAAAAATATTTCTTCCCAAATGTTAGTGAACTGTGGTGGGTTTCACAGCATGTATGTTTAAATCTGCATGAGCTAGTAGGTATATGATGATAGTTTTCAATTCACCGTGTTCTGCAGTGACATTTCTTAGCTTTTTATGCTGCTTGTATAGTGGCTTGAAGACAAAGCACACCTGAAGTCAGCAAGCAAAGGGCAAGGGTTTTGAGAAAAATGCTCACTTGAGATCCTATTGTGGTTTTATTTTTGGACCAGAACAATGAATTGCCAAGCTGCTCACAATCACTGACAAAGATTAAACATGAATAACAAATTCCTTCAATTAAAAAAAATCATGTTCATTTTCCAACACTAAGCATTCTGAATTTTATTGAAAATTGGCATTAAATAAGAATAATCACTCATGCCCTTTCCCCACCTGCACGGGCACAATCCAGCCGGGACTCACTGCGACCTAGGGGGTGACATCCAATACCCATCAGGATGGAGCCAAGGGCATTGCAGGGGCAGCAAAACCGAAAAAAAAAATCAACAAACCATAATTCAGAACATCAGAGACTCTATATCAACCACCTGGAACTGGGCCAGCCTAATCTCTCCCCATCCTGAAGTTCAGGGAAATTTGTGGAAGAGGGGGTAGTAAGAGTGTAAGAGCACAAGGATGGGAGGAGTAATAATATGCAAGATATTCCACACAAGTTAGGGCTGAAGCAATCATAATAGGACTTTGCATGACCTGCGCTATGTCCAACACATTATTAACCCCCAAAGTCTAGCATGGACTAAAGGCACTAGGATCCTTGGAGGCAAGGGACTGACAGTCACAGTAGTGTTCCTAAGCTTAAGGGGAACACAAGAAAGGGTTCTGGGAAATGCTCCTGGGTCCTTGCATCTCATCGGAGAGGAGGACCCAGAGGAGAGTTTGGCATGCGCATTAAAAGATGCTCCGGGGATTGGGGGGGAGGCACTGGGGGATGGGGAGGGAGGGGAGAGGGAAGGGTGGACCAAGGGGGTCGGGTTGGGGGGAGGTGGAGGGAGGGAGGGGACTGGTGTACCTGTTAAGTTTGTATGAGCAGAAATAATAATAATAATAATAATAATAATAATAAGAAATGTGTCACTTGACATCCAATACCCATCAAGATGGAGCCATGGACGATGCAGGAACAACAAAACTGGAAGAAAAAACAGCAACAAACCATAATTCAGAGCATCAGAGACCCTACATTAATCACCACGAACCAGGCCAGTCTAATCTCTCCCCATTCTAAAGCTCAGGGAAATTTGCGGAAGAGGGGGCGGTAAGATTGTAAGAGCCTAAAGATGGGGAGGAGCAATGATATGCAAGATATTCCACACAAGTTAGGGCTGAAGTAATCATAGGACTTTGCATGTCTTGTGCAATGACCAACATATCATTGACTCCCCAAAGTCTAGCATGGATCATAGGCACTAGGATCCTTAGAGGCAAGGGATTAACAGCCACAATAGTGTTCTTGTACTAAAGGGGAACACACAAAAGAGCTCTAGGCAATGCTACTGAAAAAAAAAAAAGAATAACCACTCACTAGCTATGTAGTTATAAAAAACATTATTCCCATTTATTTCTCATTTAAAAATCAAGATTTAGTTAAAAATCTCAAATTTCAGTGCAAATTTGGTTCTCTTTTTATGCCTATGAACATAAACCAGGACTTAAATATAATACTTATGTCCTGAATTTATAATGATAAATAGGGACCTGTTTACAAGTAGTATTTAGCCTTCTAGTTTCACGAAGAAGAGAACTTATTTTCATACTATAAAGGAAGAAACTCAGTGATTCTTCTAAAATTCAACAGTGCACAATTGGTCAAAGTAAGAGAAAAACTTGTATGTGTGTAGTGTTGTGCTCCATGTGTGGGGGAGAGAGCAAGAAAGAGAGAGAAAAAGAGAGAGACAGAGAAAGGGTAACCTTTGAAACTACTCCACTTGCTTATGTGTGTGTTTTTACTGTTTATTATAAGGATGTTGTAGACTGTGTAGTAGGTGCACAAAAATAAAACACATGGCAATTTTCTCTGGTGGGTAGAGCTTGAAAAATCCCAGAGCAAAGCAAAAAAGGAAGTAGAAGCAATCCAGGATGATTTCTGAAATCACTCTTGGTCCTCCGTAGGGATGCACAGTGTCCTCTGACACACATGCACATGTGTGCGTGCACACACACGCAACACACACACGATAAATAATTAATTAATTAGTTTTAAATCCCAGCTCTAGGGAAGCAGGATCTTTGGAATTCACTGGTCTGCAGTTCTTGAAGAATCAATGAGCTCTAGACACTTTTTTTTTTTAATTCAATTGTGTGTGTGTGTGTGTGTGTGTGTGTGTGTGTGTGTGTATGTATGTGTGTGTAGAACCATGGGTGAATTCGGGAACCACCATGGACTGCCTCCACCTCCTCCTTGTTTACTCTGCTCTGGGATTCACAGGCTCCGCCCTACCAGGACCAGAAGCTCAGGCCGCCAGGCAGCTATACCTGGGATCTGGGATCCAAATCTGGGATCCGAACTCAGGACCTTCTGCCTGCAAGGCAGAGGCTTAACCCCTGAGCCACCTCTCCAGCTCCCTGGACACATATTTTTATAAGGCCTTGTCTCAAAAAATGTAAGGCAGTTTGTCATAGAGATAGACAGTTTGTGTCAACCTCTGACCTCAGAATGCTCATGCATAAACAAGCACACACATACAAAAAAAAAAAAAAAAAAAAAAAGAAAAAGAAAAAAGAAAGACAAAAAGGAAAAGAATAAAACGAGGTAAGTTAGAGTTTACTGCTGGTAAAAGACAAGCTAATTCCTTCATGTTCTGTTAGTTGAAAGGCCTTGAACTGCATACTCATACAAGTCTCTTCTTTTTATTTCACACTGTGAAAACTTGTTTTTAACATCTTATTTTATTTTTTCTTAGTATTACAAACATAATGAGTAATAATCCCTACTCTCTCTCCTTTCCCCCTACCTCCCTTTCCCCCTCGCCTCCCTGTTTTTCTCCCTCCTTCCTTCCTTCTCTTCCCTTTGTGGATCCAGCTGGCTTCCTCCCACCTTCCTGGCCATCAGCTTCTATGGGTCCTGGGGTTCCCTCTGGATCTTCTGCTGTAGTAGGGGCTCAGGGCTCTGGCAGACCAAGTGGCCCTTCTTTAGGCAGACCACCGATAGCGGTACTCCCCTTCACCTGTCTAGTCCTAGCCCCTAAGTTTCCTACTAGTTGAAATTATTGCTATTGAGATCTCCACTAGTCGGTGGGGGCATGTTGATTTGTCAGCGATTGTGCAGGTCTGGTAAGACAAGTCTCATTGCAGTGAGTTCCTGGATGCAGCAGTCTTGCCTTGAGTGGATTTTCATGTCCAGTAGTGGACTTCCCCACCTTTAGGCTTTTACTTACCGCCCCCTCTTCAAGATTCCCTGAGCCTTAGGAAGGGGTGAGATTTGACTGGCCTGATTCCAGGTGAACGTTGCAAGGTATTCTGCATTCTCATTGGCTGTTGTCTATTTTACTGTTTTTCCACTGCACTAGGCTATGTCATGTCTGAGTGTTCAGATCCTCTTCTGTCCAAAGGAAAAAAAATGTTTTTTCTTTTTTAAGCAAATGCTTAAAGGAGAGGGAGAAACAGGAATAGGAAACAGTAGAGAGTGGGGTTGGCCTAGAGATAACCAACCACCTGATTACTAACCCTAATTCCCCGCCCCCATTACAGACAGGGAACACCTGTAAACAAGTCTAAATAGTAGTCTAAACAATAGGAAGGAAATTGGTAGTGGACAGGATCAGATGTCTCAATACTAACAGGCTTGTCTTAATAGTGATCTTATTTATCTATTTGGCTATCTATTTCCACTCTCTTGAGTCTTCTTTCCCCTAGCCCCCAGATTATGTTCCTTTGTGGTTATAATGGATATTATAGGGATTTCCACTTGAGTATGTCATTATGAGGATTTAGTACTAGGTTCCATTTATAAGGGAGAAAAAGTGACATTTGTCTTTCTGCATCTGAGATACTTTACTCAGGATAATTTCTTCCAACTCCACCATTTACCAGCAAATTTCATTAATTCATTTTTTGATAGTTGAATAGGATTCCATTGTATATATGTACCACATTTTCATTATCCATTGGGCATCCCATCATCTGTTGGACATTTAGGTTGATCCCATAACTTTGCTGTTATGAGCAGTACTTCAATGAATATAGATGTATATTTGTCTCTACAGTAAGATGAAGCATTCTTTGGGAATATTCCCAGTAGTAGTACAGCTGGATCACAAGGGATTTTAATTTTAAACTTTTCTAGGAGCCACCATACTGTTCTCCATAGTGATTGTATAAGTATGCATTCCCACCAGCAAATATATGAGAGTTCCCTTCTCCCTGCATCCTCTCCAACATTTTGGCCATTCTGACTGAGGTGGATGACATCTCAGGATGGTTTTGATTTGCATTTCCCTAATGATTAGGGAGATGGAACATTTTTTTAATTATTATTTCCGCTCATACAAACTTAATAGGTAGACCAGTTCCCTCCCTCCTCCTCCCCCCGAACCCCCTGCTCCCCCTCCCCTCACCCCTCCCTCCGCATCCCCCAGTGCCTCCTGCCCCAATTCCCAGAGACTCCTTTAATATGCATCCCTGACTCTCCTCTGGGCCCTCCTCTCCGATGACATACAAGGACCCAGTGGCATTTCTCTGAACCCTTTCCCGTGTTCCCCTTAAGCATAGGAACATGACTGTGGCTACCAATCCCTTGCCTCCAAGGATCTTGGTGCCTTTAGCAGATGCTAGACTTTGTGAGGTCAATAGTGTGCTGGACATTGCACAGGGCATGCAAAGTCCAATTATGATTGCTTCGGCCCTAACTTGTGTGGAGTATCTTGCAGATCATTGCTCCTCCCATGCTTTTACTCTTACACTCTTACCGCCCCCTCTTCCATAAATTTCCCTGAGCTTCAGGATGGGGAGAGATTAGTAAGTGTATTTGTTGGACATTTTAATTTTGTCCTGGGAAAAAGTTTCTTTTAAGTTCCAAGGCCCATTTTCTTTTTTTTCTCTCATATTTTATTTTATTTTTTGTATTATATTTATTTGCTTTTTTCCTAATCATACAAGCTTAATAGGTATCCCAGTCTACTCCTTCCCTCCACCCCTCCCAAGTTCCCCTTTCAACCTACCCCCCCTTTTCCCTTTCCTTTCACCCCATTCTCTTTCCCTGGAGCATGCCTCCCCTTCTCCCCCCATTCCCTGGAGCATCCTTTAGTGTGAATGTAAAACTTCCCTATGCGTCCTCCACTCTAGTGAGATATAAGGACTCAGTGGCATTGCCCAGAGCCCTTTCTTGGGCTCCTCTTTAATATGGGAACACTATTATAACTGTTAGTCCCTTGCCTGTAGGGATCCTAGTGCCTGTGATCCATTGTAGAGTTGGGGGGGTCATTGACATGTCAGTCATTGCACAGATCATGCAAAGTCCAATTATGGCTATTAAGGGCCTAACTTGTGTGGAGTATCTTGCGTATCATTGCTCCTCCCCATCTTTAGGCTCTTACAATCTTGCCACCCCCTCTTCTGAAAATTTCCCTGAGCTTTAGGATAGGGAGAGATTTGGCTGGTCTGGTTCCAGGTGATTAATGTAGGGTCTCTGATGTTCTGGATTATGGTTTGTTGTTGTTTTCAGTTTTGCTGTTCCTATACCACCCTTGGCTCCATCCACATTTTATCTTTTTTCCCAATGATACAAGCTCAATAGGTAGCCCCATCCTCTCCCTCCCTCCACCACTCCCCAGTCCCCACTTGTACTATCCCCCCTTTTCCCCTTCTTTTACCCCCTCCCTCCCTTCCCTTCTTCCAGTGCCTCCCCTTCCCCCCTCCCATCCTCTGGAGCATCCTTTTGTGTGAATGCCAAACCTCCCTCTCAGTTCTCCACTCTAATGAGGTGTAAGGACTCAGTGGCATATCCCAGAGCCCCTTCTTGGGCTCCCCATTATTATGATAACTCTATTATGACTGTTAATCCCTTGTCTCTAAGGATCCTACTACCTGTGATCCATGCTAGACTTTGGGGGGGGGATTGTTGACATGTCAGCCCTTATACAAGTCAGCAAAATCCAATTCTGGCTGCTGCAGCCCTAACTTGTGTGGAGTATCTTGCATATCGTTGGTCTTTCCCATCTTTAGGCTCTTACAATCTTGCCGCCCCCTCTTCTAAAAATTTCCCTGAGCTTTAGGATGGGGAGAGATTTGGCTGGTCTGGTTCCAGGTGATTGATGTAGGGTCTTTTGTGTTCTGAATTATGGTTTGTTGTTGTTTTCAGATTGGCTCCATCCTGATTGGTATTGAAGGTCACCTCCTAACCAAAGATAAACATTGTTTAAATGAAGATCTTAATATAAAAGGAGACTAAAAGGTAGATGGAATAGGAGTAGGAGTGAGGGGAGGGGTCAGTATCTCATTTGCAAGATGGTTACCATCTGTTTGCCAGTCCCTATACCATCTGTGATTGGTGAGATCAAACCTCTTCAGTCACAGGTGACCAGGAAGGGAAGTTAGAATGAGCTTCAAAAACGTCTCGCTATTTACATGCAATATTTGACCATGTCCTATTTTCTCTACTGAAGCATGATCCCCTTTCTCCTTTTTTTCTGGGAGGCCTCTTTCTCCTTCCCTCTTATTTATAATCTTTGTGATTACAGTAGGTATTACAGAGATTCGTCTTTGAATATGTCACTAAGTGAGTTTGGTACTAGGATCCACCTATTAGGCAGTACATACGGTGTCTAATTTTCTGTGTCTGGGATACTTCACTGAATATAATTTTTTCTAATTCCATCCATTTCCCAGCAAATTTCATTAATTCATCTCTTTTGATGGCTGAGTAGCATTCCACTGCATAAATGTACCACATTTTCCTTATACATTCATCAACTGTTGGGCATTTGGGTTGTTCCATGTCTTTGCTATTGTAAACAGTGTTGCAATGAACATAGCTGTTCTTGTGCCACTGGAGTGAATTTCTGCATTATGGAGGATTATTCCCAGAAGTGGTATAGCAGGGTCATATGACATTTCAATCTTTAACTTTTTTAGAAATCGCCAGACCAATCGCCAGAGTGCCAGAGTGGTTTTACAAGCCTGCATTCCCACCAGCAATGTATGAATGTTCCCTTCTCTCCACATCCTCTCCAGCATTTGGTGTTGTTTGTATTGTGGACTTTTGCCATCCTGACCAGGGTGAGATGATATCTCAGGGAAGTTTTAATTTGCATTTCCCTGATGGCTAAGAATGTGGAGGGTTTTTAAAAAATTATTATTATTATTATTATTTATTCAATTGTGCGTGTGTGTGTGCACATGTATGTATGTGTGTGTGTGTGTATGTGTAGAACCACAGGCAAATTTGGGAACCCCCATGGACTGCCTCCACCTCCTCCTTGTTTACTCGGCCTGGGATTCACAGGCTCCGCCCTGATGTGGAGCATTCTTTAAGATATTTGTTAGACCTTTCAATTTCATCTCTGCAAAAGTTTCTTTTGAGTTCCCAGGCCCACTTATTAATTGGGCCATTTATCTCCTTGGTGTTTAGTTTTTTGAGTTCTTCGTGCACTCTGGATAATAGAGCTCTATCAGATATGTGGTTAGTGAAGATTTTCTCCCATCCTGTGAATTGCCAAGGCCCATTTTCTAATTGGACTATTTATCTCCTTGGTGTTAAATTTTTTGAGTTCTTTGCATACTCTATCAGTCCTCTATCAGATATGTGGTCAGTGAAGATTTTCTCCCATTCTGTGCCATGTCTTTTTGCTTGGTGAATAGAAGTTCTTTAATTTCATGAGATCCCACTTGTTGACTGTTGATTCTATTTTCTATTTCCTGTGCAATTGGGGGTTTTGTTTAAAAAATTATGGCCTAGGCCAATCAGTTTGATGGAATTCCCTACTCTTTCTATGGTTTTTATTGTCTATGATCTAATATCAAAGTCCTGAATCCATTTGGAGTTGAGTTTTGTTCATGGTGAAAAGTAAGGGTCCAATTTCAATGTTCTGCATATAGATATCCAGGTTTGTCAACACCATTGTTGAAAATGTTGTTATTTTTCTATTGGGTTTTCTGAGCACTTATGTCAAAAATCAGATGATCGTAGCTTATGTCTGTGTCTTCAACCCTAATCTATGTGTCTATTGTGGAGCCAGTACCATGCTATCTTGAAGGTCTGTCTTTGTTCTTCATAAGAATCTCACAACAAAGTGTAGCTGGCTCTTTGAAATCCAAATCAATGTGAAGAAAAAGCTATTGTGAAGAAAAAGCTATTGTGTTAGTCTTGGGAGTCAGGAATTGCATCACCCATGAAGAAAATCATACTTCCTGTGGCACAATTTATCAGTGAAATATTTCTCCAAGATGTGAAATTATGTAAATGTAAAATTTTAAAGCAATTTAATGCTTATCCGAAGCACTATCTTCTCCTAAAATCCATCTTTTCCAGAAAAATTTTGAATAGTTTTTGAGGTTTTTTTTACGATAAATTTTTTACTTGGATTTTCCTTTGTAAATACACACAAAATAATGGCATTTCCCTGAACCCTTTCCTGTGTTCCCCTTAAGCATAGGAACCTTGGGTCCTTGTATGTCATCGGAGAGGAGGACCCAGAGGACAGTCAGGCATGCACATTAAAGGATTCTCCGGGGATTGGGGGAGGGGAGGCACTGGGGGGTGGGGAGAGAGGGGTGAGGGGAGGGCGAACAGAGGGATGGGGGGAGGAGGAGGGAGGGAGGGAGGGAACCGGTTTACCTATTAAGTTTGTATGAGCAGAGATAATAAAAAATGATAAAAAAATAAAAAAAATTCCAAGTAGACAAAAATTCAAATTGAACAAATGTCCAGTATGTTTTAGAAGAAAACAAGGAATGTTGTTCTTAAAATACTTTCCTAAGCACGTGGTACAGGTCTGTCATCCTAGCACATAGAAGTTGGAGGCGGTATAATCAGGAGTTCAAAATCATCCCCCACTTCATAGGCAGCTATAAACAAGTCAGGTTTATGTAGGATCATATACATCATATACACATGCAAACATTTTATGAAATAAGTGTAATACTTGTATATTATTGAAATACATCCAAGGTAGTTAGAAGAATTGTGAAAAATTCCTTCTTAAACTTGTTCAGAGATCTACTACCCATGTGATTTCTGATCCATCAAATTGACCTTTGAGAATAAATGTCATGTGATCTCCTTCTTATTTATGTCAGCCTGCACTAGCTGTCTCCTCTGGTTCAAAACAGCAGCAGGGGTTGGGGCTGGGTTCAAGAAGATATCAGGAAATGAAGGAGTTCTGGAGTGCGAGAGAAGACAGAGGGAGGCAGAACAGGGCTGCCTGCAGAGAGCCTTATCTGGTTTATTGACTAGCTTCTCCTCTTACCATTTGCAAGCTAGTTGGGTGGATGATGACACCAGCGATCTCTAGGATGAAGGGGGCTCTTCTTATTGCCTCATTCTGCACAATCTGAAGAACGTCACATCTTTTTTCTATTATAAATGGCCTGCATGCATTCAGGTAACATCTAGAAATTTCCTGCCTGCTGCAGATAATTCTTTCACTACAGAAAACAACTACTATAAAGAGAAAGTGAGAACCATGGCTGAACTGTTCTGTTCCTTGGTTTACTTGCTTGGGTGGTTGCCAGGCACTTGGTTGCTACAGACTTAATAATACTCTTAAAGTAATGGAGGGAGTAGAATGATGAGAAGGGAGGAGTCTTCTTCATACTTTTCAGACATCCCACTGCTTCACTTTGGATGGAGAAGAGTAATGGAAGTTGTATGTTGCATGGTAGTGCTCAGAACTTCAAGGACTTGGAAGAGATGAAGACAAAAGGTAATAACATCAATGACCTTATCATTCTTTCATCCTGTCAGGAATCTATTTTTAAACAGCTCCTGTCAGTGTGTTATGACTGATTGGGAACACAGGACTCACTATGCCAAAGGCCAAGAACACTCAACATTATGGATGTTCCATGGATTCAGTACTATTGGAATTAGGAACAATACGGACCTTTTATGACTTGACATCAACCAATTTAGCTTCATAAATGAAAACAGAAGAACAATGAGTCCCCTGATAAAGTTCCAGTTTCCCAGGCTGGCTTCCCTGTTGAATCATATGCAAATGAATAAGCTGTCTGATACAACCAGACAATCACCAGGGTACTTTTTCCATCACTTATTCATTACATTTAATATTTCCTAGATGAGAAGCATGAAAATCAATTTATTTCACCATTTGTATTTGCATCATTGACCTAGGTTTTTTTTAAATTTGGCCTTCAAATATTAAAAGGTAAAATAATGTGTGTGTGTACACACACACACACACATACACACAAACACACATCCCAAAACCAGACTTTCTTAGGAGGAAGTTCAAGAGGGAAAAAATGAGTCCAATGCTATAAAGTTAAAATACCATAACAAAGCAAAGCCTCTGAGTGCTTATGACTAGCTATGGGGTAGGATTATACAGGTTTAGCTGAGGATAAATGGCTGTCTGTGATCACAGGGTACCTGAGACAGTGGTGGCCAGTAGCCTGAACTACATCTTCGTCAGCTCCTGGTGTGGATCATGGGACCATCAAGTCTCTACTGGCATCACCTATCTCAGTGACTGCCATTATTGAAATGCTACCTCTGTGAAGAAGGAGGTATTCTAGAGATTCAGAAAGTATAAACAGTTCACCAATTTGGGAAAGTCACAGTTTAAAAGACTCACAAGGGTCTCTCTCCAAGGTTATAGAAGTAGTAAATTGTTGCTGGGGAAAGGAGTCTGCTTCAGTAGAGTTGCCCAGAGGAGACTGTCAAACTAACTTCCATTCATGCAGTGAGATACAGGGATGCAGTTTTCAGGAGTGGTTGCCCATGTTGGATGTTTGATGACACTGCTGCTTTGAGTCATCCATGTTTCGGTAAGTGACCCCTCATTTATACCACTTTCAGGAAAGCAAATAAACTCCATAGTTTGCCATTGGACTTCAGTGTAAAAATTAGATTTTTCTGATATCAGTAGACATTACCCAGGAAAAAGACACAGAATACAAACAGAAGGCTCATCAAGGCTGAATCTGTAACAGGTGTAGCTCCAAGAACTTCATGCATACTCGATGATCTAACATTCATCAGACCTTGAAATGTCAATTATTGTTCATTCTCACTTACCAAGCAGAAGTTGAGGAACGAATGGTTCAGAAATTTGCCTAAGTTAGCAGTGCGGGTTTTGTAGAAGGCCTGGATTTAAACATAGCTGGTTTGGTGGGACGGTAGTTATGGAGTTGCCTATAAAATAAGAACAACAAATTGGATTTTAAAAAGCATGGAAGTAACTTATTTATTCTTTAGGGAGAGAATGAAAACCTGAAGATTACACCTTTTTAAGAAGGAAAGAAAACACTTCATAGTTGAGTAGATTTTTCTCTCATTTCTCCCCCAACCTTTTTTTTCTCATTCTCCTCTTATTTTTTTCCTAAATATGTTACCTGAAAAAAAGTTAAAAAATGAGGTTTTAAGGTTATAAAGTTTTATTGTCATGAGTGTAGAGTGCCTACATTTTTCTTTTCTGTTGCTGGAAAGTTCCTTCTGAGACATTTAGCCACCTCCCAGTGAAATGCATGGAGAACCGTGCCCATTAGTGGCCGGAGAATTCTGTGTACATAGACACAGCAGAGACCTGGTGACAGATGGAAGAGCCTTAGGCAGCAGTTGCTGCACACGCCTCTCTCCACACCTGTTGCAGTCAGCCTGCATGGTTGCTGATAAATGACCAGAACACAACTTGAGGGAACAAGGAGTTTACTTTCTTACGATAGTCCGGTTACAGTTCATAGTCCAGCTTGACGGGAGAACACACACCAACACCAGGGCCGAGGGAACTGGCCACCATAACGGCTGAGAGATGGACAATCCTTACTTGCCAGGGCAGCATGTCTGGCCAAGTATACAGAAGGATGCCCACTCTCTCAACCAGGTCTCTCTGATTTATCCAGGGCCTAATCCCACCTACCAGGGGCTGGATCTTCCCCATCAACTATACAATCTCCTTCAGGTTTGCTCTGGGCTTAACTCAACCATCAACTCTCTACAACTGTGCCCAGAGCTCAAACCCTCAAGAGTCAAGTTGACACCTGTGCTTAACTATGACACTCCACCCCTTGTCAACTTGACACAAAAACAATACACTTTTAAACTGTAACCTTTCCTTGTCCCCACAAATGTTAAAATACAAATACATTCCATGGACAAATTTAAAACGTTCTCTCATTAAAACTTCAGTTCCAATATTTTAAAAATTCAAAGTTTCTTAACCTTAAATTAAATACTTTAAAACAGATAAAACATTAAAACAGAAGGATCTTAAAACAATAAGAAAACATTAAAAAGATCAAAGTCCAGCAAATCACCACATCCTGTACTTGAATGTCCATCTTCTGCTGCTCATCACGTAGCCAAGGCGGCTCAAAGATTCTAGGCATTCCCAGTCCGTTTGCAGCTCGAAGTTGTAAGAGCAGAGTTCCTCTGAACCAGGCTGAATCTCCACTCGCAGTTGTCCTCAGCAGCAGTCCCACAGTTCTGGCATCTCACACACAACTCTGGGTTCTCCTCTGCAGCTTTAAGCTTCACCATCTCTTGCAGGACTCTACGCCTGCCACTTGGTGCCAAGCTTTAGCTGCTCTCCATGAACCCTTCAGTAGTACATGAAAACCAGTATCACCTGAGGGACGCTGCCAGATTCTGAAGCAAGGTTGAAACGCAGCTTAGTCCACTGGAGCCACAGCTGCACCAACTTCAACGCACTGACACTGAAAAAGCCTCTCTTCTAGGCAACCAAACTTGCAAAGGGCAAGAAACAGCTTGAACTTGGGCTTTCGCCCCCTGAAGGAATCTGAGCTTCCAAACCATGAACTTGCCATACGGTGGTTTCCACGTCCTCCACCGTCTCAGTGCAAGTCACTAGGTTTTCCTTCACTGGTACTCATTTGTCCAACAGCAGCAGATATTCTGCTGCCTGCCCTTTGTACATCCAAACCTCCAAGGTTGCCAACACAGCTCTCCTCTGTCAAGCAAACCAGTCCATCGTCTTTAAATTCAGCTTAACAAAGTCTTTGTTCCCTTCATCACAAATTGGGCCCAAACAATGTCTCTCAGCAATTGGCCCACTAAATGCTGAAGAACGGTATTTGTAAATCCACAAAGTGAAAATTTTCAAGAATTTCCAACTTTGTCCAGCAGAACCGTTCAAAAGCCACAAAATCCACATAGTCAGATTTATCAGCAACACCCCACTTCCTGGGTATCAAATTCTGTTGCAGTCAGCCTGCATGGTTGCTGATAAATGACCAGAACACAACTTGAGGGAACAAGGAGTTTACTTTCTTACGATAGTCCGGTTACAGTTCATAGTCCAGCTTGACGGGAGAACACACACCAACACCAGGGCCGAGGGAACTGGCCACCATAACGGCTGAGAGATGGACAATCCTTACTTGCCAGGGCAGCATGTCTGGCCAAGTATACAGAAGGATGCCCACTCTCTCAACCAGGTCTCTCTGATTTATCCAGGGCCTAATCCCACCTACCAGGGGCTGGATCTTCCCCATCAACTATACAATCTCCTTCAGGTTTGCTCTGGGCTTAACTCAACCATCAACTCTCTACAACTGTGCCCAGAGCTCAAACCCTCAAGAGTCAAGTTGACACCTGTGCTTAACTATGACAACACCTCCATCTGTCACCACAATTGTGTTACTATTTTGGGATTCAATTTATCCCTTTGGAGAGCAATTTTCAGGCTTGTTCCTAAGGTTAAAATGAAATGTGTTACACAGTAGACTTTTCTTTCTTGCTACTGCATTCCTTCCTTTCTTCATTAGAACTAAAAATACGGACATGGGAAAAATACATATTTGGGGGAAGGGTAGGATGTGCTTGAGAGGGGTGATAAACTATCAAAAGCTAGCATTAATTATAACAAAAATAACTTGAAGGAAAAAAGGGGATATGAAGAAACAAATGTGAGTAATTCAGTCAAGGAATCACAAGCATGCAAGTTACACGCTACTTTAAAATACTATAATAAGAATGGATACCAATCCACGGATAGGAAAGCCTAGATTCTAAACAAAATGTCAATTTTCATCACAGCTAAAATATTCCTGGGAAGCTAATCTTTAAATTTAGAATGTATTATAGTTTAGTTTATAGTCAAGAATAGAGACTACTGATTGGATTCTCAGTATAAATAAAGAAGAAATGAATCAAATAATGTTTTACTTGTGTTACTGTAGTCTGTAGGAGTGAAGATTGTTCTCATGTTAAACAAGAAAGGGATTGCAAAGGACTCAACATTATCTGTACATCTCAAGGTAGCAACAACTAAGACCACTTCATTTTTTTCCCTAAAAATTTCCAATCGTGGTTCCTCTTTGAATTGACAAATACAATGGAATCTTTGAATTGACAAATACAATGGAACTCTGTCATAAATAGAAGCAAGTAAACTTGACAGGATCAGAGTAAGGACGAATCTAAGCTTTTGATTGATACTCTTGTTGTTGACAATTGTTAGATTCACCGCTTTAGGCAATGAAGCCTTTTGAAAAGGAATGGCTCTATCTCTTGTTCTCAAAGAATACCATAACCTTTTTTTATCAATTCTTGGGGTCCTCACATGCTATTTACCCTACCTTTTTTATATAAATCTAATGCAGTCTATGAATATGGATCTTGTATCTCCGTGAAATTCTTCCAGATTGCTCCTTTCCTAATAATTCTCTCATTTCTTTCCACTCTTGAATCACATGCAGTCCAGTGGCCCATCAGATGCTCTTACCATAACAACTTGTTGTGCCCATTGAGCAAGAAGAGAGTGAATTGGTACAAGGAACAGAGAAAGAATGGTACAAGAATCCATCAGCAGATTGTTCCCAAATTGAAGTCTTTGTTGATGATGCTGTACTTAGCCAAGTGAAGGAGATGCTAGACTCATCTTCCTAGGCCCCACACATGCCTCCTGCTGATGGGTGGTTGATGCTCTTGTGTCTCTTCTGTCTGTCCATCTCACCTGGTAGGGAAAGTTCATAATTCTCCTCCCCATTATATATACATCACAATCCCCTGAACCCCAAATATGTAAATAAGTTAAACCAATATCATAAACATAAATAAGGTATTTATTACTATCTTAATAATAATTATCTTAAAGATATTTAGAGATGTATATGATTGTCTGCAATTGATTAATCACATTACTATTTCCTTTAAGAGAGTATTAGTGGAGCTAGAGTAGTAAATGTCACCAAAGCAGCAGAGAATGGATTGATGAAAGAAATCATGAGTGACTCTGTAACCCCCACTATCTTGCCACTACTGGTGATTCGGCAACTCCTAGGTGAGGAGATACAATTAATGTTTTGCTAACTAGGCATTTTTGCTAAGTAGACTGCTTTCTAAATATTTATGCTTTCAACCCGGGATGGGAGAAGCTTCTTTTTGCAGTGGGGATGGGTTGACATAGAGGCCTACAACTGGTCACGGTGCTGAGAATAAGCAACTATTGAATGATCACCCTGAAATAAGAGGTTTCCATCACCCCCTTCCTAAACCACAGAACATCATAGAAAAAGTGTGGAAAGATAGTGAAAGCCCAAGGTATAGCACATCTTCTGCAATAGCGTGGTCATCAATCACATCAGAAACTAAGAAACCATTGTAAGGCTTGAACTAAAATATGCCACCCATCTGTGATGATGTCGTAGAACAATCCTGTGTGTATAGGGATATGGGGGGGTATTTGTGTATATCAATGAGCAGCATATACATGATTATTTGGGGAAGTGAGGTCTTGATGACTTACTCTTCAGCGTATGAAATGTCTCTATGACAGTGCTTCTTTCATTAAATCCTTAGAATAGATAATTCTGGAGTCCAGACCCTTTTATTTGGTTCAGTGACCTACCTTTTATCCATTCTTTTGTTTTCATTTCTTTAATTTGTTTTTTTAATTTTTTTCATTCTTTCATGAAATCTTAATTGAAACAGCTCTTTTATTTGCTTGCTTTGGAGACGGGGTGTTTCCATATAGACCAGGCTGACTTCAAACTCATCATACTCCTACCTCCCAAGTGCTGGAATCGCATGTGTGTGAGTCACTATACTAAGTTTGGGAGGATTATTTATTTATTGATTGATTGATTTTAAGCAGAAGGTCTCTTCAAGTAGCTCTTGCTACTTGTGCTGACATAATTACTGGATACCTAAATAGAGAAGGCACCTATCACCCAAGTTTTATTTGTGGTAGCACAAGTTTCTGTGGGTTCTTACCCAAAAGACAGAGTCTCAAGTGTAAAAGTTAATACACCCTCACTTGCTCCATGTTACTTCTTCTCATATTCCAGTTTCTTTGTCTCCCTCATATGGTGATTATCCATTCAAAAAAATTGTGATAAGGTAGCACACATACTGGCAATGTCAAATAACCTAGATGCTGACCTTGTTATTCAGGCTTTGATAGGGTTACACCTGCACACTAACTCTTTTGTGTGACCTTTTCTTTGTTCTGAAAGGGCCTTCACAGCAACAGTAGAGCTCTAATACTTAGTTTACTGTCATTTTTTATTATCATGATGAAGGACTCATAAGAGTTAGCATATTATCCCTTTTATTTAAGCATTTATGTATTTGTTTAGAGGTAGAAACATGTAGCCAGGCTGGCCTGAACTGATTGATGCTCCTTCTACCTTGCCTGCTGAGAACTAGGAGTGGAGACATGCAGTAGTGTACTGGGTTTTCAAATGACCTTTGGGATTTACTTGTTTTAAAATATTTTATTCACGCTATATGCCATGCCATGTAATTGCTGTGTTTTGACAGAATGCATAATGTTATTTCACACTAATGTAAGCTGAGTTTGCGTCTTTGGCTAATCTATCTTCTTCACGCCCCATCTGCTCTGTGATCATTTCTCTTTCTCCACTTTCTCTTCAGTTCTTGCATCATTTTTATTAATAAAGTTTTTATTAGTTCTATTCCCTTTAATCTCTTGTTTTTGCTATGGTTATACTTTTATTATGTCTTTAGTGGTTACTACGGTGATAACAAATACATCTTACTTAATTTCTATCTACTTCAGTGCATCATCACTTAAAATGCAAGAGTCATAAGAGTACTTCCCATGACTGATAGCACTTTTCTGCCTATTATTTGCAACTACCAACTGATGTAAGAAACAAAAACCTAGCGTTGCCTCAATCGCCAGAATCCCTGAGGTGCCATCTACTTTGAGAGCACATTCTGGGGTCAGTGGTTAGAACTGCCTTTTCTTCAGTCCAGTTCTCCCTCTGTCCCTTCAGGCACTGGCCGACAAATAGGAACAATCACTAACCCACTTGTGTGCAAATCTCTGCTCCTAAATATGGGCTTCTACACCTCTCTCACATGTGTAGCTGTATATTTGTGTAGCAGAGCTCATATATGTATGTGCAGTTCAGAGACTAATCTCTCTCTCTTTCTCTCTTTCCCTTCCTTCCTTCCTTCCTTCCTTCCTTCCTTCCTTCCTTCCTTCCTTCCTTCCTTCCTTCTTTCCGTTTATTTACTTATTTCATCTACTTTTTTGTTTTTCAGGCAGTCTCTTTATTTGGCTGTGACTTGCCAGATAGGCTAGAATGTCTGAACAGAAACTCACAGGGACCTACTTATCACTACTTCAACAATGCTGCGATTATCAGCATTCACCACTACTCCTGGCACTTTTATTTATGTATTGCATTTATGTTCTAAAAAGTGCAATCAGTATGATCTCACCAGAAGAGGAGGGCATATAGTCTGGCAGATAAAAAATAACCGTTGTGCAAATTGGTGATAGACCCCTCCCTCACTGTGGTTTCCCACTTTTATTACATCTACCCTTGAATGTACTTTTATCACAAGACTCTAGTTTAACAGCTTTTTGTCTCTGGCCAGGGGGTAACATACAATGCCCACCAGGATGCAGTGAAGGGCATTGCAGGAGCAGCAAAACTGCAAAAGAAAACCAACAAACCACAATCCAGAACTTCAGAGACTCTATATCAACCACCTAGAACTAGGTCAGCTTAATCTCTCCCCGTCCTGAAGCTCAGAGAAATTTGCGGAAGAGGGGGCGGTAAGAGTGTAAGAGCAAAAGGATGGGAGGAGCAATGATATGTAAGATACTCCATACAAGTTAGGGCTGAAGCAATCATAATTGGACTTTACATGCCCTGTGCATTGTCCAACACACTATTGACCCCACAAAGTCTAGCATCTGCTAAAGGCACCAAGATGTTTGGAGGCAAGGGATTGGCAGACACAGCAGTGTTCCTATACCTAAGGGGAACACGGGAAAAGGTTTAGAGAAAGGCCACTGGGTCCTTGTACGTCATCGGAGAGGAGGGCCCAGAGGAAAATCAGACATGCACAAGAAAGGACTCTCTGGGAATTGGGGCGGGAGGCACTAGGGGATGGGAAGGGAGGGGGGTGGGGAGGAGGAACAGGGAGTATGGGGGGGGAGGAAGAGGGAGGGAGGGAACTGGTGTATCCATTAAGTTTGTATGAGCTGAAATAATAATAAAAATGTATTAATTATAATAAAAAAATCTTTAAAGAAAAAATACCACAGATATTGGATTATTACTCCATAAATACAATTACAGTACAGTCTGTTGACTAAAATTGACAAAGATAATTTCCATAGCACGAACTTGTACATCATTGCTTCATTTGTGGGGCTTTATCAATTTATTATGAAAATTAAAGATCAAAATTACATGTAAAAAAAAAGTGCAATCACTTCAATGATAAGTGGTTCTTAGGCCTTTGGAACCTACAGAGGGACCTTTGGAAATATTTTGAAATTTTGTGCTGTGAAAGTCCTTGAATCTTAATAAGCAAAGCCTTGTAGGTCTTGTTAGTGGGAGCTTAGAAGACAAGAATGCTGAATGGCTCATATGGTTTCAGAGGGGAACAAAGATTGTCAGGAAATTGACTAGCATCCATTTATGTGATATTTTGACCAAACATCTAGCCCCCACCCATGTCTCCAGAACCTCAGTGAACTTTAATTTGGAAATAAATGGGCTGTTTTTTTTTTTTTTTTTTTTTTTTTTTGGCAAAGAAAACTTCAGGGCAGGAAAGCACTTAAACTCATATTGTGAATGTAGCTGTGATTGTTTAAAAAAGATTAAGACCAACGAAAAAAAATCCCTCCTGAATTGCACTGGGACTATAGGAAAGGTCTCAAGGGCAAAGCCGCATCTCTTGGTGATTCCCTCTTATAAAGATTCGGGTGATCAAGATTCTAGGAGGTGGGAGGCTTCAGGAATGTGCAGCTCCTTCCTAGAAAAATATCACATGGTCCTTCCTGGTCCAGAGGAGAATGAATCTATGTGTTCCCGGTGCAGTGAAGCTGGATGGGAGGTGCCATTTAGTCCTTAGCCAATTTCATTCTAAGCCTCAGAAGCTCAGGCATGGAGCTTCTGGGTTCATGTCTTCATTTTGGATATTATATTTCACAATTCTAAAACATTTTATTTATTCTGTCTTTTATATAATTTCTTAAAAATTTTCCCTTTTGAACATTTTCCTGTATTTGATTAACATATTGATCACAATTGCTTAGATATCCTTCTTTGCTATTCTATGGATGATTTATGGTTTTTATTCTCCTGATTTTTATTTATTGGCTGCTAATATAATTTTGTGCCTCTTTTGTGTCTAATAATTTTTTTCAAAATAATTTTTGCTAGAATTATATGTTACAGTGTACCTGAATTATATGACAGTAAAGGATGCTGATTATGTTTGTTCCAGAAGAAACTTCAATTACCAGCCATCTGGGGGAGACTTGGATTTGGTTTGCAGTGCATAGTTTGCTCTTAGCACTATATCATGTTTCTCCTCTATTGTAGTTTTGAAAGAAGACCCAAAATTTTCCTCAAGATTTCTCCACCTAGCGGGATTCCATTATGCTGAGATCTCTAATATTTGTTCTTCAAGGCTCCCAATGATAACTCTCTGCTTAGTCTTCTCAATTCTTTCTATGTACGGGTGTGGTTTGGGGATTATCTAAAGATCTTTTTGCAGTCTTTGATGATCTACTCTTAATTTCCAACTACTTTTGGCAACCCAGACTCGAATCACTTTTCACCCAGCCCAAAACAACTACATTCTTATGTGGTAATTATTGGGAAAATGTACATCACTATATAATAATGTTTATATTCTATATAATAATAAATATATATAGAATAAATAAAATAAAAAATATTCTGAGCAAGGAAGCCACAAAGAAAGTGGAATCTCTGGACATGTGTCTCTCCTCTTAAGACCCTTAATGTTAATTTCTGCCAAATGGCCACAGAGAGT
Organism: Typhlomys cinereus; assembly: GCA_023101885.1. NCBI lineage: Eukaryota > Metazoa > Chordata > Mammalia > Rodentia > Platacanthomyidae > Typhlomys > Typhlomys cinereus. Next base: position 2,561,183 of record JALPQD010000201.1, read on the forward strand.
TGTGACAGATGCATTGCACAGATAACATGAGTTGTGTGGTTATATGTCATAGAATGGAGGTCAGACATCAGGTATTCTCCCATAAGCAGAAGGGAAGCTCTATTACAGTTGTCTATCTTATCATTCCTTATTCTCATTTGTGTTAGTCTATGCTTTCATTATTACTTGAGTATTTTATACTAGCTATCTTCTAAAAAACTATAAAAACTATAAAAGCAAGGTATGATGGTTTATACTACAATAAATAAGCACATTGTATTTCTTATGCAGTGTAACATTTCAGGTTTTAATGTGTACACATTATTGTTGCCATTTGGCTTCAAGTGAGCTTTATCATGGCTTTTTCACATGCACTGATTGCAAACAACATCTCTTACTGTCAGTCTTTTCTGATCCATTCAGTTTGAAGACACATTGCAGTAAGGATTGAACCTTACTTTATTATTTTTGTATCAAATATTATTAGGGTTAAACTTTGTTTAAAACTTATAATCTGATTCAAGTTGAAAGTGAATTTGCTACATAGATCAGTTCAGCTGTTAATTCATATTTTTAAACCAACTGTAGGTTGCTTGACTATTATTTGTTTAGATCAAGTACTAAGGGGAAATGAAATTTAGCTACCATGGAAATGCTAAGAACCATCATTAGCAATAAGACATATCATTTACAATTTTAGCAAGTGTTATTTCTGTCTGGATGTGAGGTCAAGCACTTGAGTGAGAGATGCTTAATGCTGAAGCAGAATAAGAGGTCGAACAATTAATGACAGCAAACCATTAAAGCAATTTACTGACAAGGATGAAATTATCTCTGATAATTATTAAAAGACAGTAGATTGATTTGGATTCATTGTCTCTTTTAGCATCATGGGTTTGTACTTACTTGGAGCAAATAAATGGCCCCTTAGGTACAATTTGATGATGATAGATGCCATTAATATTAAAGTTATTAGATTAATAGTCACTTAATTTCCAATGTCTATAAAGCACTACTGCGTAGATTGATACAATTCTAGGAGCAGAAAGTTGAAAGTACCTAGGAAGGCTTATTGTCTCCCAGGCTAGAGTTGTTCTAACTGAACATTTATGAACTTACATATTTGAACTTACATAATCTTCTCCAATTTTAAAGCCCTTAAAACCAATAGTCTGGAGAGACAAATTTGCATTATTGTCACTAATTTTAACCATTATAAATATGGAAATCTAATCTCTAAATATAGAAATCCAATCTCTGGTTTTCACATAGAAACAATTTTAAAATTAACTTAGAGAGCAGACCAAATACCACACTATACATGTGACTATTTTTCCACTAGCAATACAATAAAGCACCTTTTTAAAAATGATATAGTGGAAGTGATAACAAGAGAATTCAGTCACTTGTTTCTTACCAGGATGCAGTGGTAAAGGTGACAGCTCTTCTTGTTAAAAGGGAAAATGTGTGTCTCAGCACTTAGAGAACTGATATTCAAACTCTATTGTATGCAAAAATCTTCATTCTTAGTCACAACAATTCACTTTTCTTATAATCTAACTACTTTCATTAAGAAGATCAGTTGTTCCCCTTCTCTACTCACAGAGTGGCTCTTCCACCTGTGGAATAAATATCCTGCCTTTCTTAAAACTATTTCATGTCCTTTCCTAATCTTTATCAAACTTACAATTTATGATGCTTTTCAGGTACAAGACCTTAGATTCAGTCTCCCAGTAACACACACACACACACGCACACACACACACACACACACACACACACACACATCTGGACTGTATATTTTCCAATACAATATGTCATCAACTATAATTGACAACCAAAATACGCAAATGGATCAATTACCAGAAGACAGATCCAGTTTCTGTTGCTGGTATTTTACCACTAGCCTGGTGTGCGCACGCACAGAGAAGCCAAAGCATTCCCACTGCTATATGCTCAATCACTGACAGCAATACTACTCTTCCGTTCCTACCCCTCAACGAGAAGGATAATTTAGTGTCAAGTGTTATGCTGGAAGGAGTGGATGTTCATCATTATTAGAAAAAATAACATTTTATACAGGTATTCATTTCATAGAAACAAATGCCAGAACTTCTATCTGAGCACGTAAGACATTTGATTCATTGGATATTACATTCCATAGCAAAGACAATATGGCTTTGAGTCCCTGAGCATAAGATTGCTGATTATAACTCAAGCTGTGATCATTGGATCATCCTCATCTTGCTGTACTGATTGCATGTGTCTGGAAAATGAGTTGACCCACCATTTAGAGATTATACCCTGTGAATATCAAGCAATGTATTACAGAGTAGCATAGATACCCCAAATTAACGATGATTTTATAGTATTGCACCACAGTCCATAAACTTCATGGTCTGAGATTTAAGAGGTACATGCAGGAGTGATCACATGTGTGAATTACCAGTTTACTTCCCCATTCTCTCTGAAAGTATACTCTACATTTCTTGTCCTGTGATACTGAAGTTGGGACTTGTAGCCATTTCTCTTTTCACCTGGAATGGTGCTAAGGTTTGTTGAAGAATGCGGGAGAGGTACTGGAGAAGTTAGTCATACTTAGACACAGGTGTCAACTTAACAGTTGATGGTTTGACCTCTGGGCACATTTGCAGAGAATTAGTGGTTGGGTTAAGCTTAAAGCAAATGTGCAGGAGATTGGCTGATGGGGAAGGCCCAGGTGGGTGGAATTAGGCCCTGGAATAAAATACAGAGAGCTGGTTGAGAGAGTTGGCATCCTTGTGTACACTTGACCACACATGCTAGTCTGGCAAGTAAGGATCATTCCTCTCTTAGGTATTACGTAGAGATGGTATAGACAGTTCCTTCAGCCTGGTGTTGCTATAAGCTCTCCTCCAAGCTGAACTTAGAACTGTAACCAGTAATTGTAAGAGAAAATAAACTCCTTGTTCCCTTAAGCTGTTTGATTGTCATTTATCAGCAACCATGAAGGCAAACTTCAAGAGTGGTCTTAGTGAGCCTTTCCTTTTTCTTCTGTGACACTCAGCTTGTATGTAGAACACCAGAAATACACTCCATGAGAATTTCAGATGGCTTTCAAGCACCTTTATCAGAATCTCTAATATCACCTTTGCAGAAATTCTCTAATATCTGTAGTCACGCTCCTCATCACTCAGTACCAAAGAGCTTTATTGACAGGCAGAGTTCTTGATAAAACCTTGTAGAATTCAATAATTTTGTTAGATGGAGGACAACCTAAAAGGATGTGTTATAAATTCTGTATTAGAGACTGTGATGTAGATGATGTAGAGCTCTCTCCTACATAATCAGGTTTCATGAGTCCCAGAATCACTAAAGAATGCATTTGGAAATAAGCAGTTGTATCATCCCACAGAGCAATGTTTTGGGCATAATTTTTAATTCCAATGGCATAAACTTGGAATTTTACTAGTTGGGAAATCTGAATGTCTAAGGGGACAGGACATCAAGGAACAACACAATGATACCCCATAAACTGCTTCATTCACATGTATAGTGAAATTCACATCCTTTCCTCATCTTCTATTTGGTTGGCTGGTCTTTATGATTTAGTTTTATCTCAGTGAGCTCTTTACATGTAACACAATTGAAGTACTTCATGGTTTATCCTAGACAATTTTATTATGTTACAAGATACTACTTTTATTAGCTATAAAAATGTTATAAGAGCCCCTTTGGCATGTGGACTCCTGTAATACCACATTGTACATTTACAAATATTATATGCCTCACAATACATTTTGCTCCTTCTCAGGCTTCAATAATTTTGAGAATATTAAATAATGTAGTTTCTTTACATAGGCCAATATTTTTACCAAGCAGCATTTTTATTTCCAACCCACTTCTTTTAACTTTTTGTCCAGGTTTAAGGATATAAATTATTTCAGCTTTTGCTTTAAAGTATGCTCATTTTAATCTTAATTACTATAAAGCTAATTTTGCATGTTAGGATGACAATTCTCTTTTACTCAGTACCTAAAATATGATGCTGTACCATCTTTTGAATTGGAATTATTAATTCTGTCAAGATGTCTGAGACCTTTCTCCTCTTTCTTCTTCCATTCCAGTAAAGTTACACAGCATTCCACCACTGTCTTCAATTTCTATCTCCTTCCAGTGTCTTTTGCAATTACACTCATAAAATGCTCTTTGCTCATTTTTTTAGGTTAGACTTTTATCTCCGTTAATTTTATTCATAGTAGTTTCTAATGATATGAACTTTCTTCTGAAATGTCTTATTTTTGCTGATCCTGTACAGTACATATTTTTTTGTCTAAGAAACTGTAGATTTACCTCTAGAAGTTTGACTTGATATGGTTTCAGAAAACATTTTTCATGTCTCCATTTAACATATTCATTTCCTCTGTATTTTGGGAGATATAAAGCATAATCATAACTGTTTTATGCTCCAATTTCCTGTTATGTATTATTCAAAAGTCTGCTTCTAATGATTTAGTTTTAGGTTTATTATGAGTTTTATTTTCCTAATTTGAAGTGTTTTACTAGATACTAAACATTGTGTGATTATCAAATTGTGTGTTGAATGTTTTGTAATATTAACATTTTCATACAAATACATTATTTGGGGACCAGTAAATATTGTTTGACCTGACTTTAAACATTTCTGCTTAGGACTAGGATGCAATTTTTGCTATAGATATTCACCCCACATTCAGGGAAAAATCTTTTTTCATGAAATATGGTATCTTGTCGTTCAGACTAGCCTCAAAGTTGCTATATTGATCCCCCTTCTCTCATCACACCCCTTTCCTTTTTCCAAGGCTTTTTCCCATATTCACATATTTGTGTTTTGTTTCCAGACTCACTGAGTTGCATCATGGTCCTTGTGTGGTCATGGATTTTGAACTGTCCATTGGAACATGGTAAGCTTCTCAGTGAGTGTTCAATTGAAGACCCCAGAATTCATCATTAGTCAGTAGCTCCACAGGGAACTATCAATCTCTGGAACTCTACAATCTCCCATTTTTCAAGTTCAACAGTTATTTTCGTTATTTATTTTGAAAGAAAAGAGTAGTGGAGAGAGAAAAAGAGGAGGTACACACACACACACACACACACACACACACACACACACACACAAAGGGAGAGAGAGGGAGAGAGAGAGAGAGAGAGAGATGCATGTACCATGGTGTTCATATGGAGATCAGAGGACAACTTTCAGAAGTTGTCCCTTTATACCATGTGGGCTCCCTGGACAGAACTCAGGTCACCAGATTTGTACAAAGACACTTTTACCTGTGGAACCATCTTGTTGGTCCCCCTTATTCACTGTTAATTAATATCTCTATTTTATAGTCTTCAAATAGAAAAAGTTTGTTTTACCACAATTCACTCAACTGTGGGTATTTTTTCTGTGATTGAGGAAAATCATAGATCAGATATACTACAGTTACAGAAATGAAAGGGGAAAAACTGTAAGAAAGTTATAAGAAAAATCTGGATCTAGACGATGAGCAAACAATATCCAATGGTTTTGTGCCTCTCTTTAAACCACTCTTCCTACAAGGTTGTTTCAAAAAAGTTCCTCTTAAATAAAATGCACTAAGTAAAAGAACTGATCAGTTTTACCAAACTGAAAATTCAAGAAAATATATCATGAGAATTTGTCATTTTGTCCATTCTTCCTCTGGAACAAATTTTCCATGTTGCAGCAATTAGGAATTTTGCCCCACCAGCCAGGAAGGATAGTTCTCCCTCCACCTCTGCTTCCCCTTCTCTAGCACCAGGTCTTGCTGGCAGGGGCAGACTAAGGAGGTCAAAACCAGGTGAAAGGGTGGGACAGTTGCAGAAAAAAAAAGTGCTGTGATCTAAGTTGAGGCCATTTTATTCTCACTTAATAATTATTTTAACCAATCTATCTCTATCCATAGATGATTCATCACGGAGCCTAATATAGATTTTTTTGGAGAATAAATGAATAAATTAAAAGAAAAAAGGAAGACTGAGGGTGGTGTACCTATCAGCCCTTGAAAATTCAGGGAACTTATTCATGATAATTTTCTCTCTAGAATTAAATTGATAAATTGATAAGGATAGATAGATGATAGATAGATAATCAAAGTTACACAGTGAAAAGAAACTATTAACAGGAGAGGAAATTGATAAATTGGAGATGGATATATGGAGAGATAGAAATAGATATTTTGGGGGAAATACAAGGATTAAAGTGATCACTGACCAGTATCCAAAGGAATGGTGCTGTCTTTGGAAATTCTTGCTTCCTTTATTCTTACTCTGGACAGTAGAATCAGATGCATGTACTACATTGAAGTGAGGCTCAGAAAGACCTGGTTCATTTTGCTTTACCATTTGTTTTAAAATGCTTGTAATTCTTTAAACTCAGAGGAATTTGTTTCCCTTCCTCTCCATAATTGTCTCCTGTCACATGAAGTATTGCTCTGAGCAATGAAACTAACTGTCTGGCTTCATTTCCTCTACAAAGCTTGTGATGACATGTGACTGGTTAGCTCAGTGAACTAGAGTTGTGTCCATGACATGGGACTTCAATTTCCTGGGTGTTTATAGTGAATACCAGATCTAGTTTTATGACTGGCATGCACAGTTTTCTCCTGTACCAACCTTTGGGATTTTCATTGTTGACCAATGCTCTGTGTCTCATTAGGAATTATTCTATGCCCCAAGGTTTTCCTGAAAAGGGTCATAACTCTCTGTGGGGTAGATACAAAGATACGAAGATCAGACCATATTTTTATTTTGCATAGTATTTTGCATAATTTTGAAGGTCCACCATCGTTCCATAGTCTTGGACAGAATTGTATTAAAATCTTCGTTTCAGAAACAGTGCATGTCAATTTACCCACTTTCCCCTTATCTTCCTCCTTCTTTGTTGGGGTTATCTGAGAGGTACTTCCAGTTCTTGTCTCGATGCCATACACAGTTCTGATCTTAGAATGTATTTCTGGAAAAGCCATTCTGAGAGATAAGGCATGACAATATTTGATCTATAAGACATGATCAGAGTGTACACCTGGATCCTGTCAGTTATTTTTTGTGAGAAAGCAGAGTGGTGTGTAAACTTATCTTCTGCCATACAAGGTCAGGAAATCCATTCATCATATTTCTCAGATGAGTAGAAGAGAAATTAACCTTCACTTGTGCTGACATGTCATACAGAGGGCATTGATGTCAGGAATTTACTGCCACACTTCATCTGCTGGCCAGCAATAAAGTGTGGAAAAGGATTCTTAAATTGTTGGTGCAGCAAATGCAAATGCAGATTCCCAACACCTACTGGAACTTTCTAACATAGAATCGGCAAAAAATAAACTGCTATTTTAGATTTCAATCCATATGTTGGGCAAACTCAGGAAAAAATTGTGAACTAGTGAGTTTAATGCATATTAGGGAAGAAAGAAAGAAACTGGGAAGAAGACAAATTCAGCAGTCCCTCTCTGGCTCTCCACATTCCCATCTTTGATGGATATTTTTACTTCAGTTATTATTACTTGTGACCTCAGAAAGTTACTTCTGCTTCTTACATGTCACTTAAAAGGAAAACTGCTTTCGGAGTAGTGAACTCAAGGTGCCTGCAGTGCTGTGAAGTGCTTTAAGTGTGCTAACCATTTCCACCTAATACTCAATCCTGTTGGTTTGCCATCAACAGGCATTTGTTCCTGATTCTCCTCTCTGGTGACATTTTGCTATATCAAAACTGAAACATTGCAGCTTGGTGCTCATAAAAGTTATATAAAAGAATTGAACAACATGGAAGCTGAACAAGAAGGGAGACTGTAGAGCAAACTCCTAAAGGGCCTATGGGAAAGCTCCATGCTTTAACAGCACACAGAAATTAAAGATTCTATGGCCATGAAAGTCACTAGGAAAAAAAGTCTTGTATCTAACCCGACTTCTTTAACAAAAATATATGAGCAATATATACAACAAGCTTATTAAGATGATACTATAAATTTATAAAGAATGGCATAAAACTTTTGCAATATTAATATTATTATCAATAATAAACATTTTCTTAGTAGATGAGTGACCACCAAACCTCAAGAAACAGTCAAAATATGTGTATATAATGAAATAGAATACTCGATACCATTACTAACTCTGAAATAAATTTAGAAATATTTTGGATCTATTTGTCATTCAAAATGAATGATTCAATCAAATGGCCCAGTAAACTGTCTACAGATTAGCTTTATAGGGAGAATAGAAACTCAGAGAATGATTGTAAATGTGTGTCATCTTATTGGAAGGTATGTGACAGCTGTGCTGAAATTGAAGATAATTTGGAGATGAAAAGAAAATTTGAATTTCACAGTTAATTTATGAGATTGAATCTCTCTTCCTTAAAATATTATGAAATCTTGCTGTAAAGTAGGGTTGAGGAAATTTATGCTTTAAGGATAGCCAGTTAATTATGGTAAATTAGTCAGTCTAACTCAAGTTGATAAATATTAATCAAGGACAGCCTTTAAAGCAGCTATAAAATATTACTAAAGCTGTAAGTAAAATTCTGCTTTTGAAATAGACCTCAAAATTATAAAATGATTAGATTTTTTTCACTCTACATTGTATTTTTAAGATGCTCACTCCATATAAATGTTCAAACATATGTGCACCATCCAATTTTTACAATCAAATCAAATCTTCTTGCTATGAAATACAAGATTCAGTGCTTCTTAACAAGGCACCCATTGATGTCAGGATGTGAGAAAGAAGGGTGGGTAGGATTTTTCTTAAAGGACTTTCTTATATAGTGTGGGATGTGAGGCATCTTTGGTTTCAAGCAGAATATGTCTTTTACATTTATTTTCTTCTTCTCAGCGTAACAGTTAAATCTCCATTCCTGTTGTAAGCACTTTTGTCATGACTTAGGCTTAGTTCAATATTTAAATAATTTAATTGTTCTTGCTTATAAAGTTTCCTTTTCTTTAATCCCACTTTTTTATTATTAATAGTATCATATCCGCTCATACAAACATAACAGGTACACTGGTCCCCTTCCTTCTTCCACCTCCCCCCACCCCCCTGCTCCCCCCTCCCCTTCCCCCTCCCTCCCCATCCTCCAGTGCCTCTCCCCCAATCCCCTTTAATGTGCATCCCAAACTGTCCTCTGGGTCCTCCTCTCCATGAGGTGCAAGGACCCAGGGGCATTTCCCAGAACCCTTTCCTCTGTTCCCCTTAAGGTTAGGAACACTACTGTGACTGTCAGTCCCTAGCCTCCAGGATCCTAGTGCCTTTAGTCCATGCTAGACATTGTGGGATCAATAATGTGTTGGGCATAGCGCAGGTCATGCAAAGTCCTATTATGATTGCTTCGGCCCTAACTTGTGAGAAGTATCTTGCATATCATTACTCTTCCCATCCTTTTGTTCTTACAATCTTACCGCCCCCTCTTCCGCAAATTCCCCTGAGCTTCAGGATAGGGAGAGATTAGGCTGGCCCAGTTACAGGAGGTTGATATAGAGTCTCTGATGTTCCGAATTATGGTTTGTTGATTTTTTTTTTTTGGTTTTGCTGCTCCTGCAATGCCTTTGGCTCCATCCTGATGGGTATTGGATGTCACCCCCTGGCCAGAGATTAAAAACCTGTTAAATTAGAGTTTTGTTATAAGAGTACATTCAAAGGTAGATGGAATAAAAATAGGAGACCAGGGTGAGAGAGGGGTCAATTACCCATTTGCAAATTGGTTACTTTCTATCAGGCAGCCCATATGCCCTCTCCTTCTGATGAGATCATACCCCATCAGTTGCAAATAATCAGGAAGGAAAGTCTGTGAACTTAACCAGATGTCTCATTACTTGATGTCTTTGATGGTGGCCTATTTTCTCTGCTGTAACATGGTCCCCTCTTTCCTTGTTTCTGGTGGAGCCCTCCTTCCCCATCTCTCCTGTTTATAATCTTTAAAATTACTGTAGGTATTACAGAGATTTGTCTTTGAGTGTCTCTACGTGGGTTTGGTACTAGGATCTACCTATTATGGAGTACATATGGTGCTTAATTTTCCGTGTCTGTTACAGTTCACTCAAATAATTGTTTCTAATTCCATCCATTTCCTGGAAAATTGCATTAATTCATCATTTTTGATGGCTGAGTAATATTCCGTTGTATAAATTCAACACATTTTCCTTATCGACTCGTCAACTGTTGGACATTTGGGCTGATTCCATGACTTTGCTATTGTAAACAGTTCTGCTATGAACATGGTCGTGCTTGTGCTATCGAGGTGAATTTTTGTTGTATGGGGGGTTATTTTCAAAAGTGGAATAGCAGAGTCATATGGCATTTCAATCTTTAACTTCTGTAAGAATTGCCAGATGGCTCACAAGAGTGGTTGTATAAGCCTGTACTCCCATCAGCAATGTAGGAGAGTTCCCCTCTCTCCACATCCTCTCCAGCACTTGGGGTTGTTTGTATTGTGGATTTTTGCCATCCTGACGAGGGTGAGATGATATCTCAGGGAAGTTTTGATTTGCATTTCCCTGATGGCTAAGGATGTGGAGTATTTTTAAAGATATTTGTTAGACATTTTAATTTCGCCCTTGGTAAAGTTTCTTTTAAGTTCCAAGGGCCATTTTTTAATTGGCCCATTTGTTTCCTTCATGTTTAGTTTTCTATGTTCTTTGTGCACTCTGGATAATAGAGCTCTATCAGATATGTGGTTAATGAAGATTTTCTCACATTCTGTGGGTTGCCTTTGTGCTCGAGTTACAATCTCTTTTTATCTGAACAGAAGCTCTTTAATTTCACAAGATTCTATCTGTTGAGTGTTGGTTGTAGTGACTGTGCTATTGGATGTCTGTTTAGGAACTGTTGGCATAGCCCAATCAACTCAAGGGAGTTCCCTACCCTTTCAACTAGGGATTTTATAGTCTCTGACCTTATATTGAGGACCTTGATCCATTTGGAATTAATTCTTGTACATGGTGACAAGTACGGGTCTAGTTTTAATCTTCTGCATGTGGATATCCAGTTTTGCCAGCACCATTTGTTGAAGATGCTGTTCTTTTTCCATTGGATCTTTTGGGCCCCTTTGTCAAAGATCAAATACCTGTAATTATGTGGGATTATATCTGGGTCTTCAACCCTTATCCACGGATCTGTGTGTATATTTTGGAGCCATTACCACGCTGTTTTTACAACTATGGATTTGTAGTATGGATTAAGGTTTGCTATGGTAATACCTCCAGCAGTGTTTTTGTTACTCAGGATTGTTTTTGCTATCCTGGGTCTTTTGTGCCTCCATATGAATTTTGAGATTGTTTGGTCACCTTTTTTAAAGAATTGCTTGGGAATTTTGATTGGTATAGCATTGAATCTGTATATTGCCTTTGGTAGGATGGTCATTTTTAAGATATTGATTCTGCCAATCCAGGAACATGGGAGGTCTTTATACCTTCTGGTGTCTTCTGTAATTTCTTTCTTTAGGGTTTTAAAGTTTTCATTGTAAAGGTCTCTTACTTCCTTGATTAGGTTTATACCAAGGTATTTCATTTTTTTAGGGGCTATAGTAAATGGGATTGTTTCTCTTAGGGCTTTTTCACTTCTTTCATTCTGGGCATATAGGAAGGCCTCTGATTTTTATATGTTTATTTTGTATCCTGCCACCCTGCTGAACTTCTCAATTAGTTCCAGAAGTTTCCTGGATTACTCAGGTATAAGATCATGTCATCTGCAAATAGAGATAACTTGACTTCTTCTTTTCTAATTTGAATCCCTTTTATCTCCCTCTCTTTTCTTATGGTGCTAGCTAAGAGTTCAAGTACAATATTGAATAGAAGTGGTGAGAGTGGACAGCCTTGTCTAGTTCCTGATTGAAGCGGGAATGCTTCAAGTTTTTCCCCATTGCGTATAATCCTTGCTGTTGGCTTGTTGTATACAGCTTTTATTATGTTGATAAAGATTCCTTCCATTCCAACTGTCTCTAGGGTTTTGATCATAAAAGGCTGTTGGATCTTGTCAAAAGCTTTTTCTGCATCTATTGAGAGTATCGTATGGTCTTGGATTTTGAACTGGTTTTTATGGTGAATTGCACTTATTGATTTGAGTATGTTAAACCAACCTTATATTCCTGGGATAAAGCCTACTTGATCACCATGAATGATTTTTTTGATATGTTTTTGAATCTGATTTTCTAAGATTTTGTTGAGAATCTTTGCATTTGTGTTCATCAAAGAGATTGACCTATAGTTTTCTTTTTTAAGTGTATTTTTATTAGGTTTTGGTATTAGGATGACATTAGCTTCATAGAAAGAATTTGGTAGTGTTCCTGCCTTTGCAATTTTATGGAACAGTTTAAGGAGTATTGGTGTTATTAGCTCCTTAAATGTTTGGTAGAAATCTGTGCTGAATCCATCTGGTCCAGGACATTTTTTGGTGGGAAGATTCGAGATTACTTCATTGATTTCCTCAAATGTTATAGGACTGTTTAAATAATTCCAAACTTCCTGATTCAATTTAGATAAGTTGTGCTTACTTAGGATTTGTTCCATTTCTTTTGTGTTGTCAAATTTCACAGAGTATAAGTTTGTGAAATATGACCTTATAATTCTCTGAATTTCTTGGGCATAAACAGTGATAGCTCTATTTTCATTTCTAATTTTGTTAATTTGGGTTTTCTCTCAATTGTTTTTGGTTAATTTAGCTAGGGGTGCATCAATCCTATTGATTTTTTCAAAGAACCAGCTTTTTAACTGGTTGATTCTCTGTATCATTTTCCTTATCTCCATTTCAGATATTTTCCCCCTGATTTTGCTAATCTCCTCTCTTCTACTGGTTTGGGATCGGATTGCTCTTGTGTCTCTAAAGCTTTAAGGTGCATTGTTAAGTTATTTATTTGTGATGTTTATATTTTTTTGATGTAGGCATTAAGAGCCATGAAGTTACCTCTTAGGACAGCTTTCATTGTTTCTCCAAGATTTTGATAAGTTGTCTCTTCATTAGCATTCACTTCCAGGAAATCTTGAATTTCCTTTATGATTTCTTCCTGAATCCAGTTCTCATTCAGCATCATAGTGTTTAGTTTCCAGGAGTTAGTGTAATTTCTTCTGTGTTGTGGATGTCAAGTTTTAGACCATGGTGGTCTGATAGGATACAGGCTAGAATTTCAACTTTCCTGTATATGTGGAGATTCTTTTTGTGGCCCAGTATGTGTTCTATTTTGGAGAAAGTTCCATGTGCTGCTGAGAAAAATGTGTATTCTTTGGTGCTTGGATGAACAGTTCAATAGAGATCTGTAAGGTTCTTTTCAGTAAGAGTTTGGTTAAGTTCCAATGTGTCTCTGTTAATTTTTTGACCTGTTGATCTATCCCATATTGAGAGGGTGGTATTGAAATCCCCAAGAATTATGTTTTGGGGTTGATTTCTTGCTTTAGATGCTGTAGCATTTTCTTAATGAATGTGGAGGAGCCCATATTAGGTGCATATATGTTCAGTATTGTGAAGTCTTCCTGGTGAATTGTACCTGTGACTAAAATGTAGTATCCGTCTGTGTCTCTTATGATTTTTTTTTGGTTTGAAGTCCACTTTGTCTGATAGCATAACGGCTAGCCCTGCCTGTTTCCTGGTTCCATTAGCTTGCAGAATTTTTGACCAGCCTTTTATTTTTAGGATGTGCCTAACCTTTGTCGTGAGATGAGTTTCCTGAAGACAGCAGATTGATGGGTTGTGATTTCTAATCCAAGTTTGTAATCTGTGTCTTTTGATTGATGAATTAATTCCATTGACATTTAGTGTTAAAATGGAGAAATTACTTTTAATTCTGGACACTTTTATGTTTAGTGGCTTTCGTAAGTGTATTATTTGGCTTTTAGGTTTGGGTGGTATTATACTTCCCTTCTGTCCTCCTTGATACCATTGTTCTTTTCTTCAAGCTTGAGTATCTTTTCTTGCATTTTTTGAAGGCCTGGTTTGGTAGACAAGTAAGCCTTCAAGTTGTCTTTGTGCCGGAAAACTTTTCTTCCCCCTCAATCATGACTGATAGTTTTTCCAGGTATAGCAGCCTGGGTTGACATTTATGCTCATTCAATGCTTGAAGTATGTCTCTCCAAGCTCTTCTTGCTTTTACTGTTTCCATAGAAAAGTCATTTGTTATTTTAATAGGTTTACCTTTAATAGTGACTCTTTTTTTCCCTTGAAGCTCTCAGCATCTTTTCTTTCTTTTGAATGTGGAGTGTTTTGACTATTATTTACCATGGTGAATTTCTATTTTGGTCATATCTGTTTGGGGTGCAGAATGCCTCTTGTATTTGGATGGGCCTCTCTTTCTTTAGATAAGGAAAGTTTTCCTTCATGATAATTTGAAAAATTTCCTCAGGTGTGGTATTTTGCGATGCTTGTTCTGATATTCCATGAATGTGCATGTTAGGCTTCTTCAGGGTGTCCCATACTCTTGAATATTTCTCTCAAGTATCTTTTTGGCTTTAACAACCTCTTCCATTGAGCAGTTAATACTCCCATTTTGTCTTCAAGGTCTGAAATTCTATTTCCCGCTTTGTTTGTTCTGCTAATAAGACTCTGTTGAGTTCTGGGTTGAGGATAACTTGCCTTTTAGTTCAATTTTAAGCTCTGCTTGAAACTGTTTTAACTGCTCTATGCCTGTTTTGTTTCTTGAACTGTTTTTCTCATCTCCTACAAGTGTCTGTTGTGTTCCTGTTCAAAGTGGTTGATGCAGTTATTTAACTCCTCCAAGATTTCCTCTTTCATAGTATTGATCATGGTAATAATCATGCTTTGAAAGTTGATATCTTGGGTCTGGCTTTCTTGGCTATTTTCTGTGAATTTGTTCTAGTTGTAATCTATCATTATGGAGTTAATTCTTTCAGTGGGAGATTTATTTTCTTGGGTTTTGTTTCTCATGGATTTGCACTGTGACATGGGTATTGTTGTTTTTTTTCTCTTAAGACCTTCTTTCAGTTTCTGTGTGTTTTTGACTGAACTGACTTAGTTGGTATTATTATTCTCAAACAGTTATTACTAGTGTTTGCCTTGGAGTTGGGTATGCTTGTCTGTTGTTATGATTATTTCCTAGATGAAGCTAGTAGACTGTTACTACATCAAGTAAGTCATGTTTAGTGGACAGGGAGTGAAGATTAGTATGGTAGTGTACTTTTATGATTTTGTACCTTGATGATATGTGAGGGTGAATGGTATAATCCCTGAAGTTTTATATGTTTTGGGGGCTATATGGAAAAGTTAAACTACAGTGACTAAAATTGGAAAGGATCAGGGTGGTAAAAAGGGGTTTACTTATCTTTGGGCTGGATGTGAAGAGTCTCTCCCATGTGATAGGATGATTTTAGAGGACTTCAGATGTTTGGAATTTGTCCCCTAGAGCTTTGCTTGGGTTTTCTTTGGACTCTGTTGAATTCTGAGGAGCAGTGTGTCCTCCCTGGACTGTGTGCGACCCCGGAGGAGGGGGCAGAGTTTCTAGTTATTGTGCATTTCACTTGGGACCTGGGGAGTGACCTACGTTCCTTCCCTAGCCCAGAGCTGACTGGGTGCTGCTTCTGCTGGCTGGTGGGAGGAGCTGGGAGGAGCAGGTTACCTGTGGCCTGGGAGTGGGCTAGAGGGGTTTACTGAGGAGCAGTGTGTCCTCCCTGGACCCTGCTTCCCCGGGGGGAAAGGCATTTAGTTCTATTTCTAATTTATGCTGAGCTTCAGCTGGCAGTATGAGTAACATTTTCACCACTGCATAGCAAAGGTTTTCTTTCCATCAGTTTTCAGCAACATATTTGTCACATTTTTCTTATCTCTCTCTAATATCTCTAATAATAAAATATAATATACATTATTTTTAAAAAAATCTGTTAAAAATGGTTCAGACTTTCTTCAACATGATATTTAAATTGGTCAAGCTGTGTCCACCACCCATCTTTCCAGTTTTCATCCTAGTTCCAAAGCCAATAACAAATATTTATGAAGTTTTTAGTGGTATCATTCAGTTCCATATTAGTTACCAAGTAACTATAAAAGAAGTCTCTCCCAATATATAATGGCTTGAAGCAAAGCATGCCTTATTATCTTACAGTTAATGTACATCAAGAGATCAAGCATAATTTAACCTGATCATTGGTGTCTGGGTTACTCATAGGCTGAACTCAAGATGGCAGCTGGAGCTGAAGCTTTCTCGATGCCTAGCTAGGAGCAGGACCCACCTCAAGGCTCAACCAGTGGGTGCATTCTTGCTAATATTCAGCTCCAATGGGCCATTAGACTGAGACCCATAGTTGTGAGCTGACTATTGGCCACAGACTAGTCTCTTATTTATTGTCACATGATACTGTCAAAAAGACAGTTCAAAATATGGTACCTTGGACCAAAGATGTGGCTCAGAGACTTAAAGCCTTTGCCTCTCAAACAAAAGGACCTGAGTTTAGATCCCCAGATCCCATATAAAAATGCCAGGTAGTGTGGCATCAATTCTGGCCTTGGAAGACAGAGCCTGGGAAACCCCAGAGCAAAGCAACAAGGCAATAGAGCAGTCCAAGATGGATCCTTGGGCCTCCATAGGCACATACACTCAAGTGCTCTCTTGTATTCTCTCTTTCTTCTCTCTTTCTCATGTGTGCACATGTTTTAAAAAAGGTATCTTTAACATAGAAAGCAATGAGAAAAGATATAGAAAGAATATCAGTGATTTCAGATCATTGTCCATCACTATGTAACATATAGTGACATCACATCGCATTTTCTGTATCCCCTTTGTTGAAGTCATTGGGTCTGGCTCACACTCAGTTATCAGAACCACATGAGAGCAAGAAATCCAGGAAACAGGCATTGTGGGAGATATTTTGGAAGCTGTCAATCATACAGCTGCTAAATGGCAGATCCAGAATTAGAACACAAGCAAATTAGTCCTAAAATTGAGGCTGTACCTCTCTATCTAAATCTGTCATACAAATTTAAACTATCAAATTTGCTCAATTAGATTCATAATAGCAATAAAAGGAACACATTTGCCTGCTAGCTCTATACTCTCAGCATCAAATTTAATGAGATTTCCAAGTTTTAATACATTAGCAGCAGTGATAATAAGAGAATATATATGCAAACACCATAGAGTGTTAATTTTTATCTTCCTCATCTTCTACTATGTGGCATTTATGTCCTTTCATGCCATCTAATAAACACTACTCTGATCACTTCTGTCTTTGGACATTTTAAAAATATGACCAAATTGTGAACCTTACTGCACTGGTTTCGGTTCACAGCTTGCGAAAACAGTCCATCATGGCAGAGAATTCAAGGCAGAGGGAGCTTGAAGCATTTATCCCAAAGTTTCCACAGTCAAGTAGAGGAGAGCAAGCAATGCATGTGTCCAGCTCACTTTTTTTTTTTTTTTTTGCATTCAGCCCAGGACCTAGAGAATGCACAGTTGAGTTGGGTCTCCCCGCAGTAATTAGCACTGGGGATAGACCTTCAGGTATATGCCCAGAGGCCAACCTAATCAAGATAATGTGTTATAGGTAGGTTCAGAGATTGCCTTCTAGGTCCTTTCAGGGTAACAATATTAACCATTATAATTAACTTTTTAAAAAATCATAGATTAGGGCAGGAGAGATGGCTTGGGGAGATAAAGCCTTCATTTCACAAACAAAAGGACCTTCTTTCAGGGTCTCAGATCCCACATGAAAAGGCCAGGTGCTGATAGCCTGTACTTCGGACCCTGAAAAGCAGGTGGAGATTTCAGAGCAAAAAATAAGAAGGTAGAACAAGCAAGGATGATTTCAAGAAGTCCTCCTTGGAAACACACACACACACACACACACACACACACACACACACACAAGCACCCATTTCTACACCTATATCACACATGTAAACATCCACACCTACACCCACCCACACGAAAAAATAATCCATGGATTCATGTTCACTTTGTTCTAGAGCATCATAGGTCATGGGCTTTGTTGTGATACATTGAGTTGATATTCTGGTTTAAGACTCTCTAGCTTGAGCATCTTACACCCATGTAGATGTGTTGAAACTCTTGTGCTTTCACAAACTGTTTCATAGTCCTGTGGCTCATCTAACAGAACTCTCTACTGCTTTTTATTCAGTCTAACATGCTATATTCATAGATCTTTTGACGTTGACCTTGAGAAGTTGAGCACACAGTATATTTTGTCACAGTTATCTTTTTTCCTCCTATATTTTATTTTTTTCCTAATCATATAAGCTCAATAGGTACCCCTTTCCTCTCCCTCTTTCCTCCCCTCCCCAGTCATCCCTCCTTGCACTCTCCCCACTTCACCCTTTCCTTTCACCCCCCCCCTTCCTCCCTCTCTCCCAGTGCCTCCTTCCTCCCTACCATCCCCTGAAACATCCTTTTGTGTGAGCACCAAAACTCCCTCTGAATCCTCCACCCTAGTGAGGGTTCAGGATTCCGTGGCATAGCCCAGAGCCCCTTCCTAGGCTCCCCGTTAGTATGGGAATTCTATTATGATTGTTTAATCTCTTGCCTCTAAGGATCCTATTGCCTGGAGCTTTCTCCCCTATGGCCCATGCTAGAATTTGGGGTGTCATGACATGTCAGCTCTTGTGGAAGTCAGGCAAAGTCCAATTCTGGCTGCTACAGCCCTAACTTGTGTGGACTATCTTGCATATCATTGGTCCTCCCCACCTTTAAGCTCTTACAATCTTGCCACCCCCTCTTCTGCAAAATTTCCTAAGCTTTAGGATGGGGGGAGATTTGGCTGGTCTGGTTCCAGGTGATTAATGTAGGGCATTTGGTGTTCTGAATTATGGTTTGTTGTTTTCAGTTTTGCTTTTCCCACACCACCCTTGGCTCCATCCTGATTGGTATTGAAGTCCACCTATTAACCAAAGATAAAAGACTGTTTAAATGAAAATCTTAATATAAGAGGAAACTCAAGGTAGAGGGAAGAATAGGAATAGGAAAGAGCAGTGGTGGGGGGTCAATATCCCATTTCGCGGATGATTACCGTCTGTCTGCCAGTCCCTATATCCTCCCTGATTGGTGAGAACAAACCCTTTTCATTGCAAGTGACCAGGAAGGGACGTGTAAGAGAACTGCAACAGATGTCTCGCTACTTACATTCAATACTTGACTGTTGCCTATTTTCTCTACTGAAACGCAATTCCCTATCTCCTATTTTTTTTTGAGGCTCTCCTTCTGCTTCCCTCCTGTTTATAATGCAACTACAGTAGGTATTACATAGATTTGCCTTTGAATATGTCATTAAGTGAGTTTGGAACCAGGATCCACTTATTAGGGAGTACCTACAGTGTCTTAATTTCTGTCTGGGATACTTCACTCAATATAATTTTTTCTAATTCCATCCATTTCCCATCAAATTTCATTAATTTTTTCTTTTTTAATGACTAATATTCCTTGTATAAATATACCACATTTTTATTATCCATTCATCAATTGTTGTGCAATTGGGTTGATTCCATGACTTTGCTATTGGAAATAGTGCTGCAATGAACATGGTTGTGCTTGTGTCACTGTAGGGAATTTCTGAATTATGGGGGATTATTCCCAGTAGTGGTATAGCAGGATAATATGGCATTTCAATCTTTAACATTTTTAGAAATCACCATGCTAATCGCCAAAGTGGTTGTGTAAGCCTGCATTCCCACCAGCAATGTATAAGAGTTCCCTTCTCTCTACATCCTCTCCAGCATTTGGTGTTGTTTGTATTGTGGATTTTTGCCATCCTGTCCAGGGTAAGATAATATCTCAGGGTAGTTTTGATTTGCATTTCCCTGATGGCTAAGGATGTGGAGCATTTATTAAGATATTTGTTAGACATTTCAATTTCATCCCTGGTTAAGTTTCTTTTGAGTTCTGAGGCCCATTCTTTATTTATTCATTTATTTATTTATTTATTTATTTATTTATTTATTTATTTATTTATTCATTCATTCATTCATTCATTCATTCATTCATTCATTCATTTATCTATCTATCTATCTATCTATCTATCTATCTATCTATCTATCTATCTATCTACCTATCTATCTATCTATTTATTTTTCCCCAATCATACAAGCTCAATAGGTTACCCATCCTCTCTCCACCCCTCCCTAGTCCCCGTTGAACCCTTCCTCCCTTCCCATTCTGCACATCCTCTCCAGCATTTGGTATTGTTTGTATTGTGGATTTTTGCCATCTTGACCTGGGAAGTTTTGATTTGCATATCACTGATGGCTAAGGATGTGGAGCAACTGGGGCCATTTATGTCCTTGATGTTTAGTTTTTTAAATTCTTTGTACACTGTGGATAATAGAGCACGATTTGCTGAAAATGCAGTTCTTTTTCCATTGGATTTTTTGGTCCCTTTGTCAAAGATCAAATGGCTGTAACTGTGTGAGATTTTATCAGGATCTTCAACCCTTATCCATTGATTTGTGTGTCTATTTTGGAGCCATTACCAGGCTATTTTTATTATTATGGATATGTAGTATAGATTAAAGTTTGGTATGGTAATACCTCCAGCAGTGTTTTTGTTACTCAGGATTGTTTTTGCTATGCTGGGTCTTTTGTGCTTCCATATGAATTGCGAGATCATTTGGTCAATTTTTTTTAAAGAATTGCTTTGGGATTTTGATTGGTATAGCATTGAATCTATATTGCTTTTTGTAGGATGGTCATTTTTATGATGTTGATTCTGCCAATCCAGAAACATGAGAGGTTTTTCCACCTTCTGGTGCCTTCTGCAATTTCTTTTTATAGGGTTTTAAAGTTTTCATTATAAAAGTCTCTCACTTTGTTGGTTAGATTTATACCAAGGTATTTCATTTTTGGGGGGGCTATAGTAAATGGGATTGTTTCTCTCAGGACTTTTTCACTTTTTTCATTCTTAGTGTATTGGAATGCCACTGACTTTTGCAAATTATTTTATAACCTGCCACTTTGCTGAACTTCTGTATTAGTTCCAGGAGTTTCCTGGTGGAGTTTTAAGGATCATTCAGGTATAGGATCATGTTATCTCCAAATAGAGATATTTTGACTTCTTGCTTTCTGATTTGAATTCCTTTTATCTCCCTCTCTTGTCTTATGGTGCTAGCTAAGACTTCAAGTATAATATTGAATTGAAGTGGTGAGAGTTGACAGCCTTATCTAGTTCCTTATCAAAGTGAGAATGCTTTAGGTTTTAAGTTGGCTTGTTGTATACAGCTTTCATTATGTTGATATAAGTTCCTTGAAAAAATCAATAAGATTAAAATACCCTAGCTAAATTAACCAAAATTAAGAGAGAGAAAAGCCAAATTAACAAAATTAGAAATGAAAATGGAGTTATCACAACTAATACCCCAAAAATTCAGGAATTATAAGGTCATATTTTAACAATTTATACTCCATGGAATTTGATAATACAAAAGAAATGGTTGAATTCCTGAGTAAGCACAACTTAACTTAATTGAATTAGGAAATTTTGAATTACTTACATAGTCCTATGACAAATGAGGAAATTGATGAATTAATCTCAAATCTTCCCCCCAAAATGTCCTGGACCAGATGGATTCAGCACACAATTTTACCAGACATTTAAAGAACAAATAACACCACTACTCCTTAAACTGTTCCATAAAATAGCAAAGGAAAAAATGCTTCCAAATTCTTTCTACAAATCTAATATCATATTAATCCCAAAACCTAATAAAAATACACTTAAGAAAGCTATAGGTCAATCTCTTTGATGAACACAGAGATGCAAAGATTCTCAATAAAATCCTAGCAAATCAGATTAAAAACATATCAAAAAGATCATTCACTGTGATCAAGTAGGCTTCATCCCAAGCATACAGAGTTGCTTCAACATACACAAATCAATAAATGTAATCCATCATATAAACCAATCTGAAGTCTAAGACCTCATGATACTCTCAGTAGATGCAGAAAAAGCTTTTGACAAAATCCAACATCCTTTCATGGACAATTTTCTTTTAAAAATATGTTTTCTTTAAAGACTTGGAGATCCCATGAATCTGAGACTTACCAATTCTACTTAGTGATGGGCATATCTCAATTATTTTTCTTGTTTCTGTAACAAATTAACCTGAAAAAGAAAGTAATTTAAAGAAGGAAAGGTTTAGTTTGTCTAATTTTTTAAAGAGTATGTTCTATCATGTCAATGACCCCAAGACAACAGAGACTTGAAGCACCAGTCATGTTGTATCTACATCAGGTAGAAGAAAATGCTTGTGCCCAGCTAGCTTTCTCCCATTATGCAACTCAGTACCCAAAGTCAGAGAAGGATGCCATCTGCTTCAAGGTGGGTTTTACCATCTCAGTTTACTTAATCAAGAAAATGTCTCACAAGGCATGGCCAGAGCTTACTTTAATCTACATAATCTCTAACAGGTGTTTCTGAGGGCATGTCTCCTTGGTCATCAGAGATCCTGTTACAGTGACCATCAAACAGTAATCTGGTATCACACAGGGTATGAATGCTACTTAATGAGAAAATCATTAAATGGTAGGGAATGCTTATGTTTTGACTCTGTGAAATGGGATTTCCTCTTAAGGCAATATAAAAATATGTGGAACAAATAGTTAATTAATATCATATATTGAACTGTGATACTCACTTAACTCACCAAGAGATCCAAAATCTTAGGCAATGGATATGTGCAGTTAAACTAACAAAACTTGCATAATTATTTTGGTAGCTATGTTATTCAAATTATTTTTTCTACAAGAGACCAGAAAATCACTATTTTTAACTGCAAGAGATTGCTATGGTTTAGGCATAACTTTTGTGTGTACTCTGAATCATGTGTTCATATTTAATCCCTGATGTGTGGTAGAAGACACTTAAACTTGAGTTCAGTAATAGAGCCTTTGAGTAGTACGTAGGATTAGAAATTGTCATTAAATAAGGTCACTACGGTAGAATGCTGGTGGTTTTCAGAGGAAAAGAGGCAAAGAGAATCAGAAATTCATGTATTTACCCTAATATCTTACTTACTAGGTAGTGCCCAGAACCACATCAAAACTTCCAACAGGAATGGCACAACAGGTGAAACCCCCTGAGTTTGAGCATATGCTTGAAGGAAAAGCTAATTCTTGCTTTTAACATGTTCATCGTGATATTGCATTATTGTAACAGAAAAAAGTACTGATACAAAATTCAAGAGTATACATGTTCTACTAACAACATACGAAAGCCTCCACATACAAAATATATCATGGCTGTGTTTATACTTAGCACAAAACTATATTGTCTATTGTCTTGGTATTGATAGCAAACAAGCAACATTTGGTCCATGGGTTTTTGTTTCCCAAATTCTGCTCATCCAACAAGTAAAGAGCTTCTCAAGACATAGTTCATTGGGCCAATGAAATGGATCAGCTGGAAAAGGCATCTGGTGTCAAGTCTGATGACCTGAATTTGATTCTCAGATTCCACATGATATAAGAAGTGATTCATTTACAAATGTGCATGGCGTACATATACCTGCCTCATTCTTTCTCTTTTTCTCTCTTTCTCTCTTTCTCTCTCTCTCTCTGTCTCTCTCTCTCTCTCTCTCACACACACACATACACACACACACACACACACACACACACACACACACACACACACACACACACCTGTTTCCTTGCTACAGAGCTGGGATTTCAGATGTGTTCTACCATTCTTGGTCTCATGTAAGTGTTACTAGGGACCCAAATTTAGGTCCTTATGCTTGAAAGCATGTACTTTTTCTACTGAGCCTTCTTTTCCAGCTTCCAATTACTGTTCAGAGTTTGATTATTTTAGGTAAAGTTATTTTAAGCATGATATTTAACATAACTTGCCAAGACTCAATTTTTTCACCATATTCAATAGCTATGAGTCTAATGCAAGATCCTATATTTATGTGGAATATTTTCTTTCAAACTACTATCGACTTTTACTTTAAAATCAATGAACTATTTTATATAATTGCTAAGAACTACATTAAACGCTCACAATTTAAACCTTTGAGATTAAAATTTCATAGTGAGCATATTCTGTAGGACTTTGAATCAGACAGTTCCAAGTGTAGCATTATTCACAGCCTATAATTCAAATGCATTATATCATGCATAATTTAATGAGTTTTTCAAGGAGAAATTTAGAATAAATTCACTTTAATAAAAAATTGAATGTTTCTTAAATTAGAAAGTAGATGGCTTCTCAATGAACCCTTAGTTTACATTATAAAACTATAAATTTGAAAGCCTTAATATGAGCAGAGTCATTTTGTTTGTCAGAAAAAAAGGGAAAAATTATACCAATGTTATTGCAAAAGAGTTCAGTTCTGTCAGCTGCCATGTTGCCATAGAAACCATGACTAAGAAAAATCAGTTCAGTTTTAGTCCTTCAACCTATCTATCTTTATATAATATGCATGTATGTAAATATATGTTCTTACATTAAAAAAAACTAGATGATATAAGACTTTACATATAACGATATTAATTTATTATTTCTAAAACTAGTACACTTAAATCAAAGTCTATACACAAATGTACTTCTGGAAAACCAGCTAAAACTCTATGGAAAAGCCACTTTATTTTTTCTTTCATTAAATTAATGAAAATATGCATGCTATAAACAAAACTGTAAATGACACTTTGTGATTTTAATTACAGGTAAAAGTAATATACCATTTTTTCTTTAATTTAAATATGTGTATTTCACATGCAAATACTTACTTTCACACATGTTATGGAATGTACATGCCGAGCCTCCTTCTCTCCTTCCTCTCTCTCTCTTTCTCTTTCTCTTTCTCTCTCTCTCCTTCACACACACACACACACACACACACACACACACACACACAAATTGTTCATTAGTAATGGTTTTATAATTTCTTGCTTTTTAACATATTATTTAAATGGAAAGTGCACAACTTTAAAATTTCCATTTTCTTTAAAGTCCTTCCAGATCAATAATGACTGAATCATATTGATCAATGCTGAATTCAAAGACAAATCTCTCAAAGTAGGTCAAAATTTCACACCTTATGTAAAAGTGTACTGAAAGTTTGTCACAAAATCAAATGCAGCACATCAATCCATAAATCTTAGGATAGATGAACTGATCAAGACCTACAGACTCTAGCATTGAAGTGTAATGGCATTTGCAATTCTCCCTAAAGCAAAATTACATTAAACATTAAACAATAGCAAAAAGAAAGAAAAAAACTAAGGAAAACAGATTTTAAAGCTACAAAATTCTCAGACATAAAAGCCAATTGTGTTATCTGTAAAATGGGAAATTGAGTGCTTCAGTTACCCTTCTTTTATGTGACATAAGCACTCAGACTTAAGCAACGACACAAATAACTAGGAGTAAAAGGGTGATGTTTTATTTGACTTAACAGTTCCAGAGGGGATAAATGTGGTAGAAATCACATAACTAGACACGTATAGCTAGACGTGGAAGTGGGAGAAAGGTTCAGATCCTACCACCTTCAAGAGGCAGGGAGAGCAAGACAGTGAGAGAAAGCATAAATTGACTACCAAATCTCAAGGCTTGTGTCATAGTTAGGTATAGGTGTCAACATGACAGCTGAGAGATTGAGCTCAGGGCACATTTGTAATTAGTAGTTGAGTTAAACCCAGACTGAACCTGCAGGAGATTGTCTAGTTGATGGGGAAGACACAACTCATGGTAGGTGAAACTAGGTAGGCCCTAGACAGGTGAATGAAATACAGAGAGTTGGTTGAGGAAGTTGGCATCATTCTGTATACTTGGCCAGACAAGTGTACACTTGGTCTGGCAAGTAAGGATTGTTCCTCTTTCAGCTGTTAGGTGGAACTGGTGTGACCAGTTCCCTCAGACCTTTGGTGATGGTGCATGCTCTCCTGCCAACTGGACTAAGAACTGTAATCAAACTATAATAAGATAATAAAACCCTTGTTCCCTTAAGCTGTTTGATGATGTTTTATCAGCATCCATACATGCTAACTGCAACACCCTGTAATGTTCCTTTTTACAGCAAGGCTCCAACCCCAAAAGATGCCATAAACTTCCCAAACATTAACACCAGCTAAGAATTCAAACACATGAGACTGTGGGAGGCAATTCACATTCAGACTGTAACAATGAATTTCAATCGGATGAATTTCAAATTTTGTGATAAACCTTGGTAAAGGATGAAGCTTTAGAATTGAAGAAATATTTTAATTACATATTCAGTGAAGGATAAGTATCTGGTATATAAAAAAGAATTTGAAAGAGAAAATAAAATCTCCAATAAGTAAATGTTCAAATGCCATAAACAAGCATTTCACAGGAGGACAGACAGATGGCAAAAAATAAAAATTAAAGCAAACCATGGAAAGAAGTTCAACACCATTTGAGCCATGAGAGAAACTGTTACTCTACCAGGCTATGACTACCTTCTTATCAGTGTGTTTAAAATGAAAAGCAGTGAATATTCCCAACTTTTACTGGAATTCAGAGAAACTCTTTCTTCTCCCTTATGGTTTGAAATTCAAGGAGGCTCTGCTAATGTTGTTCCACTTTCTTAAGACATTAAGTGCCAAGTGACCACATAGCAACTCTCTCTGGTTACTGGTAATGTTAGTGAAGTCATTATAAGCATTTCATGGAAGTTTAAGTTGACATTTTTACCTAGGAATATGAAGCCCAACAACTTTTTTAGGGTTTTATTTTCTTCAACTATTAATAAGATTCTCAAGAAACATGTATTATTGAAAAAGCTAAGTAGACATAAGGTGGTAGATGTGCTCAGGAGAATAATAACCCCTGACTCATCTCAATTTCCAGTAACTGGAGTTTCCAAGTATAATTGAGAGGAAATAATAGATCTAGGTATGAAACTGCTGAGCCTATCATCTGACATGCAAAGAGAGTCATTCTACTTAGAAAATGATAATTGCATAATTAGAAAATTTCAAGAATGGGATCACTCATGGTCCTGATACCTTTTTTGATGGTGAATGATGAGATCACACACGTATTTTGTATTTCGTCATGGGCCAAATGTTCATAATTCCTTTTTCTATTTTCTAACCATGAGTGACTTAAAGCTCCTGTTTGTGAGGACTGTAAATCACTGATAGTAGGCTCAACTACATACTTCAGCTTCTCCAACATATTCAAAAGCAAAACATGAATACTGGCAGTGTAGCAAAAAATGTTAATATTGTGATGAAAATCTTGATCATGATAAATTAAATTTTAGGTCTAATGAATTAGCTACTTATTTTTAAGTTTAGTTTTATATATCCTATTCTAAAATTTATATACACTGAGCAAGATATAAAACTATGCAAAAGAGCTATTTGAGATACAGCTTTCATAATGTGTTTGTTGATTTGTCTTGATCTGCACATAAAAATTTGTGCATCATATTTTAATATTTATATACTCAACTGGATTGAAATGTTTTGCTCTATAAGTTCTAAATGATCAACTTGTCATTTGCGTAAGAGTCAATATGGTTGTATCTCATAAAGTATGGCACTTCCTTCTGAAGCAAGTGTCTCTCTCCCTTCTATCACCAACTTCCTTTTATTGACATTAAATAATTTCTTTTCTATATACTTTGATTTTTAAGATTATAGGTTTTAGGTTATATATTGACACACTTTTTGTAGTAAATTAATCATTTATACTTTACACAATTTTCCTGTAATTTATACATTTAGAAAAAGGTATATCGAAATGGACTATCATTTTCTTTTCTTTTCTTTTAACATTTTTTATTATCTCCGCTCATACAAACTTAATAGGTATACCGGTTCCCTCCCTCCCTCCTCCCCCCCCCCCGTCCCCTCTGCTCACCCTCCCCTCACTCCTCCCTCCCCACACCCCAGTGCCTCCCCTCCCCCAATTCCCGGAGAATCCTTTAATGTGCATGCCGAACTCTCTTCTGGGTCCTCCTCTCTGATGACGTATAGGGACCCAGCGGCATTTCCCTGAACCCTTTCCTTTGTTCCCCTTAAGCATAGGAACACTATTTTGGCTGTCAATCCCTTGCCTCCAAGGATTTTGGTGCTTTTAGCAAATGCTAGACTTTGTGGGGTCAATAGTGTGTTGGACATTGCGCAGGGCATGCAAAGTCCAATTATGATTGCTTCGCCTCTAACTTGTGTGGAGTATCTTGCAAATCATTGCTTCTCCCATCCTTGAGCTCTTACACTCTTACCGCCTCCTCTTCCGCAAATTTCCCTGAGCTTCAGGATGGGGAGAGATTAGGCTGGCCTAGTTCTAGGTGATTGATATAGAGTCTCTGAAGTTCTGGATTATGGTTTGTTGATTTTCTTTTGCGGTTTTGCTGCTCTTGCAATGCCCTTCACTCCATCCTGATGGCTATTGGATGTCACCCTCTGGCCAGAGATAAAAAGCTGTTGGAGTCTATCATTTTCAAATCATGGTTTTTTCCAGAATGCCTTCTGACCTGGATCATATTCATGTGAGTTTAGTTACATTTTGAATTCTTTTTTCATTCAACATGAATTGTTTGGCAATAAATTAACAATTTGATCTTTACGGTGATTAAAAAATTCCATGTAAATATCTCTGTAATTTAAAAATTATTATTTAAAGACTGTTTTTATGACATGTTGGTGAATTTAACAAAATGTTGCAAATTCCTAGTATTGAAGAATGCTATACCTTTATTTTGAAACTTTTGATAATAATGCATGAAAGATACAGTCTTCTTTCTTATGTCTCATCTCAGCAGAGTTTAGAATGATGGAATCGCTTCTTGGCCTTTTGGCTAAGATCAAGTGTAGAATAATGGAAAATGTGTATTAGAATTAAATCATAATTAGGCTACAGTTCATGGCTGGCCACCATTTCCTTTATTAAGTTGCTATCTTAAAATGTGAATGTTTACTAATTTCCTTTCCTTGCTTAAAATAGTATTTAGTAATTGGTATTTTAAATCCTAAAGCACATAGAGATCATTAAACAGGAAAAATTATTTAATAATATCTTAATTTCTTATCGATTCAGGAGCTGTTGATTGTGTGTTCTCTTCCTCCAATAGAAACAAAATAAATAATTGCCACAAGATTTATAGTCAAGTTGTATATGAGTAAATAAATATTCAAATCATGGTTTTCTGATTTCTGAAGTCAGACATAGGCATGTCAATTTGAGAGTCTCCCAGGCCAAGAGCAGTCATTGAGTTTCTACCAGATGGTTGAAATAGCATGTAATTGCAACTGCATTTTCCAAAGCTGTAGAGGATTTCCCACACAAATAACAAGTGAGATTGTATAGCCAATACAAAAATGAGAAAATGGGAGAGGGAGATTAAATTTAAAGAGGAGGTGTTATTCACTTTTCAAATGAGTAGGACAAAATAAAAGGGAGGAGGAAAGGTTTGTTTTGGCTAACACAGGCTATATTCTATCCTGGTGGGAAAAGTTTATGGCAGGAGCTTGAAGCAGTTGGTTACATTGTATCTGTAAACAGGAAACACAGAATGATACTTGTTGGTACACTGCTTGTTTTTTTTTTTTTTTTTTTTTTTTTTTTACTTAGTCCTGAATGGGACCTCCATCTCTCAGGATGGCACCATCCACGTTAGAGTGTGTCTTCCCTCTTCAGTCACAGCATTCTGCAAGTGCTCTCACACACATACTCAAGAAATGTGTGTACATGGTGATTTTAAAGTCCATCAAGTGTACAATGGCAGCTGACACCATCCTACTGTATAAACTCACAACCAAATTCTGCCATTAGCAAAATTCCCACACTCAGCACCTTGCTTTCTCATGAGACCATCCATCTAAATGCCAAATTCTGCTTCATACTGAATTGCCAACGCAAACATTTCCTATTTGGTCACTTCTAAATTCAAATTTTGTATCAGAAACTTATTGGAGAATCTTTTCAGTCTTCCATATCCTTGTTTCATTTCTTAAGTCTAACAGGAGCTATTAAGTGAATGAATATATATGAAATGCTTTGTGGAGTGACTGACACATCATAAATATCGATTGACATTTGTTGTTATCAACTGTGCTTATTTGTATGCCCTTTGTATCCTTATTTCTTATTTTCCCTTTATGAGTTTCTTTCAAGAAAAGTATTTGGGAAATTTTGGAGATGGGGGCTAAGCAAAGCTTAGTATATAATAAGCAGAGCAAATGGGCAACTCAGATGGGACCTCAGAGGATCAGAATGTCAACAGGATTGTCTGACATGCAGATTATGAGGGATAGTCTCATATACTTTCACATCTGAGTGAAGACTCTGTTAGTAATTGGACTAGAGGCAATTGATGTCACAGTGTCACAAAAACATCTACATTTTGCCTATGTACTGAGACCCTGTGCAAGGCTGGATTTAATTGTTGCAGATTATTTTGTGTGAGCATATTTCAATGCAGCCTATAATTAGGGATCTTACAAGAGTATGATTAGCTGTTTTTTTTTCCATTCCATGTGTATGTTAGGGGACTGTGAATGTGTGTGTGTGCTTGAATGTATGTGGGCACAAGTGTGTAAAGGTACACATGCACTTGCGTGGCTCTTGCATATGGAGGCCTGAAGTTAATATCAGAATTTATCCTCATTCTTTTGAATCTGGGTTTCTAGTTAAACCTAGAGCTTTCCTATAGAGCTTAGTCCAACTAGCTAGCTTCCTCTGGAGATCTCCAGGTTCTATCTTCCAAGGTTGGAATTACATATGGGTCACCGCACCCACTTGACATGTTACATGGGTCCTGGGGATTTGAACTCAGGCTACTTTGCTTATGAGAGAAGTACTTGAACTGATGAGCCATCTCCCTTACCCTTTTAACAAGTCTTGTGAATATGCGTGTATATATATATATATATATATATATATATATATATGTATGAGTGCAAGTGTGTATATGTATGTATGTGTGTCTGATATATGTGCATAGGTGTGTAAGTGTGAGAAGAGTATATCATGTATCTTGCTTGACCACTTTATGCCTTATTCATTTGAGATTAGGTTTCTTGCTGAATCTGGAGCTAGATTGGTGTCTAGCCAGGCCAGTAATCCTGGGTTATCCACACTCTATGTTACTGGGATTACCACCACATCCAATGTTTGTGTAGTAAGTGCTTTTATTCACTGAGCCTTTGACTCAGTCCTTTTATCTGGTTTGTGGTCAGGTTTTACGGTTTAGGCTAATAGTCAGTACTGGGAGTGGAAATCAGAGCAAACATTTGGAAAATTTGCGGTATGGCCAGGAAACAACTTTTAAGTATTTGAGAGAAAGAAACTGTGGTTATTGAAGAGATTTAATCCACTAAAAAGAAACTATATCCTTTGTATCAGGGCCAGAAGAAAGATGCACTGAGGGCATCCTAAGGAATTAGCCAGACCCCAAATGTTGCAGCGTCAAGAGTGTTAAAACTTTTAAGTTATTTGGAAGACTTCACTTAGAGAAAGAACTAAAGTCCAGGATACAGAAGCACAGCCGCCCAAGGAAGCTTTTTCCCATTGGGCAATACAGGTACTCAGAGCACTGCATCCATTGTCCAAGCTAGTTTGGTCCCATTTCAGCTGGCACCAGATATTGGTGCTGGTTTGCATTC
Source organism: Typhlomys cinereus (assembly GCA_023101885.1). Taxonomy (NCBI): domain Eukaryota; kingdom Metazoa; phylum Chordata; class Mammalia; order Rodentia; family Platacanthomyidae; genus Typhlomys; species Typhlomys cinereus. The sequence continues at coordinate 2,592,699 of JALPQD010000201.1, forward strand.
ATGTAGAATGCTGAAGTTACTACTTTCCAGAAGCTTCAAAGAAAGGTCAGGGTGTCTGACAATGATTGCCAGGATTGGTGTCTCTAAAGGCATCTCTCAAACAAGCAACACATGAAGATGTGAAGGTGAAGCTTATTTATGAAAAAAACCCCAAGATGCTGGAGATGCCAAGAATAAGAATGTTGCCCTATAGAGTTCCATTTATTTGACGACATTCACCAAACACCAGAAGTAGAGCTACCTGGCTTGATTTTTTTTCTACTTAATTCTAGCCTCATTTTAATCCATATATCATTTTTTTCTTCTGGCTCCACATTGCTTTCAGGATGGATATATCTAATGTGAGCACAGTAACTTGAGAGCTTGATTTCATAGGGCTCATAGCTAGAGTTCACCTTGGGTCTCAAAGGAGATCTTGGACCTGAATGTTTGATCAATAATAGTACTCAAAAGACATTGGTGACTTTGGGGGATGTTCTTACTTCATTTTGCAGTATGAGATTTACATGAGGATTTTTTGAGTTTGGGGACACAATGCTATGTGTTCAATGTTTGGTTCTTAACACATCACTGTTAAAAGTTTGGCTCTTGCAAAACAAGACCTATGATGTCATCAATGGTATAGTCATTTAACAGGTTCATAATAAGGTAGCAGTGCTGATAGACGGGAGTAAAGGGAGAGGACCTACTGGCAAGGAGTAGGTCATACTGACATGCATTTCAAAGAGGTATTTTTGCCTGTTGCACCTTGCTCTTTCTTCCTTCTCAGCTTCCTGGCTTTCATATAAAAAGTAACATTTTTTCTTCTCTACCCTCTGTCATGATAGTCTGTCTCAGGTCAGGCTCAAAGCAATAGATGCAGCCAACCTTGAACTAAAACCTCTGAAAACAAGAGCCAAAATAAGCCTGTGTCTCAGTGACAAAGTGTCTTATTGCCACACATGAGGCATGCTGAGATAGTGGTAGTTCATATTGCACTGCCTGTGCAATGAGCTTACAGTGGGGATCTTGTAAGCAAGTGATGGTACTTAAGCAGGGCACAAGTACATGGTATGAAGGAGGATGGCAAGAAGGCCACAGTGACCACAGCTTAGAGAGCAGGAGGCTGGACGCCACTAGGTAAAGCTGGAGAAACAGAGGCCAGGCTGTGTACAAAGCCCTCTTCCCATAATTAAGAACCAGGTTTTTTTTTTCTAATGGAGATCTTATTTTATAAATTAAAATATGAAAATTTAAGAACATACATAAGACAGAATCTCTGAATGTATGTTTCAAGTTTATCAGAAATGACTTGACTTTGAAATCACTAGGAAAGTGTTTTGATACTTGCTCAGGCTTCTGTTCCCATCTCCCTGGGAGTACTGATCAGCATCTGATAACAAGCGAGCTCCTTCTGTAATCTGGATGAAAAGGGGTAAAATGTAGATTCACAGCTCTAGGCCAAGGCTGTGCCCACCAGAGGCAGGAAGTGCCTGGCTGTTTGGAAATGTTCTAGCTGCAATGTGAGGAGTCTGGAGTGGGGGAAAGATGGATTTAGATGGAGGAATTCAGGAATCAATGCAAACTGCATTGCGTGAGCTTTGCCTAGTGTCATGGGCAGAATGTCTGAGAAGCAGCCTTAAAGATACTCCACAGTTAATCCTTGGAATCCCCGTCAGTGCACTGTATCTGATTACTTTGTTGTATGCACAACGAACCCTGAGACAGGAAAACTGAGTTTTTCTGATTTAGTCATACAATCTCCTAAGAGAACTTAAGAGAGTTTTCTTCCATTGGTAGTAAGAGGAGAGTTCAGGGAGATGTAAGGCAGAAGAACAAGTCACCCTGTTTCAGTGAACTGATATTAAGATAGACGTGTTTGAGGAAGGAGAGAGCTCTTCAGGGGCTGTGTACAGACCCCCTACTCAGCTTCTCACCTACAAAACTGTGGCATAATGGAGTGGGTGTTGTTTCAAAGTATTGAAATTGGGATAATGGGATGGATGCTAATTGAGCCAGAACAGTAGTGGTGACACTATAATGCACTGGCTGAATTCTAACGGCTTTCGTCAAGCAAGTGGATGGGGATAGTCGTTTGATAAAGGAGATGAGAACAGGTGTCAAAGGCAACTGAGTGTCTTACTTATACAACTAGGTGGATAATGTTTTCACTTAATGATAGAAGGTGCTATAAAAGCACTACATCTAGGGGTAAAAACTATGATTTCATTTTTTGGGGGTAATATTTTTTCTAGAATGGGGATCCAATACAGGGCTTCAAAAATAACAGGCAGTTACTGTATCTGTGAGTCACAGTTTAAGTCAATTATGGTTAGAACTGGCTGTTTGGAAATGTTCACCTTAGAACAAGTGAGAGACAAGCAGTGGTACTTATATCGGCAAGATACATGAGGTGGAATACAAGTATAAATGTGACTTTTATAGATAGATAGATATAGATATATGTGTATATGTGGAAGTATTGGCTGTTCTTGCTAGAGATAACACAGTGTAAGGAGGTGGTTCATTAGGATAATACAAGAGGCTGTAAGTTCTGAGCATGAGAGGACACACACACAGAAAGGCAAGCTGGCCAGGAGTTAGGAGCAAAGACACAAAGATGAAGTCAAAGAGTTTGTGTCAATTTCTTTATGATGCTGCAATGAATCCCAAACTCAGTAGCTCAAAAATATATGGTCCTCACAGCTTCACCAATCAGAAGTACTAGGCTTAAACCCAGGGGTTGGTGGGACTGAACATGTGGCACATCTTGGCAGGATGTGTTTTTCTTCCTTTCTCAGATTCCACAAGTCCCTGGGACTCCTTGGCTCATGGGTTCTTCCTCCAACCTCAAAGCCATCAAGATAAGTCCAAGTCACACTATTCTCTTTGGTCCTCTGTCTTCTGTCTTCCTCTTTCAGTTCTAAAGGCCTTATTAACTATGCTGGGAAGGGGTAACTGTACTGTCTACTACTACTAAAGCAAAGGTTTATCTACAAAACATAGAATATGATCTTAGTAATGACTAGGGTGTGAATACTGAACGTGCCAGAGTCAGTAAGGAGGAGTGAAGTTAGAAAAGAGTGACTGTGGACCACCTTGAGAATTCAACTGTGAAGGAATAAAAGGCATCTGGGGGTGGTTTATAGTTTAGAAGACCACAGTTTATGGAAAGTCATTAAAATCTTTAATAACCAAGGTGGAAGACACAGGATGTGAGCAAGGATCATCTACATACCAGAGAGAAGGGCTACTCATTGGCTTAATGCGAACAAAAAAGCAGATTTAAAGACTTGGCATACACCTTCATGCCCTCTGCTAAAAACACGAGGAGGGTGTAGGCACCCAGAAGGCACATTTACACTAATTAACAGAAATTTGAGGTCACTGTTCATTTTCTTTCCCCATTATAAATATTTATCAGAAAAGAAAGTTTCATTTGCAAAGTAAGGGGCCCCACATTAAAAATAAACTGTGTAGTAGTGCAAGAATATTCTCCATTAAGCAAAAAAGTCTTCTTCATGTTGCACATAAAGGAGACAGTTCCTGTGGGATCGTGTTTTATGTCCCATTCAGGTTTACTGAACACTTTATACTACTCGGGAAGCATAAGGCATTTCCCCCTAGCACTATCATCTTAAAGTACTTCAGAGTTCTGACTGAATAACGAACAGACGAACCAGCCATTTGTTAGATGAATGGGGCAAGCAAGTGATTTTTAATAGAGTCTTGGAAGATTTTAGGAAGAGGACATTGATTGTGTTGCAAATGGAAAGAAACAAAGATGCAGAATAAAAACAGTGCATATTCCCCAAAACTGAGGTCAAGACACTCCCTGGAGCCCAAGGTCTTCATGAGCCTCCCTTAACATTCAGAAAGTTTAATGTAGCAAAACAGATGTTAACCTTTTAGGCTTTAAACATAGAATCTGTACTGTAGGTGAGACAATTATAGACACGGGGCTTAATAGTAGACCTTAGTTGTCTGATCAAATAGAGAATTTCCAGTTAAATTGTATTTCAGAAAAAGAGACATTTTTTAGCATGTTAAAGCCAAAAGTGTGCAAAAAGCATACTTCCATTGATGACAGTTAATCTGGATCCAGTTCACATTTCAGTGGTTATCTTCCTACTGTACTTGCACAAATCTTGAAGTCACAATCTTTAGGGAAATCCAGTGCCTTCTATTTGTCTAGGACATAGCATTGCAAAACCAATCTTGGTTTTGTGGAGTGAAAATAATGTCTGAGTCATATTAGACATGGGACCTTTGCAAGACAAGAGCTTGTGCTTCTGGATCCTTCTCCGGTTCCCAAGGATGCCAACCCTATCAGTATGAAACATTTTCTGTAAGCAGTACTTGTGCTTGCTCTATGTGTTTAGGGTACATTGCTTATAATTCCTTCATAAAGTTTTAGGACTAATATTTGTTGATTTTCAGTTTTTTAAATGGAACCTGCCCCTCATGTTACACCATGTCTGGAGTCCATGAGTTCTTTCCCAGCCCCATGCCCTCATGGATTCCATGCCTAGAGTCCATGAGTTCTCTGGGGCAACCTAGCCCCTCATGGTACTGTATATCTGAAGTTTATGAGTTCCGTTCTGTCTGTCTTCTAATAAGCTCTATCTTAATCCTCAAAAAACTTTATTTATTCTGTGTGTGTGTGTGCGTGCGTGTGTGTGTGTGTGTGTGTGTGTGTGTATGTGCCCAATGTATGAAGGTCAGAAGACAAATGTGAGCTACCGGGATTTGATTCAGATCAATAGGTTTATGCTAGGGTCTGTACTCATTGAGTCACCTCACCAGCCCTTAAAAAATATTACCATGCCGTTTGGTGTAATGATCTGTACTGTGAGAGTGATTATATATTGTATATTTATCAGCCATCAATGAATAAGGCACAGAAAACTGAACCAACTATCCCCAAAATATTTTCAGAGCAAGCTATCTTTCTAACCATACTCAGAAGCAGCACCAACAGAATATAGTCCACACCGTACATAGGACCCCACCTCAGCTTCAGATTCTTAAAATCTGCCATCCTTTCCTCATTCATTTCATACCTTTGACAAATATTAGTAAAAGATCATGTTAAAATTATTAGTGAAGATGAAATGTTAGAAAAACAGAAGAGATCCTGCATTAGAGGAAAGAATACATTATGTTAGAGAGACAGAAAGATAAAAAAAGAATCAATAGAATGATTTCAATACAGAGACATAAATGAGACTGACGAAAACTTGTGGGAATCCATTTTTTCACTCAGTAATGAATGGTCAGAGAGAATGGAGTTAAGCTGAGATTCTGCACTTCATATTATAAAAGTGAAGAACAACTTGATTGGTGAGGTCAAAATGCAGCTTTCACGCTGGTCCTGCAGGTCCTGGTAGAAGATGCAGTTAAAAACCAGCTAGCACAGACCTAGCAGGGCCTCATGAGTGGACCATGCTCCATTTCAGCTCTACATTGCTAGGAGGCCTTCAGGTGCTTTAAGCAAGAGAATAACATGGCAATGCTGAATTATAAGTAAGCAATGTAAAAATTTTGAAATCTTGTTTTTGTAAATCACTACGATTTTATAATTAAGAGTCTGTGTCAAACTGAAGTGATTCTTATGTCAATATAACAAAATTTAGAAAATATCTAAACAAAATTAATGGACAAAATGACAAATCCCCCCCCAAAAAGAGAAACATGTATGATGTTCTGTAATCTTTTAAGAGACCAGCCCCAGTTAATAGAAGCTATGGGCATCTCCTTAGGACTCAACACATCTATATTTATTTTATTAGATTTCTTTGTCATTAACTAATATGAGGGCATGATTACTTCTATACAATATTTCATCTGCATTTGTCATGGTACCTAATGTGATGTTGCTTTTTTTGCATATTGTGCCATCTACTTTTCTCTTTGCTATGATCAAAAGCTTGACAGAAGCAATTTGTGGGCGGAATGTTTTATTTTGGATCACAGTCTGAGAGTTCAGTCCATTACGGCAGGAAAATCATTGTGGCAGAAGGAGGAGGTAGCTGGTCATATTTCATTCTTAATCAGGAGGCAGAGAGGTAAAAATGCTGGTACTCAGGGAGCTTTCTTCTTTTTCATTTACTGAAGGACCCCATTACGTGGAATGGTGCCCACAGTGGGCAGGTCTTCCCCACTGCATTTATTTAATCTTTGGGAATATCTCATAGGCATGCTGAGGATTCACAGAATCTTGATAATCCTTCACTGGCATGCCCAGAAGCTTGTCTCCTAGGTGATTCTAGAGTCTGTCCAACTGGGGAGTGATATTTATCATCACAGCTCGACCCAATTATATCACTACCAATAATCATATCCCACCCCTTTTCTCCATAGACTGTTGCCAACTCATAATGCAAAATGCATTCAGCCTAACTTTTAAAATCCCCAAGTCAAGTCTCACTTGAGTCTCAAGGTAATTTCTGAAACACGAACTGTTTCAAAGATAATGTATACTTATATCTCCTTTAATTCTGCTAAAATAGATTAAGTCCAAATTTTTTAATTCTACATTGCTTTTCAGACATGATACAATTCAAATACTAATCCTTACACTACACAAAGATAAATGTTTTCAAAGTTATCTTAGAAAATATTTTAAGGTTTGATATTTGAACTGATATGTAACAAGCAGCAATTTAACCCTAAAAAAGGAAAATTTAAGTTGGTGATAAGCAAATGAAGAACCATGAATTTATAGTTAAAAAAAACTACATATAAGCCATATGGCTAAGCAGAATTATACTCCTGAAATACACTTGAATCTGCAAGGATATTGAAAGCTATTACCATGGGGGAAAGAAATGACCTAAATAGAACTGACTTTGACATCTTTTCATCTCTGAAGGACCCCCAACATATGTGAGTGGTGTGTATGTGAGTGTGTGTGTGTGTGTGTGGTATATAAATGGGTTTATATACATGTATGTGTATATATATATATGTCTGTGTGTGTGTTTCTGTCTCTGAAGTATGTGTTTGGTGTGTATGTACATGTGTGTGTGTGTGTGTGTGTGTGTGTGTGTGTGTGTGTGGTGCATGTGTGCATTGCAAGAAGGCAGTGATGGCAGTTTTTGGATCAAAGTATGGTGATTATTTTGATTTCTTCATTTTTATAGTTGTAGCATAATTGCCTTATAATTTGTTTCTAATTATACTTACTGAGTAATTTATAGATGACAAAAGTGAGATCCAAGGAAAAGGCATGAAATTTTAATTAAATGACATGAGAAAGCTAAGTGTGGCTTAAGAAACTGATATTTGAAGAAGAGTAATGCTTTCAGAAGCACTGCATATCTTATAGTTTATATAAAGTATCATATTTACAAACTATTCCACAGAGATCTTCAAATTATGAATGTGAATTTTTATTTTAGTATATGGGGAAAGATGTTACACAACTTTCTGGTAAATTTACAATAACTAATGTTCAGTACTTTGAATTTTCTGTCTATATTTTATGAATTAAGCAGGAAGTTATTGATGGTCAGCATAGATGTATCAACACCCTTGAACTGGAAAACCAAATTATTTGAACTCAATTAAACTATCCTGGTACTATTTCTGTTACTGTTGCTGCATTATTAGTAAAGGAACTCAGGGCCTTGCTCATACTAGGAAATCATGCTGCCATTGAGCTACAGCCCCAACCTCCTTACTGTATTTTACATAAATGCATCCCAAACCAGGAAGATATGCATTACAGAAAGAAAGTTTATTCCTCTTGTAGTCTGTGCAGAGTTCTATCATCTTCACAACACGAACAACTTTAAACATAGCTTTAAAATTCATTCTCCATATTTGCTAAGTGAAATAGGAACAATGAACTCAGTTTTGCTTAGTTTTTGATCATCTGGCAAATCAAGACAGAGCATGAAGGACATTATGGCTGCTGAACAAACAAGTTGATTTATCTCAAGAACAAAAGGCAGATCATTGCCACAGAGGACAAATTCTTGAGACTCAGCATCATTCCTAAAAGGGCATTGTAATTACAGTGGGATGCTCTTCAATCAGACCCGTCCTTGCTCAGGAAAGCAGGAGGATGTCCATGCAACTGTCCTGATTTTTCCTTCTTATCAACTGTGAATTGTGTCTTTCATCTCCATAATTAAAGTCTTTGATATGCATGACAGTCCACAGAGCTGAGATAATGAAACCAATCAGGCCAGATATCCTGTAGCTAAAGACAGAAAAGCCACATAAATGCTGCTCTCCTTCCCTGCAACATGTGCTTTCAAAAGATGATATGTTGTCTAGAAATATTCATATTTATGGATTTGACAAACTTTTGACAATGTTCATGTTGAGAAGTGTGATCTAGTAAAGGAATTGAAAGTGATTTGTTCCCTAACTAGAAGATAGTTTTAAGGTTTCTGATTAGAAGAAAATGTGAGTTGCTATACTGCTGTTATTTTTATAGTGAAATATTTCAATATTTGGGAAAGTTTCTCTACTTAACTCCTTAATGAAAACTCAAGTTCAGAAATTTTACATTAAGATATTCAGGTTGCCTTATTCCTGTACTCTGGGTGTTGATACTGTGATGAAAATTTTATATGCACAATTTCAATGTAACTTTCCAAAGTAAACTTTGCTGTTTTCATTTCATGCATGGGCTAATATCAGAATAAAAGATGTGGCTTCCCAAAATGTAAGGTTAGGATGTGTCAACAGTGATCTTCAAATGAAGTACAGTTGGGGGTGGGCAAATGGATGAGGAATCTCTCAGAACAAGGGTAACTATACACTTGCATGAACATTTTTCCCTTAGAGTAAAGAGAACAAAGATCAAATATTAGGTGTGTTGGACATAATAATAAACTCACCAAGGAACACCTTGTAGAAGCAGCTGCTCCTACCATGCCACACTCCTCAGTTCTACAGGCATGGAGATTTTTGATACAGACCAGTTTTTTTTTTTTTACTTTTTAAAATCCATACAACCTCAATGGGATACAGGATACGAATCATCTTTTCTCTTGCTTGTATTCTATTTATCAACAAACTGTGCCTACATTCACTATTTTACCTGATAGATTAACCGACTTCTCTAAGATATACTGAGATATTTGCATCTGATGAAAAGAAATGTTTTCTGGCAAATATGAAAGAGTCTCAAAGTAAATATTAAAAGTGAAATGCATGAAGTTCAGTGCATGGAGGTTATGATATTTATTTTACTTGATCAGAAGTTTAAAAAATCAACCCCAAATGCTTTTTGGTATTTCAATAGTGTTTTGAAGAAATGTGCTTTTCAAAAAGCTGAATTCCAGAGACCCCGCTCCAAGGAATCTGAGGTTGACAAGAGGCCACAACTATGACTTCAAATCCTGTCTAGTTTCCACCTAGGCAAAATTCTAGAGGCATCATCTCCAAACTATCTCTAATGCTGCTTTGTTATGCAAAATGAGCATAGTGCCTTGCTTTAGCTGGTGGGGTAATGGTTTTTATGTGTTTTTGCCATTGCTTTAGTGTGAGACTATCTCTTCCAATTATGTAGTAGCTCCACATGGTCAATAAGATCTCATTCTTCTCAGCATCCCTAGAGATTAACAAGAATCCTGCCACAAGGAAGACAGCAACAAATGGCTGTTTCCTTCATTAGGAAAGGAGCAAAGTCTCTATTACATGGTTGATGTTGGCTCTGAGGACCTTTCTGGAAACACATAGTAAGAGAGCCTTCATATAAATTGATTGCAAACACATTTTGTCATATAATTTAAGTATTCCTGCTTAGGATAATTTTAATACTCAGTCCCATCTTATAATGTATCTCAAAACATTATGTACAATTTCTCACTGATTCAGCTATGTAACATTTGATTGGCCAATCTAGGTTGCATTCAGCTTGACCCAAGTCCTGTGTGGGGTCGTATAAGGCAACTCTATGAATCTTTCATCTTCCCTGGGCAAGGCTTTGTGTGCAATATTGTTATCACAACAACAGTTAAGAGGCAAGACAGCAAATGACCATCCAAACATTTTGCATGTCTCAAAACACATCACATCCACTAACAGTTCAAGGACAAAGGTATTAGTCAAGTGGCCATTCTGCAAACCCTCACAATGATGCCATTATGTTAATAAAATAATTATACTACTATAAAAATAATAATATGGGTCCATAATACTTCATTTACTTTCACTAACATTTAAAAAGGGGAGCTCTTTTTGGAGGGGAACTTGATTTAGAAGCTTCCATTTGCCTTTAATTCTATGCCATAGTTTTCCTAGGAATTGTTTTTTTCATAGGAAGAATCACATGACAGGTTTGGAGCTGGACTTGCACAGGTTGTACTTGTGATTAATTTTATCTCAATTTATTAGAAATGTCTGCTTAAAAATAAATTTATTTCTAAAAGTGTTCTAATTAGTGTTTTATTCTAATGAAATACGCCACTTTATGTGAAAAACAGAAGTCAACATGGATAACTTTGGAACTTTATCTTTAATAAACTTTTAACTATTAGGAAAAAAATTAAATTCATTTTCTTCTAATGACATTTTTAGTAATTATAGAAATAAGTTACATCTTGTTTTTGTATGTGACTATATTTGCATGTCCTTACCAAATATATATGTGATATGTATAAACAAATATTTTACCTAAAAATAATAAGGGTCATGTACTTCTGCTATCAAAGGCAATGAAGATGAAATTCAGTGGGCCACTCGTGCAAAAAGACAAGAAAATAAGATAGAGAAGAAGAAGGGTCACAATGGGAAGAGGAGGGGGTATGGGATTGAGGATTAAGGGTGAAGATAACATAAATTCACTATGTTCATTAACAAAACACTAAACGCATAAAAGTAAATTAAAAGAGGGAAATTTATCACCCAGAAAAATAGGAGGGAAAGTGCTAAAATAAAGCCATCAAACCCCATTAATGCCAGAGAGACTCCTGGCATGCTAAAGAGGTCTTCATGGGTGGTACATTTAAATTTTGAATGTTTATAAAATTTGAAGTGAGCCTTCATGGAAGGGGAAATGTACTTGTTACTTCCTGAGGGAAGAATGTTCCAGAGAGAAGGAAGATTTGAGGATCTCTGGAAGAGAAGAATTTTAGCTTTGATTCAAATACTTTAAGATGGTCAGAAAGTATTAGAAGGCCAAGTACATTAAATGAGAGACAGTGCTAGTCCAGCTTGATTATAGCCGAGAGAGAGAGAGAGAGAGAGAGAGAGAGAGAGAGAAAGAGAGAGAGAGAGAAAAAATGCATATAAAAGAAAGTAACAAGGTAACACCAAATAAAACACAACAAATTGATTTGTCTTCTTCCTACATTATTAGCGTATCTTCTTTCTTTCTTGGATTAAAGTATAATCAAAGAACAGAAATACATTTTCTTGCCCACGAAGCCTTAGAAGTAAGGATTTCCCTAGAGGGAAGATTGAAGTACAGAAAGTAGAAGAGAATGTTCTGTTGCCCATATGCCCTGTAGGTGGGACTCTGGCAAGTATAGTGTTAGAGAGCAGCTAAACTCCAATGCGGCACACATTTTGTTTCCTTGTACTGGAAGAAAAGCAGTGAGTGAGAGAGTTTCCCAAGTTCCATCACAAAGCAGAGAATATTTGTTACTGAAGGGAAGATGGGATTTGGAATACTTTTTTCTTTTTTCATATTTCTCTTCTTTCTATGACAGTTTTATAATAAGTCATGCACTTGACTACACCATCACCATGCATTTCCTCGTGTCACCAAGCCCATGTCATAGGAAAACAGTTGTAATAAGGAGCGACAGTGAAAATAAATTATGCCTGGAACCAAATAAGCTTCCTTATGCATATTCATTTCATAGTTGGTGATGAGCACAGACTTTTGGATTCTGTATTGATAATTGAGAGACAAGGAGCCAAGGCTTAGAGAAGTTGTGTAACTCGATAAAGCTTACATAGCCAAATGGCAGATTTAGTATTTGAACCACAGATTCAACCCAAATCCCTGTCAACCTCAAGCAATTAGTCATTCACACATGCTTGCTGCCAATCTATTTTCCATATGCAGATACATACACATTTAAAAATCATAACTAAACATGCATTCAACAAGTGCATTCAGGTCAACAACAAAAATATGTGTAATTATTTTAAATGTGGTTGTTAGTCAAGTACACTGTCTATTTCTGTTCATTTCAGGAGATAACATAGCAATAAATCATTAGCTCCATAGTGTCTAGTTTATAGGATTTTCAAGCAGAATCAAATAATAGTTATTACTACATGTCAATTTCTTATACTATGTATTAGACTTTATTAAGTGCTCAAAATGTTTGATATAAATTAAAAATTCCAAATAAATTAAAGATCAATTATAAATTTCTTAAGTGAGGGAGTTTAAAAATTATTTTTCAACTTTTTTTTCATTTCCATTAAGACTAGAATAAAAAGGCCCATGTTTAAGATTGCCACTAGCTCATCAGCATACTTAACATAGGGATGAGTTCAAATTTAGGAAATATCTTTTTTTAGGTTTCTAAAATGAATATCCTATCATAAAAACCAGATCGCCTCCATTTTAAAATGCTAATTAAAGCTGCAGAAAAACCTTTAAAGAATTTAGGAATTACCACTATAACTACCACATAGAGATAGGGAATATTGAGCATTTTAGTGATATACCTTTAAGCATTTCTTCATATTTATGAAAGACCTACAAGTATACATAACTCATAAATAATACAGAGTTCTTGTCATGGTTTGAATGTGAGTTGTCCTCCATAAACCCATGTGTTTACATCTTTAGCTACAATTGATATTTGGGAAGGTCCTAGCACCTTTAGGAGGTGGAGGCTTGCTAGAGGAAGGGATGTCATAGGAACCGGGCTTTGCAGTTGATTAGACCTGCCCTACTAGCTCTATTATTCTGTTCTTATTACTTCTTGTCTAGGCCTTCATGATGATGCTTGCAATGACCTTAGCCTCCTCCAGCTTCTGCTGCCTACCATATCCTTCATCCTATAATGGACTATATATCCCCCGTGGAACTGCAAGTCAAATAAATCCCCTCTTTCATAAGTTTCAGTGTTGTCTCACAGCAGCAGAAAGTGTAGCTTTGACAATCATGGTCCACATGCTTTTTCACATCTGTCTCTGTAACCTGGGTGTAGGCATCATTTCACGTCACCAAATAATTATTCACATATTTTTCTGAGGTTTTTAAAATTAAGGCACAAATATGTTCATACAAAAGTGCACGCAATTCATTGTGTGCAGCATTGGGAGCCTTTCATGTGTACACCGCCTATTGAGCTTTACAACCTAAAGCAGTGTAGAAGGCTCTTTGTGTGCTTCCCTCCCTATTGCTTTCCATTCCTGCTATCAAAGATTTTCCACTGTCCTTTGATGACAGCACCTTCTCTTGGGAGATCAGCTGTCTGACTTTCCCACTCTATCTACTTCCTGTGCTCCACACCTTTTCCTCTGATCCATCTGCTTTCAGAATTTTTCTTTTGCTATTTGTCATTGTTGTTTGTTATTGTTGTTGTATTTGTTTGCTATTTGTTGATTATAGTTTTCCCATTACAAGTCTGTGTGTGTGTTGTATGTCAGAGAGTATGTGAGTATATGTGAGTGTATGTGAGTGCATATATGTACATGTGTAATACATGTTTGTGTGTATGTGTGTGTGTAAGTGTTGAGTGCTAAGTAGGAAACTTTCTGCCATTAGTTCTTTGAATGCTATTTATTTTCTTTTCATGGGATGTTACTAAACGCAGCTCTTCTTCTAGAATTATCAGTGCCTGTATAAAGAGCTTCTGGCTTCATATCATTCATTATGCTCAGTGTTCTTTCTGGTTTTCTGCCCTCTGTTAGCCCAGTCATTCTCCAGGCAACCTCTTATATATCACCAATCTTCATTTCTGTTAAGCCCAGACTAGGTTAAGTTTATTAGATTCCTAATTTAAACGAATAAACTTTCTCAGCTTTCACTTTTTATCTAGTTATTTTAAAATAAAGCATGTTTCAGTTTAATTATTAAAAGTATTAATATCCTTTAGTCTAAAGCTGGTGGCAGATAACTCCAGATAAGTCAATGATGGGCATTGATTTTGAATGTGGCTCTACTTCTTATGGTGCTTTGTTAACTCTTTGTTAAAAAAGAGTCTAGATATAGTTTTTTTTTTTTTCTTCCAGAAATGCTCATGCTGTCTTGTACTGCCCAGCTGGGATGTAATTTAATGACACCGGTGAAATCATGCCTGTGATGTCTTCTACCTGTTCTTAGTGAAGAAATTTGTCAGCCTCAATCTATTCCATCCTGGTGGCTTAAATTCAATAACTTTGTATACATGTGGTGATTATTTTTGAATCAGCAATTTTTATCTATAGATTCTATTATCAAATCAATAGTATTAGCATTATAAATTTTCTTGAAGTTCAAATTATTTCCTTCATTCATTCTTCAATGTAATTGAGGCATTTTCCAAGCTACAACTATGTAAAAAATGACCTGACATCATCTTCCTCTCTACATATTTTGGCTGCACAACAGTCTAATGCAAGTTGTCTTTGTCACAAAACTTCCTGTTTCTATGTCCATTTCCTGAGTCTTGTCATGGGCCTTTTCTTGGGAAGGCAAGAGCAAATGGCTCTTCACCCTGACTAGAACACCAGCAACAGACCAAAGAAATATTCTACCCATCTAGTCCGTAGAACCAAGGAATTTGTAAGTTTGTTTACAATAGAGTGTGAGTGATGGTAGCATGCATGATTCCATGACTGGGAAGTTGACCATTACATGGATAACTCACAATACTGCAACCCCAGAGCTTCGTGCATAACTTGGAGGCACTTAGCAAGTCAGACCAGTCTTCTTTCCCCAGCAATTGTTGCTGCTTATAGAATTTGGGGAGAGGCCTCCTGAACTTCCTGAGTCTTAAGTCTTGTGAGCTTCTCACCTTACTCTCTCTCGTCTTTGGTAAATGCCACTCTCCTCTTCAATTTTATGACACAGTGCTTTATATTCCACACGGGTGAGAACATGGGGCACTTGTCATTCTGTGCCTGGCTCATTTTGCTTAACATATAATCACCAGAAGTGCAGGCCACCACTATTTGTGCTAGGTGTTTTTATATGGATGTGAGATCTAAACTCGGGTCTTTTTTTGCTTGTGAGATAAAGGCTTAATCTCTGAGCATCTCTCCAGCTTAGATACAGCATTTTTAAATATATTTCTAGTAGTAGTAGTTATAAAGTATCCAATAAACATTTGCACTATGCCAATGATGCTTATAACCTTCACAATACAGTTAAGTATCTTAAGTATCAAAGGTTAACAGTGATGGAAGGCAGAGTCTGGAAATCCCTACAGCAAAGTGAGAAGAAGTAAAGAAATCCAGGATGCTTGCTGAAGTTACTCTTGGGCCTTTACAGGCATACAATGTGCCCTTTTCTGTAAGCCCACACAGGTATATACCCACACTTACCCATGCAAAAAAGAAGTGCTACAACTAGTAATAGCATATATCATATTGTCCTTTAATACTAATAATAGTAATAATAGTAATAGTAACTTTGGGGTTGTTTTTGAAGATTTGAGATTCAGAGAAGTACATAATTTACCCAATGCAGAATGTTAGCTGTGAATGACATAAGGATTTTATTTAAGTGCCTAGAAGTGGGAATGTTGAAACAATTCTTCAGCTGTTGAGTGGATAAATGACATAGAATGCATGCAAGATGGAATACTACTCAACCATGAAAAGACTTAAATCCTACTATTTGCAGCAAAATAAATGCTACTGGTGTTCTGAAGATGGAGATTTATCCTGGCGCTGCTCTTAGTTTCTTTCCACCTTATGTCTGGGCTCCTGGCTTGTATCGTTAAGTCCATGTCGATGTGCTATCTAGTCTAAATTCATTGAGTCACATAATCATTGAAATTGACTGATATGGTGGGAAAATTATTAGGTAAATTGTACGGAAGAGGAAACCAAGCCAAAGAAGCCACAGGACTAAAACGTTGCTTTTTTTCTCACTTGTGGGATCCATGTGGCAGAATGGAAACAGGTTTTTGACTGAATTCCCAACTTCCTGGCTAACTGTATAAACTCTGTCTTTTGACATGGAGACTCTGAAACATATCTTCTTCATTGCTGAAATGAGAATGCCTATTGGGAAAACTGAGTGTAGGAAGCCAATATCATTCCTGACACATAGAGGGTACTTAATACATGCAAAGCCCTTCTTGTCTCCATCTAATAGCCATGAAGTAGAAAAGCCGCTTCTGCAGAAACTCATTCCTCTGGAAATGATGATACGCAAAAGAGGCTTGGATAATTATAAAGCCTCCATCATACTGTATTTTTTGCATCTCCCTTCTCTCCATTTCCTTGTAGACATATTTTCATGACAGCCCAATCGCCATCTTTTGGTTGCACATGCTCTCTTTTTCCATCGTCACAGTTGGGCTCTGAGAATAACTAGGAGGCAAATGGATTCAGCCATCAAGCAAGGGGAGCTAGCAGCCGACACAGATGGAACATTGGAGAAGCAGAGCCTGTGATTTTATTGGCCTTTGGGAGCCACATAAGTCTAAGGAGGTTGAGGAGAAAAGAAAACTGTTTGCCAATGTTTTGATTTTCTGAGTTTGTTACAACTGCATAAGGACCAATCAAAAGTTATTCCACATCATTTTTCTTTCCATAAGGTATATTATGGAAGTGAATTCAGATATGTCTGTGTTTTATTACTTCGAACTGTGTTAGCGTTTGAAAATGTTTGTTGGTTAAGTTTTGAGGAAGCTGTGAGGCAAAAAGCATTGAAAATAGACCCATGGTTACAGTGAAGGAATCTACTGTCCCTAGGTCCTCAGAGTGATACTGGGGTGTGGCTTACTGCTGTGTTCACCATAATTATGCACCAAGTCCTCAGATCTGCTCAAGACACGTGTTGATATCAGCAAATACAGAGTCACTTAGTTTTCCTAATTGTTGTAGACTGGTTTGGAAAGCACGTAACATAGACATTTATTGAGTAAAAATCAGATCCAAGAGGGCCAAACATTATAGCAAAGCAAGATAATACAATCTGCCCCAGGAGATTAACTGTATGAAATACTAGTTGATGTTTTGGGAAGGCATTGCTGTAAAAAATGAGGACTTTTAGGATTTTGGTGACTCTGAGGATCTACTCAGAATGAGTTCTTTTACAGTGTCATATAGAAATACAGTGAATTTATGATATTTTCATACCTTAATCTCTAAGCCCATTCCCCTCCGTTGCACATTACCACCCTTTTTCTTCCCTACGTCTCTGTCCTTTTTCATGCCCTCTTACATGTGCGTCCACTAAAGTTCATCTTACAGGACTCCTTTCTTCAAGGTGGTATAAACAGAGCATGTTCTCTCAGTCTTTTCCATCTGGTGAATTATAGCTGGCTTCTTTACAGTCTTAGAACTGTTTGTCTCCTTTACCTTATAGCTTGGTCATTTATTCTCTTTCCCTGAGAATGCCAGAGAGGACATAGGCTGCTGTTCAAAATTTAATGAGTGTCGGTCCTGGCTGTGCTGGTCTCTCACTAATGTTACAGCTTCAGGCACAAGCCATTACCACCCTGAGTCTGTGACTTCATGTATTCAATTACAATAATAATACACTATTTGTTTTCCAGGGTTGTGGTTAGTAGATAATGAAGCAATTAATGGAAATGGCTGAACTAACCAAGAGTCTCTGCAGGTTTAGAGGAATTTGCTATTACTGTTGGTTAAGTATTTGTGTGTGTCATGGTGGTCATTAAGCTTGGTAACCCAAATTTACTGTCTTGGGATGAGGATTGCTTCATGATTTACGTGAAGGTAGCAAGCTAATAATTTGTTAGTGGTTCATGAATACAGACAATCAAAGTCAAATTAAAGAGGCAGATTGCTAACTGATCCCATGGTATGGAAATGTCCTGCAGTTTGAGTTGAATATTATGATGGAGAAAAGAGGAAAAGAGCTGTAGACCATGGTTGTGTGCTACAAACATAATTTTATGCAATTCAGTATAAGAAATAATTTATAGAGCAACAACTTAATGATATCAGGTGTAATAGTTTAAATGTGAGTTGTCCCCGCCAGATTCACATCCTTAGCCAATGTTAATGTTTGGGAAGGTCGTGGCAACTTTAGGAAGTGGAGTCTTGGTGGAATAAGGCATATTGCAGAGGGAGGACCTTGAGAGTGGATACCCCCAGCCTGCTTATGCTAGTGGTCTGCTCTAATAGTTTGCTGCTTGCTCTCAAGGCATCCATGATGGTGGACGTGACTTAAGCTGCCTCTAGCTTCTGTTGCCTGCCATGCCTTTCCTGCCATAATGGACTATCTCCCCTCTGGAACTATAAGTCAAATAAATCTCCTTCTTCTCCCCTTAAGTTTCAATTTTATATTGTCTCACAGCAGCAGAAAAGAATAAGAGTGACATCAGTACACTCATGACACCAAGTGGGCCAGAGTGTTAGCATGTTGGACTTGTATAGTCAGATAAAAATATTTAGAAGAATGATTCTATATTTATTTCTTCCTACTCTTTGTGCTCATTTCAAGTGAAATGTATATTCATATTCATATGAATTATAATGAAGAAATGAATATATATATGATGTAATAATTCATTTCTCCACAACCTAATGATTACCTGAGAGTAATTATAAAGCCATAAAGTCGAAGTCAGATGGCACCTGCCGTGCCCTTGCTTGGTGACCTCTTTTCCAGAGGCTATTTTTTTCATAGTGGTCATTTTAAAGATATTTTATTTTCTGTGACAGAAAACTCCAGAGAAGCCAACTTTAGGAATAATTTAGTTTTCAGGATAAAAAAATATTCTTTTATAACATAGGAGTATTTGAAATTATTATTATTAATCCAAAAGCCAGATTTTATTTTTCTTCAAATTTGCAGTATCTTAAAAATATCAAAGGTAGATGATACATATAGGATAAAGAATAAAAAATGACATATAAGCATGAGTCATACATGTCCTTTTAAATACCAGTCACATCCTCTCTTGATTTCCTGAAGAGTCCTTTTTCCAGATAGCATTTAAAGTCACAGGGAGTTGATTTCCAAGCTCCTTTATACAGAGAAAAGCAGGTTTTGGAACTCACAAGTTATTATGAGAGATTCCAGATAAAATGGAATTCTCACTTAAATATGAGTTTAATATACACATGTGATAAATCTTCTAGTGTGTGTATACAAGAGGGTACTTGAGGGTGTGTACCTGTGAAGACACAAAGGTGATATTGGGTATCATCTTGGATTGCTCTTTCTCCTCATAGCTTTGCTCTGAGGTTTACCAGGCTCTGACTTCCAGGGCCAAAATTGCAAGTCGCAGCCATTTCCATCAGAACTCAGGTTCTTTTGCTTATGAGGCAAAGGCTTAAACCCCTGAGCCATCTCCCAGCACAACACATGATAATTATGGCACAGGTATGCCTTCTTCAAAAAACAAAATAGTTTTTAAATTCCAATTCACTTGTATGTTTTCATTTACTAACTCTAATTACATTTGGTCCAGTGTTGCTTTGATTGGATGTGTCGTTAGGGTACTCACCATTGTTCCAAGAGTAAAGTTTCTATTGGATCATCTACAGGCTATACTCACCAGTCATAAGGTGATTCCCAAATTCCAGTCAAGTCTAATGGAAATACAGGAAAGTCATCAGTATTCTGGAAGGGCTGACATCTTAGAGAAAGGAGCAAGAGTGTGGTCTGGGACCAATCTTCACAAGTGATTGAGTCTCAGGTCAGAGCATGGTTGGGAAGGCACTTCTTTAGGTAAAAGTCCCTTCATGGAAGGTAATGTAGACATTGCAGAGTGCTCCTGAATGGTGTGAATAAGGAAGAGTGGCGGGAGAGATGGTCCAAGAGGAATCTCCAGGAAGGCCCTGCCCGTCATGATCTGTCTCCTTGTGGAATCTTTAACCACCCTGTCAATGAGATAACTCAACTTTTTAGAGTTCTGGATCACCCTGTTTTTATTTTCCACTTTCCTTTTAGCAGTCTTGTTATTATTGCATTCTGTATAATGCCAAGTAGAGTCAGACCACACGGGAGAACCTCACCTCAGCAATGAGGAGAGCATCCTGTCCAGAACAATTCCAGAAGAGAATGACTTCAGAGGATGAAACCAGAGTCCTGAGTTTGCTATGCTCCTGAACAATCACTGCAAAGCTGAAGAGCTTCCACACTGCAGGTGTTGAGGGGGAGTTTGATTTGCTCTGAACGCTTCTGTGATGACGGTTTGAGAGAGAGAGCTTGGTGTACCCTCGCTAGATTAAGCTATAAATAAAATAAATAAATAAAACAACCCAATTTGAATTATGAGTTCATTCAGCATGGAGAGCTCTTCACTGTCTATATTCTTTGATGAAGATAAGAAGCTATTGGCAGCAGACATGCATGGGCTTATCCAAGTCTTTGATTGATCTCAGGGCAAAAGAACTGATGTGTCTGTCACTCTGGAACCACTAAAGTCTGGTTCTGCTTTTCATGCATCTTGGATCTGTCTGTATATTTAGCTTAACAGAAAGAAAGTTTGTCAAAGCAGTATTAAAATTTCCTGTATACATTTCACATAGGCCTCATTATAATCACTACATAATCATAGTAGGATAATTATTGATGCATCCATAATGAATTTCATAAATATTTGGACTTCAACATAAATCTTACTTTTTCTATGATAAGAAAGACCTATCCTAATCCAAATAATGCACCTTGTTTAGGTTGCAGATTTTTGCTACTAAATGCTGGAGTAATTCTGGGCCAACTGTACCAAGGCTTGGAAAACAGAAAGGATCTAGACTGTTCTGTGTAGTAGGTGAGACAAAGCTAACATCCTGTTTTCATTTATAATCACTTCTTACTGAATAATACAGAACTGATCATCACAGTAAATCTTGAGTTTGGCTGCAATCTGAAATCTCCTAGGAGGACCTCAATCATTCTGATGCTTGAAATCTACCCAGGCATGTTGATTTAATTGGCATGTAGTGTAAGCCAGATATCTGCGATTACAAAAATTCTCAGATTAAAAAAGTACACAAGAAGATAAGTATTGTGTGTAGCTGAGCTGAGGGTCACTGGGGCTCAGAATGAAATCATCATGCAAGGGCAGGGGAAGGAGGGTGGGAGACAGTATGGCATGATCTATATGGAGGTTCCAGATCTGTGGGAGACGGTTTGACCCCTCCTCTGAGTTCATGCTCTTTGTAAGACTTTTCAGCTGTCAGGAAGATTAACACATTTTCAGTGAGCTCAGGGATGGAGACTAAAAGAGCTTTAGTTCATAGATCTGGTATAATGTAGCATATTTTGTGACAAAATTCAATGACTTAAAATGACTCAATTATCTTAAATGCCTCGACAGCAAGCTGAAATGGGCCACTCTGGGTTAAGAGCAAGATGTCAGCAGCACTTCATTCCTTCTGGTTGTACTATAGTAGTATTCTTCTCATCGGCATCTTCAAGCGACGCCCTGCATTCTCTGGGCTTACATACCCTGTTTCATATCACGAAGACTTCTGCCTTCACATCTATATCTCATTCCTAAATGGTGGCTCTCCTCCCTCTTTCCCTTACAAGGAAACTATTATTACATCATTCTTATGGGAAGTCTAACAGAAGCAAGTGAGGTTGATTTTTCCAAAGATCCTGAGCAGGCGATCTTGGCAGTTGGGAATAAAGTAGTTAGGAGACAACAATTTATTATAAATTTTTTTCAAGGTATCACACATTGATGATATTTCTGGGAAATCTCTTCTCTGACCTTTCATAAATGTCCATAAGAGACCAAGAGCCCATATACTGTCATTTCAGACAGTTTTATCCTAAAGCTTGCAGCTCTTGATGCCACAATGTGCCCTCGACATGTGTCACTCAGGATCCTTCATTGAAATGCAACAAATAGAATACACAAAGAGATGCACAAGAGGGGATTCATTAGGATAATTGGCTCCTGTGAATCTGGAGGCTGAGAAGTCCAATGTCAGGACATCTCCAAGCTAGGGAGGAAATCAGGGAAACCACTAAAATGGATCAGTTCAAGTCTCAAAGCCTCAGAACCAGGAGATTCAGTAGAATAATTGTGTTAAAAGACTTGAGCCCTGCAGTCTCGCAGAGGTCCCTTCCAAGTTTTGGAATCTAATGGTCAAATTAGTATGAGTCTGATATTTGAGAGAAAAATAAAGGATGCTTATTGTAGTTATTCCTCTCCATTGCTGTGAAATAATACTCCTACATAACTCAAGGGGAGAAAAGGGAGATTTGTTTAGCTTCCCATTCCAGAGAGGGTCTAGTTCAATGAGGCAAAAGTCTCATAGCAGAACATGGCTTGGCAAAGGAAATGGAAGCTGGTTTAGGTTACAGCTGTCCTCGGAGGACCAACTGCAAAGGAACAGAGTGAACCCACATAACCCTCCTGAAGTTGCTACAACCTTCATAAACATTAATGTCAGCTATGATGTAAACACATGCATGAGCTCATGGGGGCAACTCGCATTCAAACCTGGACAGTGTTCCATATCCAGAAGTGGATCCTCCATCTACTCTTCCATTCTGGCCGTCAGCCAACAGGATGGTGCCTGGCTACAATGAATAAGAGCAGATATTCCTTACCCCAGTGTATTAGTGACTTTTCTCATTCATGGGGAAACAAAAACCAGCTGATGTCATTCAAGGGAAGTTTTTTTTTTTTTTTTTTGACTCACAGTTTGATTCCCAATTTGTTGGGAAATTCATGGTGACAGGAGCTGATCCCATTGCATGCACCATCGGGAAGCAATGAATGCTGGTGCTCAGCTTGATTTCTCCTCATTTAATCCAGGAACTAGCCCATGTGGTGGTGCTACTCACAGTTAAAATGGATTTTCCCAGATCACTTCCCTAATCCAGAGATTCCTTTACAGGCATGAAAGAGGCTTCTCTCTTAGGTGATTCTAGATTCTTAGATGAAGTTAACAATCAGTATTAACCATCCGCTGACTAAAATGTCACAATCTCGTTCCAAATCATCTTGACAGATACATTAAGAAATAATACATTACCAGCTAGTTATACTGCCAGGTACCTACAAAATTAATTATTATAACTAGCATTCAGAAGTTAACAAAATAGCCCCTCCTCCTTTTGTCCCTGGGCCCATAACTGTCAACAAATAGTAGCATAAATGCATTAGAGACTTTAGATAGACTTGAAATGAGATCATGTTTTCCTGAGTCACACAAAAAGCACTGGGGTCTTTTCAACATGGAGAAGGAATTATCAGTATTTCCATCAAAAAGAACAGCTCTATGCTAGATTTTTTTAAACAAAATGAGTCCTACCTCTTGTCTCAGCAATTATTTAAATACAGTTGCTGCAAATGTGCATCAATGCTTCCAATTTAAACCAAGTAAACATAACATTTAATCATTATCTTAGACTAGCATGCTTTTACCTCATATTTACCTATTTCAAGCTCAAGCGACAGTTACATTTTCATGCAAGTGTTTATATTTGGGTTCACTGCCAGCAATGGTTCAATTTTGAGCCCTTCCCACTCAGGTGAACACAGCTGGCCAGTCTCACAGTATGAAATATTACATACTTCATTTAAACTCTCTACTGTGATTTCAGAGTGCAGGTAGGCTCAGAGATACTTGCTATCAGCAAATGGAAAAAAAGATAAAAGAGAACTCAAACACCAGAAAAACCTCCCCGTCCCCAATGAGATTTGAAGTTTTAATTTTCATTTTCTAGAACTGGTATCAAGAATTTTGACTTTCACATGGGAAGATTTCAGGGCTTCTGGGAGGCATGAAATATAAAATACGAGGATAAAGCTGAATCGGTCCAACCTATAAACTACTCTGATGATACACCACAGAGCAAGTTGCATGGGAAAGAGATCACATCGTAGGAAGAAAAGTGAGAATGACTGACAGGTTTATTCAACTTTGACTTTCTCACACCTGTAGTGAAGTCTGGCAGTTTACAGGTTGGGTTGGTTCTATTGCAGTAGGAACAAGTTATCACAAGTTCAGTGTTACAAAAGGACTGAGGTTTGTTGACTTACAGTGCTGGAGGTCAGAAGCAGGAAATGGATCCTTCAGGGCTTGACCTGAGATGTCAGCTGGGCTAGGTTCTTTTGAAGGCCTAGGTGCTTTAGGGATTTCTCAGCCTTAATATGTCCTTGGAGCTCCATGGATACGGATTCTTTCTGCCATCTTCTGAGCAGTGTTTCTCATGTTGTTCACTCTAAAACTATCTTTTACATCCTTTGTAAGGACTCTCATGATTTCATTAGACCCAATTAGAGTATCCAGATCAATACCTGTCATGGTTAGTAATAACTGTCAGTGAGACACAGAGAAGGTAGGCTTCCCAGCATACCTCTAGATAAAGCAGTACCCTCTGTGTTCCCGTGGGACATGGTCTAGATTGCCTTAATAGAAGTGATAAGACTTGTCCATTGTGGGTATGACCTTTCCTGGGATTACAATGCTGGCCAGTAAAAGAAAGCTGAGCGCTAGAGAACTGTATTCATTCATTTCTTCTCTGTTTCTTGAGTGGATGTGATGTGACCACCTGCTTCAAGTTCTTGCCACTATAGCTTTCCTGAAATGATGGATTGTAACCCTAGGATTGTGAGCCAATTAAACTCTTTGCCCCACTAGAGTTGCCTGGGTTAGGTACCTTGTTGGAGACATACCTAATGAAAGCAACGCAGTACTCTTATCTCAGGGTCATCAATCGCATCTCCAAATTGTCTTTTGCTAAGAAACAGGATCCAAGAATTCATATGTAGGAATCATTTGAGACTCATTATTCTGGTTATCACATAGGCTGAGTTAAAAATTCTGCTATTTATACATATAATGTTTGTTGACTATTCATTCCATCAGTATCCAAAAGCCACACAATGTGAGGTCCCTAATAATATGATTTTTTTTCAAAATTCCATCAACATTACTTTCTTTTGGATAAGTATAATGTCAAGAAACTCTGGATGAACTTGCTGTTTTTGTAGCTCTTGCCTTGAATATCAGCAAGGTCCCTAAGCAGTCACTTTTTGCACGGCATGCCTTTTGCATGGTTCTAGCTACTACCAACTTCCCTGCCCCTTGACTTATTCATTTACTGAACTTTATTCAACCTCTAAAGCTCCATTGAGTTTTCTTTTCCCCCCGGACAAACTTTGCTGAGGTTTACTTTCTGCGGAAATGAGTTTTTTCTTTTCTCTCATTCCATGGCTAACCCTTGGTAAAATGCCATGCTTGTCATTTTGCACATTTCCCTTCCACGCTACCCTGTTGAGACTTTGTAGAGATGATGGAACCTACTCATTTTCACATGTGGCATTTGCAGGTACTGAACAAGTAGCAGTTTAAACAAAGGCTAACTTACAAATCTCATCTTAAAATCACCCAAAGCATCTTTAAAAAATTGACACCATGCATAATCTCTAGTTTATTATCAAATTCTAAAGCATTTTTAAGTACTAACTCTTCATTGAAATTTTTTTTATTCAACTGTGCATGTGTGTGTATGTGTGTGTGTGTGTGTGTGTGTAGAACCACGGCGAATTCAGGAACCATCATGGACCTCTTCCTCCTCTTCCTTGTTTACTCTGCCCCGGGATTCACAGGCTCTGCCCTACCAGGACCAGAAATGCAGGCCGCCCCACTTTCTGCCTATACGTGGGGGCTAGAATCTGAACTCAGGACCTTCTGCCTGCAAGGCAGAGGCTTAACCCCTGAGCCACCTCTCCAGGCCCCTCATTGAAATTTTTGAACTAATTCTGTGTGATGATTTGACATATATATGAAATATCTAATGATAAAATCAGGATTTGGAACAGATATGCAGCATGTAATAATAAAATTGGGGTAGTTAACATGTCCATTTTCTATTTTTTTAAGATGATGAATGGGGACTGGGAAGATGGTTCAGAAAATATTTGCTGTGAAGCATGAGGATGGGAGACCACCAGGCTTAAATGGATGCTGGGCATGCTGTCCTGCTTATACTCCCAACAGCTAGAGGCTGGAGACAAGGATTCCCAGAGCAAGCTGGCAAGATAGAATAGCTAGATTGACCAGCTCCCAGCTTCAGAAAAAGATTCTGTCTCATCAGATAAGATGGAGTGCAATGGAGGAAGAAACTTGATATCAATCTTGGACCTCCAAATGCATGCATACGCATGTGCATGTCTACCGCATATGTACTGTAAACATATGAGCATACCTAAATACACTCATGCATACCAAACACACATACGCATGCAAAAATGAATTAGCAAATAACAATTTTGAAAACCCATGGGACTCACTGTATGTCAGGACATGTATATAATATGTGCTGATCAAGTCAGAATGTTGATATTCCATTGATTTTTCATCACTTTGTCCTTGGGGCCTTTGGACTCTTCGTCAGAAAAAGAAGAAAGAGAAGAAGGGCCAGGGAGGGAGAGAGAACACAAACCCAAGCTTCATCCCTGAAGACTGAACTTTATTCAGGAAGCTCTTCCAAAACTCCAGGGAGGGAGCAGCAATTTTCCTGTGAGATGGAAATTGCTACTGTTTGGAATCAAGGGAAAGCTTTTAACATTGGAGTGTAGGGGAGAGGAATTGTGCATCCGTACCTCCCAGCCACGTGCTGCAGTGCATCAGTGCTGAGGCCCCTGCTCCACTGCTGACTCCTTTGTTTGTCCCTAGCAGACAATTTCTTATCACAGAAGTTAATTGATTACTCCCGAGGGGACATTCTGTAATTTCGGATTCTCTCTGCATGTTTACCGATGGCTATCCATTTTAATGTTGGAGTGTTTTCCCTCACATTCTGAGTGTCTCATCATATTTTACTGAATCCCATACCACATATGTGATGGTAGCATTAATAGTCAGCCTGTCTCCTAGAAGAGGCCCATGTGTTCTCTACATTAAGGTTGGCTTCTGCATGTGTCTGTGATGGATTGTCTTGGATGCATTAGTTGATGTGGTGGGAACCATCTGCTAGGCAGGTGGATTGGGACTGAATAAAGAAAGGGACATGAACAAGCAAACACATGTGCAGGCATCCCTTACTTTGTGTTCTTAATTGCGGCTGTATTGTGACCAGTTCCCTCGGCTCCTGCTGCTGTGATTTCCCACTGTGACAAATTGTACATGGAACTGTGCACCAATTAAATAAACTTTCTTGGGTCTGGTATTTGGGGTATAACAATGAACAATGAAACAAAAACAAAGCAGAACAGGAAGGACTGAAGCAAAGAATACTGAGAACTAAAATGATTTTGTAGTGTTCTGTCAGACAATTTTTGTGGAGTGCTAAATAGTCAAGAGCTTTTTGATTGGACTCAAGACCCCACTTTTCAGAACGGTACACATCCCTCTTACTGTATATTAGAATAACTCCCCCCCAAAAAAGAAGGAAATAGATCAACAGGAAAGATAGCCAATGAAGCCAATAGGTAGGAAGATAGTACATTAAACTGCTCTTTTGGTAGAAAGGAAACTTACTGTGGAAATCTTTGGGTCTAAAGCTGGATGAGTGAAGGGAAATACACATATCAATGAGGTGGCCTGAAGAGAAGTAACTTGAAATGCCAAGGAGGCTTGGTCCCCAACAGGAGTAAACAAGCCAGAGTGAACTCTGGGGTCCATAGAACCATACAAGTGGAAGGGGAGGAAGGAATGATAAAGGAGGGGAGGAGATGGAAGGAAAGGTAAGGGAGGGAAGCTGGAAAGAATACTTAATATATTTGCAAAAGTAGAAAAAATAAAATGAAAAAAAAAGAGTTGTGCTACTTTGAACTTTCTGGTTGCCATAGTTATATTCTGCATATACGTTTTCACAGTAGTAGTGTTGCTTTGAATTGAGTTGAGAGTGAGGGTATCAGAAGGTTTGATTCAGAGTTATTACACTGACATTGATGGCCACAGGGCCGAGAGACTCTTTGTCTTTGCACTTGAACTTCTCAGGGTACATGATAGACCAGGAGGCTTGGGAAGGTGCTTAGTCCTCCGATGCTTTGATCATCTTAAACTCGAGTAGATTCTTTGTACTTGGGAAGTCTCATACTGATCTGAAGCCATGACGTTCCAAGACTTTCCTATCTCACTTTCAACAGCTGGAATTTACTATAATACTGGATAGAATCCTGAAGCTCTGACACTTGTTTGTCTTCAAACTTTTCTTCCAACTTCCCTTCTCTCTCAATGATTCCTTTAACTTACCTCCTGTGCCATCATGTCTGATGACTGACTCTTTTTTCCACAGATTAGCCGATTCCACATCCCTTTTTCCCCTGTGAAGTTGGGGGAAGCCTGCACCTCACTGGAACTTACAGTAATTAGCTTGTTCACAGTGCTTTGATAATTTCAAGAAAATTTATGCCTTTTTCTTATTACTGACTTAGAGTATTGATATTATTTCAAAAGAAGTGGAACTCTTACACTTCATTTGAGGAACACATAGATGGTGGGAAGGTCCTTTTGATGCTATGCAATGTGTCATGCTATGAAAACTTACTTATTATATATTCCTGGCATGTAAGAATACAATTTTTATGTTGACATAAAATTGAGTAACCTTTGTAAGTTCACATGTTGTTTATAGTAGACTTTTTGTGGAATTTCCAGTTAGTCATAGCAGTATGGAAATTGTTTCTTTCTTCCTAATTATTGGAACACAAGTGTCTTTTTTCTGGATCTGTAACCCAGCAAGTGCCTATAGCACAGTGTCAAATATAACTGGTGATAAGGTAATATTTTCACTTCATGGCACATTATTAAATATTTAACAATTGACTATGATTTTGCTATATAATTTTCTCAACTTTCTAGATGAAATTATAGAATTATATTCTGTTTCCAGTATAAAATATCAATGACTGTTTGTCATGTTTATGCACCTCTTTCTCATTGGGAGAATGTATGCATTCAAAATTTATTTTAATGACATGGACTCCTGCCAGGTCTGAAAGACTGAGTCCTCTGAATGAGGAGACCTGTTTCTACACTTGATTATTTCCAAAACCTGAAAAATGAGGAAGAAGATTTTTGGAATTTAATAACTTCAGCTACTACTAAATCTCCCAATGGAGACTTGTCCAGGACATAGCAGTTCTAGATGACATTTTCTATATACATTTTGATGAAAAGTTTTGTTAAGTTTGTAGAAATCAGTGATGAGTGCTCATATCTTCCCTTCTGCTCTGTCAGGTCTTCCTGTGCTCCCAGAAAGTTTATCTGAAATGTGTGAAAGGAATATCATTTAATACAACGGAGATTAATAAATGTTTTCTCTACCTCTTTATGATTCTTCTTAGTTGAAGAAATAGGCAGCTCAAATATATTTATGCAAAATTTAAATGTAGAATTCTTTCTGAAAGCCAATATTTTAAAAGAATTTCTGTATTTAAGCTGGTGAGAATTTTAATTTGGAATGCATATTGAAATAATTTCTGGTATTTGATGTACATTCACTATGGTGGGTGATCAAAATGCACAAATTATAAGACATGGGCACTGTCTCTCCCTCCTTTCAGTGAGAGATAATGAATGATACAATTAGTTTCCTCATTTTTTAATTGTTTTGAGGGCATTTTTGTTATTTACTATAGGTCTACAGTTCTCAACACTGGTAGTACTTTTAAAATTTTGGCTCCAGTTCTACTTTTAAAAGGTTTCATTTAGTCATTTGGAGATGGACTCTCCATGAAGATATTTTTTCCCTTCCCCCCCAAATGAAGATATTTTTAGCACTATCCATCCCTTTCTCTGTTCCTCCAGCATGCAGACAGGGTTGAGAGCCACTAGAGTTATGATAGCTTTTCCTATTTAAAGGAGAGTGTGAGTTTGAGCTGGAGTGATGTCCATCAGCTTTTTTTCTATTTTGCTGTTAATGGATTTGCCATAACTCGGTTATTGTATTGTTATCACTATTTTATTTTAAAAAATAAAGTACACAATTTGTGTTTGAGTTAAAAAAAATTCTTTTAATTAAAAGGTCTCAACCCCCAAATAAGAAACAGACAACAGCAACCAACCAGAATGTGGAGGACCAGCGACCCTGAAATGTGTGGCTGGAATCAGGTCAACCAAATCTCTTTTCATCTTAAGGTTCAGGAATCTTGCAGAAGATGGGGCAGTAAGACTGTAACAGCCTAAAGATGAGGATTTCCACTGCTGGCCAAGTTCCACTCAAGGTCAGATTGATACATCCAGAAACAAACTGCAATGAGACTTGTTCTCACCAGATTTGCACAATTTTCCTGAAAAAAAAAGACATTCGTTCTTCTTTATAGATAAAATGTGTATTGTGGATGCAAGCCATATATCCTTCATGGGTTTCTACTTTTATTTTGCGACCGCATCACATCTACACACTGAATTAACTTTCCTTTCTTTGTCCTCGTTCTTGAGCTAACCTCATCATTGATTTTCCAGGGATTAGTTTTTATTACTTATACATCTATTACTCTATTGTCTGTTTTAGTCATCCTTTAGATGCTTCTATACATTGAAATTTTTATTCATAATTATCATTGTTAAGCCTTTCCTAACATATTTGGTTGATTCTTGCAGCCAGTAGTTTTCTAGCTATACATCTCTTAGTTTGTAGGCATTTATTTTTTAAATATTGGGTTTCTTTGGCACAGATTTCTTGTTTTTCTGTACTGTGAACCTAACGGTAAATTATAATAATTCTTTCTGATGCTTTGGCACTTGCTTCCTGGAACATCATGGACATGATTTTGGCAAATGTTCCTTGTGTGCTTAGAAAGGATGGATATTCCACACTATATAATTTCAACTGAAACAATCTATAACTAGCAATATTCAAAATTTAAATAACATTTCTTGCTTCGTATTTCTACTTGAGTTTCCATTTACTAAGGATGGAATGTTTTAAATTTCTCTGAATAACTAAGAATTGATTCGTGCTTTTTGGTTCTGTCATATTTTCACATTTCCATAAGTGCCTACTGTCACATGATTTGAAAGTGTTGTCATTTGAGAGTGAGGATATAGTCTACTGTGTTAATGGCAGAATCAATGTGACGTGAGTTCCTGAGGTAGTAGAAGAATGGCTTGGAGAAAGGAGGGGTATGTTCAGAGAGCAATTCCTGACATTAGTAGTTGGGAACAAAGTGGCACAGTTTGTGTCCCTTCAGGAGCATGTGGATGAAGGTTGTTACAGTCAGTCTGCAACATTGCTGATAAATGACTATCAAATGGTTTAATGGAACAAGGGGTTTATTGTCTCTTATGATTACTGGTAGCAGTTCTTAGTGTGACGGGAGAGCACACACCAACATCAGGGCTGAGGGAACTGGCCACAACATCTCTACACAACAGCTGAGAGAGGAATGATCCTCACATGCCAGACTAGCATGCCTGGCCAAGTGTACAGAAGAATGCCAACTCTCTCAACCAGCTCTCTGTGATTTATTCCAGGCCTAATCCTACCCACCATAGGCTGGACCTTCCCCATCAGCTAAACAATCTCCTTCAGGTGTGCTCTGGCTTAACTCAACTAATTCTTCAAACCCTCAACAGTCCTGTGCCTAACCATGACCAGGGTACACTCTAGATCAGTGGGCAGAGCGTATGTCCTTTCCTCCTTCTCCATGGCAGTTCTGCTTCATATCTGAAGTTAATGACATGGAGTCTCCCCCTACATCACCTGTCATCTGCTAAGCACAGTTGTGACACTACTATTCGATTCCTATAGATTTTCAGTTCTTTCTCTCTTGTCGTTCCCAGTGTTGGAAGGCCTTCCTATTAGTTGGTTATTGGTTTGTTTCAGAAAGAAGCTAAGAAGGACCAATGAGGCAATGTTAGTAGATGCCATTTTCACTAATAAGGCAGGGAGGGGACTGATGGAGCAATACATTTGCACCTTGCAGAAAGTATCACATTATCTAGCATGAACACCTCACATGGTCACCACTGCACCCTGCAGAAAATATTGCATTATTTGGCGTGAATACCTCAAGTGGTGACCACTGCACCATGAAGAAAAGTATTGCATTACCTGGCATAAACACCTCACTTGGTCACCACTGCACCCTGCAGAAAGTATCACATTACCTGGCATGTATACCGCATGTGGTCACTGCTGCACCATAAAGTTCTCTCCCTCACACCTTCTTGTGCCCTTTTCAGTGACTTTATCAATGGATTTCTTTCTCTCCCATAGTCAGTGTCTGACCATGAATCCAATAGATTCTCCTTTAAGCTCGTCCTTGAGGCCCAGGGTCATCTAAAAGTCAGCTCTCCATGATGAGAGAGCTCTATTTTTGTGCAAACTCAAAGTGTCTGAAAAACTAATTTATGTGATAGATTAAAGTGACAGGGAAAAAACTACCCTAGGCACAGTCCCTTCACACGGTGCAACAGATTTTCAAAATAAAACAGCTTTTGTTTCAACATGGCATCCCCAGGTGTACTGGATTCTGTGAAACTATTAAGTCCTTCATACATCATTAATTCTTGAGCAAGAAAGTGATAAATCTCACCACAAAACTGACTTTCAGTGTACAGAGGGGAAAAATAGAGCTGAGATTATATTTGACTTGATCCCAGACTGTGAGCTCAGGCTAACAAAAGCACTATATTTGCAAACCCAGGCTGATAAGGAAAATGTACTCCATGGAGAGACTGGACTTCTAAGCTTTCCCACTTTGATCAGTCTTGACATTCTAAGAGTGGAGTTCCATAAGATGTTTGCATATGTCTTATGGATACAGTGCCTTCTCTTAGCAGTGAGCAAGTGTATTGTTTATTGTCTTCCTCATTGCCTTTTCTTTCATTGCAACGCCTGGGCATGTCTTCTATTTTATGCCAAAGCAGACACATCCTGGTGGTGGAATGTATTCTAATTCATGGGACACAACAACACTAACTGCTCTTATCCTCTTGCCTTATACATCTTGGAGCTCAGAACTGCTCTGAAGGAGAAACATCTTTGCATAGAGATGTCTGAGAGTGAAAGAGGGGAGAACCCCAACATTATTTATGATATGAGACTTCATTCTTTAGTTGAGATTTTAACTTTTAACAATTTATTTATTTATTATTTGTTTAGGGAGAGGGGGAGAGAGAGGGGGGGGAGAGTATGCCACAGAGTGCACATGGAAGAGTTGGTTTTCTCATTCTGCTACGTGAGTTTTGGAATTGAACTCCAATCTCCAGGGTCGGCAATAAGCAATTTCACCTGGCAAGCCATCTCACTAGTCCCTAGTTGAGGTTATTAAAGGGTTAATGACAAGGGAAAAATTTATTAGCACATCCAGAAAAGACAAAAATAAGTCTTATTATTGAAACCCCATTAAATAAAACTATTGTTCCCACATGATATTACAAAAGGAGAATCCAACATAGAAATGGTTTTGAAATTTTTTTAAGAAAGATCGACATAAATCATTTATCACTTTACATCCATATACTCACTGCCTACATGGGGTAGATTATAATTGCAATGTGGGAAGATGCATCCATTTTCCTTTAGTGAGCAGCTGGTATCACTAAAATAGGTCCTGTGGCTCTAATAACTAGAATCACCTTTATACTAGAGAACACAAAGCAAACAAAAATTTCAATTATAGAATGTGAGTAAAAGAAAATCAAGTTCACAAGAGTCCTCATTCTTTGGTTTGTACTCACATTATGAAGCCCAGTAATTTCAACTTCAGCTCTGTAGGCCTTTTTAGTACCTACTGTGTTAAAACAGCAGGGAGCATCAGCAAAATTCCTGAAGATGTTCACTAAATGCACTACTTAGTATGGAAAATGCTGATATCAAAAGAAACCTGTTTTTCTTTTCTTTAAAATGTGTTCTACTGGTTTATTTTTGGAGGTGATGGGTGGAGGTCAGAGGACAACTTTCAGCAGTCAGTTCTTTGCTTCCTCCTCGTGAGCTTCTGGGGACTGAGCTCAGGTTGCCAGATTTCCTGCAGATGTGCTGAGCCATCTCAACAGCAAGGAACCTGTTTTTTCTTTTTAATAAACTTTATTTATTTTGCATGTGTGTGCATGTGTGTGTGTGTGTGTGTGTG
Source organism: Typhlomys cinereus (assembly GCA_023101885.1). Lineage (NCBI taxonomy): Eukaryota > Metazoa > Chordata > Mammalia > Rodentia > Platacanthomyidae > Typhlomys > Typhlomys cinereus. The sequence continues at coordinate 2,626,736 of JALPQD010000201.1, forward strand.
TGTGTGTGTGTGTGTGTATCAGAGGGCACTGTGTGTCCCTGTGAAGGACTAAGGGTGACTTCAAGAATCATCCTGGATTGCTTCTACCTCCTTTTGGCTTTGCTCTGGAATTTTCCAGGCTCTGCACACTAGGGCTGAAAGTATAGGCTGCTGCCATTTTTGACATTGGATCTTGGATCCAAACTCAGGACCTTCTGGATCTGAGGCAAAGTCTCAATTCCTGAGCCATCTCTGCAGCCCAGGAGCCTATGTTTCTACATGGCTCTTACTCAGTGCTGCCCACATCCCACAGCAGAATGAGCAGCACAGGGAATCTGCTATCACGTGACATGAGACCATCAGGGAGATGACTTCAAGAAGACCTTCAAGAAGACTTCTAGCTGTTATGACAGGAGCAGGCTGGCAAGTTTCAAAGCATTGCATCCCATCCTACAAACAGCAGGGAGCTACTGCTGCTCAATATTCAGCACCATCTGGATTGTATGAGAAAAATGATCTTTTATGGTACATACTTTAGCAATATGTTACACTCTGCTGGTGAGTGTGTGGAGTAGAGACTCCATGCTGTGTAGGCAATCCAAAGCAGCTCTTGGTTGTGGCCAGCATGCAAACGCTACAACAGTCTGAGCACTCATTGCATTCACTTTGGTCAGACCTGTATTGGTTTATTAGTATTTCAGCAGAGATTGACTAACGAGCCTGAGGGTTAGTTCTATGTAACCGGCTTGACTGATTGATGGGAGAACCAGATGGCTGTGAAAACTTTCCTATGAGAGTATTTGCCAGGCTGCGCCTCTACACGGGATCATCATGTGAGCACGGGGATGAGCAGATCTGTCCTTAGTGCATGTGGCGCCACCAGGCAAGGAAGGGGCAGAGTTAGAAGAGACAAACACTTTCTCTCTGCCCCAGAGCTGGAGCACTCTTCTCTTGTTTTTGGACCTCAGAGCACCAAGCTCTATATCTTTTACATTCTGAACCTGCAGAACTCCTGGGAATCTCAGTCCTTTCGCCCATGGGAATCTCAGTCTAACACTTATTCCTTCAGCTTCAACTGCTCTGGGCCGGACCCTGTTGCTGTCCCCCATGATTCTCTGGCTCAATGGTCTGTGGACCCATTCAGCTTTGTGCAGTCACACAAGTCAACGTGCTATTGGCTCTGTCCTTCAGGAAGACCCTGCCTTATGCCACGCCCTCTTCTAGTATAAGCACAATTCTAGACTCTGGAGTTTCTAGGCACATGAATGCTTTCTTCATAGTTAACAGTAAATACAAACTTACTCACAGAGTAGGATTGATGACTTTTCTTGCAGCAGTGGCAAAACTAGCAAAGACGACTTAAGGACGGATGACACACAAATTTTGAGGGTACAGTCCATCATGGCAGGGAAGGCATGACAGCAGGCGCGTGAAGCCACTGGTCACATTGCATCCTCAGTCAGGAAGCAACCAGATGCGGGCTGCTGCTCAGCTGGCTTCACTCTTGGACCCTGGCCCATGGAATGGGCCACTCGGTTCAGGATGAGCCTTCAGATACCAGGGAACTTGTTCCAGAAGCTCTATCGCTGCCCAGAGGTTTGTCTTTTAGGTGACAGACGCCAGATTCTGTCAGGTGACAATAATAATCATCGCAAGGGCCTGACAGCTAATGAGAACAACAAACACCTGTTGCTTATTTGAATGTCACCTTTCTCCAGATTTTCAAAATCAATTCTTAAGTGTCATTTTAGACATGTGGATCTGTTTAGATGTTCACTTTATATCACCCTTTATCAGCCTTCCTAGTTTCTTTCTCAGTGTAACTGGGTGTGAAAGTTCAAACCCATTTTATAAAGTTAAAGGAAGTTCAAGTCAAAGCTTCCCCTGAAACCATATCAGAACTGCAATAAAATGAAAAGATGAGCTTCCTTTCCCCTTAGCTCAGACTATTTCCTTTCCTTTGTAGACACATTGCCTTTCCAATTGGACTAATTCCCTGTATGCTCCAGGCACTTCTGACTAATCTTTTTTTTGTTTTGCTCTTTTGCTTTGAAGAGCATTTCTTTCTCAATTTAAGTACATTCCTTGCTTCTTCTTAAAACTTTGGCCCACACAGAAAAATATTCAGAAATTCTTATTTTCCTGACAAAATCTAATCCTAGGAATATATGCAATGAAACAAAATGAAATTTTGTGTTAACATATTATTATGTTGGCACTGATCCAGCAAATATAAGCACAGGTTACCAGTTAAATATGAATGTCAAATAAACAATAAATGATAGTTATTGCATAAGATAGTTAAAATAAAATTCCTTCATAATATATACAAAATTTAAGTTTTTGTTGTGTTTTTAATTTGGCAGCCTGGGGCTGGAGAGGTGGCTCAGGGGTTAAGCCTCTGCCTTGCAGGCGGAAGGTCCTGAGTTCAGATCCTAGACCCCACGTATAGATGCCAGGTGGAAGTGGGGGCAGCCTGTGTTTCTGGTCCTGGTAGGGCAGAGCCTGTGAATCCCGGGGCAGAGTAAACAAGGAGGAGGTGGAGGCATCCATGGTGGTTCCCGAATTCGCCTGCGGTCTACACACACACACACACACACACACACACACACACACGCGCGCGCATATATACACAATTGAATAAATAATAATAAAAAATTAATTTGGCAGCCTATAGCTAATGACTAAACAGTATGACTTGTTTGAAAACTGTGTATCTTTATGTCTTGTATTTAACCAAAATCATTATTGTAGTTGTAGTATTAATGTACTAACTCTTCAAGTAAATCCCATGTTTCATTTTCTTTCAGAATAATTTTCTTTTCAAAATGTCTGAAAGCATAGCAAAACAAGACTTTACCTTTTGCTCCGCAAAATCCCACAGATTTCTCTAGTAGGCAGCTAAGGGTTTGATCAGTTCTGTGGAGGATGCCTTTGCCTTTTGTTGTGCAAAGCTAACCATGACTTTACAAATATAAGAACTTGGATTGCCATCTTTCATGTTATTAGCAGAAAAGTTCTGAACAAGTACTATTTCCTACTTGTGATAAGACATGTATCAAAACCATCACAAATCAGGGGATTGGTCAAAAGGCCCATGATATCTGGTTAAAGCATTCACAAGAGATCCCTGCCTGTGGCAGCATTTTATACAAAGTGTCTTACTGCTGCACAAGAGAAATCAGGAATATATATATATATATATTGACCAACAATTACAAGCGAGAAATTTCCTCTAAGTTTTGAATACCTTCAGTTTATAAATTCCTATGTTTATGTGTTTTAAAAAATCACTTCAATAATTTCAGGACAATATAATTGCTCGTTTTAATCACTATCTATGACTCTATAGTAGATCTAAACAAAGATTGTCCCTCAGGAACACCTGTGAATTTCTCCTTCAGCCCAGTGAGTATTTCTTGACTTTCAGTTTGAAAACATCATCATGCCCAGGCAGTCACAGGGCCTGTGCTTGTTTTTCCTTTCCTTGGCCAGCTGGTAAGTTGTCATGGGAAACGGTGTTACCTGCTATGATATATGAGCGTGATCATGTGTGAAAATATTCTGCTAACTCAGGACACACTCTGTAGATACTGAAAACTCTCTAGCCATCAAAAATGGACTATAACCTAAAAATGGAATCCAATGCAACCTCCCTTATTCTCCTCAGTTATATAGGGAAATATTCATATCAGCGACAGAAACGGAAACTAAGATACCATTTGTAAGGAGAAAGCTGAAGTTTCTTATCATGGATCCCTGAAATTCATAAAACCAAGGGACTTCCTGTTTCAGTGTGGCCTCCTGAAATTTTTTGATGAGTTTTTCTAATTTAAGACTCTGGACTCTCTTTGTTTATGAACAGCTTTGAGCTCAAGTTGTAGCTCCTCTTTGGTTTGTATAACATTGGGGAAAAAATAGCTCATATCATGATCTGTGAATCAACCAGTGATCTTGAGACATCCAACTCCTAGCACGAATGCTTAGATTGTACAAGATAATATATGGAAATTAATCTATAAATTATAAAATGATGTCAGATTCAAATATTTCAAAAGTGAAAAAAATTCTTGTATGCTTCCTTTGTTTTCATAGTGTTTCTTAAAGTACAGATCAAAGTTCTGAGAAAAGTATTTGCAAGTGTTTAACAATTTACTGAGGGTATCAGGCATGTGGCTGGTAGGGTAAGAAGCCACCCTGCCTTTCAACAGGAAGGAATAAAATACAAGGACTTGTTTGTCTACAAGGGTGTCAGAAAGGCCTTAGAGGTGAATGGTCAGAAACCTGTAGAGAAGTTTATGAGACCAGGGACTAATCCAGAGGAATAGAAGCAGCTTCACCTCGCATGGAGTTCGGCTCTCTCTCTCTTAGCCCTGCTTTTCTGGGACAATCATAATTCTCCTTTTGTTGCCCTGGATCTACACCACTGTGCTCTGTGGAAGCCCAACATGCTCAGTTCCTTGAAGGACTAACACATTTTTACCTTTCTCCCTCTTCCAATACCTGAGGCACCTCCCACTGACACAATAAATCAGAACCTAACTGTCAAGGGAATCTAGGACGGTCAACTGGGTGTATTTCTTAGATTTTGACAATGGGAATGTCAACCACCTTGGAGTCTAAAGCTTGTCTACAGCTGAAGATCAACAGGTATTTGTGCATCATTATTTAAAGTTTATTATTACCTGGAAGATAGAACAAATCTACTTTCTGTTAGACTAGCACTCACTGGAAAGATTAGGCTAAACAATTAAGAGAGAATGTTCACTTTTTTGGACTTCTGATTAAATAGGTCTCAATGAAAATGTCTAACATAAAATTAGACTTTAGGGCTGGAGAGGTGGCTCAGGGGTTAAGCCCCGCCTTGCAGGCAGAAGGTCCTGAGTTCGAATCCCAGATCCCACGTATAGACGCCAGGCGGAAGCGGGGGCGACCTGCGCGTCTGGTCCTGGTAGGGCGGAGCCTGTGAATCCCGGGGCAGAAGGAGGTGGAAGCGTCCATGGTGGTTCACGAATTCGTCCGTGGTTCTACACATACACAGACACACACACACGCGCACACATACACACGCACATGCGCACAGTTGAATAAATAATAATAATAAAAAAAATTAGACTTTAGATGGAATTTCTGAAGAAGCTCTTTTGAAACTATGTCGTGAGCCAGCTCCATCACAAGTACAAATGAAGTCCTCACCAAGAACCGGTCAGCAGGTGCCTGAAGTGTAGAGCCCTGAGTCCATGAGAAAATAAGTGTCTGCTGAAAAAACAGAAATAAAATTCACAGTATTTCCTTTAATGACAGCCCAAGAACAGTAGGACAGGCTGTATCTTACTTTACCTTACTATAACACAGTACCAGAGGCAGGATATTTTATAAAGAGGTTAGTTTACCCTGCAGGCTTTCGTTGTTTCTATTATTTGTTTGGTCTTGGTTTCATTCTCATGTAGCCAAGGGTTACTTCAAACCTTCTGTGTGGATAGTACTCATTTAAACTTCTGATTCTCCAAACCCTACTTTTCAAAGACTAGGTGTCATGTCTGAAATGTGTCCCCCACAGGCTAATGTGTTTGGGAAGATCATGGATCTTTAAGAGGTAGAGCCTTTCCAGAGGAAGGCAGCCACAGAGACTGGGTGTTGAGGTATATTTATCCCACTTTACTCCTGGGAGAGGCTTGCTTTTGCAACTAGCAGTCTCGCAGCTCTCAGCCTCCATGAAGGACAACTTAACCCGTCTCCAGCTTCTGCCTCTAGGCATGCCGTTTCCACCATGGAGGACTGTATCTCCCCTCTGGAACTGAAAAGTGAATAAATCTCCTTCTCCCTTAAGTTGCTTGACTTTGGGTGCTATCTCACAGCAACAGGTAAGAGTAGCTGCTACACCGGGATTATAGTCATGGTTAGCAGCTTAGAGTTTCAGAAATTGAAAATTTAAGACCAGCCTTTCCTGTGTGGAGACAGCATCATCTGGAGGTGGAGATCAAACGATCAACCGATCAACTAGAACTGTTGGAGCACAACAGATAGCATCAGATGCAGGTTGCAGGTGAAAGGTCACATGATGAAGGGAAACAACACACCAAAGAGGACCCAGGACTATTCTTTCATATCAACTTACTCTTAGGGAAAGCCAATCTACTCCTGAGATATTCATATACTCGGTAGACCAACTTTCATCCCTGTGGATATGACTCAATCAGAACTCGGATGCATCTCCTAAAGGTTCAGCATCTGTCAACCTCCCCACAGTAGGAACTAAGCCTTCCACACATGCATCATGTTATGGTTGCACTTTGGTGTCAACTTGACAATTGGAGACTTGTTTGGTTGGAAGCACCCCTGAACAAGTCTGCAGGTACTTGATTGATTGCTGTGGAAAACCCAGCACATGGTGGGTGGTACTTTCCAGTGGTGGATCAGATAATAGGAAGTGCAAAGAGGAGGGACTTGTTCTTCCCTTATCCTGTGTAGACTTGCTGTGGAGTCTACTCCTTGAGTGTCATGAACTCTGAAAGTATCATGGCCTTCTTTGTTGCTGCTGCTGCTGCTGCCTCTGTCCTTGGCTTATTCAGAGCTTCACCACCAGCTATTATAGTTCCCATTGTCTTGAGAGTCTGGCCTCTAGGCCTTGCTGCTGTTCATTGTTCTTTGCTGATGTTGGAGCCTAGATGTTCTTCACCATCATGGGAACCCAGTGTCTTCAACCTTCCAGAGAAGTAAAGGCTTGAGATCTTCTTAGGATCCTTTGGCTTTGTGGGGCATTCCAGCCAAGAACAAGGCAGCTGTGGGTGGCTACTTTGAAGGACACTATTTTTTATTATGAGTTATTTTAATAAACATATAATATAGAGATAGAGGTAAAGATATACAGATAGATAGATAGATAGATAGATAGATAGATAGATAGATAGATTATAGATATAGATATAGAGATTCTGTTTCTTCAGAGAACCCTGAATAATACACATCACAATGACGAGATGCATCACAACAGATAGTAAGTGTCAGTTGGGCATTAGGGGTTATTAGTTTAGAAGAGCTGCCTCTGGTTTCTCACTACTCAAGCCTGTCTTGAATATGCCAAGTACAAGGTCATATAGACTCCGCTTGCCAGTGCTTGGGTAAGTTGTGACACTGTGACACACTGCCACCACTGTGCTAAACAATCTCAGGCTATTCTTCTCTTTTCAATATATAATGTCAGGCTATTCTTCCCTTTTCAATATGAAATTAGAGCTTTATCACTCAGAGTTTTCCATTGTTGTATTAAGTGTTCACCCGTTTCAAGTTATTACCCTTCCCTCCTCTTTCAAATCTCACATTAGGTTTTAGGATTGTGATTTTATCTACTGACCATGATCTTGGATGTGTCCTAGAGCAGAGCTATCTTACCCGATGAACAATTCCTACCCCCTCACCCACACATTCCCTGGCTCTTGCTTCAGACAGCTTCCATCTCTGGCCACCCTGATTTGCACCGATGCCTGACAGCCTCATTTCTGGAACATGTGTTTGGAAAACATACTCAGAAGGCAGCAACCAGACCTTGAGTATTGTTAGACCTGTTTCCATGGCAGCTGCCCACAGAAACGCTGCTCTTCTAGAGTGGCTGGGTCTGTGTGTGTTAGTTAGTTCCGGATTCCACTGGAGGCAGCTGAGGTCACCCCATGCCAATATTCAACCCAACCCAGCAGTTCTACTTTTGCCTAGTGTGACATTTTACAATAATAATAATAATAATAAAACAATGACCACATAACCAATGCTAAGTGTCTGACTTTCAGCAAAATATCCATCATCCTGTTTTCACAGAGGCAAAATGATTAAAGCCTGTTGAAAAACCACAACTGCAGACAGATGAGAGCCAGATCTATGCCATAGGCACCTTGTCTTCTCTCCATAGAAGTATTCTAATCTCTTGGCCCTATGGGGTTGCATTTTCTAAAAAAAAAAAATTATTATTCAGGGCTGGAGAGATGGCTCAGGAGTTAAGAGTTTGCCTCCCTTGCAAGCAGAAGGTCCTGAGTTTGGATCCCTGGTCTCCTGTTAAAAATAAATAGATAAATAAACACTCCATAGGGAAACTGTGGTGGCCTGCAATTCCAGGCCTGGCGGGTAGAGACTGAGAAATCCCAGACCAAAGCAAAAGAGAGGTAGAAGCAATCCGAGATGATTCCAAAGTTGTCACTGTCAGAACTCCACAGGGACACGTAGTGCCCTCTGAATACATGCACGCACGCACACACACACACACACACACACACACACACACACACACACATACACACACACACCAACAAATGAATAAAGTTTTAATATTATCATTTGATGTGTTTTTTTCTCCAAAGACTTTGGCCCCTTCTTTAATTCAAGGAGAATGTTGCCAGGATGAATGGATGCATGAACTCCTGGAGATGAGGTCCTCCCCTTTGCTAGTTCCAAAGCCACTGATGGCATTTGCCTGGTTACTTGCAGCCCCAATCTCCCCAAACCTCCTTCAGCCACCATGAATGTCCACTGAGTGTGGCAGTCCCCTTGAGGCCACAGTGAAGTGCTCTGAAAACAGCGTGAAAGCAAGTGACCACAGACAGTACTTCCCCTAAGGACACCGGAGAGAGAGGCTTCATTTCTGGTGCCTTCTATACCCAAGACCAATAGGGGCATCCTGCAAGCAGGGCAAGATGACTGGCGGGTACAGACCCCATCACCTACATCAGCAAACACGTTCTGAATCTTCTGTGCTCTATAAAGGCTTGGCTTCCAGGCATTGTGCTGAACAGACCGCTTTGATTCTTTTTTAACATTTACAGTAAGAATTCTTGTTGTTATCGTTTGAAGATTAAGGCAGAGTTCATTAGAGGAGAAAAAGACTGGAACTTACAGACATAAAAGTTGGTGATAGACAAACAAGTGAGTTTATATCCTGGTTCCTTCCCTCTTACCTCCTACTCTTCCACCCTCTCCTTCCTACACCAATCCAGCCATGCCCTTCCAGCCCCCATGTTCTTGTGCATATGAATGCTGCAAACAACAACAACTCATAAGAATCCACTGAGGGCAACAGTCTTGTGCAAGACCCGCTGATAACCAAGCAGGTGACTTATGAACCTTATCGGCCTTACCCATGGAATGAGGTGCTGAACCTGTTCTCAAAGCAAAGTGACTCTCGATTGTTCAGTGACTTTTGGATCCTGTAGATTCTACCAGCTCCAGGAAAAAAATTAGATCTGAGGAAAAAAATTATCTAGCTAGAACCCTTTAAAAAACATTATTGAAGTATGCAATACAAACAGAAAAGTATTAGTTCATGAAACTATAACTTGACAAAGTTTCAGAAAGAGCACCCCTCTCACCAGGTTACTCTGCATGTTGCTGCAGGCAGTCTGACCTCAAATACATTAAAATGTGGGTAACTGTCCATTTCTTTTTCAGACTTAAATCTTCAAGCTAAGGTCCTTTCATTCACAGTATGTGTTCTTTATCTATCTAACCACCATTCTGGAAACATCTTCTTTTGCTGACTCAGATGTGACACACCTACACACTCCTCTAGTAGTTCACAGCTTCTAGTACAGATATTTTCAGTATCTTCCCTTAAGTTCATTTATTAGGATTCAGTTTTTCTGTTATTGTTATCATCATATAATGCTCAGCATCATATGTGGAACTCATAGATGATTTAGACATCTGGCATTGAAAATAATAATTTTCTAATATGCAATTAAAGAACAAACATATAACTATGATCTAGTTGAAAAGTCCTGGCTTTTAGGTTGTTCAAACTGTCTTTTTAAAAGTTCCTATTAACATTCTGACTTTCTCCTACTGAACATAATGGTTTGTTTTCTTAAAACCAAAACAGTGACAGCTCTCCTTGTTTATCCATGTAACATCACTTTCTGCTTTGAATTCTGGGCATTTCTTTATGAGTTTTCATTTTTTCCTGAATCTTATCTTACTTGTGAATCTCTGATAATTTAAAGACAAACTGCTTATCTAACCATCAATCATTTGCTTGAGGATTGTCTTTCCCTGGGAATGTGGCTTTGTCTCTAGTAGTGCTGGAAATCCTGTTATTTGCTCCAAAGACAAGTTTAGTGGCCACAATCACTAGAGAATACTTTTAGCTTTTGTGTCCTGTCTTGTGAATAGCAGATTTCTAATTGTCTGGAGCAAGGCAAAAATTCTTCACCTCTGAATCTCCTACCCCCCTCGCAGTTGCTCAACTTCTTAGTGACTTTATTCTTCTATCATGCACTGGTGTAAGTTTTAATAATTTTATTCAGATATACAATGGTTTCGATATGGTATCAAATCATTCTCATTGTCTAAGGTAGATGTTTCTCACAGTGCGAAAATCTACAGTATTTACTTGCAAACAGCTATCTAGTAAAAAGTGATGTTCGTGACACCATCCTGACAAAGAAATTCTTATTGTCTGGGAATATTTGTATAAAGTAAAAAGCTTCGGTCTAGCTGATGTTTTGGAGTATCTTCTGATCTAAGGCTAAAACTTGAGGTCGTTAAGTTTTTTGAGGCTATGCATCAAATGCCGCCTCTCAGGCCAGAAATGGAAGACTCAGAAATGCTTATTTCGCCTGAGGGCACAGATTGCTTGTTTAAGTATATGGCTGAAGTTAGAAGGACTTTTATTTCCTGTCTCTCTTCCTCAAATCAGAAGTCCTGACCTGAGTTTGCAACCTGATCTCCAGCTCCTATTTAATATTCCTGCATAATATGAAGTTTCAGGAGGTTGGTTGGCAGTGGGAAGCTTCACTGTGCTCACAGCAGGAGATTGTGATATTTTTCCATCTACTCACTCAGCTTTCTTTGACCTTCTGATCTGCGTGATTTCTCCTTCCAGTGCTTCCTGCACTTCTCTCCTTCAGGAGTAAACCATTGAGGACAGGATATTTGTTTGATACCAAATTAGAAAGAAAAGGATTACCATTTTTACATTAAATTAACTCATTAGACAGCATATTATCTATACTTTGCAGTTCATGAAAACTAAAGAAAAAGAATAAAATGCTGTGATGAGTGTCACACAGTAAGGAAGCTGCAGAGCATTTTCTGAACAGAGAAACTGACTCCAGGGACAATGCCTGCTACCATTGTGCTGTGTGCCAGGCATGGTGGACACCCCAGTGAGCTTGTTAAATATTATGTATCTCTTGGAGCACTTGGATACCGGCAACTGCTCCACCATAGCTCTCTACATCACAACATTTGTGTTTCAGGAAGTAAAGTTGTGGAACTACAGAGGTCAAAGGGTGATTAATGAGGAAAGCAGAGGGTCCCCCAGAAAGCCACATATGGATCTATTTATTTTCAATTATGACTTGATCTTCATGGATTCCTCTTACCCATCAAGGAATCCGAGAGTTGGATCTATTAACTTCTCTCAAGCATATAACTAGCAGTTACATAAAATGAACAATTTTTCAGTTTGGATTTAAAAGCTGTCACATATCTTTTTCTTATCCGGTATAAAAGCCTAGGAGTTCTGGTTCTAACACAAGAGTATGAATGTGTTCCTGCCAAGCACCGACTATCCTTGTACAATAGCAACAGATGATTCATTGTCCCACGAAAATCCCCCAAAGACTGCAACCTATCAATGTGGAATGGTTTGCATGGATTTGTTTTGTCCATAACACAGTTTATAAAGACTCTGGGCAATGAATCAGGAACTATTATTGTACTGAATTTGGAAACATGTCAGCTCGTTCTAATGTATTATCTGGAGTAGTACCAAGACTGAAGATGTTTAAGGGCATATTAACATTTTCTAAAACAATTGACATATTAAGCAAGTGTATATAATCATCTCCCATTTCTTTTCATCTTAATTCCTATTTGAAAATGCAGACCCATGTTATCCACAGCCATCACAAATACAAAGAGCAAGTATTTAGAATTTTAGACTTTGTGAAAAAATAAAAATAAGCGAGCAAGATCTTTGTAGTCAGTTCAACTGGGCTGAGATTCTGTCTCTGCCAAGAAATAGCTATAGAATCTTGAAGTGGTTTGTTTTAGATGCAGTCCATGGTAGACATCTGAGTTGATTTTTGTATCAACAAACTATAAACACAACAGAACAGATCATATTAAAGTAGAGATATGTGTCTAGAAACTTGAATTCAAGTCTAAAGCAACTGAGTCTTGAGAAACATATGTCTAGGAGTGAAAGAGTAACACAGACATCTTTTCCATTAAAATTTTATAAAACTATTTAAAAGTTTAAGCTCATTTAAAAAAAAACAAAAACTGAAGTCAAATAACCAGGACAAGTTAGAACAGTCTTTCTAGAAATATCTAGATGATATAGTCAAGATTTTGAATTCCTTCTGTTAGAGCAGTTGAAATCAGAGGGATTCAAGTGGTAAATATTTGATGTTTTGTAGCAAAATGAACAGTCCCTATTCTTCAGTCTATAGCTCCCTACTTGTTCATTACTGCCTAACTGGGATCTTGTTCCCCAGCAACACCCAGTAACATTTTCCCCCTAATTCCTCTCTTGAGACTTGGAAAGTATCATTCTATTTCACATGAAGTTCATCTCACAAACAAATGAGACCATGAAATACTTTTCTTTATGTCTTTGCCCTATTTCACTTGGCCTAAAATTTTTTCACTAGCTTGTAACAGTTTTGGAGGATGAATCTTTAATGTGCCAGAAGAAAAAGAAAATAGTGATGAATAGAAGGATGCGAGTTTTTCTATATGTTTGCACATTCAATTTTTTTTCTAGTTCAACTTTATCTTAGTCTGCAAACACAAGTCCTTCCTCAAGTTTGGGTATGAACCTTTGTTATAGGACAGCAGAAAAGGCAAGGGGAAAAATCCAAATAATTATTAAATAGCCTATTGAATGCTAATAAGGAAGATGAATAGACATCTCTCTTGCATGTTTAAAAATAGACAAAACTTGTCCTGAAAGCAGGAAGACCTGAGTTTGAATCCTCATATCCCATGCTAAATGCTGGATGATCATGGCAATCTGATTGCAATTCCAGAAGACACATACTTGGAATCTCCAGAACAAGCCGAAACGATCACAAGTTGACAGCTAACATACAGAATTGGAGCTCAGTTGTTCAATCCCACTGAGCTAAATTCTTCCAATGGCCTGAGCGACTAGAATCCTTAGAACACATTTGTCTCCAAAATTTCCAGAAAGGCTGCCAGCCTGCTAGTAAGCACCTTGCCAGTTTTCAGCATCTGGATAGCGATCTAGCAGGTGCAGGCTGTTTCTGGCCTGGTCAGGGAAATTCACCAGAAAGAAAAAAAGAGACCTCAAATTGAGCTTGATCCTGAAAGAGGCCTTCCAGGATCAGGTGGGGATGATGCTTGAGCCTGACAGAGCCCTCCCCCCAAGGAACAGGTGGGCTGATACTGGATGCAGTTTGCTGACTGTACTTTAGTTTTACCAGGGTTTGGGGACATAATATACCCATGAAATACCAGAGACAGCCAAAATAAAAAATCTGCTCACTATCTGCTGGCTAATGCAATTCTTCCATCCTTGATACCCACAGGGTTTCTCTCCAGTCAGATCTGTGGAGTTAGAGTCCCAAGAAAGTTCCACACACTGCCCTCACAGCTCCAGAATCTGCCCTAACATTGCCCCTTAAATACCTAAAAGATCACCTTTTCTTTCCTCCTGAACCTAGTCCCCTCAATGTGTATCTGATTTTAAGAAGTGACACTTCTGTCATGATTTTCAGACCAGAAATGCTGAACTTATGCTTCATGCCTTTCTTTCCCTCATGCTCTTTGACGCAGGGTATCTACAATCCCTCATCTTGCTTTTGATTCTCTGTTTATTGCCACCTATTACATACTGCTTACAAAACCTAATCCCATGATTTTGCTATTGTAAACAGTGCTACTATGAACATGGTCGTGCTTGTGCTATCGAGGTGAATTTTTGCTGTATGGGGGGTTATTCCTAACAGTGGAATAGAATAAAAAATGATGAATTAATGGAATTTGCCAGGAAGTGGATGGAATTAGAAACAATTATATTGAGTGAAGTATCCCAGACACAGAAAATTAAGCGCTGTATGTACTCCCTAATAAATGGATCCTAGTACCAAACCCACTTAGAGACACTCAAAGACAAATCTCTGTAATACCTACAGTAATTGCAAAGATTATGAACAGAAGGGATGGGGAAGGAGGGCCCCACCAGAAACAAGGAGAGAGGGGACCATGTTACAACAGAGAAAATAGGCCACCATCAAGGACTGCAAGTAAGTAATGAGACATCTGGTTAAGTTCACAGACTTTCCTTCCTGATCATTTGCAACTGAACTGATGGGGTATGATCTCATCAGAAAGGGAGGGCATATAGGCTGCCAGATAGAAGGTAACCATTTTGCAAATGGGAGACTGACCCCTCCCTCACCACAGTCTCCTACTTTTATTCCATCTACCTTTGAATATACTCTTAGAACAAGACTCTAATTTGACAGGTTTTTATCTCTGGCCAGGGATTGACATCCAATACCCTATCAGGATGGAGCCAAGGGCATTGCAGGAGCAGCAAAACTGAAAAAAAAAATCAACAAACCATAATTCAGAACGTCAGAGACTCTATATCAACCACCTGGAAATGGGCCAGCCTAATCTCTCCCCATCCTGAAGCTCAGGGAAATTTGCGGAAGAGGGGGCGGTAAGATTGTAAGAGCACAAGGATGGGAGAAGCAATGATATTCAAGATAACTCCACACAAGTTAGGGTCTAAGCAATCATAATAGGACTTTGCATACCCTGCCAATGTCCAACACACTATTGACCCCACAAAGTCTAGCATTTATTAAAGGCACTAGAATCCTTGGAGGCAAGGGATTGACAGCCACAGTAGTGTTCCTGTGCTTAAGGGTAACACAGGAAAGGGTTCTGGGAAATGCCACTGGGTCCTTGCACTTCATCAGAGAGGAGGACCCAGAGGAGAGTTTGGCATGCACATTAAAGGATGCTCCGGGGATGTGGGGGAGGCACTGGGGATGGGGAGGGAGGGGGGAGCAAACGGGGGGAGCAGCGGGGTCGGGGGGAGGAAGGGAGGGGATCGGTGTACCTGTTAAGCTTGCATGATCAGAAATAAAAAAAAAAAAGAAAAAGAAAACCTAATCCCAGCAATGCCATATCTTGTTTGGGTCATAGCACAGTCTGTGCACTGGTGTCTCTACTTCACTCCATCATGCATCCATACTCACCATGCCAGTCCCGAGCAACCCATCTGGTAAATACCAGACAAGCGGTTTTCAAGTCATAAAGCAGATCATGTCCCTTCTCTGCTTTACATACTCCCATATTACCACAGTATATTCTAAGCTCTATTCCGTGTCCTAATGCTTTGGTGAACATATCCTACTTTTACTTTCTTTGGAACATACCTACTTTTACTTTCCCCAATCTTCTCCCCATCTCCCAGCTTGTTAATTTCCAGTGAGCAGCTCACTTCTGGACTTTGGCATTCAGTCATTTCTCTGCTTGTAGCGTTTATGCTGCTTTTTTAAGTTTTAAGCTAAATGTCTCCTTTTTTTTCAAGATTTTTTTATTCAGTTGTGCGTGTATGCATGTGTGCGCGTGTGTGTATGTATGTGTGTGTGTAGAACCACGGACGAATTCCGGAACCACCATGGACCGCCTCCACCTCCTCCTTGTTTACTCTGCCCTGGGATTCACAGGTTCTGCCCTACCAGAACCGGAAACGCAGGCCGCCCCCTACTTCTGCCTGGCGTGTATACATGGGGTCTAGGATCCGAACTCAGGACCTTCCGTCTGCAAGGCAGAGGCTTAACCCCTAAGACACCTCTCCAGCCCCTAAATGTCTCCTTCTAAAGTTGCATCCTCTGACTGCTCCACATACAGGATTTCCTTGTTTCATTATATCTATTTAGCTTTGAATTTTTCATTTTAAAATGTTTTTCATGTCTTGTATCCCTGTGTAGGGTACCTCCGTTCCAAACTTTTAAATTGTACTTTCAAAAAAACTTATAATGCTTATATATGCTTGCAATGTGAGAAAACTCCTAGCAAATTCAATAATAACATGTACATAAAAGTATATGAAAGTAGGAGGTTGACTGATTGGGAAAATTTTTTTGATACCAGAAAGAGGGGAAATAGGATCAGGTAATTGGTATGAATATGACTTAAATTCATTATCTTCATATATGAAACTTTCAAAGAATAAAAGAAATAAAACTTTACAAAATTTATCCATTCATACTTTTATTTTTAGTCTACTTTTTAATGACCTATATCCTTTTAAAAACAATTAAAAGTTAAAATTAAAATGTCTTCTAATGAAAATAAAAAAGATTTTCCTCCTTTTCTTGAAGCATTAATTTTTTGAAACTCCTACTTTAAGCTCACTTTATGCTTCATTAAGAGTATATAAATCTTTTTCAAAGCTTAGTGACCTGTTGCTATTTTTATCAAGTTGGAATGTTCCTTAAGAAGCAAGAACCGCTACAATTATTAAAGAAGTGATGTCCCCATCTCCAAGTTCACAGGGACAATGGCGTGCTGACTTCAGATGGTGCAAATTACACACCTGTGCCAAGTAATAGAAAAAAATAGAAAATTACTCATTCCTTTTAAAGGTGATTAATAAACATGTGGTTCTCCTGAATACCAAGTCAATTTAAGATGTACCATGCATGATTAATGATGCTGCCATGTTTTTCATTTGAGGACTTCCATTTGCTCATCTCAAAAACATTCATGTAGTAGACTGTATTTATCTCCCTGCTTCAGAGGGTGAAGTTTCTTTCTGGTTTTATGATCTCTTTGATGGACTGTTTGTGGTTATATCCAATTCTGGCTTAGCATTTTCAAAAATTAAACTCTTTTTATTCTACATGGAGATATTCTCTGTGGTAATAATAGATTTTGATATTAACTTTGCATTCCCGGATCCCTTTAAGTGAAATGTAAGATCCTCTGGTTGGGTGCATATATTATCACCTCTAGCATGTAAGCCATGTTGCTCAGTTGGCAGGTCTTCTGTGAATAGCATTGGACTATCTTGTCAGCAAAGGCCACCTACCTCAAGCAAAACCAAGAATAATAGACAGGAAGCTCCTGGTGGCCATGTAGCATTCTATAGAAGATATCCAAATTAGAAACACTGATGAGTCAAAACAATGCAGAATGACAAGGAAGGTTCCTACTAATTTTGAGAACAGGCATCTAGGATTTTCTGAGTTATTATTTGGTATGTCTGCAGAGTACAGCATATAGTTTCTTATGATAGAAAATCCAGGCTATACACAAAGTAGATACTGTCTATGGCAAAGGCAGCTAAAAATGACTTAGATCAAATAGTTCCTACCAAAGAAATTGCAAATTCAATCTGTTTCTCATTCTTTGACTATAAATGCATATCAAGCAAAATATGTATTGCAACTACTTTTTGTTTTCACTGCTCTGAGATAATGTTCATACTTAAGAGAAGAAAGGGGAGAATTATTTGGATTATGGTTGTAGAGATAAGGTAGTCTCTTATGGCAGCAATCTCGTAGCAGAAAGTAAGGCTGGAGATAGAAGCAGGAACTTACTGCAGCCATTGAGAGAGAGAGAGAGAGACAGAGAGAGAGAGAGAGAGAGAGAGAGAGAGAGAGAGAGAGAGAGAACAAATTGAGGATGGGTTAGCAAACCTCAAGGTTTGCGCCCTGTGACATTCCCTCTTCCAAAAAGGCTCCACCTACTGAAGTTGTAGCACCCTTCCCAAACATTAATATCAACTAAGGACTCAAATGCATAAGCAAGTGGGGTTTAAGATGCATTCAAACCAGGACACTAAGCAAAGCCAGAGACAGTAATGCATGCATTTCCCTGGGGAGATATGAACAAATCATTCGCCCCACATAGGGCAATAAAAAGAGAACAAAGAAATAATTCCACCCAATTATTCCTTAGTGAGCCTGTGGGTTTATTGAGGGTTACTTAGAGAAGCATGGGGGTGGGTTTACTTACAAGAATATGGATGTCTAAAAAGAACCTTTAAAAAAAAAGAAACCCCAGTATGGGTGACAATTTTTGAATTGAATGGGCTCTCATCCAACTGGCAGGCTCGCTGCCTTGACAGTCTCCTCTCCCGCACTGATTACCTCTTCTCATCTCCTTGGGTTGAGGCTTAATGAATCTTGTAAGCTTCAGGATCTTCCTGAGGAGCCTAGCATGATTTTTTTTGCTTTTTCAATCCTTATCTGTTTCATCTACTTCCTGAGTCTTGCAATCATCCTTTCTCCCTCCTAAGGAGTAATTTTCAATTCAGAGGAAAGAAATACACAAGAAGTGGCAAGTGCTATAGTGTGTCCCGAGTCTCCTCAGCTATGGAACAGAAAAGTTACATCACTAAATTTTCAAGATAGTTATTTTTGCATCTTGACTAGTGCAAAATGGAATTAAGCAAACTAACAAAACATAATTTCTGGCTTTTTATTATGTGTATTTGTAACATTGACTTTCATTTGTATTATTAGATTATTTGCAGGCAGTATAATTGAAACAGCCTACATTAAATATAGATCAGAGAGACAATACACTGATTCTTTCAGCTACAGGTTAAAGTTAGTATTAAGACATTGATACCGCGTTAAGATCACCAAGGGAGCTTGAGATGCAAATTACCTATGGCTTAAATAAGAACATTATGGAACGTTCCATACCTACTGTGCTATGCTGAGGATGGAGCTGGAATACAGGAAGAAAAGTACAAGCAGGAAGAAACTGGGGTCTCAGTGGCATTTCAATATTCAAGGAAAATAAGTCCCTCATCAGAATGAGCAGGAAGAATAGTCTCACATCTACTTTATACACGTTAGGCTCCATAAAGGTCAGAGTTTATTTTTATTAGTAGAAATAACAGTATTTTTTTCCTTAAAATGTGTTTTCATGATTTTTTCTGCCCTTGGGTCATATTTTCCTCCAAGCCTTTGTTACAGGATGTTTTGGAAAGTATTGTAATGCAGATGCCCTTGGGTATGGATTTAGCTAACCACACAGGAACATGTCCTTATAATCTTATCATCAGAACACAGGGAATGCAAGGATTAATTGAAAATGGCTTCAGCAATGAGAAAAATTTGAAGGGATGAGTCATGTTATCTTCAGGGAGAAATTTTGTAAGGGAAATATCAAGCAGTTCCTGGAGTTGTAATATTGAAAATACTTTATTAGTTGTATTGACCAGAAAAAAATGTGACCACGAAAGCAAGCAATGAGTTGGTCAGATGTCAAGAAATCTGTGTGTATTATTGTGTGGGATAATCAACTGAAGTTTTAAAGTGATATTTAAGACAATAAGGTTGAGAATAAAAAAATCTGGTCATGATTCTTGCTTTGACATTTGGCAAATACATCACTTTGAACAGATTATTTAATATTCCTGAACCTTGGTTTGTCAACCCAAAATGGAGAAAATTATACCTAATCCTATGAAATTTGTGAAAATTTGTAATCTCAGGTACAGGTGGTAAAGCAAAGCATTCTATAGACAGTTAACTTTCAATGCTATTGTAGCAAATAAAAATAGTAATATGTCATGTTCCCAGGGGCAGGAACTGAAAATCCATTTTTATAGTTGAATTTAACTTTTATATTAAATTTCTACTGTACACAGTGTCAGAAAGATTAATATAGTTATTTCCAGATGAACCCAGACACTTCTGATTTTTTTCTTTCATTTCTAATTTAAAGTCACAGCATGATGATCTAGTCTTAGTACATCACTATAGTAATAATCAGGGTTGTAGGTTTCAGAAAATAGAGGCAAGAAACAATCCATGCTGCTATCAAATTATGTACACATTTAATCAAAGTCAATTTTTAGTCATTTTTAAATTTTATTTTTAGTTTATTTATTTGTATAGTGTGTGTATGTTTTGTGTGTGTGTGAGAGAGAGAGAGAGAGAGCGAGAGAGAGAGAGCACTATGCATCCCTACAGAGGACAAAGGGTGACTTTAGGAATCACCCTGGATCTACCTCCTTTTTTCATAGCTCTGGGATTTCCCAGCTCTGCCCACCAGGGCTTACTTTCGAGAAAGGGTCTTAACTTCTGAGCCATCTCTCCAGCCCCCTTGTTACTTTTTTATTGCAGGAGTAGGTATGGATATGTGCATATGTGTAGGTATATGTAGAAGAGGGCACAATGTATGCCTGTGGAGCCCCAAAGGTGGCATTGGAATCATCCTGGATTGCTCTACTTCCTTATTGTTTTGTTCTAGGGTACCCCAGATTCTGCCTTCCCAGGCCAGAAATAACAAACTCATGTCTTTTGCTTTTGAAGCAAAGACTTAATTCTTAAGACAGCTCTTCAGACCTTTAGATACATTTTTTGATACAGGTTTTCAAACCTTGCTATCCTCTTACTTCAGTCTCCCAAAACTCGAACTATGCACATGCACTGTGAATGTGACTTCTAAATTTTGCTGCTAGCAATGGGTCAAGAGTGATGTTTCCTTAAAATGTTTATGGCAACTGGTGTTTTCTAGTGAGGAAGTGAACCTAGTCTTCTCATTCCTTTGAAGCTGATCTCACTTTTCTTTGGAAACTAGAATTTTCATTTATGAAGCTTTCAAAATTAAACATAGGCCAGAACCGGCAACATAGCTTAGTAAATGGGAAGCCTGCTGGCAAAACTTCTGGCTTGACTTAGAGCACTGGAAACCCACATAACAGAAAGAGAGAACTAACTTCTTACAGTTGTCCTCTGATCTCCACTCATGCACCATAACATGCATGTGTGTTCTCAACCTCTCTCTCTCTCTCTCTTTCTCTCTCTCAAGTAAATAAACAAAATCTTTTTGAAATAAAGACTATTCAGTCAATCTTGCCAATTTTGTGAAAAACTCTCAAGATTGATCTTATTTACATATATGTTTCCTCTATGTCTTTTGGGGTAGCATGCTTCTTTGATGAATTTGGTTCACTGAGAGAGTTCAGGGGCATTCCAAGAATGGTAGTTAGAACCAGCAGTATGTTACAATCTCTGAAAGCAACGTACATGAAAGATGATCATAAGGATGCTGGGCAGCAGATGCATGCACCTACTGTGAATGACAGTACAAGCAGCTGAGGTTGAGCTGTCTGCCCAGAATGAGCTTGTAAAGGGACAACTTCAAATGACAAAAAAGAGCCAAACCAAAGCAAAACAAACAAAAACCATGGGTTCTATTCTCTGCACTAGCCTCTTAATCTATAAGGAAAATAGAAAATGCATTATGTGCTGTAAATGTTTCTTCATATTTCTTAAAGTTAAGAGAATGTAGGGAAAAGAAAGAACTATGAGATATGCACTAAGTAGCTCTGACTAGGATCCAAAAATATTGAGCTAGAAGAAGAATGTAATAATGTAGAGAAGAGTTAGAAATGATAGTGAGGAACTGAGCGTGGGAGATCTGGTATGTGTCACCCAGTTCACAGGGTCACATACATTGCTCTACCTACTTACTGCTTTGCCCCATAGTTTCCCAGTCTCCACCTTCCAAGGTAGAATGCGCACGTTGCCACCACCATCATTTCTTCTCTACATTTTTACATGGCATCTGGGAATCTGAACCCATGTCCTTTTGCTTGCAAGGCAAAGGTTTAACCCCTGAACCATCTCTCTAGCCCAAAACATCATTTTTCTAAAGGACTCAAAGACTCAGAAACAGACAGTAGTCAGCCAGGAATGAGATGCAGCAACCCATTGAGTCTGGAGATGCTCAGCCAGGCTTTTGCTGTTGTTATTCCTTGTGAGCGTGTCCCCAGAGGGCACACTTCTTTTTCTTATAGTGAAATGCAAGAACACCTGTTCTTGCTCAAGGGGACTCAGCTGAGATTCGGAATCCAGAGCTGTCACTGAGACTGATCATAAAGGCACTGCTGAAATTCTAAACTTGCCAATGAAAAACAGGTGTTTATTGTCTCAGGCAAGCAAGGCAGGTTTACCTATAGAAGACTCATTTCAAAAGCCAAGTTCTCAGGTACTAATCAAGGCCCAACCTAGAATGGTGACTTTTCCAAAGACAACTGCTCAAACAGGCCGAACTAGCTCCTGCATGACCATGCTACAAAAGCATGAACAGGTGGAAGACTGAGTTTAAGATACACCTGTGTGCCCCAGATCATAAAGGGCCTTAGACTTCACCTTGAAAACAACTTGTGAGATATTTCCACCTCAAGGCAGCACCAAAGCCTTCCTGCAATTGTACATTTAAAAAAATCATGTCATAGTTTTCTTCACTTAAAATCTGTGTGTAGCTGGATTTCGTTCATCCAACTGAATTTTTTAAAAAAACACAAAAACCAGGAGTTTGAGTTCAGAAGCAGATATGAGAATGTCCTTCTCTGCTCTTATGACAAGCATTAAAGGTTGCCATAAGGCTGGAGAAATGAATCAGGGGTAAAAGTTTTTGCTGCTCATTCAAAAGGACCTAAATTCAGTTCCCAAATCCCAGATAAAAATACTGGGTGGAAAAGTTGGTGGCATACAATTCTGGCTCTGGAAGACCGAGCCTGGGAAAGCCCAGAGCAAAGCAATACGAAAGGAGAACAATCCAGGGTGGTTCCCAAAGTTATGCTTGGGCCTTAACAGGCACCTTTGTCTTCTATACACATCCACATCAATGTAAATAAATAAATGAATGAATAAAGGCATTGTAAGAAAAAACATGCTTTTTTCTGCATTTCATATTTTTTTTGAAAAATAATGTACCAGTTATTCTTCTCTGTTGCTGTGTGAGACAATACCCAAAGCCAAGAAACTTAAGGGAGAAAGGGAGATTTATACAGCTTGAGGTTCCAGAGGGGCAATATAGTCCTTCATGGCAGAAGCGGCCTGGCTAGCTGCTGAGCAGAAGCTGGAAGTAAGCTGAGTCATGCGCTTCATGGAGACAGAGAGTTGCTGAACTGCCAAGTGTAAGAGCAGACCTCTCCTGAAGTAGGGTGGGATTAATTAACCTCAAGACCCACCCTTTAGGACTCCCTTTCTCCCTCAAGGCTCAAACCCCTAAGGGTGCCATGATCTTCCCAAACATATGAGTCTGTGGGAGACACATTTCAAACCATCACACTCCACACCTGGCCCCCACAGGTTCATTGCCATTACATTATGCAAGCCATACTCAGTCCAACTTTAAAAGTCTCAACACAGACTACATCAGTAGCTCCAACACAGTCCAAAACTTAAAAGTCAAAAGCCTCCTATAAAATCAAAAGGCAAGTTGCATACTTCCAAGATACAATGGCACAGATAAACCACTCCCATTCCAAAAGGGAGGAATGGGGGCATATCCAAGAAATATCAGTCCATAACAAGACCAAAAAACAGCAGGACAAACTCCAAATCCTTCAGCTCTGTATGCAATAGATGAGCTTCTTGTTGAAATCATCTCAGTTACAAAGGGCTTTGGTTCCACCCTTGCAGCAAAGCTGCCCTTATAACACATCATTTTCTTGTGCTGGCTTCTACTAGGATATACAACTCTCCTTGGCACATGTCTTGCTTTGGCCCTGGCATCTCCAACATTTTTACTTCTCAATGGCAAGCCAAGCTTTAACTCCACCACACAACTGCCCTTCTTGGGCCTCTAAACTGCAGACTTTCTGTCACATGCTGCCTGGCTTCTTCCATTTTCTGAAACCTTACGGGAGTGTTTCATGACCTCTTCTCTCTTGCACCCTTGATGCCTCTAAAGCCAGAACCACTTGGACAACTTTGGCAAGTTCTGCTATAATCCTGGAGTGGAGAATAGGCCTCCTTGATTCACACCTGGTTCAATTTCTCTATGGTGACTATAAGCAACATTTCTCTTGAACTTTGCTTTGGATGAGAAACAGAGTTTTCCTTGAAGCTCTATCCTTTAGCTCTTCCCTTAAGAAAAGATTCACATTCTTATGTGTAGGAGCCTTCCTTGAAAAATTTGCCCTCAGGGCGCAGCCTTTGCTGTGATCCAAATTGAAAGCAGGCTTTGATTCACTAATGGAGTAATCTTTTACAGTAACCACTATTTTGCTGTCTGTCTTCTCTTGGTTCAACTCTTTAAGTTTGTCACTGTTTTTTTCATCATCAAACTTCACAATTTTTACTTCTTTCTTCTTCATTTCTTCCCTTTTTTCATAACTGTGAGCATGAGCACTAAAATGTAGTCATGCCACACTGCCAAGTCTGTCTTACCTTGAAAGTTCTTCTGACAAATACTCAAATTTAACTTCAGGCAAGTATTCAGGATGTGGGCAAAGCTTTACCAAATTTTCTACCAATACATCACACTGTCTCTTATCAAGTTTCCAACACAGTTTCTGTTCCCCTCTGGAATATCGCAATTTGGACTTCTACTACCTGCATCTCCTAACAGCTTTACTCAATTCCAAGCTCTCACAAGAATGGCCCTTCTGACCCATTCACTAAGACACAAAGATACTAAGACCTTCCCAGCACAAAGTTCTCCATATTTCTCTATATCCAAAGTTCTCTATATTTCTCCCAACAAACAGTTCCAAAGGCACACTAGTCACATTATAGCATTGGTCATACTGCTGGGTACCAACTTCTCTCAGCTTCACAAACAACAACTTTACCTTTTGGTACTAGATTCTCAGTCTCACACAGCAACACCTCACTTCTCTGATCCCAATTTCTGTGCCAGTTACTATTATCTGTTGCTGTGTGAGGCAATCCCCCAAACCAAGCAACTTAAGGAAGAAAGGGAGATTTATACAGTTTATGGTTCCAGTCCTTCACGGCAGAAGTGACCTGACTAAATGGCTGGCAGAACCTGGAAACAGGCTAAGTCTCCAGAGAGCTGCTCATCTGCCAAGGGTAAGAGCAGACCTTTATTGAAAGTAGGGTGGATTAATTAACCTCAAGGCCCACCACCTTGTGACTTCCTTCCTCCCTCAAGGCTCCACCCTCTAAAGGTGCCATGACCTTCCCAAACACATGAGTCTGTGTGATACACATTTCAAACTATGACAAACATAATGTGTTCATAACAGATTTATAAGAATTGAGTAAGAATTAGAGGATTCAGTGCTGGGTGTGATACTACACATCTGTAAATCTAGCCCTTTGGAGTACCAGACAAAAAGGCAGCCAGAGTTAAATATGAAAAACATGTCAAAGCAGAACAAGAACAAAAACAAGTTGATGGGCAGCACCCATGCACCAATTGGGAGACTCTTTGCGGGAATGAATCAGGGAGAACTGAAGCACAAACATCCTCTGAAGTGGGAGGGGGGTGGTAAGCACTCAAGTTTCAGTAGCAAAGAAAGATGGCAGAGGCATGCACCCCCTGCTCTGGAAGACAGAGACTGGGAAACCCTAGAGTGAAGCAATAATGAGGCAGAACAATGCAGGATGATTTTCCAAGATCATCTTTGGGTCAGAGGGTACAGAGCATCCTCTTACACACACACACACAAACACACACACACACACACACACACACACACACACACTTCAAAAACTAAAAGAAAGGGAAGCTAGAGAAGTAGTCATGTGGTGAAAGAGGCCACAGATGATGAGGAGGAAAAGGGGGGCACAGACTATTTGGATAAAAAGGGGCAATAAGACACATAAAGGCAAGGAGGGAGCAGCAGCAGGCTCCATGGGAGAGGAGGGGAGGGGCGGGCTCCAGGGGAGAGGAGGGGAGCGATAGCAACAACAGCAAGTAAAAGCAACACTGTGCAACCCATTGTTTTATATGCTGAATATCTGTGTTTTATATGCAGATAAAAGGAAGAAAAAATTAAAGACCCACAAAACTGAAAACAAATATCACAAGAGAGAATAAGAGAGGCTGTTCAGGAGACTTGGTTACAAGCATTAGAACTGTGCAACTCAGGCATGATGGACTGAGACAAAGAGAAAGGCTCACAAAGTACTGTTCCTTCAGAACCAGATGAGTAATGGGGGGGGAGAAAGAGAGAGGGTGGAAGGAGAGAGGAGTAGTGACATTGAAAAACAAATTTAAGAAGACACTAGAAAATTGAAAGATCTCTTACACTCCTGGATTGACAGAATTTGTGTGAAGAAATATTAAGAAATCAATCCAGAGTTTTCATGTAATCCCCATTAAAGATTCAATGATAGCCTTCACATAAAAGCAGAAAGCAATCCTAAAATCCATGGAGAAGTACAAATAAAGCCTATATAACCATGCTATACTGTGCAAAAATGCCAATGCTGGACATTTAGAAGCTGAAAAGATCATAAAACCTGGTTTGTAGTTCACTACTGAGTCATAGTAAAGAAGCAACCCAGAACTAGAAAAGAAAAGAACTGCAGACAAATGACAAATGTAATAGAATAGAGGATCCAGAAATAAACTCATCCAGCTAAGTCCATTTAGAGTGTTTTAGAAAGATTCTAAAACCTTACATAGAAAAAAGACCATGTCTTTAACATATGGTGCTAGAAAAACTGCAAAACCCTATGTAGAAGAGTGAAACTAGACCTATTTTTCTCACCCTTCTCAAAAAATAAATTAGAAGTATTACTTTAATGTAAAGTCAGAAACTCTGAAACTTTAAGAGGAAAACATGAAGTCACTTCAGGACAAGACATAGGAATCAGCAAGGACTCTTTTGGAAGAACCCAAACAGTTCAAGATACAATCCTAAGAATTGACAAGGGGAATTGGATAGGAAAATAAGTGATTATATTTTATAGCAAATGAAATAATTGAGTGAATTGATCACCTAAAGAGGGGAAAAAAGAATTTGCTAGCTTTTCTCTGGCAGAGGTTCAAAGTCTAGAATACTCATAGATGTCATAACACTATCTCAAGACCAGTGTGAGACACTGTCACAAAAACAAATAAGAAACACCTAAAATTTAAATACTGTGTGATCCACCTGTAGTGCTCCTGGGAAGATATTCTAAAGAATAAAATCAGTATGCTACAGAGGTACCCTCTTGCATATGATTTTTATTGTGGCAACAGTAAAACATTATTTGTTCACAGTAGCAACATTATAGCATCAGCATAGATGCTCATCATCAGATACACAAATAAACAAAATATGGCATGTAAAATATTATGGCATATATATTATGTTCTAATATATCATGTGTATGGGTAAAATTGTGTCATTTGAAGAAAATAGATGTAGCTAAAATTCAACATGTTTAGTGAAATAAGTCAAACTCAAATATTAGTATTTTTTTCTCATGTGTGGATCCTATGTATATATTCTTTTAGATACATTCCAGGATGGTCTGAGACTTTTTCATATATAAACAAAATGAGCTCATGTCCAAGCCATAATCCCTCCTCGTGATCCTCTTCTACCCTCCTCTCCATTTACTAGCATTCCCTCCATGGACCGGCGAGGATCTTGGGAGAAACAGACACATTTAGAAAGCATCTCTAGAGGTTAGGTGCTAGACAAAACGAGGGAAGCTTCCCCACTTGGGAGTTTGCCCAGTGAAGGGCCTCTTATACTACCACAGAGACCTGATTCCTTATTAGCACAGGTACCCTGAAGGGAGCCCTGTGATCCACACATGCACAAGGACATGACAACAGGAAGGACATGGCTGGATTGTATATGAAAAACAAGTAAGTAATGAGTCTTACACATCCGCAAAATATATTCGTATGAATATATTCGTTGCACTATAATTTGTGATCTCAAAGTAAAACTTGTCCTTCACCAAGTGAAAGGAAAGGTGAGTCACTTATAGACATTTTCTTTTTCTAATTTCATTTGTATGTCTGTGGGGGATGCATGCATGTGTGTATGTGTTTACATGTGTATGCGTAGGAACACAAATCTGTGTGTGGAGGGATGTATATGACACATGTGCATGTGTATATGTGGTGTGTGGGTGTGTGTGTGTGTGCATGTAGATCAAAGATTGATATTATAAATTACCCTTGTTTTCTCTTCTGCCTTCTTTTTAAAATAGGGTTATTAATGAATCCCAGATCTTGCTGATAGGGTTCGTCTAGTTAGCCAGCTTGCTCTGGAGATTATCAGTCTCTGCCTTCTGAGGCTTGAATTATATAGGTGGCTTATCACATCCAACTGACATTTTATGTGGGATTGTAGATTTCAAACTGATGTCCTTTAGCTTGGGAAGCTTTAAACACTGATCCATCTCTGCAGCTCTAATATAGTGAAATTTTCTTGAGATTAAAAATGAGTGAATTAATCTCACATTTCTGTCCAAATGAATCTCATATAACGTCATGGAAGTGTAGAAAGTTTATTGATGAGGATTTATAGGCTTGCTATCACTTATACAGTTATTCAAAGCATGAGATAAAACAGATGGAATGCTTTAAGATATTTTCAAGAATAGTACCAACATAAGGCCAACATTATGACTTATGAAATATTCATGTTTCTGTTATTAAGCCTCTCTGTTCTCTCCTTTTCTCCGTGTAATGTATACAAATTACTATTCATGCCATCTTTCCATTTCTATGCACTTTGTCCCTTCATCACTATTATTTTTGTATGCACATTCCAGCTCAACATACTATTTCATTTCTCATAAAGTTTCACTTCATTTTCCAGACAAGCAAATGAATTAATCCAGCTTTCCAGTTAAGGGGTCAGATTTAGTCATGTTTGAAAGATTTTCGGGAGGTCATATATGAATAGGTGATAGGATGAGAATGGAATTCAGGTTTCCCATGCTAAGGCCATGGTGTTTTACTTGCCTCATCTGTCTATGAAAGTGACATATACTTGGCATTTCTGAAATGACTTTATTGGCAGGAAGTAAAAACCATGCTAGCCCTTGAATAACCAAAGCTTATAAAATACTGTTTTCTACTCTGAATTCTATATGCACCATCCATCTTAATCATCTGGCTCTCACGCCACCTTGGAATGGACTATTATGATCTGCATACAGCAGAAGAGGAAGTGGGTGCAGGTTTGAGAGTTTCTCCAAAGGCCTGAAGAGAGAAGTGCTGTGGTGGGATTTGAACCCATGCAGAGAAGTTCCAGAGACCAGATTCTAACTGTTTGCTGTTCATTCTTAAAAGACATCTAGCTGTTGTTTCCAATACTCTAGTAAAATGTGTCTCATTATCTGAGGTTGCTTTTCAATTTGATAGGGTTTTCATGAACAGCACTCTGTGAGGCCTTTCTAGAAACTCCATTTTAGCAGGTTTGTGTAAGCTGGCAGTTGTGCAAGCAGATAAACTCAGATCGATATTGATATTTATAATATTAGTAATTATTTTAATTGTGTGTGCGGGCATGTGTGTGTGTGTGTGTGTGTATACAGAAGGCACTTGAGTGTGTATGTGCCTGTGGAGGCCCAAGAGTAACATCAGGAAACAACCTGGATTTCTCTACCTCCTTTTGTTTTGCTCCGGGGTTTCTTAGACTCCACCTTCAAGGGCTAGATTTGCAAACCATTGTCATTTTTATGTGGGATCCGGGATCTGAACTCAGGTCCTTTTGCTGGTGAGGCACAGGCCTTAAGCCATGAGTCATCTCCCAGTCTTCAAAATTCTTTTTATCTTTCTACATTCTTCGCTATTTGCTTCTGTTTTCTTCATTTTTCTTCTAAAGGTAGAAATTTAAATATCTCATATACCATGATTAAAATGTTGACTTTATTTGACTTTTTTAAAGTTAAGATAAAAAGGAGGAGGAGAAAGGATATTCTAAGAATATCAGGAATTTGTGACATAATTTTTAATTGAATATCTCTTTCAGAATATTTGTAAAAAAATATAGTGAACAACTCAATGTTCAGCATAACTTTGTAGAAAAGGTAACTCCATTTTGGCAACATCTTTTGAAATGATGGTTGGCTATACTTGTGATGGGTACTGTCCATTCCCTAGAAATAAGCCTTTTATAAAAAGTAAAAATTCAGAAATAATAAGCACAGTAAGACCGAATGCATGCTGGTGTTAATCCTTCAACTATTTTACTAAGTTTTAGACATTTCTTTGTAATGAGGTAAATGCCTTTATTTAAACTGATTTTAAATTTCTCTGCAATGTTCCATGCCTAGTGTTTCTTTGAAATTTTTCAAAATTCATTTTGTTACATATATAAATACACATCCTTTCAAATATATGCATACATCAATACATACAGAAAGAGGAGGAAATATATTTCTAATAGCACGTGTTTATTCCATTGGTGGCTGTAGTCTAATTTTACTGTTGACAGGAGTAGAGTTCATTGAAAGTATTTGACTAGTTTACCACAAGAAATAAAGTTTCCATAGTGGTACATACATGTTCATCTACATGATTGCTGATAAAATCATGAAAAAATGGTTTAAGGGAAAAAGACTTATTTTTTTTCTTATGATTCCTGGTTATAGTTGTTTGTCCAGCTTTGAAAGAGAGCTCACACTAACACTAGGACTGAGAGAACTGGCCACACCATCTCCACATAACAGCTGAGAAAGAGACAATCCTTACTTGCAAAACCAGCATGTCTGGCCAAAGTCCAAAGACAGCTTGAAATCATTGAGACACCATCTCAAAAAAAATTAGCAATTAGAAAACAAAACACATCAACAATTCTATAACCAAAGAAGGTATATCAGATGATATGATTGGAATTATATAAAGAGGTGGAGTTTGTGGTTTCATCTGGTGGCATAAAAGAATGACTAAAGGTTATGTACTTGTTAAGAGCTTATGGAGGATACTGGTTGGGCTCTTTGTGGAAGGGAAGATACTGGAATAAGAGGGTTCTGTCAGCACCTTGAGTCCTGGACACATACATGGTCTCTCCCATTGATGCAGTGAGGCCTGTCCAGACATGATAAGCATCCTGATTCTTGTAGACGACATCTGTCTTCTCACTGACATCCTTGCATAGTAAGTACCTTACTTGGAAGGATCTGTAGTTTCTCCCTAGGAATTTTTGTAGGTTAAGTTCCCATGACCACCCATGGCTCCTTTCTCGACCTTTCTGCCCTTTCCTGCTGACAGAGGAGGCATGGTGGTTCCTACCTGGATAGAAGAGGGTACAACTTAATTCTTGGGATACAGTTAAGCTTTCAAGTGACCAAAACTGTCACCATTATAGACCACTGTTTTTGATAAATGTGTGAGCAAATAATACCTCATTTGCATACATATTCCTCTGCATACCCATCACAAATCTCTGTTGAAACCAAAGATGTAAGAGTGAGTTTAATTTTTTCAATACAGTACAGCTATAACTTTGTGAGGATTTGAGGTCACAGAATGCTGGGACCGTAGTTAAACCTGAGCATAGTGAGACTACAAAAGAAACAACTTTCACACAGCCAAGGACATGTGTAAAGGGATCATTCACATATGTGGAAAACAGAAGAAAACCAAGTCACAATCCACCTGTGGTATTTTTGTTTTGCTTTGCTTGTGTGTGTGCACTAGTGTATGTACAAAAGACCACTTGAGTGTGTGTGTGTCTGTGGAGTCTCAAGGGTGTCATCAAGAATCATCCTGGATTGCTTTCCCACCTTACTGATTTGCTGTGGGGTTTCCCAGGCTCTGCCTTTCAGTGGCAGAATTATAGTCCATATCCATGTCTGCCAGTACTTTTTCTGTGGGATATTGGAATATGAGCTCAGGTCCTTTGGCTTGTGAGGCAAAGGCTTTGACCACCAAGCCATCACCTCAGCCCCATGTGGTATTTTTAACCTAACATTGTGTGATAGCAACTGTTGAACCTCCAACAGGAAATACATCACATATTTTATTTTTAAACTATTTACACTCTTACATTTTTATTTCTTTCAGATATTTATATTTTACACTGGAAGTGTTTTCTACAAGGAGGGTACAATTACATACAAACTTATTAAAATATAAATGAATGTATTGATGCATCTCACTTGTCTCTACTAATATCTTTGCAAAGAATACTATGCACAAAAATGCTTACTCATGTTGATTTCAAAATGGATTGGCATATTTATTGCTAAGTTGTTCTGAGGAGGATACAGAAAGAAAACATGTGTGGATTTCTTCTATTCACCTGGTTGTTATTGGATGGCATCTCCTTTCAATAACTTTTAGCATTCTACTAATGAGAAAAAATAGACAGCCAAAGAAATGAATCTTCATAGGACCACAAAGAAAATAAGAGGCAGAGAAGAATTTGAACCCAGTGTGTCTCTTGTGTTCTTTGTCCACATGGGTACAGAATTGCTAGAATCAGTGATGAGCACAGAATTGCTGATCACTTACAATGACCTAGCTTTATGTGGTAAGCTTCCTGAGGGCCCATGGAGTAGAAGCAGAGAAAGTTGTCTTCTGACCTCTACTCATGCAGCAAGCATCATATACAAGTTCATTCTCTCTCTCTCTCTCTCTCTCTCTCTCTCTCTCTCTCTCTCTCTCTCTCTCTGTCTGTCTCTCCCTCTCTCTCATAAATAAAATGATAAAATTTTAAGAGGGAGATGGGTATCCTGGAAAATAAGATTCACTCCCCAAATTCATAGTAAAGCAGAGGAAAGAACTGAAATCAAACTCTTTTAAGCTGAATTTCTGTGTTGACCAAATTACGGAAAACTGAAGCAAGTCTAAAAGTAGCAACTCACTTTTAGCATCTCAGGTTATGTTTCCATAACATTAACTTTACACTTACAGTGTTACCACCTATAACTTGCAATATGTTGCAAAATGTTCTCATTTTGTACCAAATATTTATTTCTGAGACTTTTTTGAATCCTATTAAAAGGAATATGCTTCTAAGCTGCTATGGAGACAACATAGGGAAAGAAGAGCTTATGGAGAGTTGACAACACTCTGGTGTTGCCGTCATCACCAGCCTTTCAAAATGACCTCTGTGACTTCAGACTTCCTTTTGCTCTTCAAAATCATAATGGTTGAAGTAACCCATGTAACACTGTACACAGTGACGTTTGAGGATGCTGATTCAATTTCTACCAGTGTATTGACACCATATATATGAATCATTAAACTTTTTAGAGGTTATTTTTTCCTTTTGTTAAAAATATATATATCTTCCCCATTTTTCCACCTGTGCAATGAGAAGTAAAACTCAAATTCCCATTAGGTGAAAGATTTTTTGAGTTAGATTAACTCTGATACAATGCATTTTACTTGCTGTTATTCATCAAGTAAATAATTCTTTTACCTATTGGTGCAACTACTTCAGAGAGTCATTCAGGTGAATATTTAAATGTCTCTGCTCATAAAAAATGTATCATCATCTTTTTCTTTACTAAATTGGTATGCCAGTGATGAACTTTACCAAGCTAGTGTACCAGTTACAGATTTTACCTAGTTATTGCCCTAGTAATGGAGTTTACCAAATTGGTATGGCAGTGATAGACTTTACCAGGTTAGTGTGTCAGTAGTGACACACAACATTTGTTGGAAACCTTCTTCTTCATTGGAAGTAGGAAAAATTCTCCTTGTATATGCTTCTTCAACTTGCTGCTCCACATTTTTTTCTCTTAAAGTCTGAGCATACATGCATATGGAAGGCTCTCCTTGGTTCTCACCTGGGATCTCTAGGTCCAAGGTTATGACTATGTAAGCTAGTATGTGTATGACTGCATAATTTGGAAAAACAAGATGAAGAAAATTCATTGTGTCAAGTATCAACAGAACCTTGCAGAGTTCAGGTTATTTCATGTACAAGTTTGAACATAGAATTCTAAAATGAGGAGTTAAAAACATGGAATCATTCATTCAGTAAACTTATCTCCCTATTCACTTTTCTTTTTGGCTTGGCTCAACGGCTTGGCTCAACATGCCATAGGTTTTTTTTAAAAGTCTGACCAAGTTCAATATAGCTTTAAAGTACAGTGAAGTTGGAAATATCTGGACTACATTCAAACCAAGTTAAGAGCTACCAGAAGGTTAGTTCCAAAGGTCCCCAATGGATTTACATGTAGAGAAGTATGGAACTGCTAGGTTGCCCTGCAAGTGATTTTACAACTTTTGCTTTCAGTTCAATCAGTGAAAATAATTATGAGAGGGATTGGAGGTTTTTAATCTCTAAGACATAAAACATATAAACATTGATAATACATAGACAAATTAGCCATGTTTAAAAATCATAGACAAATTATAGAAAGACTACTTCACTTTGGAATCCATCAATATCTGAATCAAATCAATTATACCTGCCTGATGTATTTTCTAATAGTACAATTTAACATTGAAAGCAGCAGTGAGTGAACTTATTAGAAAAGAAGAAAGATGAGAAATCAATACAGTAATTTTTACATTAGTACGTTAGAAAATGAAGATCAATGCAATTCTAAATCAAGATAAAGTAAAGCAATAGTCAGAACTAAAATAAGCTTCAGTGAAATTAAAAACTCATATCATCATCAAGAAGACAAAAACTATTTTGATATCATAAAACCTTAATCTCTAGCCAGCATAATGAACAAAACAGCAAGAAAACACTTTTATAATATTAAAAGTGAAAGCTGACACAATTACTGATTCTGTGAATAATAATGAGATAATAAAAGGCTATTATAAGCAACTATCTGCCCATAGATTTGATCAATGAAGATTTTTATGGGCTAATTCTCTGAATGACCCAATTACCAAATTCAAACAAGCAGAATTAGATATCCTAAAATGTCTACAGATATTAAAAATTAATAGCCTGCATGCAAAAATTCTCCACAAACTATCAAACAGATCCAATTAGGTATGAGAAGAATTATATTTTACAGTCCATGGGGTTTGCTGGTTATGTAAGTCTAATTCAGTGTTTAAAGGCAAGGTTATATGATTCCTAATATCAAGAACACAAAGCACAAATTTAATATAATCATAAAAGTATATTTCAGAAAAGTATTAAACAAACTTCATTAATTATTAATACAAGAAGATTCAGAATGCTAGTAAGACAAAATTTCTCAATTTGATAAAGTATATTTTGTAAAGATACAACTATTGATATAGAATTGATATAGAATTAACAATAAACTGCTCTCCAAATTAAGATTGGTTTGGCACCATCTATGAGAAATAAATCTAATAAATGCTAGTAATGAAAATGTATACAATTCAGCAAATTTGCAAATGAGGATCATAAATTAGCATTTGTAAATACTATAAATGTGCTCAAGGATAGTAAAGCATAAAATAATGGGGAAAATATAAAACCCTTGTAACACTTTTAGAAATAACAAATTACCATGTGTATGAAATTCAGTATAGAAAGGTCACACTAGATTAAAAATATGAAGAAAGACAGTGACATCCTAAACAGGATGTGGTGGTGTACACCAGTAACCCCAGCTTAAGAAGCTGAAGTAACAGGGTCATAAGTTTGAGATCAAACTGGGATGAATAGTGAGTTCAAGGTCAATAAGCATTACATAGGAGGAAATTTCCTTTAAAAAGAACAAAGAAAAGGAAAGAAAAATGTGCAATCAAGCCATTCATAATTGAGCATAATAGAATAGATATGGACATTGAGAGAAGCAGATTAAATTATTTGAAGGACAAGTGCAAAATATTAGATAAAACTGTTGAAAATAATAAATGAACAAAATTTACACTTTATCAAACACCTAAAATTAATTAAGAAAAATTAATTTTACTTAAAAACCTCATTTTTGTACAAGGTTCACAATCCATTATTGAGAATTTGAAGTTCAAGTTTTTTAAACTAATACAAGTATGAGTGCTCACAATCAACCCAGCTTTATATATCATGACTATAATCCCAGCACTCAGGAGACTGAGACCTGAAGTTTGAGAGCCGTGTGGGCTACATTACTGAGTTCTGGATCAGACTGGGCTGTGCAGTAAAACTCTCTATCGAAACTATCCAAAATTGGAGACGAGGAAAAGATCTCTATCCTGTTACTTCTCTTCACTGTTTCGCTGCAAATTCTTAACTATGCTGTAAATGAGGTCAGGAAGAAAACAAGGCACAAAATTTGAGGGAGTAATCAACTTATCTTTCTTTGCTTATAATATGATTAGCTAAAACAGCATGCTAAAATCTATAAAATACCCACTAAATGTATAAGTTTAATGAGTTTGTAGGATAAAAGGTGAATGCGGCCACTTTTATTTCTACAATTAAAAAATTTATAAAATTATTTTTCAATATTGAAAGTATAAGATAGTAAAAGTAGCAGGCTGTCAAAGTCTAGATGAGAAATGAACAACAAAGAAAGAATAGCCAAATAATAGTGTTATTTTTCTAAAGTATTTGTGTGAATATTTCAATTATTCTATCAATTTGGAATGTGAAATTTCAAGACTTCCATGTTTTTTTTAAAGAAATTTTTTTTATTATTTATTCAATTGTGCGTGTGTGTGTATGTGCGCGCGCATGTGTGTATGTGTGTAGAACCACGGACGAATCGGGAACCACCATGGACGCCTCCACCTTCTTCTGCCCCGGGATTCACAGGCTCCGCCCTACCAGGACCAGAAGCGCAGGTCGCCCCCGCTTCCGCCTGGCATCTATACGTAGGATCTGGGATCCGAACTCAGGATCTTCCGCCTGAAAGGCGGAGGCTTAACCCCTGAGCCACCTCTCCAGCCCAAGACTTCCATGTTTTAAGGGTAGGAGAGCTTTAGCGCTTCATTCTGAAAAGAGAAAGCTATCAAAACTATTAATGAAAATGTATATCAGGTGAAAAAGCAGAAAAATATATACAGACCTCAGAAAATATTAAAATACATGCAAAGAAAATACTAATAAAAGTATTGTAACTATAAATATATGGTGGGTCAAATACATAAGATGAATTTACAGCTAAACTAATTTGTGTCAGTCCTGGTGTAAGAAAAACAAGACAACTAGGCATATCATGTCCAAGGAAAAATTTAGAGTGTGCCAATGAAACAGAATAGTCCAGATAAATTTTAATAGTAAAGTTGTTCTTTCTGCTTAGTAGCTACCTGAAAGAATTCCCTTTCTTGCTAACTGCACGTTAGAATAAAGAACATCTTGGAAGTATAAAACCAATGTTTATCACTCATATACTAAGTGGTATGTGTGGTGTATGTTTTGCTTATGTTTTAAACTCACCTTCACCATTAGCATCTGAATAAATGTTCCCATCCCCACAGTTTACACCTGACATTAGATTACATTAGAATTAATTAAATAGTCAGAATTACATAGCTAGAGAATCGATCTGAACTTTGATCTCCCTTGTGACTCCAAAGTCATCATCTTTGGATACTGTGGTACCTGTGCCCAGTATCAGGGTTACTGTGTGCCACACACAGTGTTCTCCCTTGAAGGAAATCAAAAGCCTTCAGAAACAAAATGCTACATTTCTAGATGGAAGAGCTCAAGAGTCCTAGATGTCATGTGAGATACTGTGTTCTTCATGTAATATCAATGAATTTTACATGTAGAATTCACTTGATATTTGAAAGAATATTTCTTCAATGTAGGTACCCATATGTGGTACCTGAATCTGTTGCTCAAAAATAATTATTATCTGGTCTAGAAAGATAGATCAGTAGAAAAAGTGCTTGCCATACAAAAGAGAAGACTGTTGTTTGGACCCCAGCCTTTGTGGTGGGAGTATCAGGCAGGTAGGCAGTCATGCATAATCCCAGAACTCATGAGGCAAAGACAAGAGACTCCTCAACAAAATGACTAGGTAGACAAGCCAGAACTGCTGGACTCTTGGTTCAGTCATAGGCATGTCTCAAGAAACAAAATGAGAAATGATTGAGGAAAACATCCTATGTTAATTTGGAGCCTTCACAATCATATGTACATACATGTGTGCGTCCATACATATGCATGTGTATATACCACACACATATATACATAACCCAAATTAAAAGAATATAATGTTTGATTTGTAAAAAAAAATGTTAGGCAGGTAAGAATACAAGGAAATGAACCCGTATTTAATAAAATAAAAGGGTAATATATTCAAAAGGCCCACTGATTTTGAAGTAATCATAAGTGGATTTAACATTATCTCATATAAAAGCTGAGTAATAGGAAAGGGTGAAAGATATTCAGCAAAGAGTTGTTGTACAAAAGCGAACTAAGTTGAAATCATGGAAATCATGGAACGGACAGTCCATTCAGCAAGCTTCAAAACAGCAGATGCAGTCAGTGACTGAAAAGATAGAGTACAATTGGTCTCACCTGAACTGCAATGATGAAAAATAGAGGATTAAAAAGAACATAGCACAAGGTTTGTGTAAAAAATATCAAAAGACTTCATGCAAGAGCAAGGGCATCCCAAAGTGAAAAAGGCACCTAGAAGGCAACGTGTGAAGAGACAGCACCTGGGGATTTATAGAATTGACAAAGTACATGGATCCGCAGCACCAAGAGAATAAATACAAAGAAAACCACAATGAATCATGCTCTGCTCGAGCTGCTGAAAACCAGAGATAAAGGGAACACACTGGAAATCGCCTGATACAATAAGGAAATTTCACTCACTGGAGCTGAAATAAAAATTCTTATCTGCAATAATAGAATCGAAGAAACAATGGAGCCTTAACATGCTGTGAGACACATGCACCTAGAATGCTATAGCCCGTGAAATTAGCCCCTAAAAATGAAAATAAAAGCAATCCATTTCCAAAAGGACATAAAATAATTTATCAGCATGATATGTGCCTTGCAATAAGTACTAAACCAAACTTTAGTTTGGAGGGAAACGTTTCCAGAAGCCCAATTTTGAAAGAACAAAGAGCTGAATGTGTGTGTGTGTGCGTGTGTGTGTGTGTGTGTGTGTGTGTGTGTGTGTGTGTATTTGTAAATGTGAAATATGCTTTAAGAATTTTTGTAAGAGACTACTGTTTATAAAGAAAATGTAACTTGTAATACCTAAAAGAGTGCATGATACTAACAACAAGAAAGGTGAGATGTGACAACAAGTGTGCAGTATCTGTAAAACAGTGAGCCATCCAAGGAGACTGTGATGAATTAGGATACCATTGTTTAATATCTAGAATAGTTAAACTTTAAAAGGGCATTCAAAGAAACAGAGCCAAGAGTACATACAGTACAATAAATTTAAAAATAGATGCTTTCATAGAAGTCCTAAAATAATAGAAAAGAGGAATGGAAGAAAAACTCTGGAACAGAAAACAAGTTTTGAGATAATGGCAAAAAACAAATCTTTATAGCAAGCATGCTATTGCAGACAGACTCTAGGTTGCCCTCTATGCATTCACATGTCACTATGACCCCAAGCATGAGAGTTGGAAAGCCTGTAATGCATGCTGTGTAGGTCATAGTGAGTGACTGCATGCTGCTCACACAGAATCCATCCTGTCAACATGCTTTTGAGACCCTTCTTAGCTAGTTCTGCAGAACAAGGAGCTACAGAGGGAGGTTCAGAGGCTACGGGGGTGATTGACAGATGCCTCTGGGAGTTGACTACAGAACAACAGTAGCCCTCCATCCCACCATAGCAAGAAAAAGTTCTGTAAACCGTCTATAGAGACCTGCAGCTGATGTTGTTCCAATGGAAGCTCCATGAGGACACAGCCAGTGTGATACCGAGATTGAGTTTCTTGAGATCACAATCAGAAGATGCCACCATACTAGGCACTTCCACTTAGAACAGTTATCACTGTATCCCACAGATTTTAATATGTTGTGTTTCCATTTTTCATTTCATTCTAGAGGTGTTTACTGTCTCCTTGATTTCTCCAGTGACCCATTCAGTAGAGTATTACATAGTCTCCACCAGCTTCTTTGTGCTGTTTCTCTTTATATCTAGCTTTATTCCATTGTGTTCATATAGAATACAAGTTGTTATTCATTTTTTTAACTTATTGAGGTCTCCTTTGTGTCCTAAAGCGTGGTGTGTTTCAGAGAGTATCTGCTAAGAAGAATGTTCATTCTTCAGTTTTTGGGTAGCATATTCTATAGATGACTGTTATAGTCCATTTTATTTATGAGGTCACTTAGCTTTCACATTTCTCTTTTTTATTTTCAGTCAGAATGACCTATCTATTGGTGATAGTGAGGTATTGAAGTCACCACAATTATTGTTTTGGGGACAATGTGTGGTTTTGTATCTGGTAATATTTGTTTTATGAAATTGAGTTCATCTGTATTTAGAGTGTATGGTTAGGATTGATAGATTCTTGGTGGATTGTTTCCTTGACAAGTATGAAGTGGCCTTTCTTGTTCTTATCAGTTTTTGTTTTAAATCTATTGTGTCCATTATTAGAAGAGCTATACTTGCCTGTCACATAGTTTCATTTGCTTGGAATATCTTTCCATACTTTTACTTCAAGAAGGTATTTGATATTAAGTTGTGTTTCCTGGAGGTAGCAAAATGGTGAAATCTTTTTTCTTTTAATATATTCTGATAGCTTGTTATTATATTGTTTAGTAATTCCTATAATTCTGTTGATTTCATGATATCATCTTAGACATATCTAAGATATGTCTTTACTGATTTCCCCCCCTTTCGTGTTTTTGGCATGTTATCTTCTTCTTTGGGCTGAAATATTATTTCCTGTACCCTTTACAATATTGGTTTAGTGTTCACACATTCCTTATTCTGTTTGTTTGTTTGTTTGTTTGTTTTGCCAAGGAAAGTTTTATTTCTCATTCAGTTATAAAAGATAGTTGTACTAGATATAATAGTTCTGGATTGGCAGCTGTGAACTTTCAAGACTTTGAAGCCCAACTCATGATGTTTTAAGATTCCCACCATGTACTCAGCTGTCATTCTAACAGGGCTTTCTTTATGTGTACTTGACCATTCTCTCTTTTAAAGTCTTTTTTATTCCATGCTTTCAGTGGTTGAACTATATTATGTGTTGTTTCTTTTCTGGTCTTTTCTAATTTGTGTTCCATAAGACTCTTGTTATTATATAAGCATCTCTTTCTCAAGACTCAGCATATTTTCCTTGACAGTTTTATTAAAGATATTATCTATGCCTTTGACCTTGAATTTTTCTTCATTTATGTCCAGAATCAACTGATTATTTTATATATTGATTTTTTTTATTTCCACTCATACAAACTTAACAGGTACACCTGTCCCTTTCCTCTCTCCACCCCCCACCCCCCTGTGTCCCCCTTTCCCTCCCTTCCCTCCCCATCTCCCAGTGCCTTCCCCTCCCATCCCCGGAGCATCCTTTAATGTGCATGCCAACTCCCCTCTGGGTCCTCCTCTCCGATGAGGTGCAAGGACCCAGTGGCATTTCCCAGAACCCTTTCCTGTGTTCCCCTTAAGCATAGGAACACTACTGTGGCTGTCAATCCCTTGCCTCCAAGGATCCTAGCGCCTTTAGCAAATGCTAGACTTTGTGGGGTCAGTAATGTGTTGGACATTGTGCAGGGCATGCAAAGTCCAATTATGATTTCTTCGGCCCTAACTTGTGTGGAGTATCTTGCATATCATTACTCCTCCCATCCTTGTGCTCTTACAATCTTACCACCCCCTCTTCCGCAAATTTCCCTGAGCTTCAGGATGGGGAGAGATTAGGCTGGCCTAGTTCCAGGTGGTTGATATAGAGTCTCTGATGTTCTGAATTATGGTTTGTTAATTTATTTTTTTCAGTTTTGCTGCTCCTGCAATGTCCTTCACTCCATCCTGATGGGTATTGGATATTGCCCCTGGCTAGAGATAAAAATCTGTTAAATTAGAGTCTTGTTATAAGAGTATCAGAATGAGCTGATATTTGTCCTTTCACAGTGTCCAAAAGATCATTCATGTTCCATTTGTGTGTTTTTTAAATTATCATTTTCCTTGAGTGAATAATCCATAACCTCTACTTGTCTTCACATCCTGATATTCTACCTTCCATATGATTCATTCTGTTAGGCAAACTTTCCATTCAATTTTTATTTGGCTTTTTCATTTATTCATTTCCAGTTTTATTTCAGTTTAGATTTTTTCCTCAGATCTATCTCTTTATTAAATTCTATATTTGTCTCTTGATTATCTTTTTTATTTTATTCAGTTATTTGTGTTTTTTTGGTCTTCAGTTTATTCCTACTCTTTTTAAATTCTTTGAACTCTATGAATGTATTTATAATTACTCTTAAAAAATCCATGACTTGAATTTCATCTAAATCACTCTCCTTGGGGAATCATTACTCTGAGATTGGTGATTTTTGAAGGGAGAGAATGTGCCAGTTCGGTGTTTTATATTGATTTTGTTTCTACAGGGAGACCTGGGCATCCAAAATCAGGTTATTGATTTTGTCATTTTCTGTGTATTTTCAACTTGTACAGCTAGAGCAGGAAGGGATGTATGATTTGAAGGAGTCTGAGATGGAGGGTCTACCTCACTGGATCCACACCAGGCAGGGCTTTGTGTATTGCATGGGCCAGAGAGTGCTTTCAAGGAAAGAACGGCTCATTGGCAAGAAACATAGTTGGTCCAGGATAGAGAGTTGGCATTACCTGGTGTAGTTAAGCTGTTTCTAATGTTTGGAGTCTGTTGTCTTGAGAGAACTCCCAAGATGGTGGATTGGTAGAGGAGTGTTCAGCATCAGGGGCTGCCTTATCTCATTGCTATATGTGAAGTTCATTTAGTGCAAGAAATCTCAGAAAGAATGGAAGGTACATTACCACACGTTTATGTGTGAAAGCTAGTGCTTCAACAGTAATCAGGTGTCATATTTAAGCACAGGTGTCAACTTGACTATTGAGAGTTTGGGCTCTGTTTACATTTGTGGAGAATTAGTGGTTGCGTTGGGCCCAGAGCAAACCTGCAGGAGATTGTCTAGCTGATGGAGAGGGTCCAGCCTATAGTAGGTGGGATTAGCCCCTGCAATAAAATACAAAGAACTGGTTAAGGGAGTTGGCATCCTTGTGTACACTTGGCCAGATGTGCTGGTCTGGCAAGTAAGGATCATCCCTCTCTCAACTGTTACATAGAGATGGTGTGGCCAGTTCCCTTGACCCTGGTGTTGGTGTGAGCTCTCCATCAAGCTGGACTAAGAACTGTAACCAGTAATCATAAGAGCAAATAAGCCCCTTGTTCCCTTAAGTCATTTGATGATCATTTATCAGCAACCATTCAGATGAACTGCAACATCAGGTAAAAAAGCACTCCTATGTTGATTTCCTATGTTTTCTCAGTTTTGGATTAGAGGGTTCAATGCATGAACACACACTCAGATGCATGTGCATCCAAAGGTGATCATATAACTTCATAGCAGACATTCCTGAAAGTATATAATCTGTTCTATTCCTGACCCCTCAACATCTCTGATCTTGAGAGATGACCATCTTTTGTGGACATTTTTTTGCTCCTGCATCCCATCCTTGATAACCCTTAGCAATGTCATAAATTTATTTTTAAAAAAGCCTCCTTTGTCCTGTGGGCTCTGCAGATTTCCCCCATTATGCTGTCCATGTTAGCTCTATCCCTGTTCTGTCAAACTTTAAGCTCTCTCTTCTGTTTTAAGTCTGAACTGTAGTTTCCTTGGCCCTCAGTTCTAATAAAACTCTCATTTCTTATGCATTTCCCTAGCTTTTAGCTTCTTTATATCAACAGCCCTCCATGTTAACATTACAAGGGCCAGATTTGTTCAAATATATCCACTCTCTTGGAAAAATATAGGAAGTGATCACATAATGACTTAATGACCTTCCACTAATGCTTCTTCTTAAAGATTCTATCACTTTCCAATACCACCATCCTGGGGACCAAGCTCTGAATCTCATGTATTTTGGAGTGATGCAATTAAACAATAACTAACCCATAACAATAATTTACCCTTTCTTGGGTAATCACCAGTCCAGTTATATAGGATGTTTTACTTTTCTAAATTGCATGCTCTTGTTTTTGTTCATTTTTTCTGTTTTCCATTAAGTCAAACAAAAGTGCCACATAGTACAGGATCAATTCTCTTGATCACAAAACAGTCATCTTTGGGGCTGGAGAGATGGCTCAGGGGCTAAGACTCTGTCTCGCAAGCAGAGGGTCCTGAGTTTGGATACCAGATGCCACATAAAAATACATGGCAGGAACAGCTGTGGCCTGCACTTTTGGCACTTCTATCCTGGGAAATCCTAGAGTGAAGCAAGAAGGAGGTAGAAGCGATCCAGGATGATTTAGAAAATCACTCTTGATCTTCTACAGGGACACACAGTGCTCTTTGATACACACACACACACACACACACACACACACACACACACACACAGAAATAAAATGAAGAAAGGTTTATAAAAAGTCATCTTGGGAGGAAACAGGAAGATAAT
Source organism: Typhlomys cinereus (assembly GCA_023101885.1). NCBI lineage: Eukaryota > Metazoa > Chordata > Mammalia > Rodentia > Platacanthomyidae > Typhlomys > Typhlomys cinereus. The sequence goes on from JALPQD010000201.1 coordinate 2,670,835, forward strand.
TGGTCTAATCATGCTTGATACTTAAGTCTAGTTTCTCAATCTTGATAAAAATTATAAAAATTTCTATCAACTTCCAATGACTTGATATGACCCCTCTCTTTCTATGTATTTCTGAGTAAGGGACACTTTTGAACAAAAACCAGATAATGGAATATTTTTACCTGAGCCTTACTAATAAAAACTGGATAACAGAGCACCATGAACAGCAATGTTCCTTAAAATACAAAAAGGCGAGGAAACACGTTCATGAGCCATACAACTGATGTTCTGTCTTCTAAAGATGGTGATCTGAGTTCGGCTTTGCTGGACATAATAGATATCATCTTTTCTACCAGCATTTAGAACACAGAAGAATAGTTAAATCCGAAAGTGTTCTACAGTATGCATACTTAATTAAGAGCCATCTGAAAGAAAAAGAGGGTGATTAAAATATAAAGGATGTATGCATGCTTTGAAGACCTGCTCTCATAAAGGTATCACATCTATTTTAAAAATAATACTCTGTTTTATTAGTAAATTTCATAAGTGGCATTGTAATTACTTTTTCCAATGTCAAACGAACAGAACAAAACTGAGAAGAGAAATATAATAGACAATGAATTGAAAAAACTTCCAACAGCTCTTTGAAATACACGTCAGAAGTGAAATACACAGCACTGTGGGCAACCAGCCACTGCCATCAGGGGCAACTTTGGGAGATAACCCGTGCATTATCCACTGCTGAGGTCCTGGGATTTACTTTTATGGCACACATAAAAGTATCGCAAGCTACTTCATCCCAAGGACAAACCGCTCACCACCAGAGCAACTGTCTGAGCCCCAGAATTATTACAGTTTGTCTTCGCACAGTTTCCTCAGTACTGTGTGTACTCTAAACATATAAAACTCAGGGCATTTCTAAGCTAAGAACTTTATTAAACCATAAAGTAAAATGTTTCATTCTTCCTGGGCATATATAACTATCTCTCTGCTGTTTCCAAAAGCTCAAGGGTCTGCTTGTTGGTAACTGAGGTCTCACTCTTACAGAGTTTCAAAGCAGGATTGTAGTAATGATGAGAGTCCATTTCTCTATGCCTGTATGACAGAAAATATTTGGGAAGATCCTATTCTGCTTAGGATGCAAACTAACTGAAAAAGTTCACAACAGAAAAGTTCAAGTCTCCTGAATGCTCATAATGCAAAATACAACTTTAATTTTGATGTGTACATGCTGTGGAGACGATTGAGTGTAAACGCATTTAAAATCAGTGATTCACTTAACTATGACAAAGAGTTACAGCAGAAGATTGTGAAATGTAATAAATATTTATAGATGGATTAAACACAGTTCTAACTGTCCTGCTTTGCAACTGAGGGAAATGAAGCAGAGAGATTATCAGATATGTTTTTTAACATCTTGTGAATGGCGGAGATCCATTCACATTTAAGATAAGACTTGTGCAGTCTTAACTGCTTGTGCAACCCACTGCCAGTACATAAAAATGGTCACTTAGCCAAAAAAACCCAAAGACTTTTCATTCCCAAGGAGAGAACTTGAAGACCTACAATTTTTCTATTTCTTCATGGACTACCTGTAACTTGGATTTGGGATATTTTTATTGTCATATTTCCTTACTTTTAAAGCAAGATGTCAACTTCTGAGTGGTTGATGACTCTCAGATTTGTTCAAAAATATTTCATTTCTTGTTCTTTTTGCAAGGGAGGAAGTGGAAAAGACAGTAATGAAAGCATAAATGTGAGTTTCCATTCTAGCAACTGCCTCTCATCCATTTAGCTAACTACTACATAGGGCTACATAAACAGTACTTTTAGTGTTATCTAAATCAACAATTTTCCACAGAAATTATCTGCAGTTGTTGTATTATTGCTTATTAGGTAGGGGAACTAGCCATTTCTCCTCAGGATTTGTTTCACAGCCTGACCCAGGTATTTTGTTAGATTAAATGCTTGATACTCCCTGGAGGACCAATCTAGCTAGAGGCATATTTTATAGACATAAAGATTGACTCAATTTCTTTATAGTGGAAACCACACTCGATATAGAATTTGTTGAACTAGGGCTGGAGAGATGGCCCAGGGGTTAAAGTCTTTGCTTTTCAAGTGAAATGAACTGAGTTTAGATCCCCACATCGCACGTAAAAGTGCTGGGGTGAAATATTGATGGCCTATAATTCTAGGTCTGGAAAGCAGAGCACAGGCAACCCAGGAGCAAAGCAATAAAAAGGTAGAGCAATTAAGGATGATTCGCAGTGTCACCTCTACAGGCATAGACACTGACATCCCTCTTGTCACATACACACAAAGAGCAAACACGCACACCCATACACACACACACAGAGATGCAAATTTATTGAACAAATGGAATTCTCTTTTTTTCCACTTTTTATTAAGACTTTCTTTGTATACAAAAAAAATGAGTTTCTGCCCATGTTGGCTTTCCCTCCCCTCTCACCTCTTCCTCTTCCAGCCTCCCCTCCCTTCACACATAGGTCCCTATCCCTCCTTCCCTCTCTGCATGTGTGGACCACAGGGCTCCCTTTGGGACACCAAATCCCTGTGGTAGTATAAATGGTCCTTCAGTGGGTAAATCCACAGGTGGGGAAGCTCCCCTTCACTTGTCCAGCACATGCCCCTAGGATTCCCACTGAGTGTAGTTATTTCTTCTGAGATATCCTTTCTGGGTTCCCATTAAGTGTAGCTGTTTCTCTTGAGGTAGCCTGGCTGGTCCATGGAAGAATGATGATATGTCAGTCTTTGTGTAGGTATGGTGAGAGTAGATCTCATTTCAATGTGAACCTAGATGCAACAGCCTTATTCTGGATGGAAGAATGTCTTTCCATCATTAGGCTCTTACAATCTTAACTGCCCCCTCTTCTGCAAGGTTCCCTGAGCCTTAGTATCGGGAGAGATTTGGATGCCCTAATTAGGGCTGAACATTCTTGAACATTCTTCATAAATTAAGTGATTACATGACCTTCACATGTTCAAACATAGCCAGTTGTATAGATAGTTATGAGTTTGAGGATCTTAGTGGATTGTGACCTACTTTGTACCAGGGATTTACACTTCACCAGCTTTGCAAACTCAGCCAAATACATTGGGTTGACGAAATGCTTCTCATCATTCCTAGAGTTCTCTGAGACTTAGTCTTTGTTTTTTTTTTTTGAGTTTAAATGCACTTTATTTTTTGACAACAACCTACATGACATTTTTTCTTAAAAACAATGCTTCCAATCCCGATAAATCACGTTCAAAATAAAAGCTCAAGATATCATCAGTCCCAGTTGTCTCAAGTCCTGGTGTTGTTATGGATGACAAGAAGCAGCCAGTTGTGGTGACAGGTGACAAATCAAGTATTTCCCAGTTGTTAACATTTTTCCATTTCTAATCCATCCTTAAAGAAAATCATAAATGGTGTCACGCTGTCCTCACGGTAGTCCAGGACAGCAACCATGCTTTCTGGATTCATGTTTTCGCCAATAAAAAACTGGTAGTTATTGAAATGAGCAAGGATGTGCTTGATTTGTTCTGCAGCCCGAGTCATACAAGGCTTTACCCTTTCTGGTTTCTGTTCTTCCAGTTTGCCTTTGAGTGATTTCATGTAATCCTTGATGTACTTCTTGTAGGCCTCTTTTGTGAAGCTGGTTTCCTGCAGGTGATGGCTCATGACAACATCAACACCGGTGACTACTGTGCTTTCGGTCCCTTCACCCTCTGGGCCTTCAGAGGAAGCATTTCCACTGATCAGCAAGTCGTCGATGCTACCTTCTGTCCTACTGACCATCTTGCCCTCCACATCGAGGCACAGACCGTCCGCGATCTCCCGGATTTTGTAGATGTCGGAGAACAGCTCATCATGGCTGATGAGGTCCCAGTAGATGATCATGATGACCGCAGGAGAGAGGCGACGGCGGCGGCGCTGGCCTGGGAGCTTAGAGCAAGCACGGTGCAGCCAGAGCGGCGCTCGGGAGGAGGGAGGAGCGGGCGGAAAAAAGTGAGACTTAGTCTTATATATTAAACTTCCTGTAGAAAACATAAATGTCAGGGGCTGGAGAGGTGGCTCAGGGGTTAAGCCTCTGCCTTGCAGGCAGAAGGTCCTGAGTTCGGATTCTGGACCCCACGTATAGACGCCAGGCGGAAGTGGGGGTGGCCTGTGTTTCTGGTCCTGGTAGGGCGGACCCTGTTAATTCCCCGGGCAGAGTAAACAAGGAGGAGGTGGAGGCGTCCATGGTGGTTCCCGAATTCGTCCATGGTTCTACACACACACACACACACACACATATGAGCACACACACACAGTTGAATAATTAAAAAAGTTAAAAAAATGTCTTTATCATTGCACTAAATGATAACTGTGAAAGTCACAACTTTCAATGTATTCTGTGAAAAATCCATTGAATTATCAAAACGGAGCATGGTTTGATGCACCTCTCATCTGGCGGTGTCCAACATGAAGGTGATCTTATATGAAAACTATGCCTCTAGATATTATAGTCTAATTTTGTATTAGAGAAAACAATAAAAGTAGAAATTTCATAAGCATGAAATAAAGCAAAAAGAAAAGGTAGAATATGATGTGAAACCAAAACCAAAATACGGGTCAGGTGATGCAAAATTGTTTTATTTTTGTCTATTTTGGGAGATGGGTTCTCATGTAGCCCCCCTGGCCTCATCTCTAACTTGCCATGTAATCAAGGATGACCATAAATTCACCCTCCTGTTTGTACCTCCCGAGTGTGGGGAATAGAAGTACAAGTAGCTCTTAATGAAATAAGTAGCTCTTCAGTGAAAAATAGAAAGCAAAATACAAAAATAGCTTGGCATAATCTAATAAAAATAAGGCAAATCAGCAGTTTCATTTTTTAAAATTTCTGGCTAAATATTGTATCTTCTTGCAGAAAGATAAAAGTAATTAAAAATAACTGGGCTTGCTAAAATGGTTGCAGTACATGAAGTACACAAAGCTGAGACAAATATAAACAGAGATGTTTAGGAAGACTGTCACATAATTTTAATCATTTATATTTCTTTCAGAGAATTAAGGACTTTTAATCAGTTAGATCAACCATTGATCTACCCAACTTCAGAAAGCCAGAGCAGTTAACATCACAATTTACAAAATATCCCAGGGAATATGGGTTTGTCACTGTGTGACTTTGTAACTTATCAGTCAAAAGAATTCTATGTGTGACAGAAAGCTATGTGTGAATGTACATACATGTGAGTTATGTGTTGGGTACACACCAGTGGTGTGTGAGGCAAGTATGGGAGAGACAGAAGTTCTGCATGCAGGTACATCAGAGGGTTATGTGTGTATCTGTGTGATATATCTGTGGGCATGTGGTGTGTACATGCATACATGTGAGTCATGTGAGCACATGTGAGTCATGTGTATATGCATGTAAAGTGCATATAGGGTATTTATGTGCCTCTGAGGAGTGCATGTGCATATGTGGTCTATGTACATATAAGGTATACGAATGTGTCTTACATGCAAGTGAGGTAAGTGACTGAATATGAGATACGTATGTGAGGTTTATGTTTGTACATGAGATGTATACATGATGTGACGTGTACATGTGCATGTGTGTGCTTATGTGTCCATGTAAGGTATGTGCATGTGAGGTGTGTTCATGTGAGATGTGTGTGCCTCTGAGGAGTATGTGTATGCACATGTGTATGCTTGTGCATGTTAGGAATTTGTGTAAATATAAGGTTTGTGTGTATGTTATGAGCATTTGTACATATGAGGTGTGTAAACTTGAGGCATGTATGTGAATAGATGTGAATGTGCATGTGAGGTGTGTGTATGCATGTTTCTATGGGAAGCATGTGTGTGTGCCTGTGAGGTGTGTTTTCATGGGAGGCATGTGTGCATATGAGCTGTGTGTGCCTGCACATGTGAGATGCTTGTGTGCTGGCATGTGCTCACTCTAAGGCTCTTGATGAGAAATGGGGTTTTCTATGTATAATCTTTGAAAAGCAATGTGTAATAATTCAGCTGCTATCCCTGAGACAGCACAGAAAACTCAAGCATAAACTGGTAAGTGTAAGGGCAAGAAACTGTTGAAGACCACAAAGCCCATCAGACCACATCTGCTAGGACAGCAATAATATGTCATATCAACACAGGATTATGCAATATCAATTACATTGTTTTATAAGTAAAGAAAAGCTAAACACTCTAAACAGGTCAGCTATTTCCTGGAAACAATCTTTCAAATATCTCCAGAATGCCACCTTTTCTTCTTAGAATGAGAATGTCAGCATTGGAAGCTTTCTCCCTGTGTGATAAGGATCAAGCATCTTTGGGAGAATAAACAAGAATGGGCTGGAGGGATTGAAAGCAGCTTAATGCAAAGCCCTGGAGGGAGGTGGGGGAGCGCTGTGAGCTATGTTCTGACCAGCAGAGCCCAGGGTAGCAAGGGAATGACAAGGTACTGTGACAACCCAGCCAATCCACTGTCTCCTTCTCAAGCTGCAGGAGACCCATGTGACCCATGGCTGTGGCAGCCCAGGAAGAGGGCAGCCTGGCAGAGGCACAGGTTTCTTTGATGTTAGCATGGGAAGAGAGGACTAAAGCAGAAAGCCAAATGAATATTTTTAAAATTAAAAAAAAAAACTCTGTGAGAATGAAACAAACATTTTCCTGGGAGCAATGAACCAAAATGAGAAACTGTAAAGAGAATGTTGGAAAATAAAGCAACGATAGAAGAATCTCTATTTTTGATGGTGAAGAACTAAAGCTATGAAGCAATATGCCCTAGAGCCATGCAGATGCCACTGGGACTCAGCGGGTAAGAGGCTTGCAGTGCAAGTAGGATGACTGAGCTCAGATTCCCAGCACCCAGGTGGAAGTCAGATATGTCACCACAGTGTTCAGCATACTGAACTGCGGGGATGGGGGAGGAAGATTACTGGGCCTTTATTCCTCCCAGCCTAAGCAAAAAAAAAAAAAAAAAAGCAAGGCTCAGTAAGAGACCTGTCAGACTTGTCTCAAAGAAATAGGGTAAAGAATATACATTAGTACACAAACTCACACACACACACACACACTCTCTCTTTCTCTTTCTTTCTTTCTCTCTCTCTCTCTCTCTCTCTCTCTCTCTCTCTCTCTCTCACACACACACACACACACACACACACACACACACACGATTACAATTATCTTCAATCAATACCATTATTCTCACTACAGGTTTTGTTAATATACAACTAGAGTCAGACCAGGGCACCCTAAAATCTTGAGGGAATTTGGATAGAATGTGTCATAGGAAAGAAACAATGCCGGGCACGAAACTAAATAGGGCAAAGGGCATGCTCTCTCATGTGATAAAGACATAGAGGTTTGTGAGGGATTCCATTAAGCTTTACTTAGAAAAAACAGTTAATTTTAACCAAGTGACGAGCATCCTGTGATATTCAAGATAGTTAATTTTTGCTGCTGTTACCAGTTGGTCGATTGTTCACAGCTCCAAGTTGCTGGCCTCCACATAAGAATAAGTATTTTCACCAAACACCATAAGAAGACAACATTGTTCTATAAACATGATAAAGTGAAAACAAAACAGGATCATGAATAAAATGCAGGTTGCTTCCTGATAGTCACCTAAGGAAGCACCTAGGACCCCCCTCTCTTAGCTCCTGTGAGTTACTGTGGCCACTTTCAGAATCATAGCTTTAGAGTAGCTCAAGTCTGAACTCTTTCATGTGATTCACCAAGATGTCCAAACAAACTTCCACATTTGACAGATCTGGTTGAAAGTAAACCCTCGCTTCTTTATACTTTCCATAAAACGACTCAACAATCTAAGTGGCCTTTAGCTAAACAGTTAATTCTGATGAAGAAAAGAACATCCCCTAACATGCAGGATGACTGTCTGGCAGCAACAGTGAGGAAGACAGCACAATCAGGCACCCAAAAACACCACAGTGTTCCTGGGTTGCTCACTGGTGGTCCCCTTCACAAAGTATTGCTGAAAGGATGAAGGAGTTTTCGGCCCACTGCCTTGACTAGAAAGTTGGCCAGTATGGAATGCTCAATAGAGAACAAAGCAGACATAGCGTGAATACGTACTAGTAGCTCTTATTTCTGGCTCTCCGTATTTCAACAGCAGTTATACATCTATGGAGCTTGTTGTGGTTGCTTTTCATTGCTGAGATACATCGCTCTGACCCAGACAACTTAGTAGAGAAAAGGTTATTTATGTGGCTTATGGTTCCATAGGAGTACAGTCCATAATGACAGAGAATGCATGGCAGCAGGAAAGGAGGCTGAGACTGATTCATGTTAGAGGAGCTGCGAAAGAGAGAGAGAGAGAGAGAGAGAGAGAGAGAGAGCAGGTTATCAAATATCAAGACCCACCCCCAATAATTTACTTACTCTAAAAAAAGCTCCACCTCCTAAAGGTTCTGCAACTTTCCAAAAACATCATCATCTGAGGACCAGGTATTCAAACACAAAAGCTATGGGGACCAATGCACATTCCATTCATGACATAGCTTAATTGTACTTTCATCTTCCAAGACTGAAATAGGCATTTGCTTTAGAGCTTTATCTCCCAATCTCTGATTTCTTTGATCCTTTAAGTCCTTTATACCCTGTAAGTCACATTTTAGGGTGGAGCATATCAAGCTGATTCCCTCTGGCTCACATCATGTTGGCCTACTCTAGAATTGCTGACAATTTAGAAATCTGCATCATTGAGTCTACTTTCCTCTGCATTTGGAATTACATCGATGCCCTTCTTGGGCATGTTTAAGAATCTTAATATGCTCTCCCTTAAGTGAAAGAAATCATCTCTCTGAACCAAGGAAAATGTATTCATTACTTTTCTGCATCACTGAACACGCTGTGCTATGATAATTTATGTGTGTCAGTTCCTCATCATGACCAGACAAGTTCACATACTTCTTTTTCCTTTTCTGCATCTTGCAGCTTGGAGCCACATTTGTATTCAATATATGGTAAATAAAATTATTTATTCTTCTGTTGATTTTTAGGTATAACTTTAATTTCTCTTTCTATTCAAATACTTAATAATTGTCCTGCCACAGGGGGAAAAATCCCCATACTTACCTGACATCTGATGCTGGGTAAATATTTACCTTTAATTGTATTTCAATGATATATTCCCTTTCTCTTCCATGCTTCCATGATGTTAGTCTCAGTGCATACAGTGATGCATTCATCATCACTATCCCTTCCACAATGTTCTTAATTTCTTCTACCTAGCTAAAACTCATTTATTTTTCTTGCTTTTGCTTATTAATTTACTTTGACGATTTTGTACACATCGATGCAGTACATTTTGATTCACCTTATGCTCCCCTTTTCTTATTTTCTTTTCACTCCTGTCAATCACCCCTCCTCTCTACAAATGCCTTTCCCATGTCTATGTCTAAACGCCTTGAGTTTAACCAGGGATGTCTGTGTGAGCACACATAAGGAACTATCAGACTCACCAGTAGATATACAATTGAAAACAATGACTGCCCTTGCCCAGCATCCACCAATAGTCAATAGTTCCCAAGTGAAGTGTTGGGGCCCCATGAATCCTTCCTTTTCCTCAGTTCACTGTTGACAGGTCTTGTCATGTTGCAAACCCAGGGCAGACAAGGAGGGCTGCTGTGAGTTCATGACTGCAATGGTGTATAAGACTCAGCATTTCACTGTCATACTTCCTGTCACCTGGCTCTTCTTTCTGCCTCTCCTTGTGTGATGCTCTCTGAACCTTAGAAGTGGCCATATAAGTGACCATTTAGGGTCCAGCACTAGATCATCGCTCATTCTCAGCATCTGGGCAGCCATGATCTTCTTGCACTCACCACTGTTCACTGTAAAGGGAACCTTTTCCAACCAAAATGCAGAGTAACATTTGTATTTGCCTTTAAACACCAATACTTGAACAGCAGTCCACACTGTAGAATTTTAGTTAAACACTAGTAGTTACTTCATAAGACTTCCCCAGCCATGATCTGAAGATTCTGAAAAGATTTGCAGTGTTGGGGATCCCAGGATAAACTGTAAGCCAATAAGATGCCAGATGACCTCTTGTTGAAACCAGAGCTGGACCTGGACAGTACACAAAGCTTAGAAGTAGCTACAAGCACAATCCTGATGTCTGGACAAATTCTGCAACATGTTGAGTAGACCAAGACCCCAGATGGGGCTCTTAAAGTACAGAGCAAAGGGTGTGAACTAGAAATGATTGTTATTACATAACAAAAATTCCTGAGAGACACTGAATCCAAATGAATGAAGAGATGGTAAAATCCAGATTCAGAAAATTCTTTGTTACCTTCAAAATGAGAAAGAAGAGGGAGGCACCAATGCCTCTTTTGGCTTAATTCCCATAAGGGAGACCATGGCCTTTGTCTTCAAGGATTATATGAAGTTAACCATAGCTGTAGCATGCTTGGCACTTACATTGCATGTGGACTGTTTCATCTTTCATTTATATTATATCTTCACTGAGCTAATTGGACAGTACAGGGCAGAAGCACATCAGTCTCTTGTTTAGGCTTCCATGCTAGTTAATGAATCTGAGCCACTCTTGATTTTATGTTTAGAGGTGAGGTTTAAGGAAGAAAGCAGATTTTCCAGATTGTTCCCATAAGAGTAAAGAGGAATATAACAGTGAATTTATGAATTTGGGTTTATATGTGTGGAAGAGCATAAAATAGAATACTTTTATAAAGGAAAAGAGGTATGCAAAACACAAAATAATGATAAAGACTCTCTATATATTAGAAAGAAAGAAAAATGCCAAATGTGCATGGACACATGTCACCCAGACCGTCCAGTGACAGCTAGAAAGCACTATGTGTCGCTCTTCTTCCCCGTGCTAAATTTGATCATTTTAAACTTTCCTTTCTCATTTCTCATGCTTCTCGAAGCAGATGATTCTAAAAACCTTCAAGTGAGCATTGAATATCTGAATATTTTTAAGTAGGATATGCCATAAGCCAAGAGAATGTTTTTTTCTGCCAAATTATTCTGTTACAGTGATTCAGAGTCTTGTTATCTCATGTAAATAGCTCAGCAATACTCCAAAACAGAAACAATATCCTCATTCCTTTGAGAACCTCTCTCGGTTTGTTTGTGATACCAGTGGGAAAGAAGAGAGAAGAGGTATTTCACCCCAAATTTTTTTTCTTTTTTTTATTTATTATTTATTCAACTGTGCGTGTATGCATGTGTGCGTGTGTGTGTATGTATGTGTGTATGTGTGTGTAGAACCACGAATGAATTCGGGAACCACCATGGACGCCTCCACCTCCTCCTTGTTTACTCTGCCCCAGGATTCACAGGCTCCGCCCTACCAGGACCGGAAACGCAGGCCGCCCCCGCTTCCACCCGGTGTCTATATGTGGGGTCTAGGATCCGAACTCAGGATCTTCTGCCTGCAAGGCAGAGGCTTAACCCCTGAGCCACCTCTCCAGCCCTCACCCCAAATTTTCTAACCACATCATCCTATGATCTGTAAAACTGGTTAGATAATTTGTGAAAGTATCTCTTCCTTTAAAAAACTATCTTGGCAAATTCAGATGTTCAAATAGAAGATTCTGCCATGGTCTTTATGTAAAGCAGCTAAAAATAACTGGAGTTTCGCCTTCACCATGAGACTTCATAACAGATATTCCATTGTTTCCATGGCCCACATTGCTCCTGTGGTTCAGTCTCTCTTGCTTCCATCACATCTCCTTCTAGAGGGACAATCAATGAGTTAGGCAGTACTACACAGCAGGGCCACTGTGGGTGTTCCTAGGGGACTCTGGGTATTATGAAGCTAGCTACAATAACTGTAGACAAATTCATCTCAGGAAGAAAGTCCCTAGAAACGAACAGCAAGCAGTTGCACAGGGAGGGCTTGGAAGCTCAGGGCCACATGTGATGCAGTGCAAGGGATCTTTGCAACAGATCTGCAGGTAAATGCACAGGGACCAGGGAGGAATCTGGAGATAGCTTTCTTGAGCCATCATGCCCTGCAAAATAATAATATTAGCTAATAATGATGAAGTTGTCTTTTGCATATCCAACTTTGTTCCTTTGGGAATGTATCTTGGACTGAGGAGATGGCTCTGGGATTAAAGCCTTTTCTTCTAAAGCAAAAGGACTTGAATTTGGATCCCCAGATACTATGTAAAAATACGGGGCAGAAATGGTAGTGGCCTGTTTTCAGTTACAGCACATGTCCTGGAAGACAGAGCCTGAGAAAACCCATGGCAAAGCTACAAAAAGACGGAATAACCAAGGATGATTCTTAATATCACTCTTGAGTCTCCCACAGCTATGCACACTCAAGTGTCCTCTAATATACATAGACACACACACACATACTTGAAAAGAAAATCTACTCAATCATAAGCAATATGATGAAGCCCCACATTAACTCCATGCCTGTTGATAGCATTGCATCTGAGAATAAAGTCATGGTCCAGCATCACATGAATACATTCCAAGTCCCTTGCTAAATTACAAACTGGCCTCTCTTGTCTATATCTTAGTGGCAAAAGTGACATTTCCATAAATTACCCACTTGCAGAGACAACATGACAATTGATTGACACAGGCTGAACCTCAGCTTGTTGAGCTTCTCTTCTTAATGTTTTTTTCTCCCAATTTTTTTAGAGCCTTAAGGTAGAGAGTTGAATGAAGTAATGTTAGCTGTCTTAAAATTTACTACTTATAATTCATAATGATCATTTCATTTCAGAAACTTCATTTCCAAAAATAAATACAAAAAAAGCAGTTAGGTGGATTAAAAGGGCACTTCATGTATTTTTGGATACAGACTAGGTAATTCAATAGACATACTCATGCATGTTTTGTATTTTCCAAAGGATGTGGAAGCATATACTGTTTCCCTCTCTAATGTAAAACTACCATGAATCTCATGTCAGCCCTAACTGTCCACAGAGCTCCATGAAGTTACTGAGCACCTAACATGTCTCACTACACTATGCGTAGCAGACAAAGCAGAAAAGAGAGCACCCAAGATCTTTGCTGTCATGCACAAACAAAAAGCAAATGGACAAAATACAGAACATTTTAGAAAACAAGTAACCCAGAGAAAATACCCAGAAGAGATAAGAAAATCGTTGGCTATTTTAGCTGGAAAGAAGAGAAGTCAGTATCTACGCAAAACAGGAAACAATGGAAGAAAATCTGTGATGTATGAGGTAATGTCTGTTGCAACAAGCACAAAGTCCCCATAGCAGTGACTTCCCACAGGCCTCTGCACATCTCCTCCACATTCTGCTTCAGTAGGTGGATGTGTCTCCCTTCGCACTTAGTCTTGGCTGCCCACTCATGCTTCTCTCTGGGTCACTAAGCCCTAGGGATAGACACTTACACATCCAAGTTCATGCCCCGTCATATGAATCCTCACAAACCAACCATGACAGTTCTGGTGGAGACAGAACCTTGACGTTTACATTGTCTGGCGTCTCAAGGCTCAAATATTAGCAGAGTTTCATTGTGGGAGCATCGATTCCAGCAGACTAGGCCAGGCCCCAGTTGCATGGCTGATGAGCTTTTACAACACTGAGACCTGATAGTGCAATGCTGCATCCATGGGAGCAAGGTGTTTGGGTGCAGTTTGCTCCAACATGACTGTTTGTTGAAGACAGTGAGATGAATAACTAACACCATAATGAGTTGTCAAAAAAGTATTGACTAGGGCTGGAGAGATGACTCAGGGGTTAAGACTCTGATTCAAAGGCAGAAGAAGGTCCTCAGTTTGGATCCCATGTCCCATTTAAAAACATAAGCCTCTGCCTTGCAAGCAGTAGGTCCTGAGTTTGGATCCTGGATCCCACTGTAAACATGCCAAGAAGAAGTGGCCTGTACTTCCAATCCTGGAAGGCAGAGCTTGGGAAACTCCAGAACAAAACAGAAAGGAGGTAGAGCAGGGTGATTCCCAAAGTCACCCTTGGGCCTCCACAGGCACACATAGTGCCCTCTGAGACATACAAACAGACACACACTGAGACAGGAAGGACGGAAGGAAGGAAGGAAGAAGGAAGGAAGGAAAGAAGGAAGGAAGGAAGGAAGGAAGGAAGGAAGGAAGGAAGGAAGGAAGGAAGGAAGGAAGGAAGGAAGGAAGGAAGGAAGGAAGGAAGGAAGGAAGGAAGGAAGGAAGAAATATGGATGTCAGGCAGTCTGGTCCTGATGGGTAGAGCCTGGGAAATCTCAGAGCGAAGCAAAAGGGACAGAGAAGCAATCCAGGATGATTCCTAAAGTCACCTTTGGTCCTCCACAGGGATACACAGTGCCTTCTGACACACACACACACACACACACACACACACACACACACACACACACCACATGTGCACGCATAAAAAATAAATAAATAAAATTTAAAAAATAAATACATAATATTTTAAAAAGTACTGGCCAATAAAGAAAACTGCCTCTGAGGTTTGCCCCTATGTTCCCTGGAGGGAAAAGCCAGCACAGGACACTGGAAAGGTCTACCCATGATATCGGATACAGAGACCTGGAAATAAGAGCCCTGAGAACAGGAAACGGAGCTGTGTATGAACATGGCCACAATATCCCATGGTGGAAGGCAGAAACACAAGGCTGAGCAAGAAGGGTCTGACAGTGCTTTTACAGGAAATTTATGCTTGCAGTAATAACATTAATCCCCTTATGTAGGCTCCACCTCTTAACCTTCTTGCCCTAGAAATTAAGTTTCTAGCACACAAGCTTGGAGGGACGTATCAAAATCTTAGCAGCTTGCACAAAAATCAGAGAACCAAGGCCCAGAAGGATAATTAGAAACTCAGTGTCTCTATCTAGACAGATCTTCTTAGTAAGATAAATTTCAGTCAAACTAAAACTCCCTAGAGTATGACTTGCAAAAAAGTGAAAACCCAAAAGAGTTTGCTCAATATTTCCCTTCTGTGTAATTATATGGAGTATTTTTATGAATTATTATTACTTTTTCTGTGTATGTATGTGTTTCATATGTGTGCGATGTCTGAACAGACTTGAGGATAACCAGAAATTGTTCTTTGGTTGTTGTCTACCTAATTTTATTTTAGAAGGGTCTGGTATTGGTTTGGAGCTTGCCAAATAGGCTAGGAATGCTGGCCAGGAAGATCTAGATAATTGTCTCTCACCACCATCCTAGTGTTAATGTTATGGGCTCCTGCCACCATACTTTTTTACTTAAATGTGTTCTGAGGGATCATATTAGACCACATGCTTGCAAAGTAACTTCTACCAACTAAGCTATCACCCCAACCGTTATGTGCATGCTCTTAACTGCACATAAAGACCTGTTGGACAACACACATTGGACATTTGTAATCCTGGTTTCCTCCTGTTTGGGAATTTTGTCAGGGAATAGAGTTATTTCATTCTGCACAATGTGTGTGCACTGATAGCAGCAGTTATGTGATTTTTATTGCTAGGAATGATTCCCTAGACCCAAGGACAATGTGGACTCATTCTGCTAATTTCAGAGAAAGTATTTCATTTTGTTGCAAAGTTGAAGAACAGACATGATCGTCAAAAGATGTCACACAGCAAGGAGAAAAGGTTCAAATTCAAGTCTCCTCTATAGAATCACATTGAACATGTTTTTCTCTTGTGAATCAGGAACCACAGGCATGTGCACAGAACAGCTGAGAACTCCAGAGTGCACATTTCACCAGGTGGTTCATATGTTTTGGTGGAGATGTAGCACATAGTTCTCTTTTACCATGCAATGAACCACAATAGGACAGCTCACTGAGAAGTCTACAGGATTAAAAAATCTAGCTAGGATTTTCCAAACCTATCTGTGTTACATCGAAAGGTTTTGATGGGTTGACTTCTCGGGAGTCTATAATGCTCCTCTGTCCAGCACCAGGTCTGATGCAGTCAGTGCACTGTCAGAGGAAAAAGGCAGAATACTCAAGTCTCCTGGATGGCAAGATGGGCTGTATTCATGATGGACTGTCTCCTCGTTAGACTGAACCCATGGTAGACTGTGTACATGGTGGACTATATTCATGGTGGGTTGTATACATGATGGGCTGTATCCATGGGTGGGCTGTATGCAGGGGGGCTGTATGCATGGTGTTCTGTATGCATGATGGACTGCAAGCATGGTGATGGTAGGCTATATCCTTGGTGGATTATACTCATGGAGGACTATGTCCATGGTAGGATGTATCCATGGCATCTGTGCATGGTGGACTGTCATGGGCTGTATTCAAGGTAGGCTGTCTCCATGGTGGGTTATATGCATGGTGGGCTGTCTGCATGATGGGCTATATGTATGGTGGGTTGGATCCTTGGTGGACTAGACCCGTGGTGGGCTATGTCCATAGCAGGTTATATGCTTGGTTAGTTGCATGTGTGATGGGGTGTATTCATGATGAGCTATATCCAAGGTGGGCTGTGTCTATGGTGGGCTGTGTCCATGGTGGGCTGTATCCATGGTGTTCTCTATGCATGTCAGATTGTCTTGGGCTGTATCCATGGAGGACTGAATCCATGGTGGACTGTGTCCATGGTGGGCTGTGTCCATGGTGGATTAGTGCCATGAGGGTTATCCACAGCAGAAGGCATCGTGGAACACACAATGTCATCAGCAGCACTGTGTGTTCTACCTTCTCAGTCCCTAGGGACTTGGCATCTTAGCAGGACTCCTTGCCTCCTTACAATGAGAAGCCCATCCTACTACATTCCAGGGCCATAGGCTTCTTCCAGTCCCACGATCAAGCATACTATATACAAGAAGCTTAAAGGATAATGGTAT
Source organism: Typhlomys cinereus (assembly GCA_023101885.1). Taxonomy (NCBI): domain Eukaryota; kingdom Metazoa; phylum Chordata; class Mammalia; order Rodentia; family Platacanthomyidae; genus Typhlomys; species Typhlomys cinereus. The sequence goes on from JALPQD010000201.1 coordinate 2,687,598, forward strand.
TTTTCCCTGCCTAAGTCTTTGGAAAAATTGAAAAATCCAACCACTTTTCTGCACCTCCTTTTTCAAGCTTTTTGTCAGCTGCGACCTCAAGCTCTGGGACCCCCCTCTTCCCCGATTAACCCTCTTCAAAATGACTCAGTAGACACTTGCTAACCTGCCTCCCATCCTGCACAGCCCTCTCTTCCATGCCCAAAGCTCTCAGAAGTGATTCAATGACACTTAAGCTGAGGCCTTTCTGCTCTCTCAAACACCATAGAGAACTCACTGAGAAACCATTTTTCTATACCTCCTGTGAAGTGACAGGGCTCCAGTGGCTGAATATTCACACCCCTGGGGCTGAGTTGGACACCAGCCACACCTCACACTGGGCTGCCTTCTGCTGATTCTATTATGTTGTGCTGCAAAGGTTCTGAATAGACCACAAGAGTCTCTGCTGTTGAAAAACTTCTGTGGAATCAAAGTTTTTATTTTCCCCAAGCACAGCACCCACCTGCCCTGAAACAGTCAAAATCTCCAACCCATCAAAACCCCTCAAAAGAAGTAATTACAACCACACCAGTTTCACCACCTTCCTTAAATTTTAGGAGAATTTGTCAAAGCGCTGAGAATAAGTGACTATTTAATATTCCTTCCCAAATGGAACATGTATATCACTCTCTCTCCAAATCACAAAGACCACCACAGAAGAAGGTAGAGAAAGAAATCAGAGTCATAGGATGCAGTGTGTTTATCACTGTAAGCTGTCTTCTGAGCATGGCATGGCTCTTGTACTCTTGAGACCGTGACTGTGATTGTCTGCACATGATTTTTATAATACTGGGTTCATTGAAGTCCCATAATGGATGGATGAGTTTCAATTATCAATAGACACTTGGGAGGTGGTCCTCAGACAGATCTATATAGAATTACCTAATTAACATCTGTCAATGAGCAAACACTCAGGAGATTGTCTTGGTTGCTTCTACTGAAGTGAGAAGACCTAGCCATTCTGTGTAAGAATGTGAGCTAAACACTGCAAACTGGCTAGCAGGCATTACTTCTTTCTCTTTGTTCTTGACTTTGGATGTGGAGCAGCCAGTTCCCTCAGCTTCTACCCGTGTGACTCTCCTGCCATGATGGATCATAACTTGGGATTGAGAGATGGAATAAATATATCCCATTGTTTTGGGATCACTTATTTAGTTCAGCACCTGCTATCATGTGTAAACAACATATACTAATAAAAAAATTTTGAAAGGAAGAAATCAGAGAGAGGTTTGGTTATATACAGAAAAGAAGTATTCAGACAAATCAGAAAGAATTCTGAGGGGCTGAGGACAGGAGTGCTGGGTCTCAAGTCAAGCAAAGCCAGTAATGTGGAAAAAGTCATGGAAGACAATCTTCCCCTATAACCTTTCTTGATGATAAGGAGTTTTGATTTCCTGGATCTATCTGCTCACCAAAATGTTATGGTTTTGTCTTTACTTGTCCAGATTCTTGTGTTCTGGAGTTGAAGGTTGAAACCAGAACATGCATAGAGGATTAAGGCAGAGTTTATCAGAGGAGAGAACTCACAGACATGAACATGTGAGGGGCAAGAGAGCCATCAAGAACTCACAGACTATAGGCATGGAATCCATGAGGGGCAAAGGAAATGAAAGGAACTCTGAGACTTCATACATGGAGTCCCATGAGGGGCAAGAAAGCTCTGGAGAACTGGTGGACTCCAAGCATAGAATTCATGAGGGGTAAGAAAATAAAAAGTCAGATAGGAAATCATGGACTCCAGACATGGAGTCTCATGAGGGGCAAGAGACTCAAAGATGGCTGCCAGGGTCAGGGATATAGTCTTAGACAGATGGGGAAGGAGTGGCATTTCCTCATTGGTTAGCTCAAGTTTCTGCAAACCCGATTGGAGTTTTTGGTTCTCTGCATCTCATTGGTCTCTTCATATTGGGCCCAACCCAGCTAATCTTGTGGCTGGCCTCATGGTAGAATTTATCTGCAATGGAGAACTCATCTCCATATCCCTTCATGAACTGAGGACTGGGGCAAGGTGACAACTTTGTCTCTGTGAAGAATTACAATCAGTTTCTCCAGATTAATAGGGTATGCTCCTTCAGGGTAATCCCAGTCCTGGGCATGACCTTCAAAGACCTTTAGAGACCATCCCAATATGGCTGCTCAAAAATTACCTAATTGGGGACATAAACACTTAAATTGTTTTCTGTACTGCATACTTTTTCATGACCATAATTCATAATCATACAAATAACCTGTTGGTTGGAGCGATTTTGACATTTTAACACACGAAATTCCATGTTCGTAATGATTCTGTTTCAAATACCACCAAGAATGATTTTGTGTAGGGTTGCTTTTTTATTTTATGATAATAACCTCAAAAAGTTGGGGACAGGAATAAAATAATGGGCTAAAATTAAATGTGAATGTCTACTGTGAATCAGACTGGAAAACATTTTGGAAGAACAATTAAGAAGACTTGGATAAATGGAGCTTAATCAGGAGAATTATGAGAAGAAAGTATTGCAAAAACAGCATTCTTTAAAGAGAATATGTGCTCAGAGTGAATTTCCACTTACAGAGATGATGGAGTGTATTTTGACACACTGCAACATGATCCACAAAGTTTAACCAGAAAAATCAGTGGAGTAAAAAAATAAAGAACATTTTGTGAAAGACCAGTGATTGAGGATTAGTCCTATCAGGTAATAAAACATATTAAATATTACTATAAGTAAAAATTCATTATTGATGCTTCAGTAGACAGAACAATGTAATAGAGAAAAAGGGCAAATGCAAGCTCAAGCGTATTTAACAATTTAATTTGTAACTAAGTTGTCATTTTAAAAGAGTAAGAAAGTGGCAAATTATATAACAAAGAGCCCTAGAGTAATTGGGTACACATCAGGAAAAAAGAATAAGTAAAGTTAGAATTTTGTTTCAGAATATTATCTTAAAAAATACATAATAGAGTTAAATGCACAACCACACACAATACTTCAAAGGAAAACTGGCAAATATTCCATGTGAAGCTGGAAAGGCCTTGGAGAACTGCAAACGAATGAAATGTAATGCTCAATATACAATGGTCACTGCTTGTTTAACATGGGGGAACTTTTTCACCTGTGCATCACTTAGAGTTCATCTCTGGAACTTCTTGCCTATTCTCCTTCATGGTGTTCATTGGCTTTTCCACAGCTGCAATACTCCAGTGGTTCCCACATGTGCGACACTGGACCCAGTTCTCTGAGCCTAGCGTGTACTCAAATGCCTACTCATTGAATCCACCTGGTGACCTGACGAGGCTTAACACTGTTGTCAGACATATCTGCTTTCTCTATCTCGCCCTGTGATCCCTTCACACTTTTCTTCTAGTCTGCTGTGTTGATATTTGCAGAATAATATTTTTTGTTTTCTTCCATGCCTCACAGAAAATTCTGACTCACCTCCAGAATGTATTTTGACTCTCACTTTTCCCTCTCATCTCCATCTTGCTTTCCTAAACAAAGCCATCCTTTCTGCTCCATTGGCGACTTTGACAATCTTCTACAAGTTTTCCCAGAGTCTTGTTTTCCATCATTTTGAAATTAACTTGAAAACATGTGATTTTCCTACCATTACTCAGAACATTCCTGCAGACCCTAATACCAGGTGCAAGCCACCTTCCCCCTCCGCTCCCTCAAGTGGCACTTACTAGCCACACATTGACCTTCCTTTCCTCAGATCTGCCACACTTTCCCTCCTACCACTGTTCTTCTCTGTTCCTGGCATGGAATGCCTGCTCTGAGCTCTTTCTTTCTGATCCATCAGGATTATAGTATTGTAGAAGAAAGACAGTTTTTTTTAATTTCTAAAATCTTCCAAATTGTGTCTCAACTATCATTATAAGAATTAAGACAAGTAGATAACCTGAAATATTTGCAAATAAAAGAAATGAGTTGTGGGTTTAGTATGCAATTATTATATAATAAGAAATTATTAGCTTTGTAGCAGAAGGAATATCAGAGGACAAATAATCAATTCACCAAGGAATGAATACAAATAGCTATTAAAATAGAGACAAAATTAAACCGCTGAAACAAATGCATAATAAAACAAGAAACACTACTGACTGTCAAATTGACAATAATTCTATGAACCATTTCACCACTGCCAGCCAGTGACATTGGCAAATAGTCCACACATGTTTTCTTTTGCTGATTAACTTCACCTTGTTTTTTGAGAGTAGAATTCCATTTATACTGTCATATTGTCATAATACACTCCAATCTGATTGGAATTTATTAATAAAGTTAATTATGGGACCTATTGTATGATGTGCACATTGGATTGTTACTTAAGGAAAAATAACACTAGATGAAAAAATAATGAAGAACATATATATGTGAAGCAAAGTGAAACACTGGACATCATACAAAAGGATATGAGCAAACTGAAATTGGCTAGTCAAGGTAAAAGACTGAGGAATGCTAATTAAAGCAACTGCTGAAAATAGCAGTTATTTTAAGTTTAGGGTAGGATGTTTCTCAAGTACAGGTGTTTATATGATGGAAATGTTGAATGTTTATGAAAATAATATGACCATAGGTAGCTGGCTTATTCTTTTGTTTCCATTTTCACTTGTGTGTGTGGGCATTGCATGTGTGTACACATGCATATTCATATGTGTGTGGGTGTACAAGTGTGTGTGCATATGCACAAGGTACAAGGCTCATATTAAGAATCCACCTTGGTTACTCTTTCACTCAAATTCTTAACGCTGAATCTCTACATTAAAACTCATCAATAGGGCTAGTCTGGCCAGCCAACTTGCTTTGGGGATTCTCAATCTCCACTTTCCAAGGCTGGAATGACAGACAGAAGTTCATACCCACCTGGCATTTTGTGCTTTAATCAGTGAGCCATCTCACCAGCTCAGATTGACTTATTCTTAATGAAATGATAGATACAGACAGAATCAGTTTATACAGGAAAAAACATATCTCACACTGCATGAAGTAAGAAGAAGCTCAAGGTTTAAATAGCAGAATAGCATGCTTCATGTATGCATTGTAAAGATCATATGGCTGCAAGATGATGAACTGGAAAGTTATAGAGAGAGTGAAGAGGTGGCACAGCCAATCAGAATGCTGATCTAGAGGCACAGGGAAGCAAGGATGACTTGAATTAACATGATGATAGTGGAAGTGCATAAAAGTATTTTCAGTATTTTTGGGCAGCACTATACTGAGTATAACCACACATTTGTGTGGATTGAAGAACAAGCCTCAAGTATGGATAGATTTGAAATAGAAAAATGCCTTAGGGAATAGGACACTAAAACATTCATTTCACTGGAGAATATGCAAGCAAGCAGGAAGCTCAGCAGATGTGAATCTGTGTGTGTATGAAAGCTGTGGGTTGGAGCTATGGCTTATAAAAGCAGTTCACAGCCACGCCTATTGTTGTGCCATTTTATTTCTCCAAATTAAATCATATAGGAGAAAGAGGGTGAGAAAATACATTGAACCCCAAATAAGCTGATCTGAATTGATTTTCTTCCATAAAACAGACAGATCCCTTAAACAAAAACTGTGGAGAATTCAGATGACATATTTTCCAGTTGCCACAAAGAGTCTGCCAAGAAGGACAGGTTTCTGCAGAGCCTCTTTTATGGGAAGATTTTACCGCACCTTACCTGGGATGACCTGTTTACTCAAGTCAGACACTTAGGCCCTGCCAAAAAGAGCCACAGGCTATCTGTTTTCAGATGTGAACCTTGAATCTTGGTAGGGTTTATAATTTGCCTGGGGCATTTAAGCTTGACGTGAGAAGGTCAGAGTTTGACTGAACCAAAATTCTATACAATTTGTTCCCATAGATGACCATGTATGAACTTTTCGCCTGCATCATCTCCTTTTGAGGAGGCGACTTGTCTCAAATTGATGCCAAGTGGTTATTTCCCAAGGAGTAAAGAGTATTATATTTCTAATAGCTGGGTGATTTCTGTTCATTTTATGCAGAAGAGGGAAAAATATGCAGAAGAGGGAAGAATATTTCTTTCTTTGGAAACAGTAATTTAAAGTTAAAATAGTGAAACTTCTAGTACCCGATCCTTCACATATCTCCCCTCTATTATTCATTTTTTTTTCTTCTAGATGATTACCTTGGCTTTTGGTTGATTGAGAAAAGTAAAGAAATCAGAAGAAAATCCCCCATGGTATACCCCTCAGCTTCTTGCCTATGTGTGCATTTGGCCATAACATTCATGCTTCATAACATGTGCAGAAGTGATTAGCCTCTCATAAGAGCTAAAGGTATTTAATGTCACTATGTCTATGTGGTGTGGGGAGAGGAAAACAGAAGTTAGAAACATTAAGAACTCATTTTAAGCAAGCTGCCATGAAGTTGCAGTGAGCCCAGGCACTACATTGAGACACAATACTGTAGCTGTTCTCAGCTGCAGAGCTGCAACTTGCATAGACAAAGGCATATTGCACCAGGACAGAGGCTGAGTCATGTGATTAGGATGGTGAGGGGTGATGAGTTGAATGCATGCTCAGAGTCTTGAATGCAGAAGTTGGCTCTGCACCAGTCCTACTTATTCTGCTTCTAACTGCTCTCTCAGTCCACAGCAGACATGCTGACCCCACACAATGACCTCAGCATACATGCTAACCTCACGCAATGCTGTAAGCCTGGTCACTACTCAGGATATTTGTGCTTACTGGTCCCCTCCTCTTCCTCCTCTTCTTCCTCTTTATCCTCCATTTTCTCAGCCAGATATTACACACTGCTAGAGGTTTCCCTGGCCACTTTACATAAAACCTGCCCAACCTGATGTCCAATGTCTCTGCTTTATTTTTCCTCATAGATTCGTTATCTTTATAACTTAACCAACTTGTCATTTTGTTTATTCTATTGATTTACTTATTTTTAATATACACTAAATTGGTCTGTTTTTAGCTGTCGTATTCTGTGAACCATTTTCCTTTCACATGGATGTTAAATAAATCGAAGATACTTGTTGAAAGAACAGATGGACAGGTAAATTGAGTGAATTTAAGCCAATAAGTAGTAGGGCATGATGGAGGTAAGAACATTAAAGAACTGAATGGATTACAGACTTGTTGAATCCACTGAAATTCCAAAAATTAGTAACTGTGAGGTGTGAGGAGAAATGGACAAAGTGGTCAAGGAGAGAAACACAGGTAATGACCAGTTTTCTAAGATGCAGCTATAGCAAGGAGAGACTGGGTAACACCATGTGACTGAACCCTCCAAGAACTACATTCAGCAGGACAGATGGAATAGGAGTTAACATCTTCAAAGACAGGGGAGGAGCAATCTTGGTTGTGTAAGATGTGCTCTAAGAAGTGACCGAGGAGACTCAGAGCAGCTCTCACACTTGTTTCCATTTCAGTGGAAAAGTACTCAGACATGCTGTGTGTTTTCTTCACTGTGGCTGGCAGTATTATGAGACTAAAATCAATTTTATGATGTTTCTTTAATCATATGCACATAAGAAATATTTCTTCTTGTAGCCAATGGAGGGAAAGCCCCAAGCAGCAAATGACAACAGAGGTGCCATTGACAGAGGAGATAAATGATAGAAAAATAATGAAACTTGGTCATTCTTGCAACTGAAAATCATGGAAAAATTTAAAATCTTCATATTGTTTGGTCAGTTCAACTGAAAACATCAAAAGACAAGAACTAAGAAAGGCTCCAGTAAAACTGATGAGCAAATGTAGCTTATTTTTTTAATTGCCCTTTCAAACCATTTTCAGTAGTTTCCATTCTTTCAAACTTATGTATAATTGATACTAAAAGTGTGAACAGACTTTCACTGGGCTTAGCACAAGTGAAAGCAAATTGAACATGTGAGTGGACTTTTCCTAAACTTCTCTTAGTATCTTCATATTCTGTCATCTGAAAATCCATAATAAAAATCCTCAGTGTGCTGATACAGTACAGTCTGCTATGTGAAGTATATACTGAATAGCACTGGCAAGATGCTCCCAGGCTTACACAGTGTAAACTGCTGGATGAGTATTTAAATAGCAGTGCTGAGAAGCATTGCACTAGACATCATGGTTTGAATGTGATTTGTCTTCTACAGACTCACATATTTGAATCCTTAACTGATGTTAAAGTTTGGAAAGGCTGTGGCACCTTTGGGAAGTAGAGTCTTACTGACGGTAGGCAGATCACAGGGGTGGGTTCTGAGGTTGGTTAACCCCACCCTGCTTCTGCTAGTTAGTTTGCTCTTGCAGATTGTACTTGCTCTCTAAGCCTTCTCTGGCTTCTGATGCTTGCTATACCTTTTCTCATAATAAACTGTATCTTCCTTCTGGAACTTTAAACTGAATAAATATCCTTTCTCCCCTTAAGTTGCTTGACTTTGAGTGTTGTTTCACTGAAGCCCAGAGAGCAACTGCTACACTGGGTGACTGGAAAGAAATTCAATGTTCAGAAGCTGAGTATAAGTGAAACTGGTGATGACCTCACCTTTATCACCAGGAGACAGAACCAGACTCCAAGAAAAGCAACTGCAGAGAACAAAGAAGATGCAATGAAAAATTAGACATAGACAAAACACTCAGATGACATAGCAGTTTGCCTGCTTGATTGCTGATAAGTGACCATCAGACGGCTTAAGGGAATAAGGGGTTTATTTTCTTACTGACAGTCCAGTTACAGTCTGTCCCATTTGATGGGAGAGCATGCACCAACACCAGGGCCGAGGGAACTGGCTACACCATCTCCACATAATGGCTGAGAGAGGGACGATCCTTACTTGCCAGATCAGCATGTCTAGCCAAGTGTACAAAAGGATGCCAACTTCCTCAACCAGCTTTCAGTATTTTACTCATCTGTTCAGGGCCTAGTTCCACCCACCATGGACTGGGACTTCCCCATCAGCTAGACAATCTCCTGCAGGTTTGCTCTGGACTTAATTCAACCATTAATTTTCTACAAACGTGCCCAGAGCTCACACCTTCAATTGTCAAGTTGACACCTGTGCCTAACTATGACAGACTACAAGGAGAACTTTTTGATATGGCAAGAAGGCCAAGCATCAGAATGCAGAAAAGAAATAAGCTTTTGCTGATCTCAAGCAATAAATCTGAAGAAAAATCTTAGAAATTGCATTAAAGTAGTTATTATGGAAGCAAGAGATAAAAATGACATTTAGTATAAATACATCACAGATTCAAAACAATGTGCCAAGAACCATGTACAGTATTCAAAAGAGAATGGGGGTTAAAAGGAATATAGACATGAAGAGCATAGAGTCGTTGTTTTGGTCTTAATTGACATTTCCAGGATGTTACCAGAGAAAAAGAAGAAAACTGAAACGATTATTCCACAGTGTTCAATACCTCATATGTACCATGTACTATAACAGACGTATAGTAAAACTATTTTAGCATAATCAATTTCAAGTAACTTATTTGTTCTCTTAAAGACTTGCATAAAATAACAAATGTGAGATCCTCATGCACTACAACCGACAGTAGTGTTAATATTACTAGTAGTATTAATCAGTAGTATTAGCTAGTAATAAATAGTAAATATGTACAGTTTGGATGGTTGCCCCAGAAACACTTTCATAAAGATGCACTGTAGCCTGAACTGGCATGGCTGATAACATCAGAAATGTTTACAATGTACATGCCTACAGAATGGTTCGTAAAATACATTTGATGAATCATCCACACAGATCAATGGTTTATACATCACCAACGAGCATGAGTTGTGCTAGTGAGGTGGTACATGCCATAGTTCTAGCATATGGGAGGTACAGGCAGGATGAACAGATGTTTAAAGTGACCTTCAGCCATATGCTGAGTTTGAGGGCACCTGGACTGATGAACCACTGTTTGTAAACAAAATATAATAAAATAATGAATGTCAGAAGCATGATGGGATTTTAATATAAGAAAGGAATTTTGGGGCATATAAATAAACCGGTGTTTGTAGATCAACTTGGTTTGAATGTGAAGGTTGTATTATAAGGATGCTACATAAAATAAATACTCAAGGAGAGATAAGAATGATGTCTCACTCAAAGATATCCATATCTGAACATGGACCGTATGAATATATCATGTTTCATGGCATGCAGAATCAAGAATATAGACTGCTGGTCAGTTGAATATTAGTATAAACCATCTATTGGATCCAGTGTAATCATGGGACTTTAGAAGATGGAAGAGACAGATAAAAATTCAATATCTATATTAACTGTATATCTTGCTGCTATAACAAAGAAAGATAAGGAAGGACAGGTTCATTTTCCCTCGCAGGTCTAGGTTCAGTCCATCATGGCTTGAAAGTGGAAGTGAGAAGCAGCTGGTCACATGACATGCACAGGAAGCAGAGGAGAATGAATGCTGGTGTTCAACTCACTTTTTCTTTTTATTCAGTCTGCGGGAGCTGGTCCAGGCCTTCCCAGAGCTCAGGCAGCTAGATCACCAGGGGAACAGGTCTGAATGCTCCCAAAATTGTGATAAGGAATGTCTATATTGAGACTGTTGATTGATTGTGCACAGAGTTAATCATAGCCAGGTAATATCCTATTGCATACCTTCTGTTATGCTCTTCTTACTTCTTGTTTTTACAAGATTATATTGTTCTTTGACTTTTTGCTATAGTTAAAGATTTTATACGATTCTTTGATATAATTAAAGACTTTGGATAATTGCCAAACTTTGATGAATATAAACTGGGTTGTTTAGAATAAACTTATCTCACACTTGGTGAGATCCTTCCATCCTGGTCTGGTTTCAATTCCTGCCAATCCCATTCAGGGACTCCACGTTGACCAGTAAGTATGGGCACTTACACAATACAAGACTCCAGCTCACGGAATAGTACAGCCCACATTTAGAGGGGTCTTCTTAGTTTCCCAAGAAATTCCTCACAGATGTGCCTAAAGGGTTTTAACTCAATGATTTTAGATCCTGCCAGTATGACAAAATTAACCATGGAAGAATCAAAGTGATTTGATGTAAGAAAGACTAATGCCAGTACTGGCTTTGAAGATGTGAAGAGGCACATATCTGCAAATGGTGGCCGGAGCTACATGCTGCAGGAGCCACATGACAAAACCTGTCCTCTTTCAGCCCCTCTATAAAACATAGTCCCATTAATGACTTTTAACCTTCAGAATGATAATATAAAAGCTTATATTGCTTGAAATCACTAATGAGATGATGACTTGTTACAGAAACAAGACTGAAAACGCTTTCTTTAAATACATGTATGTCCACCTCAAAGATAGGAGTTTGAAATCCTCAGTGCAATTATTGGAGTTCATTTTATTAAGAGATGACTGGCTGCACACTTCCAAACTGACATAATGTGATTTGCTTTATTCTACGTAATTCATGAACTAAAATATATACTGAGTATATCTCAAGCACCAACGCAATGTTTACTGAAATAGGTTGCTAAATGAGCAGACCAAATAATACCCCACATCACATGCTTTGCATAAAAAAGTGAATCCTTACAAAAATTTGAAACTATTTGAATTATCATTTACAAACTAGACCCTTTAAAGTAATAGACTTTATGGAAGGAAGGAAAGTCCATCCTACTGAGAGGATAGATGTTTAACATTTTGCTGAAGCCCAGCATAGCTTTTAACAGTCCCTCATGGATATTGCTAAACTTGAGATCAAATCAAGAGCAACACACTGATTTTTCCAAGTCAAATTTTTTATAGGAAGCCGAAAAAAAATCTCATCAGCAAATGCATAGATTTTTTCTCCTTTGTTGAGTAGACTGAGTGAATAGAAGTGATTGTAAATGACAGTCTAGCTCTTTACAGGGAAGCAGATGAATGATTTATAGTCCATTGGTATGCTACCAGAGCAAGGAAAAAACATTTGATATGGTAACAGCCTAAAATGCCAAGCACACTGGCCTTTCACATCATTACACACATATTTAGAAGTCAGAGAGGGTGCATTCAATATCAGAACCTAGGCAACAGAACCCTCCTTCAGGAAGTGTCCAGGTCCTCCCTTCTGATGGCAGCATGTCATAAATTCCGAGTCACAACAGTTACAAATGAATATGAAATATTAACTCTGGCTGTCTGTAAATGAACCTCTTAGAACTTTTCTCTGTGTCTTTTATTGATCACCTGAAGTGTGACAAGGGACTCCAAGGCAATAGTCCTGCTAGATGGAGCCCAGATAAAACCTGCCCTGGGATTTGCAAAGGAGATGATGGCGAGGAAAACAGAGGGTAAAAGGAGTCTCCTCTTCCTTCTTCCTCCTATGTCCTCAAATACTTCAGATTCGCTGACCATGTCTCCAGTGGCTGGAGAAGCCTGGGGAGAAGTGTTTAATGTACAGGTGGCAGCAGGAAAAGGGCAGAGATTAATTTCCGTAGAAATAGAAAGGTGAGCAGTATGCCAAGTATTGCCACAAAAGCACATGGCATGAAATAGATTTGGCCGCTTCTTCCTTAGGTGGGTGGCCAAGTGTGGAAATACAATGCCATATTGTACCTCATATTCCCACTGCTATGGAGGTTTTTAGTGTGGGTAGTAATTACAAAACCAATAATCATTCATTTGGATTTGTATACATGAGTGCATATATGTGTCTGCGTGTATGTGTGTACATTTGCACACACAATGAATAAATAAAGTTTTAAAAAGTAAAACTTTGTAAAGAAGTTGCTTAACAGTCTCTAGTGTCCAATGCTGTACGTGCAATGACCAAAAGCAATGAGCTATTTGTTGACATATGTAGATATATATAACAGGGAGTCTCCATGCCATTGCCTCTAGGAACTTTTACTATCAACTTTACCCCTTTTGTATTATACAGATATGAAATTATCCTATTGGTGTTATTAATGATATGAAAAGTTTCAGAGTATAATATTGTATTTTATTTAAGTGCATCAAAAATGTTATCATAGAAGTCCATATGAAAGCTAAATTTTAATGAGATATCTATATGTTTCTCTGTTTTGAAAGTAAGTATTTCAGGGTGCATTTATATAGAAAATTCATCTCAATATGTATTAGCCATATTTCAAAGGCTTGAGAGTCAGGGGGTTGGATAGTAAAGATTAAATAAATATTTATGATCTTAAGGACAGTATTTCCAAATCGAAAATCTCTGGATTATTTTGAGACTTTTTGAAATATTGCTTCCTCTACAGCTTCATTTGATGATGAAATTATCAATAAAAAGACGAATATGAAGAGGAAACACAAAGCAAAGGAGGAAGAGAAGGAGGGGGAGAAGCTCAGCTGTAGTCTTCAACATGCATACTGACCCCCATTCTTAGTGGTTTACTTTTTATTTTATTTATAGACTTCCACTCAGAGACAACATCATTAGCTTCAATTAAAATCTGTATGTTCATGAAAATTGACCCTGATAGAAAATCAGGGAAAAAATTAATGAAACGACTTACAGTTTGCCTAATTCATATCTTATTAAGAAGGGTGAAAAATGCATTACACTAATAAGAATCTTGCTTTGGGACAAAACAAAGAGGAAAGAATTGGTTCCAGTGTGCCTTTGCATCAAATTCAGTTATTACTACTATATTTCACTGAGGCACCGCAGCAAATCAATATATTAATGCTTATAGGATAATCTGTTATGTTAGAACTCCATGGAGGGATAGTTCTCAACTGTGCTCCTGGACCTTCTCCATCATTATCTCCAGAAAGGCATCTGAAATGAACACTCTTGGGTCACATTTTTGTTGGGAGGGTCCATGAGTTCAGATTTGAGAGATAGTGTGTGCTTGAACTAACCTTTCCAATGGGCTCATGCTTGAGAACAACAACCGCAGAGTTCAATGGTTTTGTTTTACTTTATTTTCTAATTTTTTAATTAATAGTGTGTGTGTGTGTGTGTGTGTGTGTGTGTGTGTGTGTGTGTGTGTGTGTGTGTATCAGAGGGTACTGTATGTCCCTGTGAAGGACCAAGGGTGACACTTTGGGAATCATCCTGGAATGCTTCTACCTCCTTCTTGCTTTGCTCTTGGATTTCCCAGGCTCCACTCACCAGGACTGGAAGTGCAGGCTGCCACCATGTGGAATAGCATTTTTGCATGGGACCTGGGATCTGAACTCAAGACCGTCTGATGAGACAGAGTCTTAATCTCCTGATCCATCCTCCCAGTCCTTTACTTCCTAGCTTATATTTGAAAGCAGCAGTTACTAATTCTGGCTCCAGTGCACAATGTAATGTATGATAAATTTCCTTTGTGTCCCAGATTCACTGAAAGCTTTGTTTGCTCTCAGTAGGCGTTTGTTTTTCCTTCTCATGCTGAGTTTCTCATAATGCCTCCTATCTTTACTGTGGCAAGCTGCTAGAAACTTCAAAACTGAAGGAGAGATTTATTAAATACCATCCTCTCCTGGAGTAGAAAGATAAATGAATTAATCTCAATGTTAGGCTAATATTACCTCACAAAAATGATCAAAACTGAAAAAGATTGCAATCATTTAAAAAATATTTCTCTCAGTCTGTCCAAACTTGTCAGAGAACCATACATGAAATGTTTATGAACATTTAAATACTGGCCTCATCACATGTATAGAGAAACAATCTTATTTTATTTTTAGTCATTTATTTGAGAGAAGGAGAAAGAATATGAAAGAGAGAGAGCAAGAAAGAATGCATTATACACAGCACATGTGGAAGTCAGAGGACACCATTCAGGAGTGTGGACAAATGTGATTCAGCTTGGGATCTACATACAAATCAGCACTCTTAGTGTGGCTGTGACCTCAGTGTGAATTCTGCTCCCCACAGCAGCATAGTTGGCACTAAAGCAAGAAACTCTATGGAGATGGAGGATAAAGGAGAAGAAAGACATGAATCAGCAAAATCTAAGCATGCTCTAAATTCTCTCAAAGTCATGAAGAACAACATAAACATCTGTGAATGCTGAGGGTTCCTGGTCCATTTTAAGCATCAATCTTTAATATCAGGTTAATGCCAGGTCCTTAGCTGGTTGTGGACAAACTTTGAAACCTTTTCTCCTCTGTAGTTCCCATGAGGTGCTTAACTTATTGTTGTTGCTGATCAAAAAGTGGACAAGAGAACTTTGTCTTATGCCTGGACCTTTTCCCAAAGGCTTGTTTTTCACCTAATTTCTGGACAGTATGTGAAGTCCTTGTTCCCTGGGATCCATGTCAGTCCTGGGGACAAGATGACCTCAGGCTTTAATGGAAAAGACCCAGAATTATTTAAACTATTTGGCTTATCCAAGAAAGGTGCCCTACTAATTATTGCAATTAGACTGAGCAGATTAAATATGACCATTGTCCAGAAAAAGAGAAGAAATTAGTGTCAGCATTTATTCACTCTATCACAACAGGCACATTGAGTTAAAAAAAATCTACTAAAGTCAGAGCACAGTATTGGCTGCTTTATTTGAAAAGGCATGAATGAAAAGCACATCCATTTAGTGAACTATTGATCCACTAGTCCTAGAAATAGAGGTTATTCTTTTTTTTGAAAACAACCTTTTCAACAATAAATATCATTATATAAGTATGCAATAAACATCTTGGAGTCTCAGTGTGCCTGTGGGTGCCTGAGTGTGTGTATCTACATATGTGCGTGTGCATATGCATATGCATGTGTGTGAATGCACATGTGTGTACAAGTGTGTGCATGTGATTGCGTGTGTGTTTGCATGTGCATGTGTGTGTAGAAACACATTTTAGAGTCTGAAATAGAGCTCTGAGCTAGATTTTTTGGCGGGTGTTTTTACATATTCATTTTCCCATATCTCCCTTCTTCTTTATCCAATCTCTCTCTCTCTCTCTCTCTCTCTCTCTCTCTCTCTCTCTCTCTCTCTCTCTCTCTCTCTCTCTCTCTCTCTCTCTCCCCCAAATCTCTCAGGTGCCATGGGTGCCAACTAAACTCATTGCCTGTTTTTGTTTAAATTAGAGTTTCTATGTGTATGACATTCTCACTCAAGTTTCAGATACTTTCTTTCATCTTTATTCCAACTCAAGCTCAGAGCAACCCCCTCCCAACCTTGCATTCAGTGGTGCCCCTCATGACTGCTCATTAAGCAATGATAATGCTCCTTTCATTCAAAATGATCTTTTATCTGCCACTTAGATCCAATTTTCCTAAGCTCTCTAGAATTCTGGTTAACTACTTGGAAAAAGTCTTTCATCAAAAGTTTCCTCCAACTTCTATTTGTTCTTTGCTCTTTGTTCTTTTTTTTTTCAGTAGAAACATATGCTGTAATGTGAACTTGGCATCTGCCAGTTTTAAGAACCCAGAGAATTTACAAGTAATTATTATGATGTGTATAAAAATAAATTATTTTAGCTCAATCCATTCAAAGTGATAGGCAGAGTTATTTACTTTTGTTGCCTAACAAATTAAAGAGATTGGCTGAAATAATGATGCATTGCATGGACAGTGCTTAATAAGTCTTCAGCACAAGTCATGATATTGCAAGATAGTGCTTCCTCACTCACGGTCATTTTTATGTTCCCATGATTGCTCTACATGCATCTTGATAGATAATCCCAAGAGAGAATCTAAGAAATAAGTGTTCATTGAGCTTGGCAATGCATTAGACTCTTCAGAAGCTTATGGCTCACTCATGGTTGCCCAGATAACCATTCACCACCACCACAAGGCTCCAATGATCAGTTCCAAAGCCATAGCTGCATGGATAGCCTTCGTTAAATTCAGGTCACAAAACACAACCAAAAACTAAAATGTGGGAAAGAGATTTGCACAGAGCAGAGATGTTGAGAGAGGAAGATCAGAGAGGGTGAGTATGAAAGAGAAAATCAGAATGGAATACATATATATAGATGTGTGTGTGTGTATATATATATATATATATATATATATATATATATATATGAAATGGTCAAAAAAAGATAATAGAATAACTAGAAAAGAGACCAGAAATCACAAATATATACATACTCATATTTTCTGATTCATTTAGCCATAAAGTAAACTCATAATAAGCCTAGATGTCCAGAAGAATTTAGCAATATACAAATTGAACATGTATGTATTCAGTAAAGTATTATTCAGCCATGGAAATCTTACCTTTGTAGAAATGTGAATGGAGCACCATATCACTCGGTTAAATGCAATAAACCAGACTTATAAAGACAAATGTCACATTTTCATTTCTAAATGTGTTTCTCCTCTCCCTTCCACTCTAACTCAGTATTTTCTTCTTTGGAACAAATCCCTTCTAATTTACTGTCTTTATATTAGAAAATGGAGAACCACTCCAAATGCTCCTTAATGGCCAGTTCCTTATTTTTTATGATCCTCACAGACCGATCCAGGACAACAGTTGGGGGCACTTGTGTTTCTTTACACATGTAGCCACTGCTTCTTTGCAGTGGATCCTGACATTTCTAGCACTTTGTTTTGAATAAGAGGTTCTGTCACTACTTTTGCAAATCTGTTGGCCTTTATTTAATTACTGAATAAAAGACTGACTGAAAACCTTGAAACTCTCAGTCCAGACCCCAACATCTAGTAATAGTCTGATATTATTTCCACTTAGAAACAGCAGTAATAAGTTCCCTGTGACCTCAAATGTTTTAGTTTTCTAGGCTAATGTCCACAAAGAAACATAATCTGACATAGAAAACTAATGACTCAAGTTCATGAAGTCTAATGATCTTGGAATGCTTGAAGTATCCCAAACATTATCCTCAGAATCTTACAGATCTCCAATAACTCAGTCTTCTCAGCCACTCAGTGGGCTTGGTCAGTGCTGCCACCACTTGCTTTGCTCAGAACGCAAAAGGGTCACACCTCAGCACTTGGTGTAGAGCCCAAGCTACCAGGGCCACAGTCACTTACCGTTCCACAGTGCCATGTCCCTCCTGGCATAGATAGGAACCTTCATTCATTTACCCAGAATGAGCCACTGGAAAAAAAAAAAGGACAAGAATGGAAAATGAATAACTTCAGTATCCAGCATTCTTCTTATGCTCAGTATATCCTCAGAGCATCCAGTATTCGTCGTGTGCTCAATACACCTGAGAGCGTCAACAAGGAAGAGTTCCTCTCCAAATGCTTACTGTACTCTTCCTTTTGACTGCCTTATTTTAGTTTCCAGATTTGTTTGCCCTAGATACTACCTCTGGTATTCCTTTTACTCTGAGAATTTTAATTTAATTTAATTTAATCTTAGAATTTTAATTCTAAGTTGGAAGGATTCTGAAATGCTATTGAGTAGTTTTTCCTCTTGAAGGTTCAAAACTGTATCTATGCTAGTGTAGGAAATTTTATTACGGCAAGAGTGTGACACTTTGGTAAAGGTCATGGACTTGTTACAAATTTCAAATCTTACTCTTTTACTCAGAAAAGATTAGCTTACACAAAGACACGCACGCACACACACACACACATACACACACACACATGATCACATGCACACACATACACAAATGCATGCACACTCACACACACAGCCAAGCTTGTGTACATAAACTGCCAAGTTTATAAAGAGAAGTTGTATTGCAGGAGTATGTACAAATCCTGGATTTCATAACATGTTAGTCTAGACTTAATTATTCAACAGAGAAATTAAATGTCATTTCTCAACCGAAGTCATATTTATCAACATTTCCAGCTGAAATCCAGTTTACAAATATTAGAGCCAAGAATGTAGTAATCAATTTAAATTAGACCACCTGCAGAGAGAGCTTGGCTGCAAAAGTGAATTTGAAAACGGGTGCCTTTTCTTGGAATTGATGCTTCCCATTAACTCTATAATAAAATGATCACGAGTTGGAATGGAGCCAAGTTAGCAGAGACATCTAGGGACCATTACAAAATATCTGCAAAAGGGAGGGTGGAATCAGTTTAAAAGGCTGACAGTCCAAATGACACCTAAGTAAGAAAACCTTTGGCAAGAAAACCACAGTATACATGGTTAGACTATGTGTGAGGGTGCATCAGATCTCAAATCAGGAAGCAAGGAGACTAACTACCCACAATCCTTTTCAAACATAGTCTTCAATGATATAATTCTTTTCCAAAATGTTCCATCTCTGAAAGGTCTTTCAGCTCCCAGCACCGCAGTGAAGAACGAAATTCTAACACATCCCAAACACAGCAGTAAGTGAAGGTTGACCATGCGACACACTAAGTATTTTTTATCATCCTCATCTCTGTGAAGCAGCACACTCTCAGTGGAAATTACCATCATTCCAACTTGAAGTCTGGCCAGAAATTATAACTCTAGGGCTCTTTCCTAGAAGATTAGTCATTCTTCAATTTATGTCATAGAAAATTCAGTGAGTTGATTTGAAAGTATGATCATACCTAGAAACTTACAATATGCTCAGTTACTACTTTTTCTAATTAACTTAAATCTTAGTCTACATGTCAGAAAAGTTACTAACTTTTCTAACTAACTTCCCACTGCTTTATTCCAAAAACAAAAAATATTGCATGGAGGTGGTCAGAGCAGAGGGAGCAGAAAAGAAAAGCACATGTGTACTTAGAGTTATGAATCCAAAATCCTAGTAAAAGCTTCTATGTGATAATGATTTTCAAATTTGAGATGTTTACAGGATTTTTTGTGTGCAGTAGTGTATCTTTTTTTAATGAGTCTTGGGTGAAGAGGAGACATGCCTTGTAAAAGATCTATTTTTTGAGCTTTGAATAACCCTGTGTGTATTTTTCGAATGGCTCCTGGGTGAATAGAAGAAATGCCCTGTAAAAAAAATCTATTTTTGAGCTTAGACAATAAAAACTGTTTTCTGCCTACCTGGCTATATTCTGGTGACCTTGAAGTCTTTGTGACAAAAATAAAGCCTTAATATCCACCTATTATTATAAAATGGTCCTGCACAAGGGAAATTCCAAGGCAATAACATCCACCAGACAATAAAATACAGTGGAAGACAGAACATTTATGGGGATGGTGAAAGGCTAACAATGAGGTCGACTTCACTAGATGGCCAGGTAGCTGGAAGGATGATATTTTTCCTGCTTAATTTTCTCCAAAATATATTACTTTTCTGGCCAGAATGGCTTTCTTCAAACACTACAAGGAACTTAATGAATAAGCTTGCCAGAAGATTTTTGAACTTCTGCAATTATTTTAAAGCATTAAGCACTTCCCTGATTTTGTTAACATATTCATCAGTGCAATTATCAGTATGGATGTCAGAGACATAAACTTATGCTGCCAAATTTTTATATCACTGAGAAAGTAGTATGTTAAACAAACACAAACCACACTCATTACAAGCCACACATTTTTCTTTCCTTATGCAATGGGTTGCCATAGCTTGCAAAATCACAAAGAACAGAGAGTGATTACTTTTCAAAATTATGTCTAGATATGCGCCTCCAAGGGCCAAAAGTAGAAGGTGAATTTAAAGGAGTATTATTCACCTAAAAATAATTGAGACCCATCAAAATCAGCCATGTTGACTATAGCTAAAGTGGAAGTATTTTTTTTGCCAGGTCGTGATTTTCTTTCAGGTTCAGTTCTCTGTGGGGCTTTTTGTGAACATATATAACTTTAGTCTACTTGCTCAGTGGACAATAAAAATTTCTTCCATATTTTGAAGCAAGTGTGGCTTTTTTAATACTTCTAAATCTGAACCTGTTTATTATTATTTTCTTTTTATTTGTGTGTGTGTGTGCACGCACGCGTGTGCATGTGCATGTATATCACAGGGCATCATGTGTGCCTACGGAAGCCCAAGGATAACTTTGGGAATCACCCTAGATTGTTTCTATCCTCCTTGCTTTGCTCTGGGATATCCCAGACTCTGTCTTCCAGAGTGAGAACTACAGGTAGTCACCATTTCTGCTTGGCATTTTTTGTGTAGGATATTGGATCTGAACCCAGAACCTCCTGCCTGCAAGGCAGAGGCCCAACCCCTGAGCCATCTCTCCAGCCCCTGTTTATTACTATTATTTTAAATTTTTTGCATGAATGGGGATGGTAACCGTGTGTGTGTGTGTGTGTGTGTGTGTGTGTGTGTGTGTGTGTATCTTGGATTGCTCTCTCTCTCTATTGCTTTGCTCTGGGGTTCCCTGGCTCAGCCTTCCAGGGCTGGAATTATAGGCCACAGTCATTTCTGCCAGGCATTTCTATGTGGGATCTGGGGAGCCAAAATCAGATACTTGTGCTTGTGGGCAAAGTCTTTAATTTATGAGCCATGTTCCCAACCTAGACTAGTGTAACTTTTACACCCTCTTTGATTGTTTCTCCTTCTCTCCAATTATCTTTTCATCAAATCAATGTATGGATTTATTAAACATTTACTCTATCATATATATGTTGAAGCTAAAAAATGCTTTAAAAAAAGATCCCTTTCACCTTAAAAGCTATTTCATTTCTCCTGTAGCTCTCCTGAGTAATAAGAAAGATAAAAGGATATTGAAGAGTCAGTGAATACTCTTAATTGGGGGAAATAAAAAAATAAAAGACAAAAGCAAAATGTGAAGGCAAACATGATTTGGTTCATGTAAAAATATGACTATGCAAATGATTGTCAAAAGTAGAGTCAATCAGCTGTCAGCCAAGGTCTGCAGGTGCTTGTGTTGGTAACCACATGGTCAGGAACATTTAGACCTTGGCACCTCTCTCAGGGTGGGGAGGGACTCAGGCTGTCAGCAATTCCCATACCATCCAAATAGACTGAGCTAAGTTTAATAATTAACATAAGAAATAGTAAGTGGCATTTTCCTCTGCTAGTCTGTTGATCTCAACTACCAAGTCCTGTAGTTCCAAGTGAGACAATTGTGCTGACTTAATGGGGTGATGCTGAGTGGTTTGCCCTGGTGTTAGTTTCAGTGATTTTTTGTTTGTTTGTTTGCTTGCTTGTTTTGCTATGTCTCTGGATACTCTGCATGTTTTTATTCAATGGCTACTGTGGTCCTTGGTGTAAAGTGACCCAAAAACGCTTTCTACACGTAAAATCATGGCTTTCACACATTGTGGAGCTCAGAGCAGCAGCCAACTGTTGATGGCTCCCTGGGAATGATGAACGTAGTAAGGGGGTGAGTGAGTTGTAGCCCCTGAAGAGAAATAAGGCAGGTTCTAGCTTTAGCCATGCTAGAACAAGTTTTTGTTTGTTTGTTTAAAAAAGTACATACAGATGCTAAGAAACTGAGGTAACAAAAAACCTTAAGACCAAATTCAGAGTTTACTGTAAAGACCAAAGTTTGCTACAACAGACTAAGTTTGTGCTGAATATTTCACCCTAAGTCTCTTTTCCCACAAAGCACATGGCACTGACAAAAGTGAAGTTGGTCTAGTCTCTGCATTAGTTGCTACATGCACTGTATGGGGAAAATTTGCTATAAAAGCCATTTGGGAATGGACATCTTTGTTTTGGGTTCAGTTTGAGGATCTAGTCATCAGCACAGGGAAGACAGAGCAGCAGGAGCGTGACGCCGCTGGTAACATTGTATCCACAGTCAGTAACTTTGTATCCACAGCCGGTAACATTGTGTCCATGTTAAGAACCAGAGAACGTGAATGTTTGTGCTCAGCTCACCAACCTCTTTTTTTCCTTTTTTTATTTAGTCTGGGACTCCTGTTCATGTGATAGCTTCAGCCATAGTCTTCAGCTGACCTTCTCTGGAAACACCCTCACAGAAACACTCAGAAAGGTGTCTCCTAGGTGATTCCAAATGCATGCAGCTGACAGTGAGGATCGAGACACCACAGTCTGATTTTATTTTATTTTTTCCTTTTATATTCTGGAAATGAATAACAGTTTTTAGCTGGTATGGAAGGAACTTTTTGAAAATTCATGCTTAATATATTTATTTTGTGTTAGTTTAATACAATATATTTGCATCATCTTTAACCCTTCTTAATTAGTCACATGCCCCCTTCTGTTTCCACAGCAAACCTGCCTCTCCCCAAACATCCTACTCTCCTGTCCTTCTACATGTGTGTGTATGTGTGTGTATCAGAGAGCACTGTGTGTCCCTGTGGAGGAGGATGACTTTGAGAATCATCCTGGATTGCTTCTACCTTCTTTTTGCTTCACTCTGGGATTTCCCAGACTCTGACTTCCAGAGCTGAAGTGCAGGCTGCAGCCATTTCTGCCTGGTGTTTTTACATGGGATCCAGGATCCAAACCCAAACTCAGGTCCTTTTGCTTACAAGGCAGAATCTTAACCCCTGAGCTTCTTGGAATCTTGCCCCACACAAGCAAAATACTGATAGGCAAAATGCTGTGCAGGTCTTTTGAAAAGAAGTAGACAGAGGTCCAGCGAGTTCATGGATGCAGCAGCCCTATGTCCATAAAATATTGTCCAGCCTCAGGCCTTCCTCAGCATGAAGTATACCCTACCACTACAGGGTCAGAGGGGCCGTTCACTGAAGAGGAGTTGAAAGAATGTAAAAAAAAACAGAAGACAGAGAAAAGTGTGGTGAAATTCTATCCTCCAAAAGTGATGTGACAATGATGATCCCATAGCAAAAGTGGTTAGTGACCCTGAGCCCCCAGCAGCACCACCTATAATGACCAGCTATGAACGGAAGAGAAACCTATGGGGCTCTACAAGGTGCTGAAAAGCCAAAGACAGCTAACAGATGGAGGAGCTAGCATATGGTCCTGAATCCTAAGTCTCAAGCCCCACGTCACACTGAAGATATACTTGAATATGGAGAAAGACTCATAGGTAAGGGGAGCATATTGGACAGGAGGAAGAGATAAGAAAAGTAGAGAAGAAAGCAATCATAATGTATTATGTACATATATAAAATTGACAAAGAACAAAATTTACCAATAAAGAAAATGTGTGTGAGGGGAAGGAGGAGAATAAATCCACTTGTTTAGTATTGTTTAGTATTGAAACGTTCATTTCTAAAGTACACATTTCCACTTGAAAGAAGATATTTGCTTACAGAGTAAACTTTCTGAATATGATGTAAACATCTTCTGTTTTTGTTGGGTGGTGTACTTTTATTTAATTTGGGGTGCTGAGAGAAGTATGTCTGTTTGTTTGATCAACTTACTTGAAATTAAAAGTCGACTTGCACTGGACACAGAAATATTTTGAAATCAGTTTTTCCAAAATGTCAGGAAGGCAAAACATATTTTGTAAACAATTTTGCTCAATGAAGTCTAGATTCAACTTAGTTATTTTAGTCAGCACCTGGTAAGGATCCTGGGTGAGGTCACAATATTGTTACCTCTACAAGCCAGGGGTCAGGAATCATGTACTTTTTCTGTTATGTTAGGTAATTTGAATATGTGATTGGAATCTCTGCTGCTTTTATTTTAATTCTCTGACTGGGGTTTTCTTATAATCTTAAATATTCCATCCTCTCCTTTCTTCCCTGTCTTCTCCCTTCTTTTCTGCTTTCCTCTCTTTCCTCTTTCCTCCTCCCAACACTTTGCATTACCTTTCTTTTCTTGCTCTTCCTCCTTCTTCTCTTCTTCCTTCTCCTCTTTTTCCCCTTCATTCTTCCTATCCATCATTTCTAGATCTGTATTTTAACCTATGTGAAATCTTTTATTCCCATATTGAAAATTATTAACTCTTTAGCCTTTTCTGGCTGAGATCATTCCCATCCCCATTTCAAAGGGAAATATTGCCAGATCAACATCTCATCAGCAACCCTTAGCACCTTAGATGGGACTTGATTGACATGGAATCCCTTGCTTCCTACACTCAGTGATCAGCTAGTCAGGTACCTGCAACAGAGGACCTTTGATCCTCTTGACTCACCACCCTGTCTTCAGTGGCCTATCAGGAATCACCTTACAAATAAACTGTCCTTCTAGGCCTAATCTCAGAATCAGTTTGATAGAAATCCAAGGTAGATAGATGCTCTTTCAAAGGCCTTTGTCATTGTCATAAATTTAAAATTTTGTGTATTTTGATCTCTATAACCTCCTAATCCAAATGCAGCTGTAAGACTTACTTCAGAGGCAAGTGCTTAGTGTCAGGTTTCCTTTGTTTTCATTTTATCTTTATGTGAGGATTCATTTCCTTTGCTTCATCCCACTGGGCCAGTTCATCTAAGATTCATTAGAGGGAAACTTGCTATTTCTGTCTCTGACACTGTATGTTTACATTTTGCTTTTCATCATTTTTCTTATCTTTTTACTGCCTCCCAGGAGTTTTTCTCTGCAAACATTTTCAACTTTCCACCTTCTTTCTTGCTTCCACTGGGCTCTCTTTCCTCATTGCATTATGTCATCAGTTCTGCCTTGTGTAATGCTTCCAAAAATTTTTCCTGACCACGGAGGGTTGTCACTCTTCCTTTTGAAAGGGTCTGATCTGGTTTGAATTCACATCCACATGTTCATGTTTTCAGCTGGTGGGCCTATTTAGGGAGACTGGGGAGACATTAAGTGTGGGGAGGGACTTTGCTGACAGAGTAGGCCACTAAAGACTTTGGCCTGGGCTGTGGGCCTTCGTGTGATCCAGGCCATGTGAACATCCTATTCCACATGTTGCTGTTGCCAAGGACTGAGCCTCTCTATCATGATCCCAGTTAGGGATCTCATCTTCCCAGTCAAAGTGTTGGTAAAAGTAACCAAGTTGAGTCTTTGTTGTGTTTATTTTACATTGTTGTCCATGGAAGTTCATTAAATATGCCTTCAATAGGGTAGGAGCTGATTTCTCCCTCCTCATATATAGTTATATGTATACTTATATTAGAAACTCCTTTGAATGAATTTATATCTACATAAGCATGCATTTATATTATATATACTATATACACATATGTGCTTGTGTATATGTACATATCAATTTGCTGATTTATATACATATTCATTCAGATATATTCATTCACATACACATATGCATATACATGAATATTTATACATATACAAATACATTTATTTTTATTCCCTGGGGCTATTGCTTGTCTGCGCATGGGATGTTTTCAGTGAAAAAAAACCACATAAAAATAGTTTACTTTGTAGGAAGGTGGGCCTTCTGACTTACTCTATTCACAACCTCTGGTTTCACTGCACTCTACTTTTGTTTGCTGTGGTCTCCCTACCTACTGCACTCCTCTGCCACAGTCAGCACTCTGCTCTGGAAGGACCACACCCTTAAGTGACCAAACATACAGAAAGGAGCTTCCCAGCAGTTACAGAGCTTTCAGCACCCACTCTTTACCACATTTCTCTTTTACTTGGTTTTTATCTGTGCAGCTCTGATGTATATTAGCTAAGGGCACAGTGGCAGCACAGGCTGGGGTCAGAGTGCGGAAGAGGGGGTGGTAAGATTGTAAGAGTCTAAAGATGGGAAGGAGCAATGATATGCAAGATACTCCATACAAGTTAGAGCCAAAGTAACCATAATGGGACTTTGCATGATCCGCGCAATGACCAACATATTACTGAACCTCCAAAGTGTAGCATGGATGACAAGCACTAGAATCCTTAGAGGCAAGGGATTAACAGCCACAATAGTGTTCCTATACTAAAGGGGAACACAAAAAAGAGCTTTAGGCAATGCTACTGAGTCCTTATACTTCATCAGAAAGGAGGACCCAGAGGGAAGTTTGACATGCACACGAAAGGATGGTCCAGACATGGGGGGGCAGGGACTGGGAAAAAGGGAGGGGGAAAAAGGGGAAAGGGGGGAGGGAACAAGGGAGTCTAGGGAGGGATGGAGGGAGTGGAGAATGGGGTACTTATCAACTTTGTATGAGTGGAAGAAATTTTAAAAAAGATGGAGAGAGATGTTTCAGAGCTTGGGCATACAAAGCAAGAAAGCATGGCCCTCTTCCAACAATGTGTGTAGATGTAGTAGTAGAGATGACGGCTAAGGCATAGATGTGCCCCACCTGTGGCTGGTGGCCAGAGGTCTCTGGGGATGATGAAACTTACATGACCCTCCTATTGTTCCCTGGGTCTGTCTTTTTCCTTCTTCAGACTTTCTTATATATCATCTTCCTCACATCCCTCTGGTCTGATTCCCTTCATGGACCCTGCATTCCTCCATTTGCCAGTGGTCTCTCAGAGCAGAGACTGAGTTGGGAGATTGAGTTTAGCATCCATACCACCTTGTTTAGCAGATGGAGCCTTATTTAATTTTATAGCAACTTTTACTTGTCTTTTAACAATCTCTCCCCCCTTTTTTTTTTACTCTATGGCTGTAAAAATATCTAATCCAAACAATTTAGGGGAATGAGACAATTTTACTCCATCTTTTGATTCCAGGTCATACTAGAGTAGAAGCTTGAGGAGCAGGCTACACACTGTATGCAAAGTAAAAGACAGAGGACAAGGACCAAAGCTGTATCCTTCATTCTAGCTTAACAGTGTGACAAAAGGCTAAGCGGCTCTCTCTACCTTATCTGCAGGCACAAGGAAAGGTGCCATTCACATTGGGTGGATCTTCCCATTTCAATGACAGCAGCTAAAACAATCTCCTACAGGTCTCCCCAGAACTCTGCCTCAACCAAATGATTCCTCTAAGTTATGTTTAAAGACTCACCTCTCAAGTGTCCAGTTGACTGCCAACTTACCAACTGTCACAGAGCTAAACCTTAAGTTGGACCACTCGTCCTGGAAATAAGTCCCCAAATCAACCCTGGTATAAAGTACTTAAGGAAAAATGAACTCATTTGCTTTCTTTTGAAAATGACTGGTAGCCAAGATGGTCAAAAATAATTTGAATGTAAGATTTCCATCTGTTAATATTTTAAGTTATTTAAAATTTGATATTACTATATATTCTTGATAATCTATTCAGTAGAGACTTTTATATTTTAAAAATAGTCTATTCAGTTAATTATTAATTTTGGATAACAATGATGAATAATGTCATTTTTAATGAAAAACTGACAGCTAAGTATAATAAGCTAAATTTAGCTTAAAGCATAAAAATTCCATATGTAAAAACTAAATACAGTACATGGAATTTCATTTTGCATGCTAATTATAAAAGAAAAATAAACTGATTATAATGAGTTTTCATTATAAACTTTCAAATGAAATACAACTCATAAACACAGCTGTATGGTTCTAAATGCTATCATGCATGTAATTCTAACCATATGGTGGGAAGACAAAGATCACAGTCCTTTTCACCCTAACTGGTCATGACTGGTATGACTGGCCATGACTTGCCTTGGCATGTGCACTCTCAGTTTTTCTGTTTCACCTGGGAGAAGCAAAACTGAACAAAGGAAAGTAAAATTAATTTAGGAACATGAGGTAGATGATAAAGCAAAAGAAAGATTTGTTCTGAAGGAGAGTGTGTGAACATGTAGATAAGACCCCGATGCGTAGGCGAGAAGAGAACTAACGTCCATCCTTTGCTTTCTCTGGTGAGCTGTACAGACAGCAGCCGGCTCTTCCAGGAAGGAAAGGACACATGTGTTCTAAGTGACCAGGGTCTGAGTGGATGGTCCAGGTGTTTACCTGGCACCGCAGTGCTATCCAGTGCCTCACACATCTGCTGCTAATTGGGATGTCCCGAACTGTCAACAGTTCTTAAGATGGTATCAACTCACTTTCAACAGCCATCCTCCGGCCAGGGCAAGATGGCCTTAAGATTTCCCTTGGCCTGGCAACACCCCCCACCCTCCCAGCCCACCCCCGAGCCCCAGTGGGAGGCTTTTTGCCTTTAGTCCCCAAGCCTTCCTTGAAGCCCATGTTTACAGAACTCCACTGGAACATCCACACAGGTCTCCTGCCTCCCCTGTCAGGAGTGTGTTGGAGGAATTTCTCATAGTGAATCTTCCCTGACACTTTGAGATGCAAGTTCTTGAAGAGGATCTCATTTGGATGGAGAGATGGCTGAGGGGTTAAGCCTTTGCCTTGCAAGTAGAAGGTCTTGAGTTTGGATCCCCGATCTCACATAAAAATGACTGACAGAAATGGCAGCAGCCTGTACTTCATGTCCTAGAAGGTGGGGCTTGGGAAACTCCAGAGCAAAGCAAAGAGGATGTAGAAGCAATCCAAGGTGATTCCTGAAGTCACTCTCACAGGCACACACAAGCATGCATACACACACACACACACACACACACACACACACACACACACTTTTTTTTTTAAAAAAAAAAAGGAGAGTCCCTTTAAAAGTATGTTGTCATCCACATCTGCCATCTTTAAAGGCCTTGAAATCTTTCCTCTGAAGTGTCATCAGTACAGAAGATGGAGCTGGTCTCCCAGACTCTGCAGAAGAGCAGAGACCTATGGTGGATGTCTTGCTCTTGGCTGTGTAATTATTTCCTGTCATGAATGCAGAAGAAAGTTTAATTTCTTTTGGATAAGCAATTAACAAGCCAAAAGTCTCTGATCTTCCTACCACTGAGTTTATAAACTCCCTTTCTCTTTGTTTCAGTGCAAGTGAGCTCAGACTACAGTCTCTGTAATTTGTCTCTATGAGAACCTATCATTTTTCTGCATCCTTGAAGGAAGTCTTCCTTATCTGTTAACTTTGGGCAGTTCAACCTTTGTTTGACAGGCACTATTGTGGACAAGCCACGTGGAGCCTTCCCATCTAAAAACGTTAAATTTTACTGCATATAGGAGTGGGGAGTTTGATGGATTGGTGTTGAAACATTCATGTCCCATTATCTTCATGTTGTTGATGAATACAGGGATGGGGAATAAGGAGTTTATGATGTGTGACAGTTACTAGTTACACTTAATCAGCAGGGCAAGACAGTTCACATCAACATTGAGAGTACGGTAAACTGATCAGATCACATCCACAGGAATGTTGGGGAGAGAGCATACTTGCTTGCTAGCATGCTGCATGCCAAAATTCTGATCCAACTCTCACTGTCTTATTCAATTACTTAGGAATGGTCCCACCCACAATGGGTTGGTTCTTCCTACAACAATTAGATACTCTCTTACGGGCTTTCTTTTTTTTATTATTTATTATTTATTCAATTGTGCACGTATGCGTGTGTGTGTGTGTGTGTGTGTGTGTGTGTGTGTGTGTGTAGAACCACGGACGGGAACCACCATGGATGCCTCCACCTCCTCCTTGTTTACTCTGCCCCGGATTCACAGGCACCGCCCTACCAGGACTAGAAATGCAGGCCGCCCCCGCTTCCGCCTGGCGTCTATACATGGGGTCTAAGATCCGAACTCAGGACCTTCCGCCTGCAAGGCAGAGGCTTAACCCCTGAGCCACCTCTCCAGCCCCTTTCACAAACTTTCTAAGGACTTATCTCAACTACTAATCTTCGCAGATATGCCCCAAGACCCAGTCTTCAACATGTTAACTTGGCATCTACGATCCATTGCCACAACCTATACACCTAAGAGTCCACAGACCAGAAAGTACAGGGGATCATCATTTTCTGTCTAGCAAACACAAGACAAGGAATTATAATGCCTAGAATCTCACACCTTCTACCAAAAATCCTCAAGAAGTTATTCACAGATGTTGGACCTTAATTTTCTCATTTACAATAAGAGGAGATTTGGCACATCTACTTTAAACTCCAAATAATTAGTTGGTTGCTCTATGTCTTAAAATTTTGATTTAATTCTAATTAAGAAGCAGGCTGCTCCTCACACCCGGAGGTAATCATTGGACCATGTGGTACATATTTAGTTGGTCACATAGACTCATCAGGATACGAAGAAATGTGTGCATCACAAAGAGCACACATACCATTAGCCCTAATTAGCAGTCTGTTAAATAGCATGTCTAAATGAATAACAAAATTGGTGCCAAGGAACACAGCTACCTCATGATTCCTCCAGCTGTTGCATTAGTTAGCAGTACTGCAGTCCAATGTTCCAATATTGTCCCCTTTTTACTTGCAATTAATTAGTTGACTAAAGAAAAGTTAATGAACTGTAGTTAGATGAAACGATAAATGATCTTTCTCACCTCCTAGCTGGTATAGGATTTTCAGTTTGCACAACACTCTTACTGTTTCTTAATTCTTTTCACACCCTTACTTAGTCACAGAAATATTACCAAGAGGTCAGTATTCAAGAGGAGAGAATATGTTTTTCCATTAAAATTCAACACTTAAAAGCACAGTATACATCCGTTCTGTGGGAATATGAAGTATTTTTTTCTGGATTGTACTGGTATTTTAACTTTGGGGGATATATTGGCTCATGAAGATCACAGGGAGGGACATCACTATTCCCAGCCGCAGTGGTCCAGATGCTTGAGTAACAAGAGAGTCATACTCTGAAAAAGATGACATTTAAGTGCCTCAGATCTTAGGAACCTGGCTCACAGACCTTACGTGAATCACCTCTTCCAATGATCTTCTGTAAAAGTGGTTACTGTGAAATCCAATTATTTTTGTTATTCAACTTCTGTTTCCTCCATTTGGATCTCTCTTTCAATTCCCTAGAAACCTGCTGTGTCATTATTGTTTCAATGACATTGTTGGTGTCTCAACTGTATGTGATTGATATAACATTTAAGAAATCACAAAAGAAAAAAAATAGTTGTACTAGTTCAGCTGCAGTCAGTATATTAGTATCCACATGTCTTCCTACAGGTTTCTCTCTTCTGCTATTCTTCCTTTCCAATCACTAATTTCATATTTTGTATATTATTCCAACATACCTACATTAATCATAATCTTTATCTGTAGCTCAGTAGTCGTCGGGTATCATCCTTATTCATTGAAAAGCAACATTTAAATATCTGGTTTGCTTATTTTAACAATATAAACAGCATCCTTCAGTCTCCCCCCAGGAAGGAAATGACATCAAAGTTGATTTTCATTTTTCCTTTATCCTTTTGCTCTCCTCTAAGCTAACTGCAGGAAATCCCATATAATACCTTCCCTGGATTCCTTCCTCCTTTCCTGCCTTTCTTCCTTTTCCTTGGCTTCTTCTTTAATTACTGTCTGCTTGAAAAACTGCTATATGTACATATAATTAGTTTTCATAGTCTGTTTTCATTAGGTAATCTGCTTTACTTTCTAACAGTTTGATTGAGATACAATTGATAGTCGTGCAATTCATCTATTCAACATGATGCCATGGTTGGTACCGTGTTTAAAGGATTTAGTACTGCAGTGGCCTCTGACTTTAGAATACTTCAATAACCCCCAAAGACTTCCAAACCCTTACGTTTTAACCTCCTAATCTCCTCGACTCCTTCAGCTCAGAAAATGATTAATTTACTTTCTATCACTGTAAATCTGTCTCCTACATATATGTTGTTAGTCCTTTCTATCTTCCTCCTTTTACATTAATGCCTTCCTGGCTCACCCTTTCATCATATGGACTTTGAGACCGAATTAAATATCCCATTGTATGGATTTGCCACACTTTATCCCTATCCATCCATTGCACAATACTCCCTTGGCTAAATAATGCTGCTATTATTGTTGTGTTTAAATTTTCATTCAGATTTATGCTCTGAAGTTAACTCTGGGCAAGAATTGACCAAATGACATGCACATTAAAGGATTCTCCGGGTCTGGGGGGGAGGCACTGGGGGATGGGTAGGGATGGGTGAGGGGAGGGGAGCAGGGGGGTCGGGGGAGGAGGAGGGAGGGAGGGAACCGGTGTACCTACTAAGTTTGTATGAGTGGAAATAATAATAAAAAATGTTAAAAAAAAAAAAAAGAATTGGCCAAATGACTCCCCAGAGCAACTACACAGTTTTGCTTCCCACTGAAGTGTGGGCATAGATTGGCATGAAGTTTTACCTCTCTGTAGTTGCCTGTTTGCTTGAGACAAGATCTCATATCACCAGGCTTATTATGATCCTCTGTTCTCAACTACTTATATGCTGACATTATGAGCATATGCTAACATGTCAAGCTTTGATTTGCAGTTGTAATGTTGAGAATGTTTTCATGTAATAATTTCCCTTTGACTTAACTTATCAACTATGCTGTTCTCACATTTGCTACTAAAAAAATCTCTCTGGCTAAGAACACGAATAAACTTTCTGACTCCTGTTGTCCCATTCATTTTTTTAGTTCATTTTAAAAGGATCCAGTGAGGAGTGGTATCCTCTTTCTAAAACCTTCATGTTCTGTGCTCCCAGTATCTGTGAAACCTGTCTCTCCTGCTATTTCTTTCCTTTTTATAATAATAATATTATAATATTTCTTTCCTTTTTATAATAATATTCAATTGTGCGTGATGTGCATGTGCGCATGTGTGTATGTGTGTGTGCGTGTGTGTATGTGCGTGTGTGTATGTGCGTGTGTGTATGTGTGTGTAGAACCACGGACGAATTCGGGAACCACCATGGACGCCTCCACCTCCTCCTTGTTTACTCTGCCCAGGGATTCACAGGCTCCGCCCTACCAGGACCAGAAACGCAGACCACCCCCCTTCTGCCGGCGTCTATATGTGGGGTCTAGGATCCGAACTCAGGACCTTCTGCCTGCAAGGCAGAGGCTTAACCCCTGAGCCACCTCTCCAGCCCCTCCTGCTCTTTCTTCTACCACCATATTACCCTCATTTCTACTCAATCTCTCTGCTCCTTCTAGATGCTACTGATCACCATAACTTGTTTTTTGGATATTAACCATTTGGAAGACAGAATGAAAGAATACAGCTGTAAAGGAGTAGGTCTGGGGCCTGGACATACATATGAAGTGTTTCTGGTATTGAGAAAAAATTATGATCATTTTCTGGATGGTTCATGAAATCATAAAGAATATATAGCACTAACTTTTACTTTCAGAAGTTAGTTTTCCCTATCCTTGGAAAATTATTTCAGTATATTGAGTAGATAAAGAAGGAGCCAAAATGTGGGAAATTATTTTAGTGGGTTGAGTATGGAAATCAACTATGACTTTGTTTTAGTAGATTAGGCAAGAATGATAAAACAATTGTTTTGACAGAGGTGACTAAGACTCAGATGCTGGACCAGCAGTCCTGTTTACTTCTCGTGAGACCTTCAGTGGTGAAATGATTTGCATAAAGGCTTTTTCTTTTTCTCTTTTTACATTGACTTGGTTACTAAATTTATCTTTCAGGTTCAGCTTAGATATAATGTCTTCACAAAGGTCTGACTACCATGGGTAGAGTAAGTCTTCCTGTGTAGCTCTAAAGATACTCTAATGTCTTGCTTTCATAATAATCATTGCTATTTGCATTTACTCCATTTTCTCTTATTTATTCCCCATTAGTTGAAAAAAATACAAGCTCCATTTTGATAACAAATGTGTCTGTTCTAGTCATGTTGTGCTTCTAAAACCAACACAGAGCTTCATCAGGATTTTTCAATAAGATTTTCTTGTAGATGGGATAGAAAGATGGAGGGAAGCAAAGGAAAGAGGGAGGAAAAGTAGAAGAAAGGAGAAGGGAGGAGGGTAGAACCATCATTTCTTTTCACAATATCAGAAGTGATTTTCTTAGCATTCTTTTGTGACTAGGGTTGATTTCTTTTTCATATCTTTTGTTTCATGTTTGGAGATCAAAGTGCATACTCAGCATCCTACTAAATAGAATAAGAAGCGCTTCTTTGGCCACATTATTAAATACCCCTATGGCAACAGTGTGTGTTGTCTTTTAATTTTGCTAATCCTTAGGTATGCAATGTAGGTTATAATTAATTTTTTTAAAAGACTATCTCTATGCCAAAATTGTGAATTATATAATTTAGACTCCAGCACACAATTTTCCCTCACGATCTGCTCACTTTCGTTTTGGAGCTGTGTATATCTAAACTCTCGGGTATCTACAGAAAGCTTATAATTCTCAAATCAGTCTTTTTCATTTGCCAGTGTCAAGCAGGACACAGCACTAGACTCTTTAAAAAATGTCTCTTTCCTCAAGAAATTAACAGCATAATCAAAAAGATAATTAGAATTAAAGTTATTAAATAGTAGTTAATAGAGAATATGTCACCAGAGAGACAATAAAATCCCTTTCAAATAGATCCTTTATTATAATTTAGATCCAAAGAAATTTGCCTCTAGTTTGTATTTTAAGTTCCCACAGAAATGTTTCTTTTGTCTTTTCTGTCAGGTGACCCCTTAGACACTGCTATGGACTCTCCACCACTCCATGGAGAAAGCTTTGTGTTTCCTCTTACATGCATGGCCTTTTCTTTATTTTTTTAATTTTATTTACTTTTTCCATTCATACAAACTTGATAGGTACCCCATTCCCCTCCCTCCCCCCATTCCCTCCCTGGAACCCCTTTCTCCCTCCCCCCTTTTCCCCTTCCTTTCCCCCCTCCCTTTCTCCCATTGTCCCCCTCCCCCATCCCTGGACCATCCTTTAGTGTGCATGTCAAACTTCCCTCTGGGTCTTCCTCTCTGATGAGGTATAAGGACTCAGTAGCATTACCTAGAGCTCTTTCTTGTGTTCCCCTTTAGTAGAGGAACACTATTGTGGCTGTTAATCCCTTGCTTCTAAGGATCCTAGTGCCTGTGATCCATGCTAGACATTGAGGGTTCAATGATATGTTGGTCATTGCACAGGTCATGCAAAGTCCTATTATGATTACTTCTGCCCTAACTTGTATGGAGTATCTTGCATATCATTGCTCCTCTCCATCTTTAGGCTCTTACAATCTTACCACCCCATCTTCCACAAATTTCCCTGAGTTTTAGGATGGGGAGAGAGTAGGCTGGTCTGGTTCCAGGTGGTTGATATAGAGTCTCTGATGTTATGAATTATGGTTTGTTGATTTTATTTTTCAGTTTTGCTGCTCCTGTACCACCCTTAGCTCCATCCAGATGGGTATTGGATGTCACCCCCTAGCCAGAGATAAAAGGCTGTTAAAATAGAGTCTTATTATAAGAGTAGATTCAAAGATGGATGGAATAAGAGTAGGAGACCGCGTTGAGGGGGGGATCAGTCTCCCATTTGCAAAATGTTTACCTTCTATCTGCCAGACTGTATGCCCTCCCTTTCTGGTGAGATCATACCCCATCAGTTGCAAGTGATCAAGAAGGAAAATCTGTGAGCTTAACCAGATGTCTCATTACTTACTTGCAGTCCTTGATGGTGGCCTATTTCCTCTGCTGTAGCATGATCCCCTCTCTCCTTATTGCTGGCAGGGCCCTCCTTCCCCTTCCCTCCTGTTTATAATCTTTGCAATTACTGTAGGTATTACAGAGATTTATCTTTGAGTGTGTTACTAAGTTGATTTGGTACTAGGATCCACCTATTAGGGAGTACATACAGCAGCTTGATTTTCTGTGTCTGGGATACTTCACTCAATATAATTTTTTCTAATTCCATCCATTGCCCGGCAAATTGCATTAATTCATCATTTTTGATGGCTGAGTAGTATTCCATTGTATAAATGTACCACATTTTCCTTATCCACTCATCAACTGTTGGACATTTGGGTTGATTTCATGACTTTGCTATTGTAAACAGTGCTGCTATGAACACAGTCATGCTTGTGCTATCAAGGTGAATTTTTGCCGTATGGTGGATTATTCCCAAAAGTGGAATAGCAGGGCCATATGGCATTTCAATCTTTAACTTTTTTAAGAATCACCAGATGGCTCGCCAGAGTGATTGTATGAGCCTGCATTCCCACCAGCAATGTAGGAGAGTTCCCCTCTCTCCACATCCTCTCCAGCATTTGGTGTTGTTTGCATGGTGTACTCTATATCCTTAGCCATCAGGAAAATGCAAATCAAAACCTCCCTGAGATATCATCTCACCCCAGTCAGGATGGCATGGCCTTTTCTTTAAAAAAAAAAAAACTATCTATCTATCTATCTATCTATCTATCTATCTATCTATCTATCTATCTGTCTGTCTCTATCATCTATCTATTGTGTGTGTCTTTGGTGTGTGTGTATGTGTGTGTGTGTGTGTGTGTGTGTGTGTGTGTGTTGTGTGTGTGTGTGTGTGTGTGTGTGTTGTGTGTGTGTGTGTGTTAGAGAGCAGGTATATGCCTGTGGAGGCCCAGGGGTGACATTGGGAATCACCTTGGATTTTTCTACCTCTTCTTTGCTTTGCTCTGGAGTTTCTTTCCAGTGTAGATGACCCTCATCCCATCTGATAAGTGTCTGAACAGAAGACAAAGGTTCCAGACAGGAAGTAACAGTTTTCCATGATATAACTACTGGTAAGTTAGTGCCTCAGTAAATAGCTTTACCCCAAGGCCCCACAAGGGTCTTTGATTAAGCCAGCGGGGATTTGATGGGAAGAAGAGGGGGCTCTGGGTGTGAGGATAAGAGAGGATAGAAGGATGACTATGACGGAAGTCACTGTACTCATGTAAGAACGCTTCAAAGAGTTAACTTTTGAAGTCCTGATGGAATGCTAAATAGCTCTATCTGATTGGCTGCGAGTGCTGGGCCCTCCTTCCTCTTCTGTTACTTGGTTCTCAGGGCTTCAGGCCTGGACCAGAACTGGCACTGTTGGCTCTGCATCTCCCTCCTGCCGGGCATCTCCATCTTTCCTAGCAGTCCAGGTGCGCTCTGAGGCATCTTGGCTCCCATAGAACCAGTGCCTAGAAAAATAAATATAACAAATCCCTTCCCATCTACCTCATGTTCTTCTTTCTCTGGAAAACAGATAATCACAGGACATAAAGGGAAGAAAACTAGAGATAGTGCATCTTTTTAAATTTCTTTCTTACGGATCTGTTTATGTGCGGGTCTATGAACATGTGTACATCTGTGTCCTCATGAACATGGAGGTCAGAGGACAACATCAAATATCACTCTAAGGAATGCTGTCCGGCTTCTTTGAGATAAAGTTTTTATTTGACTTGGATCATATAAATTAGGTTTAACTGACAGTCCCCTAGGGAAGCCCAGGGGTCTTCCCCACTCCACTGGGGATACAAGTGCACATGGCCCCGCCTGGGTTTTTATGTCCTCAGGGTTGTAAGGCAAGCACTTTACTGACTGAGCAGTCTCCCCAGAATGAAATATTGCAGCTTACTAAGTAACCTTTTAATTACAGGTGCTATTTTCTGAACAGTGCCCATGGAAAGGATAATTTGGAGACTGTAGAAACTACAGCTGAATATCCTCAATGAATAGGTCTGTAATCTGCATTCCAAGAAGCCTCCAAGGAGATCACAGAATTCTGCTGCATTCTGTATATTTGGCAGTTTGTCATGCAAACTGTCCTTTAGAAGTAAAGGATGCATTTGATAAGCAAGTGTGTGAATGAGTCAAGTCTGGCATAGCTTGACATTGTGTGGGCTCATCAGATAAATGTCCGGAACATTCTCACCAGGCTGGACGTCAGCAACCATCATTTAAAATGGAACAGGAATCTGTGTGAGATTATTCATGGCTTTAGTCAGTGTGAACTGTCTAAATACAGAGCAAAAGGGTCACAATATGACTTCAATTAATTGATATTAAAAAGAACACAAGGCTTCTGACTGATAGCAGGATGAATAGAAATACATGGCTTCAGGAATTGTTAATAGTTTCTTAGAACACAGAACTAGAAGTTCAATGCCTAGAGGAACTGTGGTGAAGTGGACACTTGTAAGAAGGCAGGTTCCTGGATCCCATCTGATATCCACTGCCTATGTCTGAGACTTGTCTACGATGCCCTAGAATCTGCCTTATACACCTTCTAAAGTGGTGTGTGATGGTACCCATGAGGAGGATTTGCATAAGGGATAATTAACAGACTAGATAAAAGTACAGTGGCTCTGCAGAGTATGAATTCAATAGATAATATTTTAATTTTAAATGTTCTTTGCTGTTATCTTATTAGCCGTAGTAACACATTTACCAAATTCCCTATGTGAGTGAAACTTTCCATTAACCTTGTGCGGGGCACCCTTCTTTCTTGCCTCTCTTCTATCCTGCCTTTCAGTTTTCTAGCTTTCCTAAATTTGTCTTTTCTGCCTTTGAGAATGTATTGATTATGACCATCTCTGAGTAGGACAATGTCTTAGGCCATGTAGAAACTTTAAAAAAAATGCCTTCAAGCACTAAATCTACCAGGTAGCTAATCTATGGATAAGTAACTATGGGAGAAATAAAGTCCATGGGACTGAAAGAATATGCTTCAAAGTGCCAGTACCAGAGCCCGAAAGATACAGATGGAGTAGTAGTACAACATAGAATAAATAGCTGAATCCCTCATGCTCTGGCCATCTTTAACTGAGGGGACTCAGCTGGGAGAAGCCAAGAACTCTCTCTTCTCCTCTCAACTCGAATCCCAACTCCCAGAGTGCAGTACCTGCCCCCACACAGTTTCAAATGCTTCTTGACATGTGAGTCAGGGTTTCTTGCTCCATCAGCTCCTTTCTCTGAAGCAGTGTTTCTCTGCCTGGCTGAGCACAGCTGTCCCCTGGGGCTCTATTAAGGAGACATCCTAGTGCAGTATACAAAGGTGGGGGAGGCTGAATGTCTGCTTCTCTCGAAACCGCTCGGATGATTTGTATGCTGCTCCTAAGGAAGCTCTAAGTGTTAGTAAATGCTGACATTAATAAAAATATTCCAAGTTCAAAATAACTGCCTTGAAACAGGTACAGAATAAGCATTCAAAATGCCGAGACGATATGGAGAGAAGGATTCTCAGGCCAAATGCTTCATCCAAATGCTTCATCCAGAAAAGTTGGAGAATTTCATAGGGCTTGAACATTGTTGGGACAACATCTCCACAGAGGTTTTATATTCAGAATATTACCAAGG
Source organism: Typhlomys cinereus (assembly GCA_023101885.1). Taxonomy (NCBI): domain Eukaryota; kingdom Metazoa; phylum Chordata; class Mammalia; order Rodentia; family Platacanthomyidae; genus Typhlomys; species Typhlomys cinereus. The sequence goes on from JALPQD010000201.1 coordinate 2,727,093, forward strand.
CTGCAATTAATTTCATTTCTTCTGCTACGAGAAGCCTTTCTTCACGCTACCGTGATCCATGAATGTTCCATTATGTGTGTTTATTGCATGACAGTTCTTGTCAATGATAGAAAATGCACTTCTGTCAGGACAAGCACATTTTGGTTTGTAGGAAGCCACCTCACCAGGAATACTCAGATGATCTGGGGATGTGTTTACTAATGGGGTTCAGTTCTCCTTCTAGCAGCACCTCATTTTGAAGAGTGCTAAGAAAATAAACAATTGACTAGAGCTCTGAATGACAACATACCCCAAATAAAAAAAGTTTGCAAAGTGAGGAGAAAACAAGAAACAGTTTTAGCAGAAAAATGTTCTGCCTCATCAAAACTCTTTATTGTTGGAATGTTTAAGATGAGTCACCTGATGCTGACAATACAGGAAGGGAAAAGTGGATTCTATTTTAACTAACCCTTCATATTTGATAAGGATCAAAGATATAGCCTCTTGGGATTTTCTGGATTTGACAAGGTTATTGCATTCATGAATTTATTTCAGCCATGTGTACTTTCACATGACCTGCATAACATTTGGCCTATCCAAGTTTCGCCACAGAAGGAGAGACTCCTGAGGGCTCATGCTGTATATGAGGGAAGGGAAGCTGCTTTCCCCCAATGGAATAGCCACTGATACATGATTCACGCTCCAGCAAGTGCAGGCACATGTCGGTACAAACAACCCAGATGAAACTCAGCAGACCATACATGTAGGATGACCTGAAAGTAGGTAGGAAAAAACATTCCATCTTTGAAATACTTTTAGTTTTTTTCAACAAACAGACATCACTAAAAAAAAATTGTGATAGGACTACTTAGATAGCTCAGCAGGCAAGACGCCTGCTCATGAAGCTGGTGACCTGAATTTGATCCCTTAAAACCTATATGGTACATTCTCTCTGTCTCTGTCTGTCTGTCTGTCTGTCTGTCTCTCTCTCTCTCTCTCTCTCCCTCACACACACACGCATAAATATTTTTTCAAAAATTTATTTTAAAAAATTTATTTTGATGAAACTAAGTTATAGTAAAATTTGGAAAGACCAAGTGAGCAAAACTATATGTTCAAGAATTCAACTGTGTGTGACAAAAACACATACATCCTCAAATAACAAATTTAGGAGCAGTGTGAAGCAGCGAGGACGACCCCCGGACCGACCAAAGGCGCGAGCTGCTGCATCCCGCGCCCAGTGCTCACGTCTCGCGCCGCTGCCTCCATGCCCAAGAGAAAGGCTGAAGGGGATGCTAAAGGAGATAAAGCCAAGGTAAAGGACGAGCCACAGAGAAGATCTGCAAGATTGTCTGCTAAACCTGCCCCTCCAAAGCCAGAACCCAAGCCTAAAAAGGCCCCTGCAAAGAAAGGAGAGAAGGTACCTAAAGGGAAAAAGGGAACAGCTGACGCTGGCAAGGATGGGAACAACCCTGCAGAAAATGGAGATGCCAAAACAGACCAGGCACAGAAAACTGAAGGTGCTGGAGATGCCAAGTGAAGTGTGTGCATTTTTGATAACTGTGTACTTCTGGTGACTGTACAGTTTGAAATACTATTTTTTATCAAGTTTTATAAAAATGCAGAATTTTTGTTTTACTTTTTTTTTAAGCTATGTTGTTAGCACACAGAACACGTCATTGTTTTTTGGGGGGAGAAGGAACATGTGTCACTAACGGACTTTGCAGAGCTGATTGCTGTGGGGAAAACACCTTCCCCTGCTAGATTTGAAAGGTCCTCTTGGATCCCTGGAGGAGAGATTCCCCGATGTGGACCCAAACAAAGGGTGGCACAAAGGCCTTGTGGTGTAAGATACCCAAACTCACTTTTATGTCCTCCTCCCCCTCCACCATCAACATAGACTTAACCCCCTTAAAACCAGAGCCCTGCTGGAACCTGACCCCCTGAAATTGGTTTTGCCAGTATGTCAGATGATCTGGACTCTGCAGTGACATCATTAAGATGGTGGTCCTCAAAAGAACAGTGGTTCCTTTCCTAAAAAATTGTGGATTTTCAGATTGATACCTCTGCCAGTTTCATTTCATTTCCTGAAAGTCAGGGTCGGCTTGTGAAAGTTGTTAAACAACATGCGTATGTGAAATGTCCACCCTCACTCTAAACGTCCCCCGTTTGAAGCATCAAATGAAGACTTCCTTGGATTTTATAGTGGCTTTCTGATTTTGGTAGTCGATACGAGAAGGGAGTTTGAAAGTTCTTGTATACTGTTACTGATTGTCTGCCCATGTCCTGCCTGAAATACCATGATTGTTTATGAAAAGTATCTTTAATAAAGCTGGATACAGTTTGGCTTGGAAAAAAAATTTATAGTCTTCCAAACCAGAATAGCAAACATTATACTCATAATTTTCTTGGACAAGTCAGTTGAAAGACCTTACTCTACATAGTTCATTATATAATATATATTTATTGTACATTGCTCATTATATAATATGTATTTACTGTATACATAGTTCATTATATAATATATATTTATAGTACATTGCTCATTATATAATATGTATTTACTGTATACATAGTTCATTATATAATATGTATGCAAACATGGTGTTTTTGTTTCAGAATTATTTTCATAAATGTTTGTTATGGCAGTACCTGACAGATAAATGCTTGAAATTTGAGGAATTACAGGAAATATGAATGAAATACAGGTGAGGTTGATAAACCTCTTCTGAAAAGAGATGAATTGTAAATTTTTAGGTTTTATAAGTGATGTGATCCTGCATTAAGTATGTACCTCTCTCTCTGTAGAGCAAAATGAGCCACAAACAATACAGAAAATAAACATATAATTTTATCCCCAAAAAACTTTATACATTCAAGGTGGTGGCAGTAGGTTGTAGCTTGTTAGCCTTAAAAAACAAATTTAGTCATTTTCCTCAGCAGATGCAATAAGTGAAGAGAAATAAAAAAGTAAACATTAAGGAATCAGGATATCATTTTTCTCTCTAGCTAGGATAGAGTAGATAGTATTCAATTTTTATTTCTCCTGGTAACTAAAATTTGGAATGTTGTAAGGTGGAACAGAGCTTTCAATTAGGCCACAATGATGGTTCTAGATTAAGCATCAAAGGAATACATGAAGGCAAATATATGTAAGAAAGGACAATGGCTTTGTGTAAAGAGAAAAGGGGTTTTAATGGGATTGACTTTCTTTGCAATAGCTGTTTATTTGGTTATCATGCCTGCCCACTCGGGAGCTCAGTATTGGTCTCTATTATTAGAAGTTGAAGAGATAAAAAGCTGTGGGAACCAGATACATCTTTGCTATGTGTTTTGAGCATATGTGTCACCCTCATCCCTGCCACTATTGTTCTTTAAGCACATACTGCCCTGATGAGGCATTGGCACTCCAGGGGGTTAGGAAAGGTCTCCTTAATCCTGCGCACTGATGTTGACCGTCTGCAGCGTGTGTCCTATCACCAGCCTAATGGATGCCTGTAACTCCCTGTCCGGACAGGTCACTCCACATTCCACTTCCCAGGCTGCGTTGCCACTAATTTGATTTCTTCAACCCTATGACCATCCGATAAAGCTTTTAATGAGTTGGCAGAAGTTAGTCACTATTTTCTTTTAAGAAAAAGAGGAAATGAAATGTGCTCAGTGAAACTTTGTCCCATGGGAACATTAAGCTTTCCATTGGCCTTCCATGGTCACTTCGAGTCCAGTCACAATGTTGCAAAGTCCCATTTCTAGATGCCACAGCATGTGGTATACCACCATCTCTGTATAATAGGATTTAATTTTTTTCTCACATAGCCTGCGAAGCCTAGGAAATATCAGGGTGCTATCCATGAAAAAAGAAGAGAGGATACAGCAGAAGTGGGGCTGGAGCCTGAACAACTGGCTTCTGCAATTTGTTTCTCCAGAACTTGCTAGAGTATCCTGGTTTATTTACTTCTAATTTATTTTAGAAACTATAGAAATACACATTAATTAACAGCTTGTGGGAATCCTAGCTATTCTATGTTTTGGAAAGTGTGCAAGCACACATAAATAAATGACTTGTGAGAATTGACAACTATTCTATGACAAGCATCTTAGGTCATGTGGCTACTCAATGATTTAATTGTTAGAGCTTAATTTGCAACCAGAATTTGAGCTGCAAGAGATTCTGTGAAACTCCTGTCTATGAAGACAGTTTTTAGACTTACATATCACCAGGTTCACCCTCTATGGTGTGGCAGCAAAACCTGTCTAACATGAGAATTTGAACAAGCCACTCATTTCGCTCTATTAGCTATAAGCAAAATTTATACAGCATAGTACATACATAGTACTGAAACACTCTAACAATATCTACCTATCTGTCATTTCTCATCACATTCCATACTACAACTTGTAATTCAAATAAAACAATCACTTATTGAGAGTATACAGTATGTTGAGAATTAGTCTAAATTATTTTCACATACTAATTTATCTAGGCTTGGGCTGGAGAGATGACTCAGGGGTTAAGGCCTTACCTCATAAGCACAAGTTCCTGAGTTCAGATCTCTGATCTCACATAAAAACTTCAGGCAGAAATGTTGGCAACCTGCACTTGGCTCTGGAAGGTAAAGCTGGGACATGCCAGAGTGAAGCAAAAAAGAAGGCAGAAGCAATCCAGGATGATTCCCACAGTCACCCCTGGGCCTCTACAGGGATACACAGTACCCTTTGATACACACACACACACAAATTAATTAATTAATTAATTAGCTAATTAATTAATTATTTAATTAATTGCTAATTTAAGTAGGTTTATACTATTTTAAGCAGTGTAATCGTTAATACTATGCAACAATTTGGAGGATCAATGACAGCCAGATATTTAGCCAAACAGTATTCTTGAAATCTCTAGATAGATAGATAGATAGATAGATAGATAGATAGATAGATAGATGATAGATAATCATCTCGTTCTGTGTCTCTATGAAAGCTGGCAATGTGTTCTTTAAGCTGGGAAATGGAAGCTGGGTATTAACAGCCAGTAAAATGTGCTGGCATTTACGCACAGGCAGTCTGCGCTCAGAGCCTGGGCTCTCAACTATGATGTTCTGTCATCATGCATTATAAATTGGCTTTGAGTTCCATTTTCCTGCACACATTATATAACCTCAAGCTTCCCAAGTTCCGGGCTTGCTGCTCCTTCTTCCTGGAAGACTCTTCCTCCTGAGAGATGTAGCTTAGTCATCTATCTCTCTCCCAGGAATTCTCTTCTGAATCACTGTCTTCTGAACCCTTCATGGCCAGGCTGTGCTTGCATAGGGCTTAGACGGTGGCTAGCACCTAACAGGAGTTTAAGAAATGCTCTTGAGTTAAATTGGATTAACTACAACTTATTCATGAAGGTATTAATTTCTGTAGGTTGAATGAGAAGTATTCCCAGAAGGCTTCTGTGTTAAGGATTGGTTTCCAATAGATGTTGCTTTTTGGAGGTGATTAGATCATGAGGGCTCTGACACATGCACACATATGCACTCACACACACATATACACACACACACACAAATATATATATGAGTTGTTAAGCCTACTAGTGAAGACTAGTTTAATATGCTTTTAATATTTCCCCATATATTTTTAAAATATATGATTATAATTTATCATATCCATTGGGGGCAGATATAAAATGCTTTATGGTGGAATAGAGAATTGTAAGATATCATGGGCTAACCAACCCCTGTTAAAAAGAAGAAATAGGTATAATCCCTTCGAATAGGGCCATGTGGCATGTTCCCAGTTAGATTTCAGAATCAATAAGAGAAGTACTGTTTACATGTACTCTTCTGTATGTTAAAATTAAGTGTTGTGAAGGCAGATCACAAGTTGTTTTGCTGACCAATGTTTAGATGAAGTATAACTGGCTGTAGAGGTATTTTCAAAATCAGACCTGATTAAAATCTCACAGATCTAGAGATTAAACCTGATGCCAAAATGGAGGGAGGCTTTAAGCACATTTGACAAGAAGGAAAGGTAAAGATTATTGCACCCCATTGCTGTAATATGAGTTGCCTCATGATTTACATTAACCATTCAGAGGCAGAAGAGAACAATTCTGACTAGTTCTTAGGAATCCACAAAGCTTTCATTTTTATGCCTAGGAATCCTAAGACCATTCTGCTGGAGATGAAGCCCAGGTCTGCCTATCAGAGGAAGGCAACATCAAGGAGTGGGCATTCCAACAGTCCACATGAAGTTTTCATCCCACATGAACAAAGCAGATGCCTGTAGTTGTATGAGTGAGGCCAGCATATCAATTTCTCCATTTTCCAGTCTCCCAAATTATGAAAAACAATATGACAGTGATGTTTTAGTTCCTTATGTTTTAAACTTCTGTGTCGTGTGCTATCAAGTTCAAAGACTTGCTTAAATTAAAAACTAGGTACAGATATTTTTTATGCCACTTGGTGATTTGTTATAACCAAAAGGTTATGGCTTAGGGAGTGGCTATGCCTAAGGAGCTTGCTGTGAAAGTAAAAGGATCTGAGTTCAAATCTTCAAGTCCTTTGTGAAATTTGGCAGGTATGATGACCCCTGTAATTCTAGTCTCAAAAGGTGGAGCCTGGGAGTATCTAAGCAAGACAGCTAGACAGACCAACCTTATCTGTGCAAGCTCTGGGTTTTATTAGAAACCATTTCTCAAAAAAGAATAGGAGAAAAGTGATCATTTATGTTCCATAATATCAGTCTCATGCTCCACATGTATGTACACATGTAATTATTCCCACACGTGTAGCACTGGATACACACACAACATACACATGGAACACATACACATGAATGCAGAAAAAGTTTAGACAATCAATTTACATGAATATTTAGTACCTGAATGAGCTCAATAAATATGCAGCAGAAGTTTTAGTCTTCAGAAGCAACTTGTGGATACAGAGGTCGGTAAAGATGGAATCCACCTGTTGATATGACCCAAGAGCTAACAAGTGAAGCCTAACAGATGACTGACACCTGGTATGAACAGCAAAAATAGCACAAGGATTACTCACCTCCTGTAAACTATGGTTTCTTGTCAGTAGATCATAGAGTGATTTCTCGATGACCAAAAACTATCTGAAAAAGAATATATACCTTCTGTCAAATAAGCAGTCATGAGAAATACAAAATATTTGAGATGAAGGATCAGAGGACAAAAATATTGATCGATAGGGCTATTTGACACATCACAGTTTCTAAAGCAAGGATTTAAAAGATGAAGCCAGACTTGTTAAGTAGAATATAGAAAACAAGATAGTTGTTGATTAAAAACTCAAAGGACAAAATTTTCCCATGATTCTGGGAAAAAACAATACGAAATAAAAGGGAAGGATTTTCAGGTTGAAAGAGGAAAGAAAAGCCCATGTGAAGTCTAAATACATCTAAAGCCAGGACACAGGAAAATTTAAAATTCGATTATGTGAAAAGATTTCATATGACAAAATCTAGTTTGAAAGAAAGGTTATTTTTCTACCTGAGACCAAAAGACTAAAAGTCAAATACATTATTATTACAAGAAAGGGCATGATATTATAACATAGATTATGTTCATAAAGAAATAGAAAAATTTCAATTTCTATGCATGCGTTAGTATGTCTTTAATATGTGAACAATAACCACAAAAAAAAAAACAAGCAAAACCAAAAGGAGAAGGAAGCAAAGCCAATCATGAGAGGAAACCTTAACCCAATTTAACAATAAGGGACAGAGGGAAGAAAAACTATTAGCAAAACCTTACAAAATGCATACAAATGAAAAATTGAATAATATAAATTGTAATTGAATGATCCACTTCTCCCCCCAAGCTTACTTGCAACCTTTACAAAATTGATTACTTATCATACCTTACTTGTGGGTTAGATTTTTTAAAAATAACTAAAATCATATTATTTATGTTCTCTTTATTTAAGAAAATGTGCTAGAGTTTTAAAAACACCCAATTCATAAAATTCCAACATGTTCTCTGAAAGAATTGAAAGCACAGACCTAATAACCACAAAGTAAAAGAATTTTTTTTTATTTTTCTACTTTTACAAGCATACTGGGTATTCCCTCCCTCCTCTTCTCTTCCATCCCTTCCTTTCCCTTCACCGTTCTATCCCACTCCCTCCCACTCTTCTGTCTGTGTGCTTCTATAGACCCCAGGGTTCACTCTGATCTGCCTACTTCTGTGGGGGCTCAGGCTTCCATATTATATCAAGTTACCCTTCTTCAGGCCAACCCACTAATAGGGGCATTTCTCTTCACTAATTCAGCTTTAGACCCAAAGGTTTCCACTGCAAGTATCCATCTTATGGGTATGATAACAGCTACCAACAGAGTACTTTGAGATACTGTCTTCCTACCTATATGTTTATTTATTGATTTTTGTTCTTCCCTTTTTTAAAAATAGGTTCTTGTTCTACTTTTACAGTAACAGGAATGTGTATCCTTCTGACAGGTGGATTTGGAATTCAATTAGAAAGCTGTTAGTAGTTGTCTCTTTGATACTCATGCTACTATTACATTGGTAGTCACCTATTGCCATGGTGATTTATATTGCAACTTACAGATTTTATGTCGTTGATGGAGCTTGTAATTATCAAAGTAAAAAGTTTTGAAAATACATCAGAATGTGTGGGAAGCAGCTAAAGCAGTGTCCAGAATAAAAAGAGGCTGGAAATATGTCAGGAAGCTCAAAAAAGAGCAGATTCAGCCCCAAAAATATGAAAATAAGAAAATATACCTTCTATTTTATTAAAATGGAAAGCAGGCACACATTAGGCAGTATCAACAAAGACTTAAAATGGATTTTATGAAAATATATGTTTGGTAATTATCTTGAAATATTCATAAAGTTTTGAAAGAGAAAACAGAGTATATACATCAGAAGCAAAGATGATGAAGACATAAATGATAACAAAATACTTGGAATGGAACTGGATTGTGTGAAAAGGTGGCAATTTGAGAAGAAATTCAGAAAAAAACCCTAAAACAGCTAAAAATGACATGTTTTCTCTAACATGAGGACAAAACTTATAATCTTCATTCTTGTCTCCTGAAGTATTACATGATGTGGGAACTGATATGCCCCACTTTGTGAATACTATCACTTACAACTCAGCTGATAAAAAGCACAAATCCAAAGAGTCTCTAGTGATCCAACTCTTCATGCATACAATTTAGCTGATACAACGCACAGATATGAACAGTGTTTAGTGACCCAACTCCAAGTCACCTGATTCAGAGGTATTGAGCAAACTGTCTTCCTAGAGCCACAAGTTTAGCTCAGTAAGTTTGACACAGGGGATTGATGACTATCTAATCCTAGGGAAAGAGCCCAACCTTTGGAGTCTGCAAAACCTCAGTTCATGATGGTCATGTGACATTGGAGAAGTTGCTCATTTCCCCTGAGTTCTGCTTTGCCTCTCTCAAAATGAGTTGTCTCACCTAATCATGAAATTATTAGGATAAGAGAAGATAATGCGGTACAATGCTATCTAGTAAGGTGTGTGCTCCAATAGATACCATTTCCATTGTCTTCCCCAATGGTTGAAACAGCAGTATTTAAATCTATAGTTTTTATACAGAAAATGAATATAAGAATAAAGGGAGGCTTATTTTGTATTTATAAGAAACATTATCTATAGCTTCAGTGGGTAGGAAAATTCATCTATGTGAAACTCTCAGATGAAGAAGCTGGCTGGAATCAGCATAACCTAGGACTGCATCTTTCATACAGTTGTTCTGTGTATGTGGTTCAGAAAGGAACTACATATTTTACCTTCACTGATGTGATGTGAACTTATACATAAAATGCAAAAGTGAAATTACATATTATGAGTTTTAAAACAGATAAAGAAACAGTTGTGTTGAGCTACAAAATATGATTTGAAAAGTCTTAGGACTTATCAACTATTAGTGCAAATATATCAAAAGGCTAGCAAAGGGGAAGAATCAGAAATTGGTACATGGAGGGGGAACCGTATTTAATGAATGGAAGGCTTGCTATACACACATTCTGTAGATGTCTGGTGCTTTTCAGTTCTGTAATTACTAGGTTTTCCCCTATCAGCCTGAATTCCTAAAGTTTTTTCCTCAAAGTATTCACACACATGTGTACATTTTAGTATTTTCTTATTTGATCCTTGGTACCAAGTGCTAAACACATCCAATGTGGACTTCTTTCTCCTCCTTATATTTATGGTGCAAAATACTAGGAGTGCTGGAGGTCACCATCATGAGAGACCATTCCAAGGTAGATCAAAGAGATAATATCATCCTATGTGTCATGAATGACTCTGACATGTGGCTCATGGAAGAGACAGCAGACCAGATTCCTGCCATACTGATCAGATTAAGGACAAGTGAAGGTGATGTGGAGGTAGATTGCATTGCAAGAGTGCTGATATAGGAAAGAGTAGATATTATAGAGGGGCATAGTTTCTAAAATTAAGTCACATTGAGAGTAAAGATGTAGCTGTGAATCAGTGTGCTGGGATTGCAGGCATTAGCAAGTATTTCCTATGACAAAATAGGAGAGATAACACCTCATCGTGAACTAATGAAAGCAACTATAAAAATATATTGAATTGGTGTAAAACTAAAATGCCTCACTATCTCTTTCTATCTATATTTATCCCATGAAGACTATAAACTAGACTCTGGAGGCAAGATGTCAGCATAAACTTAATTCCCAGTCACACCATTTACTACAATGTGAAAGTTTGGTTGTTTATACTCTCCATTTCTTGGTCACCTCAGCTATAGAGTACCCCAGAGAATTGTGAGAAAGCACAAATGAGAACTGGGTTAGACATCGCATTAGTTAACTATAGTGGCAGTACATAGGAACCTTCAACTCTTAGTGAATAAAATGACAAGCCTTCATTTGTTTACTCTCATTACACAATGACTGTGGGCTGGCTGGGCTTTGTAGGTACCCTGTAATTCAAGTGGGTGTGATACAGTGGCAAATGTCCTTTTATCTTCATTCCAGGTGAAAGAGAAATTCTAGTGGCCTTGGATGTGCCCACACTAAGGACATCTAAAGTTTCTATCTTGGAAAAGTCCAAAGCAAAAGTCCAAATCCACAACCCAAGTTATAGGTAAACATGTGTGACTATGCTTACAAGGAAACATGACAGATATGGAAAAAGTAAGCAACTATAAGCAAATCATTTCATCTAGTCAGGAATTTAAAACACTTGCTGGAATGTAATACGTATCCCAAGCAATATTCAGTCTTGTGATTAAGAATGAATGTTTGCAGAGTGATCCTGAGAACCTGTTATCAGCAGAACTATGGAATGCCTTGCAGTAAAAACCTTTGTGACTAGGTCTTATTGGTGACTTCATATGCATGAAAGACACAAATACACAAGAGCCTTGTGAAGTATTTAGAGTTATTAGGAGAATTAAAATGAACTCATGTGCAGAGATGTGGCTGTAACACTGAGAGACAATTATACACATCTCTTCCCAGCATACACCCAGCTCTGTCACACTGATACCTTGATATGAAGAGAGACAGCAATGTGTACCACCAAAGGTGATAAATGCTCTGAATCAAGTAATATTTACGGATTTGCTTATTTGTTTTGTTGTTGATGAGCAAGTGATGATTCAGGATTAAGCAATCAGAAGAACACCAAAAGACATGCAATAGATATTTCTTTTTTTCTCTCTTCGTTTTTTAATAGGAATCAAAAATCCCAGGACTATGGCTAAGGCAGGAACAGCTAACTTTAGCAGTGAAGCAGCCATGTTGCTCTGATCTCAGGAAAAACAGCTGCCCAGGATGGAAAACAATGAAGTCATCTATGATACTTTCTAGGTAGTCACGTTAATTTTCTAAACCAATGACATCTGACTACACGGATCTGACCTGAGTCAGACAGAGAACACCAGGTAAGTTGAACCAAGAACACTCAGGTGTTTCCATCTTCAGATGAAAACTTCATGACAATGTCGCTGGGTTATCCCCTCAAATGGAGCTTATTTGCTCATTTAAAATCCAAACTGGGGCTGGAGAGAGAGCTCAGGGGTCAATCTTCTGTCTCGTAAAATCCAAAATGAAATCCTACTTGTTTCTGGCTCTGCCTCCCTTTTAAATTTTATTTATTTAATGTGTGTATGTATTTATCAGAGGGCACTATGTATCCCCATGGAGGACAACTTAAGGAATCATCCTGGATTGCTTCTACCTCCTTCTTGATTTGCTCTGGGGTTTTTCCAGACTCCACCCACCAAGGTCAGAAGTACAGAAGTATAGGCATTTTTAGGTGGGACCTGGAATCTGAACTCAGAACCTTCTGCTTGCAAGGCAGAGTCATAATCCCTGAGACATTTCTGCAGCCCATGCCTCCTTTCTTGATGGACCATTAAGACTATAGAATGGAATCCAGTGACCAGGCCATCACAAGCTGTATATGGCAGATCTTTTCTTCTTAGACTGAACACTTCATTTATTCCCATTTTAATTCCCGAGTCCACCCCTTTTTTAATTAAAACAAGTGAACATTACCCTATAATTCTTAAAACTTTTATTAAAATCATTTCTTTGTTCCCTGGATCTGGTTGACTTGAAAATTCCTTTTAAATATGGTGTCAGCATGAGGTTTGGGGAGGATATAAACATACCTCTCCTTATTGAGTCCCAATGACTAGCCAAAGTATGATTGCATCAAAGTCAATTAGAGGAACCAAAGAGTCTACTTGGCTTTCTTGCAGTGCAAGGATGAGCACCTTACAAGGGATAGTTATCCCTAAAAACTGCCCTAACTTGAAAGGCTCATCCTAAGCTGGATGAAGGCTTCCCCCACTTCTCCAAACTCTATTTTCTGGTCCCTTTGTAGACCTGACATCATGTGAAATTAAGGTAAAAGTACATGGGGGAGAACAGGAATTTTACTTCCTCTTTTTATGGGAAATATCTATAGTCAATACACTGAGTTTTTTTTAAAAAATTAAAATTATTATATGTTGGGGGGGTCACTGAGTGTGACTATGGAGGCCCAAGGATGACTTTGGAAACCATCCTGGATTATTCTACTTCCTTTTTGCTTTGCTCTGGGATTTCCAAGGCTCTGTGTTCCAGAGCCAGATGTGCAGGTCACCAGCATTTCAACCTGAAGTTTTTAATGTGGAATCCAGGATTTGAACTCAAGTCCTTTGCTTGCAAAGGCAGATTCATCTCTGCAGTCAATAAATTGGGTCTTAAAGGTCTCTTACAAGTAGTCACAGCTGCTCTGATGAAGATGATGGCTGTTTTTGTCAGAAGACCACTTTATACAACAAAGTTTTTCCTGGTTCTTGATCTCTAAGTCATGGGATGGAATTAAAGGCACACACAAGTTCCAAGGAAATGTTATTCTAATCAAAGTGATACAAATCAGATGAGAAAAACAGACTGCCAAAACTTGAAGAGCTAGATAGTCAAAGGTCCTGGTTATTGCCTGAAGCTTCTCCTAATATATCTGAAGGAAGGAATAACATGGACCATTCTTCATCTTGATTGACAAGTTTAAGCTATATAGTCTTTTCTCTACTTCCTTTGTCCGTTCCATTAATACATATGATTTTGATCATGTGCATGTCCAATTAAGAACTGACACAAGATGGTAAGCAGAGAATTCTTCCTGAAAGTTCCAGCTAGAGAACATAGCTTGTCTTATTGAGTGTTCGTGTACATGAAGCTAGTTTTTATCTGTCTCCTACCCTCATACCCAGGTACAACAAACAATTGATTAGAAACTGTCCACACTTGATGCTTGCTAAGCAGAAGAGAAACTTATTCCACACTTTGGAGAGGAGTGTGGCACCTCAATGCAGATAGGGGTTCTAGGTTACCATTTGCTAGGAGCATTGTTCCAAGAAGGGTATGTGTACATGAAGGTCCTAGGCTTCTAAGTGCATTATTCGATGAGTGTGTACATAGCACAAGGTAAGGGGAGGTCCTGGATGCTAAGTTACTTCCTATGCTTGTCTGACTCGAATCCTCTTCTGATGCAAAGATAATGGTCATTCGTATGTTACATACATGTGTTCTTCTAAAAATTCATCACTATTTTGTCTTTCTCCATCTGTCTTCCTGTTTATTTACCATGTTTTAGCTTTAACTGTTACCTACACAATGCCCCAAACTAGGCCATGAGAATACCACTGTGTTCATCCTCTCTCCCTACCAAAACATGGCAACCCTTTCATGGATAAGGTCATCACGCCTAGATGTTGCACTGTGTAGCCTTCAAAGGCTCTATTCCCACTTGCTTTTTGTTTCCTGTTATTAACAATGGAGGCACGATTCAATTAATTGCGTGCACTATATTAAACTTTAAATTTCCTTATTCTCTGCTTATCTGAAATATGAAACCTATCTTTGCTGTTTCTTTGACATTATAGCTGTAGGGAAATTATAAATTTTTTATTATTATTTTTTATTCAACTGTGCGCATGTGCGTATGTGCGCGCGTGTGTGTCTGTGTGTGTGTGTGTGTGTGTCTGTGTATATGTAGAACCACGGACGAATTCGCAAACCACCATGGACGCCTCCACCTCCTTCTGCCCCGGGATTCACAGGCTCCGCCCTACCAGGACCAGAAGCGCAGGCCGCCCCCGCTTCCGCCTGGCGTCTATACGTGGGATCTGGGATCCGAACTCGGGACCTTCCGCCTGCAAGGCAGAGGCTTAACCCCTGAGCCACCTCTCCAGCCCCAGCTGTAGGGAAATTAAAGGTGGGCTAGAAGGAATGGCCTGCTCGAGTTTAGGCAAGTAAGATATGTCTTGTGTTTTAAAAAAATTGAGAACTGACTGGGACTAGTGAGATGGCTCATTTGGTAAAGTTGCCTGTGTGCAAACCTGGTTCTACCTCTGAAAGTCCATACAGTGAAAAGAGAGAACTGACTTCTAAAAACTGTCCTCTGACTTCCGTCCGTGTGTCACTGTATACATATATGTTCTCTCTCTCTCTCTCTCTCTCTCTCTCTCTCTCTCTCTCTCACACACACACACACACACACTGAAATAAATTAAATTAAATATAGTAAAAGAGATACAGCCTTCTGGTTCCTGAGAGGCAAATATTATAAGATGCCCCTTTTGTCAATATTTGGTCTTAACTCCTGGGTCCTAACACAAATTAAAAAAACCTGGAAACTCTAGATTTGTTTTAGGATGCAGATTCATTAGAAAGACCTAGGCACTGTAAAAGGGTTGGAACTTTTGAGTTCAGCCTCTGACCTTCAGAGAGAGGAAAGTAACTGGAAATTAACTATTGCATCAGTCATCAATATCCAATGGCATGATTCTTCATGTCTATCATGGTTTGAAATGCATCCCCTACAATCTCATGTGTTTGCAAAGGTCATGGCACCTTTGAAAAGTGGAGCCTTGCTGGAGGAAGGAGGTCACAAGGGGTAGACCTTGAGGTGGATTAGTCCCACCCTACCTCCAGGAGAAGTTTGCCTCTGCAGCAAGCAGTTTGGTAGCTGTCAACCTCTCGGATGGGAGTAATGTAGCCTGCTTCCAGCTTTGGTCAGTCAGCCATGCCACCTCCACCATGAAAGACTATCTTTGCTCTGGAACTGTAAGCTAAATAAATCTCCCTTTCTCCCTTAAGTTTCTTGACTTTGAGTGCTCTCTCACAGCAACACACAAGAGTAACTGTTACAATGTCTATGTAGGAACCTTTGCAAAGAACTCTCAATGATAGGGTTGCAGTTTTTGTGCTAGGCAAGTCACCAAGCACTGGAGAGTGACCTATGTAGACAAGGTATGAAAGCTCCCTGCTTCTTCCAAAGGACCTGTGTGTGTCTTGCATTTGACCAATTCTGAGATGCATCCTTAATAATAAACCAATTATAATAAGCAAACTATTCCTTTGGTTTTCATGAGTTCTCCAATGAAATCATCATCCTTAAGGAGGCAGTTGAAGGATCCCTCTGTCTGTATCCAGTACATTAGAAGCACTTGAAACCCTGGATTTGCCATTGAAGTTGTAACATTGACACACTTATAGACAGGGCCATCTCATTGCAAAATCCCGTGTTCACACTAGGAAGGCAGTGTCAAAATGTAATTGAATTATAGGACCCAAGTTGGCATTGAACTGTTGAGGGTGAAAAAGAAAACTCCACACTTTTAGTGTGGCGGACTATTCTGTGAATAAAAACCAACCACAGTGAAAAAATCCAGGAAAACGTAAATGTAGGTAACTTGGGATTGTCTACTTGACATACCTGATGTTTGCAAACCAGGAGTTAAATTGAAGTCCACCAGCCTAGAGGAGACAGATCTTAACATAGTTTCCATGAAAGCTAAAACTGGATGAGAGCAAGTGATTAATGGGCATCTGGAATCTTCTCTCTGTGTTGTTTTATGACATCAATGACTTTAGGAAACCTAAGCATTGAAAACTGTAAGAATCCATGTGACAGTTGGGCAACTACTTTATCAACCTGTCATCAGGTAGGTCAATGGGTCCAGATATTTGATCGCACATTATTCTGGGTAGTTCTATAAAAGCATTTTTGCATAATAATTATATTCAAATATGTGACCCTTTATAGCATGAGTAGACTATTTAGTCAAATGTCTCCAGACAAAACAAAATTCTGTGTACAGTGACCTTCAAACTATGTCTGCAATTTCAACTCTTCCTTGGTTCTATAGCAGAGGGTCTTTGGACTAGAATTGCAGCTGCTTCCTGACTACAGCTAGTGTCACCCACTATCAGATCAGATTCTGGACTGATCAAGACTCTATAATACTGTGAGCCAATGTATTAAAATCTCTCTCTCTCTCTCTCTATCTGTTTCTCATGGTATTTTTTATTTTTTTTCTTTTAGAGTTTCATCATGTGTAAAATAAATCTAAGTCATTTTCACTCCATATTATCACCTTTCCTTCCATTAAATCTTCTTCACAACTAGTCTCCGTCTTTGTATATATGTGTGTGCATGTGTATTTATGTGTATGTGTGTGTATATGCATGTGCATGTCCATGTGTATGTGTATGTATGGACGTGTTTGTGTGCATGTGGGTATGTATATGTGTGCATGTGTGTGTCCATGTGCATGTGTATGTGTATGGGTATGTGTTTGTGTCTATACCAGTCCCACTGAGTTTGTCAGGTCCAGCAAGGCTACCTGCACTAACATGTGCCAGGTAGACTACTAAAGAAAGTGCCTCCTCTTCCTTCACCCACCATCAGCTATCAATGTCCCTTGGGTAGGGATGGCACCTTATGAGATTTACTCCTTGAATGATGAAATGTTGAGTCAGCACAGCTGCAGTGAGGTCATGGGTTTGATAACCCTCCCCACCTCTGGCTCTTAAAATCTTTCCACCCTGTCTTCTGTGATACTTCCCGAGCCTTGATTGGGGAAGCTGAGGTTGTTGGAAGAAGATACAAGTGCCCTGTTTAGGACCAAGCATTCCACTGACCCACTTCTCAGGAGGGAGCTCAGCCTGGTACTGTGACCCTGCATAAGAACCCGTGCACAAGGAGACCATGGGTCCTAGTAGGGAACAAACTACTCTCGTTTTGCTGTATGGATAAATACCAGACTGCCTTCTTAGTACTTACCTTTACTTCTACAGATTAGTGTAGCTCTTAGCATTGGACCTAGAAACTTCTTGTTGTAATGGAAGCTCTTTCATACAGAGAGTCACAATCAGCCAAAGCAAAAGGAGTAAGTGATTGTTATGTGCTTGTTTGAGAGGTGTTGAAACTAAGAAATGAGCTCTAGGTAGAAAAATGGCTCACAGGAACATGTGAATATATGAGCATGCCTTTGTAAGACATCATGCCTTGCCTCATTCTGTCCCTCCTGCTCTGCTTCCTGGTTACCAGGAGGTGAGCTCCTTTGTTTTTTCATCCCTTCTGCTGCCATGATGCTCTGCCATGATGCTCAGCCCAGCAATGGAGCGAGTGCTAAATAGATTGAAACCCTGGACAAAGATGAATTTTTCTTCCTTCTGAATGGTTTTTCTCAGGTATTTAGTCCAACAAAGAGTCTGATGAGTACAGCAGTGCAATAACAATTCTTACACAAATGCAGAGTCAAGAAGGAATGACGAGATCTAAGTTTTCTGAAACAATTCATTATTGACGATTGCAAAGCTTCAAAGTCTGCATGGGGTGTTGCCCACTGAAGAAACCTAGATGCCCTCATTTCCCTTCTGTCTTCTGCTCGTGTTTCAAGGTACCCAGAGAGTGGGAGAGGGAGAGCCATCCACTTTCAGTAGACAACACAGAGAAACACTTGCCGCCTTGAAAAACAGTGTCATTACTTGTTAGCTAAATCCCACTTAGGGAAATTCAGAAATCTATTGAGTAACTTATTAAATTAGATAAAACTGAGGACTGGCTCTTTATTAAACTCTGCTGTCCATATGTGGATAGAAATTTTATTTAAAAATGTACAGGTAAGTGCTGCAGTTGATACCAAACCTTCCTGAATCTCAGCCAAGTTGGAGCACTTTACCAACCAATACTTTTATTTCATAAGGATATATGCGTCTCCAAACTTCAATCAAGGGCAAGAATGTACTCCACAGTAAAGTGCCTTAAAGGGGCATGGCGCAAGCCAGTTTACGGAGCACCAAATTCTGGTTTGGGATTAGCAGAGATACAGAACTCAAAAGCCAAGTAAGGAAGAAATATTTCCATCAGTGTAAGAATGCCATTGTTCTACATCCCAAGGGACATAAAATGAAGACACCAATAAAATGATCTTGATTTTGTAAATCCAAAAATATCTAGACACTTCCCTGGTATGTTTACTCTCGAAAGAAATAAGATAAACTGAAAAAGGTATATCTGCTTGCATATCCAGGTGACAAAAATGTGACATTTGCTACCCCTATATATGGAAGAAACAGGCAGAAACAAAACTCAGTCACTTGTGTAAGAATAAAATGCCAGAAAAGAGAATGTGCTGGTGACTGAAAAGAACAGAGAAAGTCATGGAGGAGAGAGGGGCCCACACAGACAACAATCTGCCAGAAGAAGAAGTCCTGGAGCACCCCAGGAAGAAGCATGGTGCAAGGCTGAGGCGTCTCCAGCTTCTGTGCACGTTCTAATTCCAAGAAGTAATTGCATTTTTTCGTTCAAATAAAGATCTAATGAGACAATATCTTAGATTTTCATTTTGTAGAGTCTTTTGTCACATCCATTCAAAACAATATTATTTATTAATAGCAAAGTTGTCAAGTTTAATATCAAATGAATTCCTGAATTTTATTTTAAGTATCATTGTTGGTGCTGGAGAAATGGCTCAGTGATTAAAGTTCTTGCTAAGCAATCAAAAGAACTGGTATCCAGATCCCCAGATTATATGTAAAATGTGGTACCCACCTTCAGTCTCAACAGTTGAGACAGAGACTCCCCAGAGCAAAGATAGCTAAGCAGACTAGTTCTATCAAAGAGCTCTGGGTTTGCATCTGGAACCAGGCCAGCCTAATCTCTCCCCATCCTGAAGCTCAGGGCAATTTGCGGAAGAGGAGGCGGTAAGATTGCAAAAGCACAAGGATGGGAGGAGCAATGATATGCAAGATACTCCACACAAGTTAGGGCGAAGCAATCATAATTGGATTTTGCATGCCCTGCGCAATGTCCAACACACTATTGACCCCACAAAGTCCAGCATTTGCTAAAGGCACCAAGATCCTTGGAGGCAAGGGATTGGCAGCCACGGTAGTGTTCCCATGTTTAAAAAGAACACAGGAAACGGTTCTGGGAAATGCCACTGGGTCCTTGCACCTCATCGGAGAGGAGGACCCAGAGGAGAGTTTGGCATGCTCATTAAAGGATGCTCCGGGGATGGGAGGGGGAGGCACTGGGGGATGGGGAGGGAAGGGGGAGGGGGAGGGGGCACAGGGGGGTGGGGGTGGAGGGAGGGAAGGGACTGGTGTACCTGTTAAGCTTGTAGGAGTGGAAATAAAAATAAATAAATAAATATTTAAAAAAAACAAAGAGTTCTGGGTTTGATTAGAGAGCCCTCCTCTAAAGAATAAGGTTGAATTATGATCAAGATGATTCCTGATGTCAGCCTTAGGCACGCACACACACACACACACACACATGCACGCATGCATGCACACTTACATCCACACATGCACACACACATGTGCATCTCATACATATAATACGGAAATGAAAAATGTAGAAAATGAATTTTTATGAAATATTTATTTAGGAATGGATTTTTATCCATTTCTTTGGTAAGCAATTTTGCCGTTTAAAAATGAATTGTTCTATCCATTCTCACAAGATGCAGTGTTGAAACTTTCGGGACAAGAAGATGGATAAATTATTATTAAAAGTGTTACTTATTACAGCTTGGGCACATTTGCAGTGTTGAAAAGGAAAGCATTTTTTATCATGTCAGTCATCTCAGCCAAGCACAGTTCAAGGGGTCAACTGTCTAAACTGGGATGATGAGAACATGATAGCATGTTTTTTATAAAGATAACACAAATAACAAAATAACCAAGTTATAGATAGCAAAGAAACTACTGGTTCCATGAGGCTAAGGAGTCGAAACCTTATGTTTGAGTTGGACTGTCACTCAACTTTGACCTTGGCCCCATGAATCCATACAGAGACCATACCCATGAAAATGCATGATAAACCAGTCAATTTTGATACAGTCTCTACAAGCTGTATGAATGTCAGTGTACTAGTTCCATACCATATTTTTAGCTTTTAAACAATTGCTATTACTAGGTGAGTGGTATTAAGAACATCTATTTTCTTCGTTTTAATGTACAAATATCTCAACATTTGCAATTTAAAATTAGTAACACAGGTCATTTTTTAATTTAGCACTTTATTTTTGAGTAAGGCAAAGTTTATTTCAGGAGAGATAGACATGAATCCTCAAGGGACAAGGGAGCCATCAAAAACTCACAGATTCCAGGAGTGGAATCCATGAAGGGCAAGGAAAACAGAAAGGAACTCAGGCAGTCCGTGATTTAGCACTTCATTAGATGTGCAATGACATCTGATTGTGGTTTTAATGTGGGCTAATAATTAGCCAAGTAAATGTCTCCTGTGATTTTCATATCTTGTATCTATTTTTAGTTTTTGTGTTTGGTATGTGTTTGGTGTGTGTGTGTGTGTGTGTGTGTGTGTGTGTGTGTGTGTGCTTGTGTGTGTGCGCGTGCATGTATGTGTGTGTGTGCTGCATATGCCTGTGTGCGTTATGAAGATGCCAGAGGGGACCGTCTGTTGCCTCCTTCTACTGCTCTCCTACCTTGGTATTTGAGACATAGGCTCTCATTGAACCTGGCACTCACTGGACTCTCTTTCCCATGGCTCCCTAGTTCCTCTCCTCTCCAACCTGCAGTTATGGGTGAAGTCAGCTTCATTTTATGGCATAGGTGCTGAGGATTCCAACTTCAGGCCCCATGTTTGAGCAGTAAGACCTTTAACCATTGAATCAACTCCTATCCCTCCTGTAGCTATTTCATTTGCACTTAATTTTTTTCTACTTTTACAAGCATATTGAGTATTCATCCCAGCTTCCCTCCCTTCTTCCTCTCTCCCATCCCCTCCCTTCCCTTCATCATTTCGTCCCACTCTTCAGCCCATATGCTTCTATGGACCTTAGGGTTCCTTCTGGCTTGTCTACTCCTGTTGGGGCTCAGGCCTCCATAGTGTAACAAGTTACCTCTCTCTTCAGGTTACCCCACTGGTGTGTGCATTTCCCTTCACTCCTCCAGCTTGAGATCCAAAGGTTTCTACTGTGAGTTCTCATTTTATGGGTATAACAACAGCTGCCTACAGAGCAGTTTCTTGTATCTATTTCTATTGTTTGTTTCTTTGCTGAGTTTTGAGCGTTTTTTTTTTCAAACATTGTTGTTCTTCTTAAAGACCATTTTTTTTTTATTATTATTTCAGCTCATACAAACTTAATAGGTACACCAGTTCCCTCCCTCCCTCCTCCCCCCTCCCCCGAACCCCTTGCTCCCCCTGCTCTCACTCCTCCCTCCCCATCTCCCAGTGCCTCCCGCCCCAATTCCCAGAGAGTCCTTTCTTGTGCATGCCTGACTCTCCTCTAGGCCTTCCTCTCCGATGACATACAAGGACCCAGTGGCATTTCCCTGAACCCTTTCCCGTGTTCCCCTTAAGCATAGGAACACTGCTGTAGCTGCCAATCCCTTGCCTCCAAGGATCTTGGTGCTTTTAGCAAATGCTAGACTTTGTGGGGACAATAGTGTGTTGGACATTGCGCAGGGCATGCAAAGTCCAATTATGATTGCTTCGGCCCTAACTTGTGTGGAGTATCTTGCAAATCATTTCTCTTCCCATCCTTTTGCTCTTACAATCTTACTGCCCCCTCTTCTGCAAATTTCCCTGAGCTTCAGGATGGGGAGAGATTAGTCTGGCCTAGTTCTAGGTGGTTGATATAGAGTCTCTGAAGTTCTGGATTGTGGTTTGTTGATTTTCTTTTGCAGTTTTGCTGCTCCTGCAATGCCCTTCATTCTATCCTGCTCTTAAAGACCATTTTTGATGTTTTCTGAAGTGCTTTTAGATGTATGTATTTTCAATTGATGAATTTTCATTCCCTTTCAACTGACTTTTTGGAGAGAAATTTTAGTTTATACAGACCAGGTTCTCAATTCCTTATTTTATGGATCAAATTTTCACTAATATGTCTGGAAAATCCTTGCTTAACTCAAAGTCACAGAGATTTTTCCTCCACACCAAGTGATAGTCAAGACACAGAAACAGCACAACCTTTATATACTACTGGTGAAAGGTACATCTCATAACCTCTCATATCATAACACTTGGGGTTTTATTTTTTAAGAAATGTTTGTTATTCTCCTTATATAAGAGTTAATCATTCTATCTTTTGGCATTTGTCCAAGAGAAAAAAAATCATGCAGATTCTTGAACACAGGTGTTCATCACAACTTATCTTTTCTATTCAAAAGATGGAAAAAGCAAATGTCCACTAATAGATGTTTGGAATACAAACTGAGGTATACCTATACAATGATACAATAGTAAATGATACAAATGAATGACATATGGACAGATGCAATATAAATCAATCTAAAAATTATTGGGTAAGAAAAGATAAAGTACATGTGTACATGCGCACAGCATATACATGACATGATCCTCTGCATCCTACAGCTATGGAACATATAAACTGGTCTGTATTGCCAATAGTTGTTTTCCTGGGAAGACAGAAAGGAAAGGTCAGGAAGACTGCAAAGAGCTTCAACATTGTCTCTTAAGTATGTTAACCATATTCATTGTGTTGATGTTTTCTGAAGTGCTTTTAGCTGTAGCATATATTGAAGACTTTAAAATGTACAAAGCAGATATTGTAGCTGACTTAGTAGTATTATTGAAGTTTACAACAGCTGAAGGCTGCCATGTGTCTTAGACAGAAAGAGTAACCTATAATTTACCCCTTTGACATGTATAGATACTATGGGAATTCATTTTTCTTCCTAAATGGTTTTTATAAAGGAGAAATTATAATTTTTCATAATTTTTTCAATGAGTCATCAATTGATAGACATTAACTTTTTATTAAAAGTTTTCTGTATCATGTGAGTTCTTCAATGATTTGCCTTGTGAGATTCTTTTCTACAAACAAACTTTAACAAGATGTTTAGTATGGAGTTTGTTAAAAATGCTTTCTGTGATTTTTCTCCCCATTAGAATAATTTTATAAGCATTGCTCAGTCTAGAACTGATTTTGAGTCCCATTGAAGGTAAGCTAATAATAAAAATGTCAGTGTGTTTATTCATGTCTTTCCATGGCTTGTTTCCTTCAAGCATTTTTATTTAGAATTTTTTTAGAGGTACATTGAATTGAAAGCATTTTAATAATATGGTTTTTTTCCTTGTCTTCCTTTGGAAGATCAGTGACATGAATGAGCTGTTAACTCCCAGCCTTTTCCTAGACAAAATATTTAACTTTAGCTAAAGGAAGAAAAGCCAGATAATGGTTGTGGTTTAAAACTGTGTGGGATTCCATTTACACACTAATGTCAATCAATGTTCTTCCCATCCTAGACAGTCCATTGTCAGTTTCATTCACACACTATTGTCAGTCAAATGTCCCTTCCATTCTAGTCAAGTCAGACCACCTGCATTCATCTGATAAACAGGTTACAAGCAGGCCCCCACCACAATCAGTATTTGGTTTAAAAGGGGGAGTGGCCCCATTCTTCCATTGGAGTGAGTGGGGTGGACCTCAGAAACAGTGCAATTCACCACTTACACTTGGGGTGTCTCAGCTAACAACAATAATAGCTGTCATTCATTAGTGGACTGCACTTTCTATCTTTGATAGTAGACTTGTACTCATTAGTTCCTCCAATACTCACCCTGACAGTGTATAGTCTCCCTTTTAGATGTGAAGATATGGAGGAGCTGGGTAACTTGCACACAGTTAACCCAGTTTATAAGCAACATCTTGGCATGTTCAGTTTTTTATCTCAATTGCATAATGGTCCTGGGGAAGAAGCTCATAAGCCCAGACAGTATATAGACCTCTGTGTAAGGGGCAGGAAAGAATTCAGGTTCAAGGGAAGCCAAAACTGAGCCCATCCAATAGAGAAGTTGGCAGTTTTTAGGAGGACAAGATCTTGCAGTTATGGTCAGGCAAAAATCAGAGACCAATGTGGAGTGCCAAAGCCTACAAACTGCTCAGGAAAGGTACATAGGAAAACATGTGGGTGGTTCTCTTCCCTTGCTATCTGTGATAGCTAATCCTGGGTGTCAACTTGACGCAACTGGCTTTAACTAAAATCAGCTGAGACCACCTAAAGAGATTATCCAGATCAACGCATTTACAATATAAAGACAAACCCTAGATCTGTTTGGAACCTCCCTAGATCTCATAGGAACCTCCCAGTAGTGGACCAGAGAAAAGGAACCACAGAACAGAAGACTCTTCAGATATCCAGCCTTCAGCCACATGGATGAGGATGACATAGCCTGTCTCCAGCTTTGGCCAGCCTATCAGCCAGTCTGTATCTCCCCTCTGGAACCCTCTGGAAATCTATGATGAATAAATTTCCTTTTCTCCATTAAGTTGTTCGGCTTTGAGTACACTCTCATAGCAATAGTTAAGAGTAGCTGGTACACTATCAGAGACTCCCATCACCCCACTGAACCTAAAGACCTTCCTTCACTATTCAATATCCTTTGTCGATGTTTGTCAATATAGGTTCAATATAAACCAAGTTTTATAAAGCAGAAGGAAAGAGTTACAGGAACCGGATTCCCCACACCTCTGGGTTGTTTTAGAAGGCTGAAGCTTCTGGAAGAATCCACCCTCCAAAACTCATGACTCTCCATAATTCATGTCCTTTGTTCAACAGCATAGTGTGTGTTGAGAGTTGAGATATTGTATAACACTGCTATTTAGTCAATCTGGAATCCATTATGAAAGATTAATAAAGGCAGTTTTGGCACCTGCATAGACCCCTTACTAGGAAAGCCAGTTTGGGGCACAATGTTCCCAGCTGCTCATTGGTGAAATGTGCACATGCTTAGTCTCAGTCTCCTCCACCAGCTCACACTTAACTCAAGAGCTGCGGTTCTATCACTTTTGGGAAACGATCTTAACACTCTTCTCACTAGATGAGTCTATCTAGATTAACACAGGCAATGAATATTTTTTTATATTTTTTTCAACATGCTGGATGGAGGCCACCACATCAGAACCTGGCAGCAGTAACTTTTGGCTCAGCACCATGAGATCTGCAACTCTCCTGAAATAAGACATTTAACACTCAGAACACAAAACCTGGCAAGCTTGCTGGGGTAAGAGAAGGAACATATTCCACATGTCTTCCAGGCGACTACAACAACAACAACAAAAAAAAACAGAAAATAGCAGATGGAGGAAAGAGACTAAGGCAAGTGTCACACATCATCCTTGAGAGAATGGGCAGTTTTCCACAAGACACTAGGCAAATTTTGCCAGCCTGGCTGGTGGAAGATTAATTTGCTAGATTGTTAAAACTTGCAAGGATACCAGCAGAAAAATGTCCTTTGTATTTTGCCAGTCATACCAAACATAGTAAGACAGATATGGGAAAGGATTTAAAAGTTTCCTAGTTTCCTGACTCATTGACTGATGGATAGCTTTAAACAACATAAATGTGTCTCTCACTGCTCTACAAACAAGAAGGCTATGATTAAAATGATGGCCTATTGGTCTCTGTCTTTTATTCACAGATGCCAGAAATGTTGCTTTACTTTGCAACCATGTGATAAGAACAATGTGAAGGGAAAAATGACATAGCTTAGATCCTAGTGTATAAGGTATCAGTCCATGGTCATCTGGATCTATTTTTTTGTTCCTGAGATAAGGCAGAATAGCATAATTGTGGGTACATGTGGCAAAGGATGCAGGTAGAATAAGAGGAAGATACCACCTTGAAAGGCACATATTCTCTAATAACGAACACCCCCAGTGAGTTCTTATTGGCTGCATTTCTGAATTTGTGAATTAATGTCCTCATGATCCAGCCATTTCCCAGAAGTCCATAAGCTGATAACAACCTTTTAACATGATGACTCAAAGATATTTCAATTGATTGATGAGTTCAGTGAGTGTATTTTGGAGAATGTAGGCACGTGCAAATCCTGGAGCATGTTTGAAGGTCAGAGGACAACTTTTGACAGTTGGTTCTCTTCTTCCACCTTGTAGGTTCCAGGGATCAAACTCGAGCCTCTGAGCTTGTACACAGAATGTGTGTTTATCCAGTGAGCCATCTTCTCAGCCCCTTTCAGACATTCTAGATCAAACCATAAGTACTATGTCCTCACTGTTCTCCTCGTGTTGTCTTTCTGTGACAAATGCGCCCGGCATCCTCTGCCAACCTCATCTCTTCCTATCATCCTTGTCTCTTCCTGTGTCATCTCATTTTTCTGGTCTTGTTGCACTAAAGTCACAGTATGAGAGTTACCTGCTTAATGAAACTCTATATTGAAACAACATATAGAATTGCCAACTCTTGATTCCTCTTGGATTGAAGCAGACCAAGTTCCCCACAGACACCCAGGTTATTTTTTTGGGGGATGGTGGTGAATTTTTTTACCGACATCCTACTCCACTTGTACCTGCCCAGTCCCATGATGGCAATTTCTAACCACAACAGTGGCTCTGTGCTTGTCTGTTTAGTTCTGTGTGTAAGTGGAATGTTGTGAAAATGACCTTTCCTTGTGCTAGTTGCGTCCCTGCCCTTCCCCTTGGTCTTGGCCATTTATAGAAGCAGGACCACTAAGGGACCTTCAATTTGAAAAAAGTCACAATAAAAAAGATAATAAGGTGAAAAACAAACAAACAATAAAAAAAGAATTACCAAGTATAGAGAACTGGATAGTAACTTCTGTAAACTATATAACTACCTCCTTACTATCTTACATGACAAAGACGCAATCTTTTATGCCAAGAGTTTAGGAAGAGGGTTTCATCCTGGATTATCCAGGTGGGTCTCAAATCCAATAACAAGTGCTCTAAGAAAAATGGAGCAGAGGAAGATTTGACAGATGATAGGTTAAGAAAATATATGGCATGAAATCCGCAGGCACACAGAAGAAGCACTTAGTCATAAAAAAGGAAAACTGTGTCCATGGTAAGCAACCTAGTTCAGCCTGGAAAAAAATATGCCAAAGTAGAACAGACCACACATAGAAAGATAGTACCTGATTTCACTTATAGTTGGAATCTAAAATCTCATTAAAACTGACATAAAATTGTGTTTGCCAAGAACCGAGGTACTAGAAAAATAGAGAGGTTTTGTTTGAAGAGTATATGTAAAGGTTAATCTTGATTGTCAACTTGATTAGATCACCCAGGAGACACACCTCTGGGAATGTCTATTACAATGTTTCCAGAGAACTTAAGTATAAAGAACTTTCCTGAACATGTTCAACATCATCTGATTGACTGGGGATGCAGACTGAATTCAACAGAAAAAAAAGAAAAGAGAAAAAAAAATTTTAAAAAATGAGAGAAAATGTGAACAGAGTGACAGAATTTCCTACCCTCTGTTTCCTGTTTCATTGAGATGCTAAGCAAGCACCTACTACATGTACCTACTGCCACATAGTCGTCTGTGGTCAGGCATCTCCTGCCATGATGGACTGTGTCCTCTCAAGCCACGATATAAAGCAAACCTCAACTCCTTTGAGTTGCATGCTAATAGGCATTTGGTTTCAGTGATGAGATAATTAAGTAATATATTATAAAACCTTTCACTTACCAGACTGATAAGTTGTGAATATCTGATAATTTTTATAATTAGCAAAACTATAATTATATACAAAAGAGAACATACTTTAAGCTTTTTCACTCCTATCTATTGTGCATATATGTACTCACACAAAAAATGGATACTGTTGGATGTAAGAACTAATTAGATATGCCAAATGGTAGATAATAAATATGATATCCAAATAAAATGTCATGTAATTTAAATATTTATTATTTATTAAATATATGTTTTTAATTTTTTTATTATTTATTCAATTGTGCGTGTGTGTGTGTGTGTGTGCGTGTGTGTGTGTGTGTGTGTGTAGAATCACAGGCAAACTCGGGAACCACCATGGACCGCCTCCACCTCCTCGTTTACTCTGCCAGGGATTCACAGGCTCAACCCTACCAGTACCGGAAATGCAGGCCGCCCCCGCTTCCGCCTGGCATCTTCACGTGGGGTCTAGGATCTGAACTCAGGACCTTCAGCCTGCAAGGCAGAGGTTTAACCCCTGAGCCACCTCTCCAGCCCCTAAATACAGGTTTTAAAACTTTTGTGTTGAGATAATGGCTCAGAGGTTAAAGCCTTTGCCTCACAAGCAAAAAAATCTAATTCAGATTCCCAGAAACCAAATAAAGTATCAGGTGAAAATGATAGTGCCTTCAATTCCAGCCCTGGAAGGCAAAACAAAAGAGGATATAGCTAGTCAAGACGATCCCTCATGTCACCCTTGGACCGCCACTGGCACATACTCTCAAGTGTACTTTTATACATACACACACACACAAGCATTGTGCATTCATGCATAAAAGAACATTTTAAAGCTTTAAACCATTTTTAGGAAAAAGGGGAAAAAGGAAGAGAAGAAGAAAGGAAGGATGAGAAAGGAAAGGATAAGGAGAGAAATGGAGGGAGAAAAGAAGTGGGGAGGGAAAAGGAGGGAGAGAAAAAAGGAAGGAAGAAGGGAAGAAAGGAGGGAGGAAGGAAGGAAGGGAACGAGGAAGGGAGGAAAGAAGAGAGACAAAGAAGGGAGGAATGGAGAGTGGGAGGGAGGGAGGAAGGAAAACTTTTCAGTCTTCTGCAGCAACTTCATAGGTTCAACTTTTCATGTTTATTTGCCATCTTCCCTTTATAGAGTTACTTTTTCCTGGAAATGGTACCACTGAACTCCCCCATCGGCAGCAATCCTGTGCGACACGCTGGGACCAGCACTGCCCACAACGGGAACAGGAGCTTTCTGGAACACGGGCTTCTCAGCCACCCTTGAACTCACACTGTCATCTGCGTGTTTTGTTTGTAGTCGTCCCCTAGATCCGTGCTTTACTTTCTGATGATTGCACGACCATCTGATTCCCGCTGCAGAAACCTCATGACCGTCATCTCCCTGCTTACTTCAGTGCTTGGTAATCAGGCATCTCTGGGACCCAAGTCAGGGACCCTGCTCCTTAGGATGGGATTCTGGCAATTGCCTGGTCAGTATCTTTAGGGCTGACCATCTACTTGTCTTGTATCAGTGTCTAAGTAACCCTGAGCCAGCTCTTTTTGATAGGTTGGCAAGATTTCCAGTCCTGCTTTACTGCTCAGTGAGCCACAGCAGGGCACATGCAACATCTGATTGGGGTAACACAAAGGGAGATGTGGCTTCCAGGTGTAAGAGTCAGACATACTCATCTATGGCATAGAAATCATAGATTTACTCTTTTTGCTTGGTATATTTACTCAGCCAAATTAGGATAATGGAAATTTGTGTGTAAGATGTGTAGGGGTAAAGAGAGTAGACTGAAAGTGAAATGTGCATTCTGTGGATGCAGGGAATAAAGAGGGAGATGAGTTCTGAAATACAATAAACACAGGCCATGGTCCTTATGTTATTTAGAGGAAAATGTGTATAGAGGGAAATGAGATGGCATAATCAGAATAAAAAAGACTAGCAATAGCTTACTACTTGCAAATATGTTTGAGTCTCTTTTTTGTTCCCTACATCCTCTTGTAGGAGAGCTGATCAAACATGTGAAATTGTTATTCAGAGATTAGGATGTCTGTGGAGAAAACCTCCTGTGAGTCATCAGGCAAGCAAATGGAGTTGGATTGATTTCTATCCACCAACTGTCCAGAACAATCCATTTACACTCTCTGTACTAGTGCAAGTAATATCGGTTCCCACTGACTTTGAAAAGGGCTTTTAATGATGACATACCAGGTTAACAGTCTATGGTGTACTTAAACTTTCATCATACCATCCACCAACACGTGTAAATAAGTACAAGGCTTCTCCAAAGCAGGCCATTCCATGGCAGTATCAATGAACCATTTACAAAGATGGAAGCAGTCCTTCTAGCATGGGTGGGACCAACACAACTTCCCATGGATGTTTCATGGGTCTTCTGGGACCATTCTAAGCAAGCTCAAGGCTTTCTCCACATATTTAAGAGTTAAGGTATGATCCCCCCCAATTGCTTCCTCACCAAGCAAATCTCACAGCTCTATGAGCAACTTCTATATGTCATTCTCCTGCTCTCTATCTCCATCTGAATACCTCGTGACCAGATAAATTTCCACCTTTTAGTACCCTGTTACAGTCCTTATGCTAAGAGCTAATCCATATTCTGTACTCATGGTTTCAGCTGCAGCTATGTATTTCTGTGTCACAGATAACATGCCTAACTTGGAGCTCCTGATTATTCCCTTTCTTCCACATGGCCCTCCTTCCATACTATCTACATTATGTCTTGGGTGACAGACAGTTCAAACGCCAGGTAAAATTATATTCTTAATTCTAAGATTTTAGAGTTAATTTCATTTTGAAATTATGAAAAACTGTACAGTCCATTCTGAGTGAGAGACAGTTCAAATGCCAGGTAAAATTATATTCTTAATTCTAAGATTTTAGAGTTAATTGTGTTTTGAAATTATGAAAAACTGTTCAGTCCATTCCACAGAACATAATCCTGTCTATCAATTTGTCTATCAATAGCCTTCCATATCTTCAAAATGAAGGTTGCTGATCATGGTAGGCAAATCTGAAAAGCAGGTCTTTCATGTCTTCATGATCTTCTGGATAAAATGATGGAATATATTGAGGGAAAAGTTAGTGGGAAAATAAGATTCTATAGATTAAGAAATAGGGTTGAAACCCAGTGGGTCTCACATGCAAAAGACATGAGGATAAGAGGGAGACTGGCTAGAAAGAAAACTATGAAGTAGAATGGCGGAGTAGATGGGTTTGGTTATCAAGGGATGAAAACACAAAAATTCCTTGAATTTATGTATAAAAATGTTAAAAACAACATTCTAAAATAATCTGAGAGAAGCATATAATTTTGTGAGAGCATTAGAAAATCAAAGTTGGTTAAGGAAAAGTACTTGGCCTGAGGACTGCATTTTTTAATGCTGAAAGCTAACATTGAAGCAAATTGCAATTCATAATTGGGACAACTTTTGTGATTTACTGGTAATTGTATCTTATGGAAATGATTATATTTTATTTGATAGACTCTTTTTTGGTTTTCGTCTCACACATACTAATTTTTTATTTAAATTATTTTATTTTTCTAATTTTACAAGCATATTGAGTACTTATACCCTTTCCTTTCCTCCCGGCTCTGGCCCATCCTTGTTCTTTCCTTTCCTCAATCCACCCCACTCTCTCCCATCCTCCTGCTTGTCTGCTTCTATGGATCCCAGGGTTCCCACTGGTTTGTCTACTCTTGTGGGGGTTCAGGTCTCTGTGGCATACCAAGTTGCCTCACTTCAGGCTACCCCACTGATAAGGGCATTTCCTTTCACCCATCCAGCTTTAGTTCTCTTGAGTTCCTCCAGAGTCTATAGGGGCATGTTGGTATGTCAGATATACTCTTTTTTAAGGCAAGTACTGAAGGTGATATTGAATACCACGCCTCTCTCCAATACCATTAGATTCAGTGGCACGTCTCTCCCTGAAAGCTATAGTTAGCATCTGGAAATATAGTGTTAAATAAAAAGTCATGTCTTTTCCTGAAATTTATCTAGGTCTTCATAACATGAAGGTAAGGACATTTTTAATGTCATCATTGTATTGGGCTTCAAAATGTTAGGGGTATGTTTAAGACACTACTGCTATTTTAAGTCTGGTAAATGACACAAAGTAAAACCTGCACTTCAAGGCAGAGATAAATATCTGTGAAATGAGAAAATATGACTTGCCACTCGGTATGCAACCTGGTCATCTCACATCATGCTTTTGAAAAAGAACTAAGGAATATTTTTCCCAGGCTGGAGAGCTGGTTCAGAGATTAAAGCCTTTGCTTCACAAGCGAAAAGACCTGAGTTTGGATCTGCCAAGCTCATGTAAAAATGCCTGTCAGAAATGGTGGAAGCCTGCAATTTTGTCCCTGGAAGGTCGAGAGCTTGGGAAACCCCAGAAGAAAGCAAAGAGAGCTAGAGCAATCCAGATTGCTTTGCCATACCATCCTTGGGTTTCCGCAGCACACAAAGTAACCTCTGGCACATACACACACACACACACACACACACACACACACACACACACACACACACACACACACACACGTGCGCGCATTAATAAAAAAGAAATATTTTCAGGAAGGAGGTAATTATCTCCCTGCTGGACCAGAGTAAGACTGACGACACCCTTTGCATAAAAGCTGTCACATAGTTGAAATTCACCATTCAGTAGAATCTCTTCCTTTATGAATTGCCAGTTTCTCTCATTTGGAATATTAGAGCTGATGCACTTCTGCAAATCAAACACAACTATCTTATGAGGCAAAATTAGCCATTGCCTTGGACATGTCCACGTAGACGTTGAGAATTACACATGAAAAGCAAGGCTTTTGGATCATCTCTCTTCAACTCTCCCCCATGATATTTTACAACCAGGAAAATCCTGTCTTCTACTGTCATTATCCTGCCTACTGGGGAACCATTTATGCATCCACTGATCTTTCTGTTCGGTTACATGTGTTTGTTATTCATTGCACATTGGCTATATGCCTACCATACATTGAAGCATTCTATCAAAAGTGATTCTTTTATAATCAGTTGTGGAGCTCGATAAAACTCTACAGGCCCACCTCTTCTAATTGTGAAAATGAAGATAAAGAAAATTGACCGGTTGTTCCCTTTTTCCAAAATCTGTCAGCTTGAAGACATCATAAATAAGATTCATCCCAAAGCATAATGTTTCAATTATGCTTTTCAATATTATAATTATTTCAAACGAATGGGTTTATTACAGGTTGTAAAAATTTCAATATGTTTTTGCTAAACAGCTAGACATTTTTAAAATGGGTTATTATTCATAGAGATAATCTAATTACTTATTTTGGAATAATTTTATTATTTTACAGAAGACAGTTTTAATCTTTTTGTCATTTTTCTTTCTTTAAAGTAGTTGAATTAACATTTAGCTTTTTTTAATTTTTTTATTATTATTTATTCAACTGTGCGCATGTACGTGTGTATGAGCGCGCGTGCGTGTGTGTGTGTGTGGCTGTGTGTGTGTGTATCTGTATATGTGTAGAACCATGGACGAATCCACGAACCACCATGGATGCCTCCACCTCCTTCTGCCCCGGGATTCACAGGCTTCGCCCTACCAGGACCAGAAGCGCAGGCCGCCCCTGCTTCCGCCTGGCGTCTATATGTGGGATCTGGGATCCGAACTCAGGACCTTCCGTCTGCAAGGTGGAGGCTTAACCCCTGAGCCACCTCTCCAGCCCCAACATTTAGCTTTTATTCAAGACTTTGGCCTTTAGAACTGTACAACTAACCCATATGCTAGCAATACAATATTCTAATATTATGAAGTTATAAATAAATTGCAAAAGGCTTTTAGCAGGCATAAAATAAATTTTATGTGTGTCTGTAGATCTAGCTCTACTGATGTGTAGATAGAAAGGCATAGAAAAAATAATAGCAGTAATCACTGCATTCATGCCTTCAATCTCACAAATATGATCATTAAAAATCTTTATAGGGCTGTAGAGATGGCTCAGGGGTTAAGAATCTGTTTTGAAAGCAAAAGGTCCGGAGTTTGGATCCCAGGTCCCATGTAAAAACACTGTTTCCACTAGGTAGAAACAGTTGCAAAATGTATTTCTGGTGTATTTCCTGGTGAGAGGAGCCTGGGGAATCCCAGAGTAAAGCAAGAAGGAGGTAGAAGCAATCCAGGATTGCTTTAATGCTGGATTTAACGCTGACTGAATCATTACAGAGAGGACTTTGGTAGTATTCATGCATCTAAGTGTTAGGGACTATCAGTTCCCCATGAAGATGAGTGCTGACCTGAGAGACAGGAAGTGTGAAATCAACCTGAGTGCTTTAAAAAGTCCACCACATTCAGATTTTATGAGTAAAAATGTGATTCATGTGCTCTTTAGGTAGATAAAGGAATATCCAATTTTGATTTATGCAATTGATTCTATGTTCGCCTTCAAACTGTATCCAGTAGCTAGGATGACTGTTTGCAATAAGGAATAGTTAATTATTAATTAGCCTTAGGGTGCAGTTTGGATTTGCTTTGTTTCATACTCCTTTTTGTCTTCTCAAAGCCTAGGCAGATGTATTCGCTCCTCTACACTGCCCACCAGAAATGCAATGGAAAGTGGTTTCATTGCATCTGTAGCACGAAATAATCTTTTTAAACACACCCCATTTGGATACTTTAGTCTCAGCACTCTAGTAGCAGAACTTCTGGGCCTAAAGTCATCTGTTCATTGGTCTTCCCAGGGCTTCAGCAATCTGTCCCTTGAAGTAGAACCTATGAAGGTCTAAGTAGGAGAGTTTGTCTTTTATGATGATCTTAACTTCCTTTGGCTGGTCGAATTACTATCTGGAGGTAGGTTTTCACTTTGGAAGAATCTAAAGAGGTAATTATATGCCAGAAGTGAACCACACTATAAATGATGGGCAGAAATTTCATACAAAAAAAATTCTGGTATCACCTAGGTAAAATCATGTGAGGTTTCTATAGTAAAAGCTAAATTTCTAAAGGTTTTCTAGTAATGGGGCTACAGGGATATGTCTTGAGGGAGCACATCTTTCCTAACTTGTATACACTTTTTAAGAATAAAAATAAGCTAAAGATAACAAAATCATCTTAATTAATAAATCAGGCAGCCAGGGGTACAAACTTAAAAAATAGAAAAATAAAAAAGGTGATATAGTTCAGTAAGTAAGACACCTGCTCATAAACCAGGAGGCCTGGCTTTAATACCTGGAAGCCTACATGGTGGAAAGACAGAACACATGACAACTCTCTCTGTAATAGATTAGATAGATAGATAGATAGATAGATAGATAGATAGATAGATAGATAGATAGATAAACAGACAGATTATAGATGGATAAGTAAATATAGATATCTGTAAATAGATGTATATGCAGAG
This sequence comes from Typhlomys cinereus, assembly GCA_023101885.1. Classification (NCBI taxonomy): domain Eukaryota; kingdom Metazoa; phylum Chordata; class Mammalia; order Rodentia; family Platacanthomyidae; genus Typhlomys; species Typhlomys cinereus. The sequence continues at coordinate 2,762,715 of JALPQD010000201.1, forward strand.
AGAGAGATATAGATGTGTATATATATTTATCCCTCTTCCATTCACTCTCAAATGAATAAAAATATTCAAAAAAAGTAAATGAAAAGAGAAACATGAAGAAGTTCCATTTGTTTCACTCTTTGCAGATATCAGCAGGTATCACTTTTGCATCTCTATGCATTATCTTGGATGAGAGACTTGAAGTGAGAAAATCATCTTGCCTGTTCCCTTCGGGTTCAGAGATAATTGTAAAGCTGAGACTGTTGGGAGGAGGCAGAGAAGAGGACACCTGTTCCCAGCTTTCAGTCTCTGCACTGATTCCCTGCACTTCATTCTGGTGGCTGATTCCAACTGTCCGAAACAGCCAGCTAATTGAAGGGGAAGCATCTCCCATAAGGGAAAGAAGCTACACTCAAGATCACAACAGGCCTCTCTGAGACTAAGGGCCTGCTTAATGTGATGATTTTTATTGACTGCTAAAATGAAGTAAGTGACATTTGTCAGATCCCAAGATAATATTGTAACTGAATCATATCATTTACTACTTTTTCCCAATGCTATAAAATAGAACTTATGTTTTCTTGTACATTATCATAGTATAGGGAGAAAAACAATATCTTACAGAGAGTAAATACCTTGCTACACACCTCATACATGTTAAGTAACAGAACAAGAATTCAAGTTCAGATTTCCAATAGTTAGTTACAATTTTATGTAACTTTAGGTTTTAAAGTAGGTCAAATAGATCCTTGATAATACATGAATCACAAGCTAATAATTAGTCTACCGTATATATTCTAAGGAGTAAAGGAGAGTGGGAACATTGAAAGGGATCCCCAGAAAACCATTCAATACATGCTAACAAACATGCCCCTTTAAGAACTAGAAGACTCAGACCAGCATCTCATCCTGCACCAAACAAGTGAGCAATATTCAAACCCTACAGCTTTCCTCTCCTCTCCATCCTTAACTTCTTGCACTGAAGAGTAAAGAAGTGGTTTCAAGTATATGGGTAAGTAACTGTAGTGAAGAAAGAAGAATGAGGAAGTAAATAGGAATAAAAATACTTGCATGTAAGAGAAGAGATTGGCCATGCTAACTGAATTCCTTAGACATCTCAGTAAGGTCAATAGAAGAGAGAGTAAATTGGAAATGACGGTGGTTTTACTAGAAAATAGGAAGAAGCATTGCAATTACTAAGTTGGATACAAATCTTGGGACTAAAAGAGAGCAAAGAACTTTGCATTCTCAAAGCAGGAATAAAATATGTATAAAATTTATCCAGTTGTCCTCCCAGGGAAGAATGATAAGTAGCCTACCTAGAAGATTCAATGAGACACTAAAAATGTAGGCTAAAGTTAGGTTTCATGTTGTGTTTTATTTCGTTTTTGCTTATGCTGTTTTAAGTTTTGCTATTAAAGAGCATGCTTATGTGAGTCCTGACAAGTAGCAAGAACATAAGGATAACCATCAACTCAGTATAATGATTTCATACTTAATCCCTCAGAGGAAGGATGGATGCAAGTGATGAGGGACTTTATCATATCTATTCCAGTAGAGTACTAAACAGGTAGGTTGAGGCAGATGTGACTGTGAAGCCTCTGTTGTCCACCTTGACCAAGCCAGCTATTTAACTACTTTCCTATAGGAAGTCTCTAAGATTGAAGGCTAAGGACGCCCTAGGCTACTTAGGTGTGGTAAACCAAAGCACGTACTGGGTTTTCTGTACTACCAAATTCTGGTCATACCCACTTATTGATATTATTCAGTGAATGAATTGATCCAGAAAGTACAAATCCACATTTAGAAATGTTTGCACTTGAATATTTTGTATATAGGAATGTGCAAATCAGTAGTAAAGAGGCTCTCTGCTAGAAAAATGCAGAGCTATCCTAATTCATGAAGAAGGAAGTAGGGAGAGGACAAATAAGACCAAGACCTGGAAGGCAATTTTTCCAGTGGGGCCCCAGGGTGATGGGACAATGTGCAGCAAGAAAGGAATTAGGAAAACATTTATGAGACGCTTCAGCATAGGACTGATGGCTGATCAGTTAGCTGCACAGGAGTATGAAACATAGGTTTCATTTTAGGTTTCATTAAAGGTTTCATTTTTCTTTAACACATCAGATAAATGAATTAAGGCATTAGTCTGTGGCCATCAGAGATGGACCTTACCTTTGAACATGGTCATGTTTGCTGCAGTTATTTCTCGGGAATAATTTCTCAAAAGCCAATCAAGGTGGAAGAGAACACTTGTATTCACAGGTAGGCTAGAACCAAGATCACTCTTTGAGGACTCCAGTCATGATTTTAGCTTGAATTTGCATATCATACTAAAATAAGAGAAGCGGGACTTTCCAGAAGGAGAACCTTCTGGTTACTAAGTCAGCAGGGCAGGCAGACCACAGACGGATCAAATGTCCAGTGACTCTTATCAGGCCTGCATCCTGTGGGTGTGGGGTGGTATCTCTGAAATTTCCTCACTTTGCTTTTAGGACTTTAGTAAATTTTTACCTTAACTTATGTTTAGCAGTAACTTGATAGTTTACCCTTTTTTTTGCCTTCATGTTGATTGGGTCAATGGGGGATGTTTCTAAGATTCTGTGGCAAACAGGAGTAGAAGCTGGCATGCCTTGATAGAGAGTCTTCCCCTTCTCTACCAGGGCATGCAATGTCACCCTGAAGCTGCCAATTGGAAGAAGCACCAGTGAAACATTATGCAAAAGTCTATATGGACAAGTTGGAATCTATGTTTTTGAAGAACTGATTTGGAGAAATGGTGCAAAGATTGACTGTGAGGATGTGTTGTTTTCATGGTGATCCAGGAAGGAGCAAAGGCTGCAGCTAAAGAGGTGAAGCCATGGCATGAAATGCAAGCATCCAGGAGGCACAGGAGACAGGAATGCAGTCTCGGAAGTGCGGTGGACACCAGGCCATCACTGTAACTGGCTCCCAGAGATGCACATAGTAGGTGTATACAGGGAATGCTGAAAAAGGGAATGCAGAAGTTGTGGAGAGGAACAACCATTATTTGTATCATAAAATTTTGGATGGGTTGAGCTTGAAAAGAATGAGGACACAAGTGGAGAGGGTCTGTAGGAAGCATAACATGCTATATGCCTGGCTTGGGCAACAAGATTAATTCCAGATTTCTGTGCACTTATTGTGATGGCATTCAAAATATACTGGCAGCTTTGTCCAAGGTAGTTTGACTAACTATTTGGAGAACATGAGCCTAGAGCTTCAAGGCATTTCACACTGCTGCTGGATACTTCTGGGAAACAAGCTCACAATCTTGGTTTTAATGTTTAGGAGTAAAACATCAGGGTATTCTAGTGACTGCCTGTAAACAAGTATCTGCAATATTTCTCTGTCTTACAGAGTTGACACAGTATTTTATTTTATATCTGTATTAAGAAATGTTTTTGGATGCTGAATAGAATTCTGTTCTCCTAGGTATTCAACTCTTTTGAAGGTTCCATCTTAAAAGAATGCAGAAAATGTCTAATTTGGAAGAAGGGGCATTTCTTGGTCTATGAGAAAGGACCCTGTAGGTTTTGAAGAAGGAAGTTTTTACTTCTTTGGAGCCTTAGAGAGCTGAGTTTTGCTCCAGCAATCTTGAAGAGGGAGCAAAGACTCCTTCTTGTTCAACTAGAAGAAATAGAACAACTGCCAAATATTCAAATCCTCTTTTCTTCTTTTCTAACATGTACTGCTAAGTAAAACAGTCAAACCTCTGTACAGGTTAACATTCATTAGATACAAAAACTCAAATTGAAAATGAGTAATTTTAAGTGTAGCAAAGCTGAAGGGCTAGGGAGAGTTGTTTTGCTTTACTTAGTCCTTGCTAGTTAACCATGAAGAATGTTCCTGAATTAACTTTGATTGCAAGAGCAGTGGATAATACATTTTGCAATTAAGATATTAACAGCTATTTTGTTACCTGATCCTTTAAAATTGTCTCTGAGTTATTATTCTCCTCTTGTCTGTATATCTACTAATTAAGGGATAACCTTTGCTCCAGCTGCTCATTTCTACATCCAAAGAAGAGGAAAGCATGGGACTAAAGCCCTAATTAAGCATTTCTATATTTTAATTTCTGTAATTTTTTTCTTGAGGAGCTAAGTATACGTATCACAATCTGCTTTATACCTGTTAGGTATTTATAGCCATTTTAAAAGCAGAAGCCTGACACTTATGTAATTCTTTCATAAGGCAGTCACAGAACCAACATAGATATTTGGTTTTAATGATAAAATGAAAAGCATCAATCATTGTTTAATGGGCATGGTTGGTTGTTTGCTCCTTTGGTTCAGGATAGGGCAGGGTCTGGACAATAATTCTGAATGATCCTATGGTCTATCCAGTGCATTGTAGCATGTCTTCTTAAACCACAATTGGTGGCTTATCGCCAGTCACTATGCATTTTTGCAAGACATTAAGGTGGCTAGTGAACCAAGGAGCTGTGAACACCTGCACTCAAAAACAACCCGAGAGAGTAGCATTTGTGTATTGCTTCAAGTACTGTTTCTAAAATGCTACTTCCAGAATAGTTTGAAATTGATATTTTTAAAACATTTCTTTAGTATACGTGTGTTTATGTGCATGTACATATATATCATGTGGGTAGAGAACAATTTTCTGCAGTCTCTTCTCTCCTTCCATCATGTGGACTCTGAGGATCAAACTCAGGTCATGGGGTTTAGTACCAAATACATCTACCCACTAAGTCATATCACTAGCCCCATAGTTTGATATTTCTTTCCCTAATCATAAGATGAAAGAGGCAGATACAAACTTGGGAAAGAAAAATTTGAAATAGATTGATTCAACTTTCTCAGTTACTATTTTCTGATCAACACAAGGCAGAAATAAAGAAATAAAGCTCAATCAGAGACTAAACTGACAATTAGATTAGTGTCATTGATCTTTTGCCTCTGTTAGCAAAAGTGAGCTGGGGTGGCTTGAAACAAGGAATGTACCTGCCAGCAGTGCCTCCCCTTCCCTTTATGTTTATGCTACATATATGACACCCAGATGTGTGGGCATATTGCCTCTGGGCTGTGATGGCTCAGGTTCCTCCATTTCCTCGATACATAGTCTGGACATGGAAGGGACATAGGCTCCATTTCACCTGTAAGGTTTACCAACACAGTCAGCCAAGCTCTTCTGCCCAAGCGATCTCTTGCATATGCAGGGAGTAAAGATCTATGACCTCGTCTGACAAATGAGACACGCTAGAGGGGCCATTCACTTGACCTATGCTTTGTTTTCTGACCAACGTCCATTTCCCATGCATATGAATCTCACACTGACTTGTAGCCAGTGGAAAACCTAAACACCCCTAGTTTATGTGCTCAGTTTGGAGGTAACAAAGCTGAGTGAGATGGTAGAGTCTCTCCCTGTCTATCCTGCAGACCACTCCTCTGATCAGACACCTAAGGAATTAAATCTGTTCTCCTACCAAAGTTGCCTTTTGTCCTCTTCCCCGTTCTTTATCTTAACAGTTAACTTCAAAGTTAGATATTTCAAGATAAAAGGAACTTTCTGATCAGTAACTTTTCTCAGGAGTTGCCGAAACCTGGGTAGCTGCTGATCTTCAGATAACAGCATCAAGTACACTGGAAAGGCAGACCACTGAGAGTCAGGCTGTGCCTTACCTATCCGTCCAAGAGTCAAAGTAGTAAAACCTCTATGCCATATTTACACTGAGTGTCATAATTAGATACAACTGAGGGCTCAAGCTCTGAGCACATTTGAAGAGAATTGGCAGTAGAGTCAAGCCCCAAGTGAGCCTATAGGAGTTGCCTAGTTGATGGGAAAGGCCTAGTCCATGGTGGGTGGGATTGGTCCCTGGGCAGGTGGATAAGAGAAGGAAGCTGGCTAGGGAAGCTGGCATCCTTGATATACTTGGTGGGATATGCTGTCTGGCATTTGAGGATTGTTCCTCTCTATAGTCCTGTGGATATGATGTAGCCAGTTCCCTCGTCCCCTGGCACTGTGGTGGGCTCTCCTGCCAAGGACCATCATAAGCTAAAATTAAGCCACCTTGATTCCCTATAAGCTGTTCGGTGGTGAATCTCACCCGGATTTATCAGCACCAATGCAGGTGAATACAATACCGAGATCCCAAAACTTTAAAAAGGTTCTTTATTGTAAAAGTCCTACTTCCGAGTAGACTGATTAGCAGGGGAACATTTTCATTCTTCTGTCTTTCAGACTACTGGCTTTGTGAGATGCCCACAGAACTGTACTTTTCAAGGTTACAGGTCATTAAAGACTAATAACTAAATGAGCAGGAATGTGGCAAGTACTGAAAGCATCTTTGTCCACGTGTGTCTTACAAAACTACATTTGAGGGGCTGGAGAGGTGGCTCAGGGGTTAAGCCTCCGCCTTGCAGGCGGAAGGTCCTGAGTTCGGATCCCAGATCCCATGTATAGATGCCAGGCGGAAGCGGGGGCGGCCTGCGCTTCTGGCCCTGGTAGGGCGGAGCCTGTGAATCCCGGGGCAGAAGGAGGTGGAGGCGTCCATGGTGGTTTGCGAATTCGTCCGTGGTTCTACACATACACAGACACACACACACACACACACACACACACACACACATACACGCGCACGCACATACACACGCATATGCACACAGTTGAATAAATAATAATAAAAAAATTAAAAAAAAAAAAACTACATTTGACTGGCTTCTGAAAGCAGGTCTTGCCTAGTGTCACTTATTTATGAATAAGAGAAAGTCTTCTAATCATAAACACCCCTATACACACCTATCTTTCCTTTGCACAGAGTTCCAGCTCTTGGGCAAGTACAGTGCTATGTGCGCAGGTGTTACAGATTCAATGTGAGATATTTCCATGGGCTTGAGCATTTGGTTCCCAGTGGGTGCTGTTGCTTTGGGAGGGTGTGAAACTTTGGGAGTTGGAATGGAGAGAGCTGTGCTGGAGGCTGATGACTGAGGGCAAGTATTAGAGAATGGTAGCCCCGCTCCTAGTGTGGGGAGCTCTCTGTGTCCTGTCTGCTACAGTGTTGGGTCCTAGGGTCATGGACCAACTCCTGTCTGCCACCATGCTTTCCCAGGCTGGAAACTGAGATTCAAAATAACCTTCTCCAGTTCTAAGTTGTTTCTGTGAGGCAGTTTGTCACAGCAATGAGAAAAGAAAGTATGGCAGTCACTCTTCATGCTGCTGATAGACTACAGAGCCAAAAACACTTAAGAGAAAAGAAGGGTCAATTTTTGCTTATGAATGTTGTTGTATTTCATCAGCATGGAAGGAGAGCTCATACCAACATCAGGAGCCAAAGGAACTGAGTACATCATATTCCCATGAATTACTGAGAGAAGGATATACTTCCTTACTTGCCAACATACCTCCATGCCAAAATATCAAATCTGCTCCTCCATCTTATTCACTGGCCCAGGGAATAGTCCCCACCTTTTATTAACTGTATCTCTTATAGCAAATAATCTCCCACAGGCTTGCCTTGATTAATGATTCTTCATAGGTGTGCTTAAAGGCTCAATTCACAATTATCAAGTTGACATCTGCATCTAACAGGCACAGTAACTAAATCAATATGGAAGTAAGTGATTAAAATGCAGCTGGATAAATAAGGAGAAGGAAGAAAAGTGGGAAAGCTCATTTTCTTGGACACCTGTGTTTGTAATTTGGCCAACACAGTGATTTCCCTGATGGTCTCAGCCGATCTTTTCCAACATTTATCTCCCTCCATGGGACTCCAGAGACCAGAGTGCTCACCCTTGGTCACAATGGAATGAAATGTACTGTCAAGTGATTGACATGGTCCCAGGAGAGAGTTTTGAAGCCTGTCGGGGGGGGGGGGGCAATATGCTTGAGCAGACCAAACTCACTTTTAGGGGGGTCTCACCTCCAGGGTGACCTCTCAACCGCACCTGCAGACCAGCCCCTTCTGCTGGCCAGTGGTTAGTGCCTATTTTCTCTCTTCCATAATAATCAGTCTCTACTAAAGAACCTGGCCTTGAAGCCAAGTTTGAGTACTAAGAAAACTCTTCCTCGAAAGAAACTGGTTTTCTTGAACAAATTGCATTTGGGTCTTAGCTATGTGGTAACAGTTACAGTACTTGGTGATTTAACACAGACATGTGGATGTTGTGTCTAAAATGCCTTAGATCTTAGGAGATGCAGTCGTGACTGCCTTGTGCTATTGACCAAATACTTCGCCTCTTTCTAAAATAATTGGCACAGTGAACAAAATTTTTTAAATGTTTACAAATTCAAGTGAAATTATTAAAACTTTGCTCAGGAGGAAAGATGAAAAGAAAATACAAAAAATCCTTTGGTGGTAAATGCTGAACCAGCCCTTGTCTGAGATCATCAAGCTCTGAGGTCACTGACTGGAAAGACTTCTCAATGAAATGTACATTTAATAGGTCTGTAACTGGTGGAACTACCGAATGGATTAAGGGCAGAACAGTAACAGAACACTAGCTACAAAGAAATGCAAAGTTCAGAGTCAACCAGCAACTGTTTGATGAATGGATTAGCAATGGAAAATCATTTTGCAGAGACCTCCAGTGTCTATTCTCTTGCTAATAAACATACTTCAGATGTACAAACTCTCATGTGGGAAACTACAGATATCAGGGCTATCCTACTAAGCAGCTGCTGTGATTCCTTCTCTCTCTTCTGTCAGACAATACTACTCACACTCAAGCAACTTAGAGGGAACAGGCAGATTTATTGGGCTTACATTTCCAGAGGGGACATATCTGTTAAGGAGGGAATCTCGCAGCAAGCAAAAGGCATACCTGGAGATAGAAGGAGGAGGCCTGGCTCCTGTCACCACAGCCATCAGAAAGACTCAGAAAGAAACAAGAGCAAACTTCAAGAGGAAGCAGGGCCAGGCCACAAAACCCCAAGGTTTGTCTCCTGCGACGTGCCTTCCTCCAGCGAGACTCTACCTCCTCAATGTGCCACAATCTTCCCGCACAGTAACACTCAGTAAGGATTGATCCTAGCACACAAGCCTGTGTGGGGCAACTTGTGTTTAAATCTTGATGGTAGTGAACAACTTTGTGGTAAATTATAGACGACACTAAGACAAAACTTCCTAAAAATGTTTCCTTTTAATTTTAATACTGTCTTCTATTTTATTGCCTCTGAACTCAAACAGAAAGAGTTGTTTGGTTCTGAATTCCCTTAGCCTAGATTATTCTAGAAACCTGAAGGACATATTAAAATATTTAGTCTGTAGATACTTGAGTGACAGTCTCCCTATGCTACTACACAAGGATGCTCAGTGTCCTGCTATTGGCCCTAATGCATTAGCCTGGACTAAAAGAGGAAATCCAAGCAAGACTAAGAAGGAATAGGAATTTTCTTACCATCTTTCCTTTTGATTGAAAAATCTGCAACACCCACCAAGGATGTGACTGTGTTGCAAATTGAAGCAACATTGAATTGATTCGTGGCATTTGATATAAGGTGCTCCTTTGATGCACTGTCCACTCCAAACACAGAAATTTGTGAGTGGAAAACTCATATGTCATAATCTTGTTGAATTAGTTCCTAAGATCAGATGATTTGCTGTATAAGCAGCATGATTTAGAAGAAATAAAATATAAAGAAATGAAATATAAGAAATATATTCATATAAGATTCTTATATATTATATATATTCTTATATATATTCTTACATAAAATATATAACATATATTCTTATATAAAGTATAAGAAATATAGGAAAAGAAATATAAAGAAGTGAAATATAAAGGGGCCAAGGAACATCCCACACAAAGCACTGAGGGACCACTACCCAGAGTGGGGCAGATTCTTTGGTGCTGAGGGGGTCTGAGGCAGCGGAAGCACAGCAACTTCAATTTCCCTTGCCTGAATGCATTAAAGAAATGTGATGGGCACCCAGAAAACTAATCTGCAATCTCCTCAATCTGAATGAGAGAAAAGGTTTTGACTTCAGAGTCTGCAGCCAAGGTTTCCGACAGGTGCTCCCATGGGGGGCTGGAGACCTTCATATATTGTGTGGATTTAAACTGTCTAAAATTTATAAAGGGATTTGGTGACATGTGCCAGGCAGAGGACACATCATAGCTGGACCTCCCAATAAAATACAAGAAAGTAACATGATGAAGGCTGTGTAAAATATAATAAGTAATATGATGATATAGCTGTGCGTTTCTGGAAATTTCAGAAGAATAGTGGCTCCCTGAGAAAGTTTGGGACAACCCCTTATGAGCTGCCATCACACCATCAGTGATTGAAACCACCACTGCACAAATGGGAGCCTTGAATGAGTTGCCTTCCTTTAGACAAGTTGTAGGAGAAAGGAATGCACAAAATTGAAACTTTTTCTAGTGTTTGGATCCAACCACCTGAAGCAGCTATAGTAGCTGATTTGAAATGTAATGTACCTGGTGATATCAGCAGATGTCAGTCATAGCAGAGGTGCAGCTGAAAACTAGTGCCTGTAAATCCCGTGTTTCATATGCTCAGACTACCAGAAACAATGAGCACAGTCTTGGAGGTCAACAGTGGATGACAAAGGACTCTGCAGAGACTCCTGAAATAGTCTCATCTACACCTGATATGAGTTAACAATTATAGCTCAGCTCTAGCCATGTAACCGCCTAAAAGAAAAAGTTGGAAGGTGACCCATTGACTTAATACTTCTCGTCATAGTTCCAGTTGTAGAAAAATTAGCAACAATTCCCATTTGATGCTGAAACTTCATGGCTATTTCATTTTTTTTTACTGAGAACCAACTTAGAGTGAATGTTTATATAAGCATTGAGCATCATCCCTTGGTGAGATGATCCATACATATATTCAAATCTATAGATCCTGCTAAAGCTAAGCAATAATGTTGTCTAATTACGTGGTGATCACTGGGAGTGCATGATCAGCCTTGCCAAGAGAAAATCCCAGGACAACAAAGAAACTCCACATAATCACTGGGTTAGAGGCACTAGTAATAGTTCAGACAATCAAAGTGCTTTGCCTGTCAGGTCTAAAACTGAAAAGTAATATAGCATAATTTCCCACAACTAAAGATTTTGTTAGCTTCCATTCATAAATAAAGCACAGAAGTAAACCTAATAATTTAAAGTTTCTGTGTCTCAAGAGTATTTGTGGAAACTGAGAAAGTGTCGCCTAGTCAAGCATATTGAATGTTTGATACCTGTGCTTAGACGATACTAGCAGTATTCTGCAGCTGTCGTGTAGTCCTACTAGTACTTATTTGACTAATGCTCCGAACGACCACTAGACTATAAATCATCAAATTGCCAAAGATGCTCTCCAGTTAGACTCTTCATAAAATAACCTTGCTTCTTATTAGACCTGGTCTGAAATTGCCTTTTTATATAAAGACATACATTTGTTAGAAAAATGTTCAAAGATATACATTAAGTGAGACTTGAAAGACCTAGTCTTTGTTTATGACAAAGTAATGGTCTAACAGGAGAGGGACAATTCAATACAGTTTTTCTCATTAAATGGGAACAGTGTGCTATGAAACATGTAAAATGGGAGATGTTGTGGAATGCATAAGCAGTGACTGAATTCTCTTGAAACACTCAGTCCTGTAGGTGAGTGGAGTTCTTCCTTTGGCCAGTTTTTAGGACATAAAACAAGTCAGCGAGGTTTTCTGATGGTAATTCATGATTAGATGGTCCACACATGATCTAGAAGGCACTCATTTTGTGCTTGCTGTGTTCACTCCAAATGAATATGGAAAAGAGAAATCTGCCCAATGGAAGGGACTAGAGATAGTGCAAGAAATAAACAGGAAAGAATAAGAGAGGGATGGTAAAGAGAAAGAGGAAGAAGAGGGGGAAAGGGAAGAAGGGGAGAGAGGAAGAAGGCAAAGAGGGACTAGGAAGGAAAGGAGGAGAAAGAGGATGAAGCGGGGGGGGGGGGGAGGAAAACTGTAGAGAATGAAAAAGAACAGAACAAAGTTGTTCAGATTTACACCAATTATTGGGGCATAGACAAAGAACTAGTAACACATTCTGGAAAAAAGAAAATGTATAACTGACTAGCAATCACCCATGTTATAATATGGTATTATAGAAAGCGCTATGGATATGGAAAAGAAAATATACTCACCAGCAACGTTATCCAAGTCGAAGGGGAGCAGATAGCAAGCAGAAGAGTCACCCATTGTTTGAAAATGACCATGGGGGGATGTAATGCTCTGAAAACATTAAGCAGGGATGGCAAACAGGAGGAACAAACCTCCTCACAGTTAGCAAGTGGATGACATTGTCTCATACCTGTGACCGCAGAAGGATGTCTATGGGTTTTTTTGGGTTAGACATTAATTCAGAATTTAGGTTTGAAGTTCTTGTAATAATAGCAAATGATTAAAATCTCATAAAGCTTATTTTATTATTTTATTGCATGCCTGTCTGTGTGTACACATGCACGCACATATGTGTGCATGTATATATGTGTGGCATATGCACTAATAAAGGTATATATACATGTGTTTATTCATGTGGAGACCAGAAGCTGATGTAGATATTTTCCTTTATCACCCTCCATATTTTATTTTGAGACAGGGTCTCTCACTGAACTGGGAGCTCACTAATTCTTCTGGACTGGCTGGTCAGTCAACACCAGGGATTCACCTGTCTATCTCCTAACCTGTCCCAGTGCTAGCGTACTAGACTGGTGTCATACCCAGCACATTAAGGCTCCAGACTCAGGTGCCCAGTCTTGTATGGGGAGCATTTTACCTGCTGAATCATCTCTCCAGTTTCAAACTCTTAGAAATTAAAACATAAAGTGATTCCACTTTGAGATTCCTGCTTAGGTACAATTTGATATCCTTGCTTCTGCCAGTATTTCCATGATGTCTTGTGCCTCAAATTCCAATAGACAGTGAGCATGACATGGGTCTCATCCACAGCACAATACCTATTTTCTATATAATGAGGCTGACAATGGTACAATGAATGACTTACACAAGTTCAGTAAGTGTGTGACAAAATGACATCACTCAAGATTCAAAGAGCATCACTTTTTCTGTTTCACATTCCCTTGACTTTGTTATTCTCTTCCACAGTGTATTTGTGGAGTCTTTTGAGTTCCTTCAATCATTCAAGATACTACCAGAGAAAAAGCTAGCACGTGGAAAACTCCAGGACTTGAAGCCAAATCTCTTAAAATTTGCAGCACCAAATCACAAGGCAAGCTTCTAAATTGAATGCACATCTCAGCTCACCGAGAAGACACAGCAAGAACTTGAATGACAACAGGTCCTTGAGATGGGGGGGGGAGAGATGGGTGCCGCAGGTCTTCCTGGTATTTATCAGGCTTTGCTGTAGCTCATAGTTTCCTGTAGAGCAAGTCTATTTGGCCTATTGCTGAATCACAGTTCAATATTGGCTATTTCTGTGCTTGGGGCCTGCTTTTCTGTTCTGTAACAGAGTTCCCTACCAGAGCTCATTAACAGGTCTTTGGGTTCTGACTCTATTTGATATTCATGACTTTTATTGATGTTTTAAAATCAGAAGAGGTAATTTTCAACTTCTGCATAAATTTTTTAAACCTATAATGTTACAGAAATGAAAACAAAATACTTTGACTATAAAATTTAATAGGACTTAGAACAAAATGTTTCAGGTCTATTTCAGGGGTAAGTGCAAACTGCGTCTGCCTATATTCATCAAATCTGAGCCCTGTCTAATTTTTAAACTCAGTAATTCAGTTAAACATTGTAAAATATAATTGATATGTGCTGTTGAATTATGACATCATTAGCACAATGAGAAGTTATATAATAACAGAACAAATTATTGCCATAAATCATGAAACTACAGATGACTTTGGGTTGTATAACATGAGAGAGCACTTTCAAAGACTTTTTGCAGAAACAGACAGCAGAGACATTTCATGTGTGTATATTGTGTGTTTACATAGGTGCATGCATACATGTGTGCATATGTATATTCACGTACATGTGTATTCACAAGTGTATGTGTGCATATATGTGCATGCATGTGTGTGTGTGTGTGTGTGTGTGTGTGTGTGTGTGTGTGTGTGTGCTCAGGCACCATGCTCATGAGGCAAGCAATTTACTGATTGAGTATCTGAGCATCTCTCCAGACCCTACAGAAACATATTCTTTTAAAATGTATTTTATTGAAGACAGACTAAAGAGAGACAGGGGGAAGGAAGCAGAAAAAGTAAAAGGGAGAGAGAAGAAAGTGTGTGTGTGTGTGTGTGTGTGTGTGTGAGAGAGAGAGAGAGAGAGAGAGAGAGAGAGAGAGAGAGAGAGAGAAAGAGAGAGAGAAGATGTTCTATTATGCAGGTCATTCGATATCTTTGCCAACTTGACAGTTTAAGATTTGGACACAATTGTGAAGAATCAGTAGCTGAGTTAAACCCTGAGGGAGCCTGCAGCTGCAGGACACTGTCTGATTGACAGGGACAGTCTAGCCCATGGTGGGTAGGACCATTCCTTGGGTGGGTAGATGAGATGGAGGGATGTAGTTAAGGAAGTTGGCCTTCTGCAGCACTCTTGAGCAGACATGCTATCTGACAAATGAAGTTTGCCTCCTCTCAGCAGTTCTGTGGATATGATGTGGCTTCAGCCCCTGGTGCTGGTGTGAGATTTCTTGTCAAACCAGACTAAGAATGTAACTGTACAATGGTAAGCAAGAATAAAAGCCCTTGTTCTCCCTTAAGCCGTTTATTTATTGAATTTCTTGGGAGCCTACAGGCAACCTGCTGGATAATGACACAAAGATCGAGGTCAGAAGACAACTTTTTCTATGTCATTTCTCTCCTTTCACCACCTGGGCTTCAGGTACTGAAACTTAGGCCGCCAGGCTTGTAAGCAGGCACCTTGCTGCTGAGTTATCTTGCTGGACTAATGACATTTTTTTTAATATAGAACAATTCTACTAGATGTCTAGTGGAGATTTATTTATTATATATCTCTTAATGTTAAAAATGTGCAATTATTATTGTATTAGATGCAATTCCAATTAATTGTGTTTTTCACCTTTGCCTATATATTTCTTATAAATTATTTTCTGGTTTTAAATTATTTGTAATATGAGGTATGGGCAATGTGGGGGCAAGGAAAGACAGTAGATAAATACTTTGGGACTAAAAGGTGAACAAAGTTCAATTGTCTTCCTAAAACAAGATTGCTCTCAAAATTGCCCAGCATATTAGGCTTGCAAATGAAATGGACAGCTAAAAACATATTCATGGCTTGTATTATATCATGTATATATGAAATAATCTCTTTGCATTTGAACTGTGTATATATATTCTAGTCATAAGTATATCCATGCCTTCCAATTCCCTAGAGCAATCTACGGTATATATCTTCATGTAGACTTCCTTTGTTCCTGTCTTTCATATTGTCCTTATCTAAAGTAGAATGACTAATGTCCTTTTCCTTCCTCCCTCCCTCTTGTTTTCCCTCCCTCCCTTCTTTTCTACTCTTTCATTTCTTTATTTCTCTTATTTACTTTTTTCTTCCTCTCTTTCTTTCAACGAATAACCCACCATTCAGATTTTCTTTCTACACTTTGCTACCCACAATCCATCATGATCCAAAAAAATGGAAATTTCCAGAGCAATTCATGACTTTCAAGTATTTGATTACAGAACATTTTATGATCATTCTATCATTAATATTTATTGCTAATCTCATGTAGTATATAATTTAAACTTTATCATAAACATCATAGGAAAAAAATACATGCTATGTATGAGATTCACTTATACCCATAATCCCAGGCATCTGCTTGCTATCTTGAAATGTGTGCCCCATGGATACAGGAGAAATTGTAATACTAATTTTTTATACTTGCACACCATCCTAGTTACCATTCTGTTTTGATAAATCTATGACTCAAACAATTAAAGAGACCAGAGGCTTTTATTTCAGCCTATAATTTTCTAGGTTAGAGTTGAATTATGATGACAGGAGAGTTCATCCCAGCATAAAGAGCCAAGGGAACTGAGCATTCCATATTCATAGGAGAACCTGAGAGAGTGACATACTTTTCAGTTTCCCAGTCTGCTAAATACTGAATAGTTTCCTCTCCACATAATCCACCCGTCTTGGGAATGGCCCCACCCACTATGGGTGGGATCTTCCCAGTTCACTACAATCATCTACAGGCTTCTTCAGAGGCTTGCCTTAACTAATTCTTCCCAAGTGTGTCCAAAGACTTAGTCTCGGCTTCAAGCTGACACATAAAACAGACTGCCACACATACCTGTGATAAAGATGACTTTGTACATCAAAAGACTGGCAACAACATTTATAGAGCAGTTTTGAGTCTCCCATAACGGATGCTAAGTGAATGTTACCTCTTGAAGGACTTTATTGTTTTGTGCTTTCCCTTCTAGTGATGTTATGAAATGGCACAGTGCTGATGGGAGGAAGTGACATCACTGACACAGTCACTACAGTAGCCTTGGGGTACTAGGTGAGATCCCTGGAAGCCAAGACCTTTGCTCTGATAGCTAAGTTGACTGATAGCGATAAAGGTAAAGGGAAATGCGCAGAGCTAAGCTCCAGGCCAGGAGAGGAGAGGACCCATGTCCCGGGCGAGCTGCAGAAGGAAGGCAAGGGATTTTGCCCTCATGCTAAGCAGTGTACAAACTAAGTTCAGGAACTAAAACAAAAACTAAAATTAAAAAGTTATGTGGGGGGCTGGAGGGGTGGCTCAGGGGTTAAGCCTCTGCCTTGCAGGCGGAAGGTCCTGAGTTCGGATCCTAGACCCCACGGATAGACTCTGGGCAGAAGCGGGGGCGGCCTGCGTTTCTAGTCCTGGCAGGGCGGAGCCTGTGAATCCCGGAGCAGAGTAAACAAGGAGGTGGAGGCGTCCATGGCGGTTCCCAAATTCGCCTGTGGTTCTACACGCACATACATAAACACGCTCACACGCGCGCGCACACACACACACACACACACACACGCATGCTCAATTGAATAAAAAAAATTTAAAAAAAAGGTTAGGTGGTATTTCTGTAACTTTCCATTTAATGTTTTTAGGTTACAGTTGACTGTAGAGAGCAACGGAACACACAGAAAGCAAAATCATATATGGAGGGGACTATTGTCATGGATCTGGGAACCTGAAATCTGCAAACTTTGCCCTGCTATGGTAGACTGTGGCTTTTTGTGTTGGAAAGAAAAGGACAGCAAGAGCCCAGCCTAAGGCTTTGGAAGTCATCAGGTCGCTTTGATAAGCTGAAGGGGGTGAGAGAAGTTATACTTACGGTCAGATTCTCTCCCATTGAGCCACTGTCAAAAATGCTCAGAGGATGTCAAGATGGTTCAGAAGTAAAGGGTTTGTTGCGTAATCTTGGTAACCTGAGTTTGGTCTCCGAGATCCACACAAAAGTGCAAGGTGAGGGTCCCCTTTCGCCCCACCCCCCGCTCCGCTGGTCGGGACGCATACGCGAGATCCAGCCGGGCTCTCTCCGCGCGCTCTAGGAACCCCAGGTCAGCCCACAGCGACCCGGCTCCGACTCCCGCCATCCAGCCGGAGCCCCGCGGGGGCCGAGGGACGAGGAGGACCTCCCCCTGCGCCCGGGCCCCGCCCCAGCTGCCCTCGGGTTAAATAGCTCCACGCCTACGCGCCCATCATCCCCTTTCGCCCCACCCCCCGCTCCGCCGGTCGGGACGCGTACGCGAGATCCAGCCGGGCTCTCACCGAGCGCTCTAGGAACCCCAGGTCAGCCCACAGGGACCGGGCTCCGACTCCCTCCATCCAGCCGGAGCCACCCGGGCCTCACCCCACGCCCTAGGTGAGTCCCCGTTCGGGCCCCGCCCACCAGTACCCCAGGCCAAATAATTCAGTTTAGTGAAATTGAGAGATCTTAAGAGTTAAAATGACAATGCCAAAGTCAAAGTGCAAATCCATGAGAAGCAACACTCAAGTAAACAAATTTCCCACTGAAGAAATTAATCCCATAATGTTAGATTCCAACAAGAACAAACCCGCGGAAAAAGGCCAAGAAAGCCTGACCCAGGATAACGACTTTCAAAATATGATCATTACCATGTTCAATACTATGAAAGAGGAAATCCGGGAGGAATTACATAATCGAATCAATCGCTTTGAAGAGGAACACAACAGACATCTGGAGGAGTTGAGAAAAACAGTGCAAGAAACAAAAAGTGGCATAGAGCAGTTAAAACAAACTCAAGCAGAGTTTAAAACTGAGCTAAAAGACAAGTTATCTTCAACCCAGAGCGCCACAGAGAGTCTTATCAACAGAACTAATGAAGCAGAAAACAGAATTTCAGACCTTGAAGATAAAGTGGGAGTACTAACCAGCTCAATGGAAGAGGTTGTTAAAGCCAAAAAGATACTTGAAAGAAATATCCAAGAGATATGGGACACCCTGAAGAAGCCTAACATGCGTATTCATGGAATACCGGAGCAAGAATCTCAAAATACCACCCCTGAGGAAATTTTTCAAACGATCATCAAGGAAAACTTTCCTCATCTAAAAAAAGAGAGGCCCATTCATATACAAGAGGCATTCCGCACCCCAAACAGATATGACCAAAATAGAAGCACACCGCGGCAAATAATAGTTAAAACACTCCACATTCAAGATAAAGAACTGGTGCTGAGAGCTTCAAGGGAGAAAAAACAAGTCACTTTTAAAGGCAAACCTATTAAAATAACAAATGACTTCTCAGTCGAAACAGTAAAAGCAAGAAGAGCTTGGAGAGACATACTTCAAGTATTGAATGAGCAAAAATGTCAACCCAGGCTGATTTACCCTGCAAAACTATCAGTCATGATCGAGGGAGAAAGAAAAATTTTCCAGCACAAAGACAACTTTAAGGGATACATGGCCACCAAACCAGGCCTTCAAAAACTGCTAGAAATGATACTCAAGCATGAAGAAAAAAACAGGCATATCCAGGAGAACAGAAGGCAAATATAACACCATTAAAAGCGAAGCAATATACTTATAAAAGCTACTAAACATAATAAATGTCTGGAATTAACAATAGTTTCTCCATTATAACACTAAATGTTAATGGACTTAATTCACCGATCAAGAGACACAGATTACAAACTTGGATTAAAAATCACAATCCATCAATCTGTTGCCTGCAGGAAACCCATCTCACCACAAAAGATAGGCACGCTCTAAAAATAAAAGGCTGGTCAACAATTCTACAAGCAAATGGAAGCAGAAAACAGGCAGGGGTAGCCATTATGCTATCAGACAAAGTGGATTTCAAACCAAAAAAAATTATTAAGAGACACGGATGGATACTACATTTTAGTCACAGGTACAATTCACCAGGAAGATTTCACAATACTGAACATATATGCACCCAATACGGGCCCCTCCACATTCATTAAGAAAACCCTACAGCGTCTAAACATGAAATCAACCCCCAAACGATAATTCTTGGGGACTTCAACACCGCCCTCTCTACATGGGATAGATCAACAGGTCAAAAGCTTAACAGAGACACTTTGGAACTTAATCAAACCCTGAAAGAAATGGACCTTACATATCTCTATCGAACTTTTCACCCACGCACCAAAGAATACACATTTTTCTCAGCAGCACACGGAACTTTCTCCAAAATAGATCACATACTGGGCCACAAAATGAATCTACACATATACAAGAAAGTTGAAATTCTAACCTGTGCCCTATCAGACCACCACGGCCTAAAGCTGGACATCCACAACACATCAAACAAGAGAAAATACACTAACTCCTGGAAACTTAACACTATGATGCTGAATGAGAACTGGATTCAGGAAGAAATTAAAAAGGAAATTCAAGATTTCCTGAAAGTGAATGATAACGAAAATACAACTTACCAAAATCTCTGGGACACAATGAAAGCTGTTCTAAGAGGTAAGTTCATAGCTCTTAATGCCCACATCAAAAAAATGGAAACATCAGAAATAAACAACTTAACAATGCAGCTTAAAGCTTTAGAGAAACTAGAGCAATCTGATCCCAAAAGCAGTAGAAGAGAAGAGATTAGCAAAATAAGGGGAGAAATATCTGAAATCGAGACTAAGAAAACGATAGAAAAAATCAACCAATCAAAAAGCTGGTTCTTTGAAAAAATCAACAAGATTGATACACCCCTAGCTAAACTAACCAGAAGCAAGAGAGAGAAAACCCAAATTAACAAAATTAGAAATGAACATGGAGTTATCACTACTGATACCCAAGAAATCCAGAGAATTATAACATCATATTTCAAAAACTTATACTCTGTGAAGTTTGACAACACAAAAGAGATGGATGAATTTCTAAGTAAACACAACTTACCTAAATTGAATCAGGAAGTTGTGAATTATTTAAATAGTCCTATAACATATAAGGAAATTGAGGAAGTAATCTCGAATCTTCCCACCAAAAAATGTCCTGGACCAGATGGATTCAGCACAGAGTTCTACCAGACATTTAAGGAGTTAATAACACCAATACTCCTTAAACTGTTCCATCAAATAGCAAAGGAAGGAACACTACCAAATTCCTTCTATGAAGCTAATATCGTTTTAATCCCAAAACCTAATAAAGATTCACTTAAAAAAGAAAACTATAGGCCGATCTCCCTGATGAACACAGACGCAAAGATTCTCAACAAAGTCTTAGCAAATCGGATTCAAAAACATATTAAAAAGATCATTCATGGGGACCAAGTAGGCTTCATCCCCGGCACACAAGGTTGGTTCAACATACGCAAATGAATAAATGTAATTCATCATGTAAACCAGTCCAAAGTCCAAGACCACATGATACTCTCGATAGATGCAGAAAAAGCTTTTGACAAGATCCAACAGCCTTTTATGATCAAAAGGCTAGAGACAGTAGGAATGGAAGGAACCTTTATCAATATAATAAAAGCTGTATACAACAAGCCCACAGCAAGGATTATGCTCAATGGGGAACAATTGGAAGCATTCCCACTTCGATCAGGAACTAGACAAGGCTGTCCACTCTCACCACTTCTATTCAATATTGTACTTGAAGTCTTAGCTGAAGCCATAAGACAAGAAAGGGACATAAGAGGGATTCAAATCGGCAAGGAAGAAGTCAAGCTATCCCTATTTGCAGATGACATGATCTTATACCTGAGTGATCCCAAAAACTCTACCAGGAAGCTCCTGGAACTAATTGAGAAGTTCAGCAGGGTGGCAGGATACAAAATAAATGTGCAAAAATCAGAGGCCTTCCTATATGCCCAGAATGAAAGAAGTGAAAAAGCCTTGAGAGAAACAATACCATTTACTATAGCCCCTAAAAAAATGAAATACCTTGGTATAAACCTAACTAAGGAGGTAAAAGACCTTTACAATGAAAACTTTAAAACCCTAAAGAAAGAAATTGCAGAAGACACCAGAAGGTGGAAAGACCTCCCTTGTTCCTGGATTGGCAGAATCAACATTGTAAAAATGACCATCCTACCAAAGGCAATATACAGATTCAATGCTATACCAATCAAAATCCCAAAGCAATTCTTCAAAGAAGTTGACCAAATAATCTCAAAGTTCATATGGAGACACAAAAGACCCAGGATAGCAAAAACAATCCTGAGTAACAAAAACACAGCTGGAGGTATTACCATACCAAACCTAAGTCTATACTACAAATCCATAGTTATAAAGACAGCCTGGTACTGGCTCCAAAATAGACACACAGATCAATGGATAAGGATTGAAGACCCAGATATAAGCCCACAAAGTTACAGCCATTTGGTCTTTGACAAAGGGGCCCAAAGAATCCAATGGAAAAAGAACAGCATCTTCAACAAATGGTGCTGGCAAAACTGGATCTCCACATGCAGAAGATTAAAGCTGGACCCGTACTTGTCACCATGTACAAGACTTAATTCCAAATGGATCAAGGACCTTGATATCAGGCCAGAGACTTTAAAAACCATAGTTGAAAGGATAGGGAACTCCCTTGAGCTGATTGGGCTAGGCCAACACTTCCTAAACAGACATCCAATGGCACAATCACTGCTACCAACTCTCAACAGTTGGGATCTTGTGAAATTAAAGAGCTTCTGCTCAGATAAAGAGATTGTCACACGAGCTCAAAGGCAACCCACAGAATGGGAGAAAATCTTCACTAACCACATATCTGACAGAGCTCTACTGTCCAGAGTGCACAAAGAACTTAGAAAATTAAACTCCAAGGAAAACACTGGCCCAATTAAAAAATGGGCCCTGGAACTTCAAAGAAACTTTACCAGGGATGAAATTAAAATGTCTAACAATTATCTTAAAAAATGCTCCACTTCCTTCGCCATCAGGGAAATGCAAATCAAAACTTCCCTGAGATATCATCTCACCCTGGTCAGGATGGCAAAAATCCACAATACAAACAACGACAAATGCTGGAGAGGATGTGGAGAGAGGGGAACTCTCCTACATTGTTGGTGGGAATGCAGGCTCATACAGCCACTCTGGCGAGCCGTCTGGAGATTCTTAAAGAAATTAAAGATTGAAATGCCATATGACCCTGCTATCCCACTTTTGGGAATAACCCCCCATGCAGCAGAGGTTCGCCTCGATAGCACAAGCTCGACCATGTTCATAGCAGCACTGTTTACAATAGCAAAGTCATGGAATCAACCTAAATGTCCAACATTTGACGAGTGGATAAGGAAACAGTGGTACATCTATACAATGGAGTACTACTCAGCCATCAAAAATGATGAATTACTGGAATTTGCTGGGAAATGGATGTCATTAGAAAGAATTATATTAAGTGAAGTATCCCAAACCCAGAAAATTAAGCGCCGTATGTACTCCCTAATAGGTGGCTCCTAGTACCAAACTCACCCAGCCCACATTGAGACACTCAAAAGTAAACCTATGTAACACAGTAATTGCAAGGATTATGAACAAGAGAGATGGGGTAGGAGGGCCACACCAGAAACAAGGAGAGAGGAGACCATGTTACAGCAGAGAAAATAGGCCTCCATCAAGGTCTGCAAGTAAGTAATGAGAAACCTGGTTAAGTTCACAGACGTTCTTTCCTGATCTCACCAGAAGGGGAGGGCATATAGTCTAGCAGATAAAAAGTAATCATTTTGCAAATGGGTGATGGACCCCTCCCTCAGGGAGGTTTCCTACTCTTATTACATCTACCCTTGAATGTGCTATTACAACAAGACTCCAGTTTAACAGCTTTTTGTCTCTGGCCAGGGGGTGACATACAGTGCCCAGCAGAATGGAGTGAAGGGAATTGCAGGAGCAGCAAAACTGCAAAAGAAAATCAACAAACCACAATCCAGAACTTCAGAGACTCTATATCAATCACATAGAACTAGGCCAGCCTAATCTCTCCCCATCCTGGAGCTCAGGGACATTTGCGGAAGAGGGGGCGGTAAGATTGTAAGAGCAAAAGGATGGGAGGAGCAACGATTTGCAAGATTCTCAACAATAGTTGGGGCCAAAGCAATCGTAATGGGACTTTGCATGCCCTGCGCAATGTCCAGCGCACTGTTGCCCTCATAAAGTCTAGCATCTGTTAAGGGCACCGAGACCCCTGGAGGCAAGGGATTGACAGCCATAGTAGTGATCTTATGCTTAAGGGGAACAAGAGAAAGGGCTTATGGAAATGCCACTGGGTCCTTATATGTCATCGGAGAGGAGGACCCAGTGGAGAGTTAGGTGCACACAATAAAGGACTCTCTGGGAATTGGGGGGGAGGCACTGGGGGAAGGGGAGGGGGAGGAGGAGGGAGGGAGGGAACTGGTAAAAAATTTTAAAATGTATAATTAAATTTTTAATAAAAAAAAAGAAAAAAAAAGTGCAAGGTGAGAACAAAATCCAGGATCCTCCTTTGAATGCCACACAAAGCATGGCACATCACATCTACACTCATGCATACACAGAACAATCACAGAACTAAAGAAAAAAAGAGTGCACACTGTATGGAGGAATACAATAGCAATACATTGTCTACATGTATGAGATTGTCAAGAAATTTGAAAAACTGCACACAATATGAAAATAGATTGTACTGCTCTCCTGAAAGCATTGAATATGAATGAATTCTTTGTAGCATTTCCCATAGGAAAACATTTATGGTGGGGGTGACACACTGGCTATTTTTCCTGTCAGGAGTTCTTAGAAGCTGAATCAATTAACATTTGAAATGCTCTTTCCCTCTCAGGACAAAACTTTAATAAACATTGTTTTAGCAATAGCATAATGCTAACTCAAATGCTCTCCTGACTTCAGGTTTGTAAATGAAAGCTTGTTTCATTGTTCACATACAAGGACTGTCAGCAGAGAAAGAATGTGCCCTTGTCTTTCAGGCAAAGGGACCTGAGTTCAGATCCCTAGATCCCATGTAGAAATGTGGCAGGGTTTCTGTAATTCTAACCCTGGAAAGGAGAGCATGTAACTCTCCAGAGCGAGCTGGTTATCCACCAGCCCGAATGACTACTCTGGCTTTAATCAGGAGCCAGGTTCACAATAATAAGGTGGAAGAGTGATGGAAGATGATTTCAAATAACACTCTTGGGCCTCGACAGGTACACACACTCAAGTGTCGTCATGTACATACATGCACCCACCTTCATACAAATACATAAATACATAAACACACATGCATCCCATATACACATATATGAAGGAAAAAATTCAATTGTTGTTGAAAAATGTGGCAGATGATGTATGTCCTATTCAGCCAATTTTAATTTGTCATATAAAAATAGATGAACACATCAATATCATTAATATGCAAATCTGTTTTCATCTCTAATACATGGCAAAATTTTTATCTATCTATATATATATATATAAAACTGAATAGTTTAAAAATAAATTTGTGAACTGTTACCAACAAATGTTTGATTTATATTATGATGTATATCTTAGATCACATGAAAATTTTTCAGGCAAAAGTTATCACATGTGGGTAAAACTGAAGGAGCCTTGCCTAGGTCACATGGCCTACCTAGGTCACATGGTCTTCTGTTTGCCTAGCACATGATGAGACCCAAGGGAACCAGTGAGGTGCTGACAGTTTCTTTGGCTCAGAATGTTGTTTCAGCTGCATTTGTTTGTCAACATACAAAGCATCAGGTAAGCAGTCAACACAGAGAGGGTTTTAACATCAGCAGACTCTGTACCACAGTGCAGGATGAAGAAATAAAGCCGAGCCTGCTTCCGAAGCAAGGAACTGTGGTCTTTTTATTGAAGCATCATAATACCATGTCTTATCTTTATGCTGCCAAAATGAGAAAAATCACGTTTCCCGTAGGAGGAATAGAAATCAGTGAAGAGGTAAGAACTGGATGATTCCTGTGCTATCCGAAGCAGAACCCACTAACCATTAGATCCCTAAAATTCACTGCTGAATCCGGAGCATACATAGTGTAAACTACACAGATGACTTTTTAGTTTGCCTGAATTCATTTGAATATCCTTGGGTAGAGGCTAGGAAGTGGCTCAGTTGGTGAAGTGTTTAAGACACAGGCATGAGAACCTGAGTTTGGATCCTCAGAATTCACTCAAGAAAGCCAAGCCAGGCATGGCAGAGCCTGTCTGTAACACAGCACTGGGGAGACAGGCAATCACCTGAGCTTACTGGCCAGCTGCTCTGGCTGAATCAGTGAGAAGCAGGGTCAGTGAGAGCCTGTCTCAAAAACTAAGGTGGATAGTGATTGAGGAAGACACCCAATGTTAACTGCTGGCTACCACACATGTTAATACACACACACACACACACACACACACACACACACACACACATACACGGGATCCAATGGCTAGTGAGCTTGACTTTGGATAACATGGGAATCTACCTATTCCTACCTCTGCACTGATTTCTACTCCTCTTACAGGAAATATAATTTTTCTCATTTTGGCTGCAAAAGACAGGACATACTATTATGGTGATTCAAAAAAAACTACAATTCCTTGCTTCAGAACTATACTTCATTACTTCAGAGAGAAAGAGAGAGAGAGGAGAAGGAGGGAGAGGAAGGGAGGAAGGAAGATTGTTTCCATAGTTAAGTACTAGGTATGATATTGTATTGCACACTGAGCCTATTTTTCAAACTGTAAGTTGGCCTACATTGATGGCCTCTGACATTGATTTAGCACCTCATACCAATATGTAAAAAACCAAACTATAATAATATGAATGGCATTGAAGTTTTTCACCAAGACAGACAATAGCTTTTTATTATGTTTACACATGAAAGGAAGGAGCCACTGAGAATAAGGGAAAAGTGTGTTTCTTGTGAGCTTCTGCCCCGCCTCGTGGAGTCTGTGGAAGAAGAAGTGCAATTTGGGGAACAAATCGAAGAAGCAGCATGAAAATTACAAGGCTGCATTTTCTATTTCCCTCTGCGGAAAAGCCAGAGAAACCATGTGCCGCTAGCGCCACCTAGAGGTTTGGAGGTAATATTTCCAGCAGACCCTGGCTAGAGAAAATTGAGGATGATGAAGAAATACCAGTGGTGTTCCAGCCCTGGGCCATGGTGCGTGGGCTTCCGTGGTTTTCAGGAGAGGCCCGTGGAGACACTAGCGTTCTTAAGCCTCCACTTGCCAATGCAAACATGAGCTCGAACTTGAGTTGTGAGAGGCCCAGAGCTTGCTGAGTGGCCTTCTTCCTGGAGAGGATTCTGATGCTTTGCGTGAATTCACACGGAAGCCTTTGGATCTAAAGCTGGATGAGTGAAGGGAAATGCACTCAGCAGGGTGGCCAAAAGAGGTAACTTGACATATCACGGAGGCTTGAGCATTCGTTAAGAGTAGACAAGCCAGAGTGAACCCTGGGGTCTATAGAAGCAGACAAGTGGAGAGAATGGTGTGGGGAAGGGAGGGGATAGGGGAGAGAGGAGGGAGGTAATCTGGGATGAATACTCAATATGTTTGTAAAAGTAGAAAAACAAATAAATTAAAAAAAAATAAATGACAGAAGATTCTCATCCAGCTACAGACAAGGACCACTTGGGGGAAGCCTTTGCCAGTGACATCTCACTTCTTACATCCCCTGTGTTCCCAGAGAATAAGTATCAAATCCTCAAGAGATGACTCAGGGGTTAAGATTCTGCCATGCAAGCAGAAGGATCTGAGTTCAGATCACATAAATAAAAACGCCAGTACAGTAGCCCGTACTTCTGACTGATTAAGGCAGAATCTGGAAAATCCCAGAGTGAAGCAAAAAAGGAGGTAGAAATACTCTAGGATGGTTTCTTGGGCCTCCACAGGTGACCTCTGACACATACACACACACACACACACACACACACACACACACACATAATGCTTGTGCTTGCATGCACGTGCAAAAAATAAAATATATAAATAAACAAATCTTCATGATCAACAGACTCCCAACTCAGGGAACTTTGTATTCTGAAAACGGATCACACTAAAGTTGACCAGTAGATTCTTGTGATTTTTTTTTTAGATGGATTGCATTATCAGGCAAAAGGAAACAGGTTTTTTTTTAGTTGAAGTTTAGTTAATTTACATGAAGATTTTGATACCTGCCTAAGAACAAAGAAACTACCAGCTAAAACTAGAGGAGGAATTTATTTCCATTAACTCTGAGTTCCCAGTGGAATTTCTCCTTCTCTCTTTGCCATAGGCTGTCATGCTACTGATTTCCAGCACCAGGGGTTTGTTTGTTCGTGGACTTGGTAAAATGCTTTTCCCTGTCCAACCTGTTTTTCCATGTGATCCACTCTCTCTGTACCATACATCAGTCAATTATTACATCCTTGTCACCCTCTTTCTCCTGCTCTGAGACACCACTCGAACTCCAGCAACTTAAGGGAGAAAGAGGAGATTTTTTGGCTTATGGTTCCAGAGGAAATGTCGTCCATTATGGCTGGAAAGGCATGGCTGGCTGGCAGAAACTGGAGGCGGCCTAAGTCGCAGACGTCATGGAGGTTGAGAGGCAAGCTGTAGACTGCTAGAGCAGACCACCAGGGGAATCAGGGCAGTACTCAGCAACCTCAAGGCCCACCCCTTGTGATGTGTCTTCCTCTAGCAAGGCTCCACCTCCTAAAGTTGTCACAACCTCCCTAAACACTGACAATAAGCTAAGGATTTGAACACATGAGCCTGTGGGAGACAACTCACATTCACACCATGATACCACTGTTGGGTCCTATATACAAGTTGCCATTTAGGCATCTATTAAACTTTCTGGGCATTTAAATGATTCCCAAACTCGAGGGGGTCATGAAAAGGGATTAGAGGACTCGGACCATAGCTTAGTGGGAGAACGTTTGGCTGACTTGAGTGAAGCACAGCCTCGAATCCTCAGCCAGGAAAGAGGAAAAAAGAAACCAGTGACCCGAGGTTGCCCTAACAGTACTTTGGAGGTAGGGGAGATGGCTCCATGGGCAAAGTGCTTGTGGCACAAGAACGAGGACCTGAGTTCAGATCCCTAGCACTCACACCATAAGTGGGCATGAGGGTGACGGCATGCACTTGTAATCCCAGCTCTGAAACATAAGTAAGGGGACCCCAGAGGTTCAATAGCCCATTAATCTAGCCAAATCAGTAACTGCCAGGTTCATCTCCTCGTTCCATTCTCTTGGGAGCAGACTTTTTAATTTTAACAAACTCAAATGTGATTTTTCATCCTTTATATAAGAATGAAAGATGGTTACTGTTTTCTATCTAAATAGTGACTACAATTCACAGGTGTGGACATCTGGACTTGGGATTTTCTTTAGAGAAGGATTTTAATTGCAGATTTTAATTTGATGCTTTTCAAGGACTTTGGTTACCCACCCCATTAACATGCATTTATTGGTAAAAGACTTTAAGTCATATTCCCATGTCCTTATAAGGATAATACTGCATTTGCCAGTATATTACTTGCATTGAAGTTTCTGTTTTCCTGGGCTTTGAGCTAATTGACTTTGATTACTTTTTAATCTTTTCCAAGAAAAACAGCTTTACCATGCTGATTTTCCCTATACCTTCGTGTCTTTTTTTCAGTAAGTCCATGTGTATTATTTTCCAGCTTCTTATAACACAGGGTTTAATTGCCTTTTCTTCTTATAGATACTTAGCTGGACACTGAGACTTTTTATTTTGAGCACTTGTTGTTTCAGGTACAAATCTCTTAATCTTCTTTCTAACCATCTTGTGCATTTCAAAATTTCAATATATTTTTTCTTTTTCAACATCCATCAACATTTCATTTTAATTTCCTTTCATTCAATGAATGACTCTTAAGCTATTTAGCACTATGTTATTTATTTAAATACTTTAGAGTTTTCCCACATGTCCTCATTGGGTTGATAAATAATTTATTTGCACCATCAGTCCTCAGCAGATCTGTATGATTATGACCCTTGAAGACTTACACCATGAACTTAGCTTGAGGTGCAACATTGGAGTATAACAGAGGATGCTTTAAGTACATCTGAAGAACATTTTGCACTTATAAGTTTACTATAATATAGTATTAATCATATGTTATTAAGCTTGCAAATTTCTGCTAAATTCATATTGCCTTACTCTATGCAGCATAAATTAATTGTCACCTGTCACTATGCTTGTTGACACATATATCTGTCCATTTATCTTATTTACTTTTAATTCATATATCTTAAGGTTATGCTGTAGTCACTACGTGAGGACCATGATGGAACTGTTAAATGGAAAATCCTAGCATCATGAAGTTGTTCTATAGCTCTGGTATTACTTACTAATACTAATTTTATTATGCTACTGGCAGTATATTTAATGCTTTCACAAATCCCTTTTGTCTTTCTGCTCTTAGGGAGCTATAGTTTTCAGGCACTTAGGAATTTTCTAGTAAACATCTACATAAGATTTGGATGTTTTCTAAGGAATTTTCTAGTAAACATTTAAGTGAGATTTGGATATTTTCTAAGTACATTAAACAGAGTTTGGAGTAATGTTATTCAGATAACATATATGCCATTCTTTTTAGTTCTCTAGTCCCATGTATATCCTTTTTAAATAAGTAATTCTGATGTTTTCTATTCATGATTTAGCAATAAACTGATTTTTTCCACATTATTCTTAGTATTACCATATGTATACAATATAAAAATTAGAGTAATACAAATACCTGATATGATTCTTTAGTTTTTAAGATTACGTATCAAATTTCTGTAATTTCCAAATTCTTGGTTATACAGTTGCACTTTCTTTCTTTTTCATTCTTTGGAATGCATGTTCTCAAAAATTCAAAAGTATATCAAATAAATCAGATATACTATGTATATTGATCTAGAATTTTAATCTATTTTTCATCTTTTATTAAGTTTGTTCTCTGGCAATTTTAGATACACAGTGTATCTAATGATTATTAACTTTGTTTTCTGACTATTTTTCATAGATAGATAGATAGATAGATAGATAGATAGATAGATAGATAGATAGATAGATACAGATAGACAGGGCATCTGATGATTGCTATCACCCCAGTCCTCTCTTCCCTCCCTTCCACAGGTTTCACTCCCATTCCTCTCTTCAAGTTCATCTCCCACATTCATACCTTTTGTCTTGTTTTATGATCTATCAGGTTTAATCAGGGTCATCTCTGCAATCATGAGTCCACTGGAGCCTGGTGGACTCATCGGTGGGTAGACGATTAAAGACAATGTCTCCCCTTCCTCATAATCCATAAATAGCCAATAGTTCAGCAGGGAGCTGGCTGACTGCCACCCGTCCTTCTCTTGGTCAGCCCCAGTGAAGGCAGTTACAGCCGCTGTGAGCTCTGGCTGCACTGGCAGCGTCAATCACACTCTGAAGTCAGCCCCCCAAGGCTTTTCTTCTTATCTCCTATCTCTTGCACTATTTCTTCTCCTTCTGTGATGCTTCCTGAGTCTCAGAGGTGGTGATATAAATGTTCTGCATATGGTCAAGCAGCTCAACCAGCGCTCATTCTGGGGCCCTAAAGCAAAGCAGCCATGCACCTCTGAATTCACCATTGTTCATGGCAAAGAAAGATCTCTCTGCTTAAGATTGAGAATAGCATATTTTTTCCTACCAGTGTAAACAAATAGCTAAAAGGCAGTTTTATCTGTGTCAACTTAAGAAGGCTCCACACCCCCTAAGGCCTATGACCTCCATAGTCCTGAAATCTGTCCAGATTTGCCACATCAGGAATGTATTTCTTCTTGTGGAACAGGCCTCAAATCCAGTAAGAAATCAGTTAGTTGTCCTTCACAGTAATGCTGCTGTTACACAAATGAGTCCATCTTGCCTGGCAGGTTGATGCTGTAGATTGGAGAGCTCTCAGTAACATGAAGCCATTATGTTTTTGTCTCCCTGACAGCCTACATAGCTCCCTCTGGCACCAGGACAACCTGTGTATGTCTGTGGCTCTAATTCCAGCTTAGTTTCTCAGTGTCTCACAAGTAAGATATACAGTGTGTTATCAGCAATAGGATTTTATCAACTGGCTCTAGTAGACAACCAAGAAGCATGGAAAGAACCCATATTGCTTTGAAAGGACCTCTGGGGCCAAAACCTTATAATTTTTCTCTAGTAAATAAAATAAAATTGTGGACTGGTTAGATAGGACAAATTGGAAGAAATTAGGATTCAAACCATCTGTTGTCTTTTATATGTGAATTATAGCTTTGGATCTTTAGATTTTGAGGCTTAACTTGGAGCCTGCAGAAGCCAAGGAGAAAACGTTCACTTCTTAAAGGAGTGGAGACTCCACCAGTGAGGGGGAGATTAAGCAAGAATGGGGGCTGGAGGAGTGGGAAGATGAGGAACTTAGCATCCTGAGCCACTATTGATGCATCATGATGTCTTCACTGTCAGCCTTTTTTATCTATAGATTTTTGAGACATGATGCAAGGGAGCAAGAAGGCAGAGCAGCGGACAAATTTCCTAGCCAACATTTCTACAAGTTCTTGAGCTAAAAATGGCAAACTGAGTGTGTGTGTTTTAGGCCATTAATTTCTAGAGTCATTTTTACCAAGTAATAGAAACCTAGACTAGGGTTTTATATGTGTTTCCATGAATTGTGCAAAAAGAAGTGTTCTGTGAAGCCTCATAGCTAGGCCAATTCTGATTCACAAGTGACTTCCAAAGTGTGGGTACTGTTTGTGAAACTGTAGATGAGTTCCCCAACAAGACTTGGAATATCTCGTTAAGAAAGCTTGTGGGAGAAAGCATGAGTTAAAAAAAAAAAAAACAGTCAGATGGAAAGGAAATGTCCCACAGAAGCTCAGATTGGCTTGATTCAAGAATTGTTCTCTAAATCTTCAAGGAGTTAGAGTGAGGTAATGTTTTTTGTCTTACACAGAGCCTGCTGGATCCTCATTGCTCAGCAATCGGCTCCCTTCAATTGATTCCTTCTCTGAAAGTCTTTCAAGCTTATTTCCATCACCCAGAGTCCTGGGTCAGGTGTTCTACCTGGTCATTCTGATCTCTGTGTCTACTTACAATTCCACCTCCAGACTTGTTTCACCCCTGGTGTGAGTGATGTCCAAGAAAGTGTATTCAAGAATGTCTCTCTCCCTTTCCTGCCTCAGTCTTTTTGCTTAAACATGTAATGTCTCTCCAAGCTATCTTTAGCTAAGCCACCAAGGAACAAGAAGCATATTTCTAAGTTTATCATAAGACAATTGAAAGCTGCCTACTCGTATTATTCCTCATATTTGCATAGCAATTCCACATTTTACATCTTACTGGCACTAAGGATGACGAGCTGTCAGCAATTTGTCTATCTGGTGCCGCGATGCTCTGTGATTGTACAGGACTGTTGCTGCGTCCAGCTGAACCTTTCAATGTCTCTGAATACTGAAGTCGTTCATTGCTTCTACCTCCTTTCTGTTTTGCTCCATCAGGGCCTGAAGTGCAGGCTGCTGTTCCTGTCTAGCATTTTTTTACATAGGACCTAAAATCCAACCTCAGGACCTTCTGCTTGTGACAAGAGTCTTAACCCCAGAGCATCTCTCCAGTACAGTAATAAATATTTTGATGAAGGAAAACACTGGAAGGTGATCCTCATCATCATTTTTTAAGAATCTATTTTGCTAAGGTAAAATTTTATGGAATGCTTTGCAGGAGGGGGAAACTCACTGTGTGAATATCAATGTCACTTCAAGATCTCTCAGAATATTTTGATATTTTACAATTAGTTTTAGACTTTTCCAATTAAGAAATTCCACAGAAATTTTTTAAAAACTTTAAAAATATAGAAGGTACTATAAGTTGTTTAGCTTGAAAAGATCATGAAATCAGAGCTGCTGATTTCATGCTTCAATGAGAAAAGCCATTTGATCCTGCCTGCCAGAAAGCAGAACTAGGGACATGGAGCACCTGCCACCAGTAACCTACAGGCCACACATATGAGTGAGGTGACTGTGTTTTAACTGCATGTGGAGACAAAACCAAGCTGTAAGCATAGTCTGAGAAGAAAGCAAGGGAAAAGGAAAGAGAAATTGAGATCAAAAGGTTGAATGTTTGTCTTATGTTTTATCTGCTATCTAGCCAGAGGTTCTTCTTGTCTGGTATTTCTGAGTAACCCCTAGGAAAAGCACAAATACCGGAAGGACTCACAAGGGGAACAGACCCAGAGGAGTGACACCAAACCATAGACAGCCTTCTTGGATAGAGGCTAATTTGTCAAGAACTTGAGGATTCGGGAAAAGAAGACCCTGTCCGGAATTTCCACTCTGAATCCTCGGGATAGAATCAGAAAGAATATCTACGCTTGGGGAACAAGAATTTCGAAATTATCTACATCCCTAAGCCATTATTTGGCTGACATCTGGAAAATAGCCCAAGAAGCAATTTGTCAAATTTTACCTGCATTTTAAAGATGAAAAAACCGAAACATGGGAAAATTGTAATTCGGCAGATCAAAACACTGGTTTTCTATATATTTTTCAAATCTGTAATTGTCTTATACCATGCTGCTTTTTTTAAAATTCTTTTATTATTTATTCAATTGTGTGTGTATGCATGTGTGGGTGCGTGTGTATATATATGTGTATGTATGTATGTATGTATATATGTGTAGAACCACGGACGAACTCGGGAACCACCATGGACGCCTCTACCTCCTCCTTGTTTACTCTGCCCTGGGATTCACAGGTTCCACCCTACCAGGACCAGAAACACAGGCCGCCCCCGCTTCTGCCCGGCGTCTATACGTGGGATCTGGGATCTGAACTCAGGACCTTCCGCCTGCAAGGCAGAGGCTTAACCCCTGAGCCACCTCTCCAGCCCACCATGCTGCTTTACTTAGATCTCCACATGCATTGATTTATTTTCTCTTAGATAACTTCAGCTTTTGCCATAAGGACTATATAGCTTATGAACTCCTTTTGAAGCACTTCATCAACAGTAGTCACATCAAACATCAGAGAATGTTTATGAAATAGTAAGATGTGTCCTATTTAAATTGACAGTGAATGGAAATTTTGAAAGAGTTTATAATTCTTGAACTCAAGCCCACAGATATTGTGTGTGTACGTGTGTGTGTGCCTATGCCAGGCATCATTCTGTTATGATCTAGAGCCCTAAACAGATGAGAGAAAGAGAGAGAGAGAGAGAGAGAGAGAGAGAGAGAGAGAGAGAGAGACCTCTGTTCTTTTGGTCAGAGCACTCATTCACTGTCAGAGTTAACTAAGGACAAGTATTCCAGAGTCAAAGCCATTCTAAACAATAGAGCAACTGACTCCTACACAGACACGTTTGCTCTGAGCATACCACCTCCTGTGGCTTCTGATCG
The DNA here is from genome assembly GCA_023101885.1 of Typhlomys cinereus. Taxonomy (NCBI): domain Eukaryota; kingdom Metazoa; phylum Chordata; class Mammalia; order Rodentia; family Platacanthomyidae; genus Typhlomys; species Typhlomys cinereus. The sequence goes on from JALPQD010000201.1 coordinate 2,797,407, forward strand.
CCTTCTAGAATGATCAGCTTCTCAAAAATTGCTTCTTGGCTAGATACTCATCATGGCCTTCTGGCGAAACCCTTCCCCTCCTCTCTTCTGAAACTATCCTGTTTCCAGCATCTAGCTGTACTATTTCTTGGGAAGCTGAGGGGGCCCCAAACACTTCCCAGCTTGGTGCTGAGCCCCAGGGCTCCGCGTGTCACTGAAGGAGCTGTGTAGATCTGCCTCTCTGCTGCTGCCTTGGGAAAAGCATCTGTCAGCACAGCAGTTCTATGATGGGCTTGTGCATCCACATGATGGTCCTTCCTCTCTCACCACCGACCTTCTTCCCTATCAGCTATCCAGTGCCTGGGCTGGACATGTGTTCATACCTGGTTCCAGGGGACACAAATCCCAGGATCCCATCCCTCCATACCCAGACTTCTCCCCTGTGACCCAACAGCCTCTACTTCTCTTTCCATCCACCCAGTTTTCCAGCACAGGGCCCAGGTGACCCTCTACTTGGAGACATTTTAATATGGGAGGCAGTTTGGCCTCTGTCTAGGTCCTTTGTAAACCAACTGGCCTGAATATGCTCTTCCACAGCTGTGCAGAAACCCCATCTGCATTTGACTACCAGGCCAGAGTCAGTTTTGATCTGCATTTGGCCAGCGTCCCTTGGCCATGAATCATGACATCCTGTTTGACACATTTGATCTGTAAAATGAAGTGCAATTGGATAATGAGAAAGGCTAGCTTAATTCTGCAGCTGCGATGGAATATACTCCTTATATAGTCTACTGCAGACTGGGAGCTTGAACTGGCACCATGGCACATGACAGGTGCCAGTGTGCATCTCAGTGGCTTCCTTCTGGCTCATCTGGGTGAGCTAAAATAAATTAATAATTCAAATGCTGGCAGTATTGCAAAAAGAAGCGAGGACCATATGTTCCAATCCAGAGGGAATATGTATTCATTAAAATACTCATGGAGCCAGATGAAAAAGATATTTTTAGAAAAAAAATGCATCAAGCTTTGAAACAAACAAAACATCTCCTGCCCTATATCTGACTGCTTCTAAGAATGGGAAGACGGACTATAAAGACTCCCCTTACCTGTCTGATATTCATGAGCCCCAGGTTCAAATTCCAAAAACCACCACCAGGAAGATGAAAGGTCAGCTCTCAGACAAATGGACGTCACATTCATTTTGAAGCCATGGGCCTTGATCTGCACATGGCGCGATCAATTTTTATCTTAAGACATCAATGTAAAGACTGACACCTTCACACGGCCAACACTAAAAATGAAAACATCGACACAATAAAAAAATGCGGGAGCTGGAGGGACAAGACAGCTCAATCAGCAAAGCGATTGTTATAAAAAGCATGAGGGCTCAAGTTTGGACCCTCAGCACTCACAAAGCACCAGGCATGGTGATGCCCACCTGTAATTTCAAGCTCTGGCCTCCTCTGCATGCCTGCATGTACACCTGCACACACATGCACATACGTATGAACCAATGTACATATCAAGTCTTGGTGATTTCACATGAAATACCTTAGGTGGAGATCACGAGGGGTAGCAGGGTACCTGCTAAGACTTGTTCATGCATGCGTTCAGGTACCGAGTTTATTCCACTGGGGGCAGACAGACCAGTGAGTCAAATCCTGTTCTGGCAGTGGAGCAACAGAGAAGTGCACACAAGCCAGACACAAGCATCCTTCACTAGTGAATCTATTCCATCCATGAACATTTTAGAGAGGAATATTAATTATTCCATTTAGATTCCTCTGTTTTCTAGCTTTTGATTAGTTTGAGGGAATATCTGAATGTAAGAGAAATGTTCAAAATATATCCAAGTTGACTTAGCTTCTGAATTTTGATTTGAAGGGGTGAGGTGAGAGCAAGAAGTCTGTCGCATAAGGCGCCTTGCTTGCAATGTGATAGGTACCATCACCATTAACTGAGTTGCCGTCATTAGTAGCAGGTGAAAAACTTACTTTAGACAGGGTGATCAGAGGACATCTCTCCAATAAGGTGATGTTCCAGAAGAAGAGTTGAGACTGGGAGAGGCAGTTGAATGAGAAGTGGGGAAAATGTCTTTCTTGCTGACATTCTTTACTGTTCAGGACCACTAAAAGGTCATGGGGGGGGAGATGACAGGAAGATAAGCACTGTGCTTGAAGGGTATAAGCACCGTGCTTGAAGGGTGGGTGGGGAAAGGGTCCTCAGTGCAGATGTGGTAAATGAGACTTCTGATCTTTCAGCAATCTGTAGGTCAAGGATAATGGCGGGATTCATTTCAAGCTCAGCTGGGGTGGGGGGGTTACAGGAGGGCCATCTCTTCGATACTCTTCAGAAAGGAAGCACCAAGGTTGTCAGGGAGTGAAAGAGTCAGAGCAAACTAACTGTTAGAGTAAAACACTTGCCCCGGAGCAATGCAGCCCATCCGTGCACCAACATTTCAACTGAAGACTTAACATGACCTTTTGGGTTGAGATCCTGGATAACAGCAGGTCTAACATCCAAGGGAACTAGGATGGATGCGTAAACATCACCTGCTGTGTAGAGACAACAAATGCTACTTACATGTCTCTTCCATGGATGAATGAGTAAATAGAGAAAAAAAAGAATGAGCAATCACCACACAAGAAAAAAATAGGTCTAATGAAGAACTACGACATGCAGCAAGAGAATTCTTGCACTCCCTGACAACCTTGGTGCTTCCTTTCTGAAGAGTACTGAAGAGATGGAACTCCTGTGAACGCCCCCCCCAGCTGAGCTTGAAATGAATCCCACCATTATCCCTGACTTACAGATTGCTGAAAGGTCAGAAGTCTCATTTACTATATCTGCACTGAAGGCCCTTTCCCCACCCACCCTTCAAGCAGGGACTCCTCTGAAAGTGGCCTGACAGAGCAAGTGCCCACCATCCTCCCAAGCCTTCCAGACTCACAAGATCTTGTGGAGAAGAAATAAGAAGAGACTGGTCGAGTCTCTTAGCTGCTCTCTGCTTACACAACTAGGCTCCATTTGTTTCAACCCCAGTTTCAAGATTATATCTTTATCTGATATAATCCTCAAGGCAGGAGGGAATGATTTCATCTGCATTTCTGCTGAGGATAAAGATGAGGGAGTAGAAGCCAATTTTCTGAAGTCTCAAAGTAAATAAACAACAGAGCTTGACCCTCCCGCCTATTGCCTGCTGATCTGTTAACTTGACCCTGACAGGACTTCAAACACTCCCAGGAAACATAATCTTAGCCTAGAAACTGAAGACATGGTTAAAGCTTGGGCTTTTATACTCGTCATGCACTTCTGAAATAAAGGATGAAGGACTTCAAGAAGGTTAGCTACGCAAGAGCCACAGAGTTGTTCTTTAGATCTCCTTAACATCAGGGAGATTTTCTAAATCTCTCAACTATCTCATTCTTCCATTAGTCAAGGCAAAAATAAATTTTTAATTAGAGGATTTATGCACACACATAGCTATTGTTGATAACTAAGAGAAATAATGGAAGGCAAACACAAGGTAGAAAGTTTTCATAGCCACAGACAACTCATACATTTTAAAACTTTGCTGTAACTTTCTTGGAGCTACATAGATCCTTAATGTCACCTTGAGGGAATGACAGGGAAAGTTTATGTTCCAGTTACTTTTCTAATGCTGTCAGAAAATACTCTGATCCATGCTATCTTCAGGTAGAAAGTATTTGGCTTTGGCTTATGGTTACAGATGGGATAGAGTCTATCAAGGCAGAAAATACATTGTGTCAAGAACGATAGAAGAAGCCAGAGGCCATCTGTTACCTTGGAGCCCACACAAGAAGCAGAGAAGAGTGAGAAAGAAACAGAGTTAGGTTATCCATTCTCAAAACCTGTCCCCCCACCTTCAAATCTCCCCCCTCTTCCATGACATATTTCCTCCAGCAAAACTCCACCATTTAAAGCTTCCATAATCTTCCCAAATCATACCATCAGCCAGGGACCAAGGATTTGAACACACGAGTCTAGGAGAGACACTTAGCATCCAAACCATGACAGCTTATGACACCCAATTTCCAGACAAGGATGATGAGTGCTAGGAGGCTTGATCCATAGTTTTGATTGATAAATTGTATGTAAATCACACAGGCAGTGTCTCAGAGGTAGATGGGGCTTCAGTTTTTCCATTACTCCAAGTAATGCAAGGATGGCTTGAACACCAGCCAGGTATGTTGAGCCCACAATGAAAAGTCTAAAATCACCCATGAGGAGATATTGGCCATGCTCCAGAGCCCAGTGAATGAACTACATGTGGCACATTCAATGCCCTTACAAAGGTATTGTCTCTGTGTGCTGTGATCATCTGACTGTATTAGCTCATACTAGATCCACAGGCAGTTTAGAAGCACTGGATTTCCACAATGCATAATGGATATACCACATTTTCCTGGAAACAAACAAAGGAAAGAGAACAGGAAAGCTGATAAACCAACTTAGCTTGTCACTGAACCAACAGTCTGTGGCTTCCTGGGGCATCATCAAGCTGTCACCAAGAAGGAATTTGAAAGAAGTTGAGACTTGAATCCACCATGTCTGGAAACCTGTGGATGAAGACTAGCAAGACAAGAACTACAGGGTTCCACCTCCAGGACTTGGCTCAGAGTAGCCTATAGCAGAAGTTCTGACATGGACAAGTTCATTCAGCACCTCTGCACAGATTTTTTGCAACAGCAGTGTTGGCCTTACGCTGGAACAACTTCAAGTCAGTTCAGGTCACGTTTACTGAGACTAACTCTGTGCTGCAGTCTATGCAGGATGCTGGGCATGCCCCAGAGAGCTTCTTGCCTACAAGTGTAGCATCTAGTACGCTGGCTGTTGTCACTCTGTCTGTACCATAGGGAAGAAATAGTGAGTTCCCAGCCTGGAACGACACTCCCAGAGAGACCTGAACATGAGCACACACTACGAAGGGCATCCCTGCCTCGCATAATTCCCCATGGCCATATTTCAGGGATAATTACTGCAGCTTCTCTACTTTACACATCACATTCAGCTCTGAAGAAAAAAGTATCAGCCCCATTAAAGGGAAAATAATTATCAGTAAATATAGAAGTCATCCGAATATCTAAAGGAAAACCACAATATGAAATCACAGAACTGTCATTAGAATGAGATTGAGATATGACAAGAGTATTTTATCTGTCAAAATGGGAACTTAAAACAACTGTGTTATTCTAAGGGCTGTGATGGGTGAAAAAAGACAGACTGTAAGAAGTCATGGTCAATGTAGACAGAGGTGAAAATTCAAGAAAGGAGGCAACGAGAAAGGTTAGAAATGAAAAGTGACAGAAACAAAGCAGACCTTTGAGGGGCTTCCTGGGGGCTGAACCCTGAGAAGCTCATCTTCCCAAGTCGAGGGAAGAACCTCTGAAATGGGGAGATATCTGGAAACCTCTAAGCCAAAAGGAAAGAGAAACAGACTGTGAAGAAAACACTGGCATGGTCAAGAATGTTGGGCCACTTGCCAAAGATGAAACATAGTGTGGTAGGAAAATTGAACAGGGAAAGAAAAGAAGAAATATGTGAAATGGTACCAAATGGGTTTTCCCAAATTAGCATCTGCCACTAAACCACAGACCCAGGAAGCTCCAAGAACACTGCACAGAATAAGTAAAACATTGGAAAATCAATGATAAAGGAAAAGTCCTGTAAGAAGCTGGGCGTGGGGAAGGTGCTTAGAAACCAGAAACCATATTCATCAATATCTGTCAAAGCCCAAGATAAGAATTATCAGAAAAAAGCAGGAGTCTGACATCGTGTCTTCAATAGTTAAATGTTCATAACTTTTTCTTCTCCTGGGATCTATGTCCCTTTCTAGTTTACAGTAACAAGAATGTGTTTCATTCTGACAACAAGGTTTAAATACATCAGAAAGCTGTTGGTTGCCTCCTTGATGTCCACAATAATATTAGCATGATGGTCACCTATTGCCATGGTGACTGTTACTACAACTTGCAGATTTCATGGGAGCTTTGTTGAATGTGAAGGAAGATCCTGCTTCAGGCTTGCTCGCTTCTTTGCTGCTCCTAAAATAAAAAAAAAAAAAAACAAGCATGTTTCCAGCATCAGACATCGCTACTTTGCTGTCTGCTTAAAATGGCGGCCCCCAGGCTCAGACATGGTTATTTCTGAAAAGAGGAAAGAAGAGAGGGCAGATGGGAAGGAGGAGAGGAAAGAATTTCAATTTTCAAAAAAAAAAAAAGACACCCTAAAATCACTTGGTGTCACAGCTACTCTGCAGTTGCTGATAAATTCATGACTAAGCGGTTTAAGGGGGAACAAAGGGTTTTATTCTGGTTTACAGTTCTTGGTTACGGTTGCTTGTCCAGCTCGTCAGAAGAGCTCATAGCAATCCCAGGGGCCCAAGGAACTGGCCTCATTACAACCCACTGCTGAGAGAGGGACAATCTTCCCTTGCCAGACCAGCATGTCTGGGCATCTGTGCCAAAGGATGCCAACTTCCTGAATCAGAATACTGTCTAATCTGTACCTTCAATAAATCCATGTCTGGTGTCTTTGGAGCACTGCCACCTTTTTCTAGAAGACGTACCCCAAACAGCTTGGACAAGACAAGGAGTGAGGGGTCTCTGGACTCAATTTTACATGGAGGAGTAAGTAATGGTCAAGCGAGGGAAGTTGAAGAGAAGCCTGGCAGCTTTATCTAACACAGTGACAGCTCTACAACTGTATCTTGCTTTTCTGTAATCTAGGAGCTCCCCAGAGATACTAAACTGCAGAGGTGCTTGTGTAGGTATGTTTATGGATGATGAGTCCTAACAATAGTTCCATCGTCCATCACTCCCCTTTCCTGTCACTAGAGGGCATCATGAGCCCATATATCTGGCCCATTCTGCCTGCCTCAATGGAGACAGATGATCTATGGCTATATTTGTGTCAAACCACAGCAAAGTGAACACACACACACACACACACACACGTAGATAATGTTAGTGCATTTTTTGAATAATTTGTGGTGGCATTTACTAGATCTTAAAGCCTACTCGGCACTGTTTCTTCAGGAAGTTCTCAATGCACGTTCTCATAAGAAAGCCCACAACACAGTGCAGTCATTGCCCTGCACATGTCAGATGTGAAAAGGAGGAACCAAGATCTTTAAGTTACTCTTTACTATTGCTGTGAGAGAGCACTCAAAGTCAAACCAACTTAGGGAGAAAGGGAGGTTTATTCGCTTACGGTTCCAGAGGGAAGGGACAGTCTTCTCAAAGCAGAGGCGGCATGGCTGGCTGGCCAAAGCTGGAGGAGGCTAAGTCACCCCAGACATCTTGGAAGCTGAGAGCTGCAGACTGCTTGCAGCAAAGGCAGACTTCTCCTGGAGGTAGGGTGGGACTCATCCACCTCAAGGCCCACTCCTTGTGACTGCCTTCCTCCAGCAAGGCTCCACCTCTCAAGGTGCCATGACCTTGCCAAACACATGAGACTGTGGGGGACACATTTCAAACCATGACACAAGATGAGGTGGTGGCTCTCCTGAGTTCACCTGGCTCATCTGTGTTAAATTTGTCTGTGGGGCTAGATGTTACTAGCAACTCCTCCTTGTGCTGGGCACAAACAGGAGGGGTCTGGGAAGAGGGAGGAGTAGGATTCCCTTAGGAATACAGAGGGGTTCACTGGATAGCAGAGATCTTGTGATAGGAGCTGAGGCGTTGGATGCTCTCTGACTTCATAAAGCAGAAAACAGAATTGGATGGAGATAGTAATGAGGACTGATTCCCGATACTTGGGAGTCTGAGGCAGGAGGATTGCAAGATTGGGTGTGATTGGGATCCAGAATGAAGTTCAAGGTCCGCCTTAGGCATTTAGTGAGGTCTTTAGTCCAAACAAAAAGTAAAAGAGGCCCCCGGTCGGGCTACAGCTTAGTAGAAGAGTGCTTGTCCACCATGGGCAAAGGCCCGAGTTCAATCGCTAGTACCTCAAGAAAGAAAAAAAATATTCAAGATAGAGCAAGAAGAAAATAAGGTGGCGAGAGGGGAAGAGAAGGAGGAGAGGAAAGAAGGAAGGAAGGAAGGAAGGAAGGAAGGAAGGAAGGAAGGAAGGAAGGAAGGAAGGAAGGAAGGAAAGAAGGAGGGAGGGAGGGAGGGAGGGAGGGAGGGAGGGAGGGAGGGAGGGAGGAGAGGGAGGGAATCGAAAAAGAAAGAGAAGGGTTAAGGATTAGGCCAGACCCTAACCTCCTGTCTTTCTTATGAAACTATAATTTCAGTCTCCACCCTTAAATTAATCAGAGGGATTGATCATCCTCTCATTCCTACCAGCCAGGAATATGATCCACTTGGAGGCTTGTCAAAGACATGGAGGAGTCCTGCCCATCCAGCATCTCTCCTCTTCTTATAAGAAAACTTGAGCAGAAGCCGGACCAAACTTCCCACATGTAATTTGTATGCAATATGCTCTTTGAGCTTCCAAAGAGCAAATATCTCTCTTTTTTCTCTGCCCTACTGTACTCTTGTTTAACCCTCTAAACTGGACACACTCTCCTAATAGTCAAGGCTTTCTAGTGTTCCTCTGAGATCTCTTAACTTCTATCTTTGTCATGGCTGCTTGTCTCATGCCAGGTTCCCAGCTGCTGCTTTCCCGAGTCTCCCGTACTGGTGTCTTAACATGAATGTAAATATTTTTTAATCTTTTCTGGATTCCCAATTCTTTATTTTGCAAGAAAAAGGTACCAGGAGGCAGGAAAGAAGAGGCTGCAGGGCTCTCCCATGCTGAGGCATGATACTCTAAAGGAAAAAGGAATCTTACAGTGTTCTAAGGTAGAAGAACACCTAGCTTGGGTTTTGTTAGCCTTGCATTGGATGCTAAGTGGAAAAGAGACTGTCAGGGGTGCAGTCTAAGCAAACTTCAGGCGAGGTGGGCCTGAGCTTCTAGTGAAGACCAATGATAGATAGGGAGTGGGGCAGAGGTGGGGGCAGAGGCTGGGGAGGTGGGGCCCCAGGGCACAGACCTTCCAAGGCAGGGCTTATGGGCCTCCACGAGGGCCTCTGGCTGGATCAATTCTCCATGGTAGAGCTGCCCTGGGCTTGGCAGGGTGCTGTGCAGGAGCCTGTCTCTATCTCAACGCTGCATCATCCAAGATATGATAGTTGTCTCTATCAGTACAAAATGGTCTAAGGGATGAGCAGCATCTGTGTTGAGAGCCGCTGCACTGGAAAGTCTCTTAGCAAGGCTTCCAGTGGAGACAACCCTGGACCTCCAAGCCAGCATAGGTCTAGATTTGATCTCAACTCCTTTATTTACAAACTTGACGGTCTCTGGGAGAACTCTTCATTTCTTAGGAAATGGGGCAGGCTATACTCTCCTGAGAGTGGCCCCCAGGAAATGTGGTCGGTCGCCATGAACATGAGCCTCATCTCAGGAGACTGACCCCATGCTCTTTCCTTCAGGCCCCGGCCAGGGGATGCCACAGGGGACCCACCTGCCTTCCTCTCTAGGCTGTACGCAGTGCCTGCTGGACGCACTTGGGTACCCCAGCTCTGAAAATCAGCAGACTTCTAGATGGTGCCTACCAGAAGAGGAGGCTGAGCCCGACGCCCTTCCCTTTCCAAGGTTCCTGGCAAATGTAGTGATCCAAGGAAAATTTACCTCCAGCAGACCTCGTGCAGTCTGCTGAGCCATAGTTGATACTAACTCATGCCTCTAGAAGGTAGAAGGTAGGCTTGCTGTGAGGCCTGAATCAAGGTCCCAATCAAGGAGAAATAGTAGGCCACAGAGTGGATGCCAGAAAGAATATTCTAGAAAAAAAGAGAACCTTGGTGTATTGGAGGACTCTAAATCATGGTGTAAGAGTTAATACAAGTTTTCAGCTATCGCCGAGGTCACAAAGCACGCAGGTCCCTTAGCGATGACGCCTTTGATCTCTCCACCGGGTACAGACCACCCTGTGAGATTGGGCCACAGACACAAGAAGCTGCAAGTAAAGTACAGAGGAGCAAAGCACCGAGCTGAGTGGCATCTGCCCCGCCCTCCTCTAGGTTGTGCTTTGACCTGTCATGGAAGCAGTTTCCTTTCTCTTTCCTGCTTACAGGTTTGTTCTTACAAAGCACTGTGCCTTGAGTCGCTTCCTGGCTTCATTACCTGTGTCATGTGTGGTCTCATCGCTCGTCTTTTTCAAATCTGTGAACTCTATGACACCTGAAATATCTTTAATCAGTATTTAATACTAATTAAATTAATTAAATAATTTAATTAGTATTTAATTCATGTTTCATAACTTTTTATAATTCAATGATTCTATACATTGTAAATTTTAAAGTCAATTTGTTTTCCTTCAACACTTTGAAGCAGATATTTTAGTGCTGCTGGGAAGGTGTGTAACTCAGAGGTAGAATGTGTACTTAACATGTACAAGGTCCTGGGCCTGGTCACTGGCATAGTGTCATGGTTGGACACAGGTGTCAACTTGACCATTGAGGATTTGAGCTCTGGGCACATTTGTGGAGAATTAGTAGTTGAGTTGGGCCCAGAGCAAACCTGAAGGAGATTGTCTAGCTGATGGGGAATGTCCAGCCTATGGTTGGTGGGATTAGGCTCTGGAATAAATCACAGAGAGCTGGTTGAGGAGAGTCGGCATTCTTGTGTATACTTGGCTAGACATGCTGGAGGAAAGGAAGGAGGGAAGGAAGGGGGGAGGAAAGAAAGGGAAAGAAGCAAAAAAAGAAAGAATCAGATTATTACTTTTGAATTCAACTTTACTCGATTCTTGGGACATGGGCAGAATGCAGCCATAACAGAACCTGGATGGTCTCTAGCCCCCTTCCCTTTGTTCCCTTCAGAAACCTCATGAGCTAGAATGCTGCAGTCTGCATTTTTCTCTTCCAAAGTCCCATCACAATAACCTATTAAGTTCTGTTTACAGCATCTGATAGTGAACCCAGTTCTAACAGAATTGTTGTTGTAATTCCACAGTGTTGCTTTCCTCTCATAGGAAACGATGATCTGGAAGCTTGAGTTGTCTCTCATGTTTTGAAAGGTGACCAACTATGTTATTCAGAACTTAGGTCTGGTCCCTTGGTATAGCAGAGGGTTCTCAGCATTGGCCATATCGACCCTTGGGGCTGGATGATTTGTTGAGGGGGCAGAATGGGAGGAGTTCTAGGGTTATTCTACAAGATTCCATCATGGTTATGTGTGTGGTTAACATATGCATGCACACACATATATATGCCATTACCCAAAGATTAGGAATATATCTCCAAATATATTAAAAATTTTGTTAACATTAATGAAAGAGTATAGGCTGTGGAAAAGCATAAAATAAACCTTTTCCATAATAAACAGCATGATTCCTAAAATGAAAACAATGTTACTTTTATAGTCGCCTTTATTTAAAAAAATTAAGCTTTTAATTTTAGTGTTTCCACCCCAAATAATAAACGACTGGAGGACTTGGGCCAATTAATATGTTCAGATAGTTCTAAACAGGAGTTTACAAAGTAGGAGTCTTCAGTGATAGATCTCATCATGAACTGGAGGAAATTTGCTGAGCATCCTGTCAAGAGTCTCTAAGTCAGGCAGTTTTAGAGCAACCAAGCCAGGACCATCTCTGGAGGTCTTGGAAACCATCCCCCACTGCTAGGGGAGCACCCCCTGTTGCTAGGGAGGAACTCACTCCCATCCTCCACAGAGATAAGGTGGTCAACTTCCCCCAACCCTTCACTTATGAAAAGGATAGGGAGCTTAGTTCTCCATTACAGACAAGCCCTACCTGGAGGGTAAAGATCAACTAGGTTGGGCCTCATTATGAGCTAACCAATGAGGAAAAGCCATTTTTCTCCAGGCTTTTGCACTACCCTGCTAAATATAACCTACCCTGGCAGCCATATCTTTGGCACCCCCCCTTGTGGCACTCCTGCATTTGAAGGTCATGAATTGCTTTCCAGTTCCTTGCCCCCCTCATGGGATTCCCACTTCTGGAGTCCATGATGTTCGGTTTCTTTCTCTCCTCTAAATAAACTGTAGCCTTATCCCTAACTACGCATTTCTTGGTTCCATCTTGGAGCAGTACTGTAAAATTTCAATAGGGACAAAAGGTCCACCAATCATCGGCTATTCAATGAGTGGTGGAGCTTCCGGTTTGTTCTTATCACCATCGAGCCGTTGGCGAGGGTTGCCAGACTAAACTGGAGTTGGTCTGCCGTATTATTCTTGCAGAACGACAACACTAGGGCATAAAGCTCACACCAGAAGACAGTCCACTTGGTTAATTGATTTTAAAGCTCTCAGGAGATGAGTTCAGACTTAAACACAGCCAAGCAGAGAATTAGGGAAGTAGAAGAAAGGACATTAGGACGCAGCTCAGAAACAGACACAGAAAATTCAAGAGCAGAAAAGAGACTTTGGGGGGACATGGAGCCCAACATGAACCTAATGGACATTCACAAGTTAGGGAACAGAGAAGAAACACCAACCACATTTAAAGTGATGCTAGTAAGAACTTTCGAGAGCTCAGAATGGTAGAGGAACAGAGAAAATGCGGTTGGATAAATAGTTGTACACAGAGTCACTTGAACCTAGACTGGCATAAAACTTGAAGAACAATTACATTAAAAAAAAAAATCCTGTACGAAAGCCAAGAGAAAAGGGGAACCAGAATTCCATGCCAACAAACACTGACTCTCTAAATGCAAAACAATGCTGGAGATGATATCAACTGCTGCATCAGGGAGAATTAAAGCCCTGGATAACGACAGCGAAGGGGGATGAGAGGGTAGGATTCTAAAGACTACCCTGCTCAAAGGCAAGAGTGTGTAGAAATCATTCCTCTATGCTTTTGTGGAACGGTATGTTACGACTTTAAGCCATTAGGAAAACAGAAATGGAATGTTTCCCTTCCAAGTCAGTCACGCAGAAAGAAGCAGAACAGCAAATACTTGCTCAATCTAATAAAAGACTTAGCAAAGATAAAGGAGAAAGGAGCAGAGAAAATGAGGGTAAGTAAAAATCACACATGCATTTTTGGTCATTTATGCAAATATACCAAGATTAACTGCAATTAACTGCAACTGAACCTACCTATTAAGTCAAAAGGATGATCACATTGGAAAAAATGTTAGGAGTTGATCTACTTGTGTTTTGTAAGACAACACACTGAAGCTAAGGACTCAGAGGTTCTGAAAGGAGAATAAGCCAAGTTGCAGTGGCCATCAAAAGAGAATCGTGTCAACAGAGGACACTGTCAGGCATGAGCAAAGGTGGTCCCAATTGTCAACCTGACACTCTTCCTGTTCCTCAGCATCCTGATTACCGAAGCAATGAGATCAGCTGACCTTGCGATCCTGATGCAATGGAAGAGAACCCCATGTGAGGAGGTGGGAGCATGAGAACTGAGGTGAGAACTGAGGTAGAGCCCAGTGTCTCCCTGAAGATCTTTGTCAAAGTGTCATCTTACGGCAACTGAAAGTAACTAAGACAACCTGAAAACACACAAATGTATCACTGCATGCAGCTATTTTACCAGGTGCAAAAAAAAAAAAAAAAAAGAAAAGAAAAAGAAAAAAGAACTATTACTTATGTAAGCATAGAGAAATTCACAGGATTATGATAACTTGCCAAGTCTATAATGATTATAGGTGATCACAGCACATCTGTAAAAAAAAAAAAAAAAAGAAAGAAAAGAAAAGGAGTTTAAAAGTGTAGAAGAGTTGAAGCAATTAGCAAACTCAACCCTGCAGTAGGTGATTGTAGAACAAACATTCTATTCAGGCACAAATATACCAAATTGACAAAGAATGGGGCCAGGGGGCAGGTCTCGGCAGGTAACACCTCACAGCCAGGCTCTGCCAGGCACTGGGTTGTTATTTGACTGCATTTTATGTAGGAACTTGTTCCCACATTGCAACACACAGCCCTGCTTGGGAGAATAGCATCATTGATCCCTTTTTCCCATTTTCCTGGTGCTGGAGTCAAATCCGGCTCATGGGCCTTCCACACATTAGGCGAATGATCTCCTACTGAACTATACCCCTAGCCCTATGTATCCCAATTTATTTTATTCCCAATTAAAAAAAAAAAAAACCCTCAGGTTATAGAGCATTGTTCAACTACCAAGTTGGAAGAGGAAGTTCCAATGAGCGTGAAATGAACATCGTCTCAGTTGTGAGCTGCCCTTTAAGCACCAGGCTGAGTGCGACCTGCAGGGGTGGTCTTGATCACTCTGTGTAGGGCCATGTGGGTAGACTCGTAGACCCAGACTGTGTGAAGCTGGGGAGGGCAAGCTGGCTGGCGGGCATGGGCTCCCTGCTCTCTGCCCTCGCAGTGGGTGGGTTGACTGCCCAGCCTTGATGGGCCGTTGCTGGGAACTGTGAGCCAGGTAAAACTCCTCTTTTTGCGCACATCTGGATTTTGTTGCAGCAACGTGTGACAAAGCTGACACATGGCACATTCTTTTTTTTTTTTTTTTTTTTAAGAGAGAAAGGGAGGTTTATTCAGCTTACGGTTCCAGAGGGAAGGTACAGTCTCTCAAAGCAGAGGCGGCATGGCTGGCTGGCCAAAGCTGGAGGAGGCTAAGTCACCGCAGACATCTTGGAAGCTGAGAGCTGCACGTGGCACATTCTATAGAGAGGTGTTTTTCTCTTTTTTTAAAAAATACATCTCCAGCGTGTGGGGTCAAACTCAAGACTGTGTGTATTGATGATGGGCTGAGCTGCGTCCACAGATGCCTTGTTTTTTAATAGAAAACATATATATAAAGTACACACAGCACATATAATTCATACATTGAACAAATGCTTTTACCATTTAGTTTTTTTTTTTTTTACTTTTTTTCCAGAAGACACAGTCCATTAAAGTACCCTTAGTAACCAGAAGAGTCACTTCCCCTCCATGAGGGGTGCAGGGAGAGGGTTGGGGGGGCGTGAGTCCTTCCGGCTGTCTGTACATTGACTGTGATCACTATTTGCCACCGATAAACATGCCTGATATTCTCTGTACACATGCAAGTGGGCATATATTAATGACAACAGCAGTAGTTTTCACAGTTGATGGAGAAAAGAGGGAAAGGTATATTTTGAATAAGAACAAAATAAAAAGCAGTTTGTGCCAGAGACAAAACACAAGTAAGGAGAAATATAATGAGTCAAAGCTGAGAGAGCCATGTGTGGAATGGTTTTTATTTTACTTTGTGTGTGTGGTCATTTGCATGTAGGCAGGTGTACATATATACACACACACATGTCCAAGGGGGCATCGGAAATCATCCAGGATTGCTCCACCCCCTTATTGCTTTGTTCTGAGGTTCCCCGACTACTGCTTCCAGGACTGGAATCCGCCCACCATTTTTAGATAGAATCTGGGACCTGAACTCGGGTCCTTTTACCTTAACCTCTGAGCATCTCCACAGACCTTTCTTGAAAGTTTCTTTTTTTTTTTTTTTTAATGCCCCAGTAAAACTTCCGGGCTTCGTCCTTTGAGAAACAGATCAGACAAAAGCTACTTCTCTTTCTAAAGAGGCAACGGCAGGATGCCCGGGTCGGGTCTCCCTGCATCGGAGCAGTATACCATTTCTCTTTCTCCATGATTAACTCGGGGTTGATCCTTCCCCGCCCTCTGCACCTGTGGACAGCAGCACTCCAACGACCACCACACGTCTCGCAGCTTCTTCCAGGACATCACTGAAGACTGCACGAGGCAGTGGATTTGGTGCTTTGGTTCTTTCCGTCTCTTTCATCCCTTTCCCCGGGTCAGTAAAACGCTGACAGTGCTTCTAGAACACTCCGCTTTGAGGCGATATGGTTTTCTCTTTCCAGGTTGCGTTTTCACTTCTCCTCTGCCCTTTGTGTGTCCTGCGAAGTAGACATCGGGAGTCACTGGTCTTGGGCCCCTTAGCAGAGCCCTTCCTGCCTGTGGATGCCTTTTTTACCCACGATACCGCGGGGGCATGTGAGGGTGGAGTGCCCACTGCAAGTGGAAGCTGCCCTAAATCACTGAGCTCGGCCGTGGGGTGTCATCATCGCATGGGCGCTATCCCCACCTGTCAGGTGTTGAAACACGTAGTCTAGCTAGTGGCGCTGTTTGGGAAGGTCATGCAATCTTTAGGAGATGGAACTTGACAGAAGAAAGTTGTCATGAGTGGGAGGGGGGGCAGGGGGGACCTTGAGGTTTGATAACCAGCCCCATTTTCTCTCTCTCTCTCTCCCCTCTCTCCCTCCCTCTTCCTTTCTATCTCTCTTTCTTACCTCTCTGTCCTTCTCTATCTCCTATATCTCCCTCTCTCTATCCTACTTGTCTTTCCTTTCTCTCTCCCCCTCTCTCTCCTTTCTCTCTCTTCCTCTCTCTTTCTCACCTACCTCTGTCCTTCTCCTTCCCTGTCTCTCTTCTCTTCTCTTCTCTATCTCCTATATCTCCCTCTCTCTATCCTACTTGTCTTTCCTTTCTCTCTCCCCCTCTCTCTCCTTTCTCTCTCTTCCTCTCTCTTCCTCTCTCTTTCTCACCTACCTCTGTCCTTCTCCTTCCTTGTCTCTCTTCTCTTCTCTCCTCTCTCTCCCCTTCTCTCCTTTTTCTTCTCTTTCTCCTCTCTCTTTCTATCCCCTCTCCCCTCTCCCCTCTCCCTCTCCCTCTCCCTTCGTCCCTCCCCCTGCTTCGGAGAGACTGCCGTAATGTGAGCCAGCCTCCTGCTTCTGCCTTCTGCTGCTGTAATGGACTCCGTTCCAAATATTTACATAAACTTTCTTTCCTTGAATGTCTTGGGTGGGAGAATCCATCATAGCGACAGAGCGATCACGATAGCCTGGTGTTGGTGCTTCATTCCTCACCCTGGGCTCCCAAGGGGCCGCCTTGGCTCCTGGCACCCCCCCTCCTCTCATCACCCATCTTAGTGACATTCAAGTTGCAGAGTGACGCTTTTGGATCAGGAATCTCTTTTAAGAGCTATAAAATGGCCTTTTTTTTTTTTTTTTTTTTGCTCGGTCATTTCTTTCACGTGTTAGCTACTGGTTCTCTGTAATGTGGAGACTTTCTTTTGAGCTTAGCTGTCTGGTAGAAAGTTCTACTGGAAGCAGAGGGTAAGTGCCCTCTTACAAGACCTGTGCACTTAACCATTCCCTCTACCTTTCCGGAAACTCCCATGAAGCATTCTAGTCATGAAGAATTACATGACAAGAAGTCACTTTTAAGCAGAGTTAAAATAATGCAAACTGAGACATATAATGTAATTTTTCTAGTAAGCTCCTGGTCAAGAGTAAATGGAATATGGAAATTAACAGACTTATAGAAATGACCATTTTTATACCACTTATCAAATGTGTGTTGCCCAAGTACCAGGTAAACAGAAACATTTAGAAAAAGAACAAGAAATCACTGCAAAAATCGGCAAAATTTTGTGTGAAGAAAGTTTAAAAATTTAGACATGGGTGTACTTTTCATGGAAAGCTGGTTTCCCAAGAATAAGTAAAATAGCTGAATGGCTATCGAGTAAATTGAGTCAGAAGTTAACGATCTTCCTTCCATAAAACACTGTCCATGAAGATCAGGAACACTTGTGGAGGGTCTCAAAGAACAAGCGCCCCCCAACCTCATGCAGACTGGGTGCGAAGGAGACAACAACCCGTAACTGTGAAGATGAAGCAAAACCAGAAGGAAGGTAATTAATGCTACCAGACTGCCAGCAGCCCCCCAAGATTCCCTTATGCTCCTCAAGGTCACATGAGGGCCGCCAAGCCGGCTCTGGGAATACCACCAAGAAAGTGTAAGGGAATTCCACATAACAAGAAAACATTCTCAAGTCACAGCTCTGATAATGAGATGTATTTAGAAGATTCAAACAACTTAATCCTTCCTCATCAATGAAAAGAAAATTAGCCAATCCAATTACAAATGAGCAAAAAAGACGTAGGACAGTGAATAGAAATGTCCCAAGGAAGACATGGATGAATAACGATTGATATCAATTGATATTAGGAACGTACAAATCAAATCATAAAACTTTACACTGTGGAACCAAATTCAGATATTAGGGTCTGTCGGGAAGGAAGTCAAGAAATTGGAATTTTCGAATGTGGCTAGTTGAATTATAAAATTGGCAGCTGATCTGGAAAGCAAGTTGGCAGCTTGTCAAGATGCTACATAGTTATTACATCACTGGTCAATTCTATTCCTAGTGTACCCAAGAAGGACCGAGACCAGTGTCCATTCACAACCTTGCACACAAGTGTTCACAACCATTTTATTCAGAATAGCCAAAAACTCAAAATAACCCAGACGCCAATGGACTGAGGAAAGGGTAGAGAAAATGCAGTTGGTGGGTCAGTGTCATTTCGGCTGTTCTGATACAACACCCTGGAAAGGCGGCTTCAGGGAAAGGGCTTAGTTCAGCTCAGGACAGCAGGTCCGGAGCCACCACCATGCCACGGAGGAGTGAAGGGGACAGGAGCTTGAAGTGGCGGGTCCCATCGCACCGAGTCAGAGAGCAGAGATCTTGGATGTTCATTTGGATGGCTTTCTTTTCTTCGCTCCAGGACCCCAAGCCGCAGGGCGCAGTGTCACCCCCTTTGAGGTCGGGTCTTTTCACATCGGTTATGTAGTTAAGATAATCCCCAGAGGTTTGTTTCACAGGCGATTGAAGTGACCGCCGGGACCGACCATCACACCATGTATAAATGGCGGTCTGCCCACCACTGGCAATGAAGCAATGGTTCCTGCCCCAGCAAACATGAGCCTTGGACGGCGAGTGAAAACAGGTACACGTGAAGGACACCCACCCATCACGCCAGGACCCTGCAGGGCGCCTGGGCTCCTTCTCCGGTGCTGGTGGACCATCGATGACGTTGCGTCCAGCGGTGGCTGTCCGTGGACAGGAGAAGGCTTGGTGGGCTGGGCCGAGCCCTGGAGCTGAGTGGGGTCTGATGCCAGCTGTGTTCTTGGGGCTCTGATAGGCTTTGTCCTGGTGTCGTCGTCCCACCCCCGCCCCTCCCTGCCGCTGTTCCTGAGGTCTGGCTGCTGAGTTGAAGATGGAATGTCTTGGACAGTGTAGCATTCAACTTTATAAGCAAGGTGAATGTATTGGCCTGTGAGATAACCAGACATGATATAATCTACAGGTAAGAATTTTGCATTGTGTCAATCGATGTCTACTTATTCCACTTGGGTAGTAGATGCTTTCGCGAGTACATTCTAGCTCAGTACTGAAAATGCTGCTCACCGCGATACGGTGACACGTGATCAGCCTCTACCCTGCTGCAGTTGGAAACTTTCTGTTCTTAAAGATGGGTCGGGGGTTAAAGCCTTTGCCTTGTAAGCGGAAGGACCTGCGTTCAGATCCTCAGATCCAACAAAAAAGGCAGGAATGCCTGCAATTCTGGTCTTGGAAACCTCAGAGCAAAGCAGTTAGGAGGTAGAGCAGTCCTCTTGTAAACACACACACACACACACACACACACATACACACACACCATGAGCTCTCAGTTTTGCCTTCATGTCATTAGTTCATGAATGTAGCTGTTGCAGAAATACATTACATTTTATATATTGCTATTCCTACGTTTTAAACAGTTCTTCGCTTTCGGTTTGGGGAAAATTTTAATAAGAATCACTAAAAATCTTTGTTGTTGTTGTTTATTAAAGGAAGCGTGTTTAGCCTTTATTGTGCTCTTTTTCAAAAAAGAAAATGTGAGGAAATGTGTTCACTTCAGTTGCTGAGAATAAACGCTCTTTTGCAAAAGAATGCAGGCAAGGAAGGCCTCAGGGGAGGCGTCAGCCTGCCTTGCACACCCAAGGGTGAAGACGTGATCCGCAGCACTGGCAATAAGCAAAGGTATAATCACGGAAGAGATAACATCAGAAGTTAGAAACGTGCGTGTAACCAGCCCCATGAAATCCCCTCGCCAAGGACCATCCAGGGTTATGAAATAACTGTGGAAGTTTGTTAGAAAATACGACATTCCCGCGATGGACACGTGGTGGAAGGAGAGAATGAGCTTCTTACCACATACCTCTTTCTCTCTCTCTCTCTCATAAAATAGATAAATAAGTAAATAAGCTGATAAATGGTCTGCAATCTCTTTTGAAATGATTAAGAAAACAAAAGTAGGTATTCGTACAGGCATACAAGTATAGGTAAATATACTGAAAGTGAGACAGTATGAAAACAGCTGAGTGGGGTGTGTGTGTGTGTGTGTGTGTGTGTGTGTGTGTGTAAGGAAACACTGCCCAAGGGTGGGGGGCACAGCCAAGGATGGGCCCGCGCGGTGGAAGGAAGGGCCGTGGGCTTAAGCAAGGTCCTTGTTTCAAGATCATCAGCCCCACAAGCAGATACAGAAAACTAGTCAGGGTGGGTTTGGCGCCCTAGAGCCCAAGGAGCCCTGGGCGCTTCCGGCAGTATCAGCAGGAAGTGAAAGGCAGGCAGCCGTGTGGAAAGGGGATCAGAAGCTCTGCTGGAAAGGAGCCGAACCTTAGCACCCATGGGGAGGTGCTCCTGGGGCAACTCCTGGCAGGGCTTGTGGGGTCGGCGTGACTGCAGTGGGCGTTGAGTGCACTGACCCTGTCCTGACCAGGGGACACTGTGTGCAGTGCTTCCCCGCATGACCAGAGGATGCTGTCCTTCACACTGAGAGAGGACGCTGTCCTTCACACTGACAGGGGACACTGTCCTTCACACTGACAGGGGACACTGTCCTTCACACTGACAGAGGACGCTGTCTTTCCCACTGACAGAGGACGCTGTCCTTCACACTGACAGGGGACACTGTCCTTCACACTGACAGGGGACACTGTCCTTCACACTGACAGAGGACACTGTCCTTCCCACTGACAGAGGACGCTGTCCTGCACACTGACAGAGGACACTGTCCTTCACACTGACAGAGGACACTGTCCTTCCCACACTAACAGAGGACACTGTCCTTCACAACTGACAGAGGACACTGTCCTTCACACTGACGAGGACACTGTCCTTCAACTGACAGAGGACACTGTCCCACACTGACAGAGAACACTGTCCTTCACACACTGACAGGGACACTGTCCTTCACACACGACAGAGGACACTGTCCTTCACACCTGACAGAGGACACTGTCCTTCACACTGACAGAGGACACTGTCCTTCACACACAACAGGGACACTGTCCTTCCCACACTGACAGAGGACACAGGGTCCTTCACACTGACAGAGGACACTGTCCTTCACACTGACAGAGGACACTGTCCTTCCAACACTGACAGAGGACACTGTCCTTACGACACTGACAGGGGACACTGTCCTTCACATGACAGGGGACACTGTCCTTCACACTGACAGAGGACACTGTCCTTCAACACTGACAGAGGACAACTGTGTCCTTCAACACTGACAGAGGACACGTCCTTCCTCACCACACTGAAAGAGGACATGTCCTGTCCACACGACAGAGGACACTGTCCTTCACACTGACAGAGGACACTGTCCTTCACACTGACAGAGGACACTGTCCTTCACACGAAGGGACCTGTCCTCACACTGACAGGGGACACTGTCACACAACGGACAGGGGACACTGTCCTCACACTGACAAGGCACGTCCTTCCCACACGGACAGAGGACACTGTCCTTACCCACACTGACAGAGGACACTGTCCTTCCAAACTGACAGAGGAAACGGTCCTTCACAGACAGGGGACACTGTCCTTCACACTGACGAGGACACTGTCCTTCACACTGACAGGGGACAATGTCCTTCACACTGACAGAGGACACTGTCCTTCCCACACTGACAGAGCTGCCACCTGAAGAGACACTGTCCTTCACACTGACAGAGGAAACTGTCCTTCACACTGACAGAGGACACTGTCCTTCACACTGACAGAGGACACTGTCCTTCCCACACTGACGGGGACACGGTCCTTACCACACTGACAGGCTGTCCTTCACACTGACAGAGAACACTGTTCTTTTCACACTGACAGGGGACACTGTCCTTCACACTGACAGAGGACACTGTCCTTCCCACTGACAGAGGACACTGTCTTCACACTGACAAGGACACTGTCCTTCACACTGACGGGGACACTGTCCTTCACACACTGACAGAGGCAGAGGACACTGTCCTTCCCCACACATGACAGAGGACACTGTCCTTACCAACTGACAGGGGACACGTCCTTCAACACTGACAGAGGACACTGTCCTTCACACTGACAGAGACACTGTCCTTCACACTGACAGGGACACTGTCCTCAACAACACTGACAGAGGACACTGTCCTTCACACTGACAGGGGACACTGTCCTTCACACTGACAGAGGACACTGTCCTTCCCAACAATGGACAGAGGACACTGTCCTTCACACCTGACAGAGGACACTGTCCTTCACACTGACAGAGGACACTGGTCCTTCAACACTGACAGAGGACACTGTCCTTCACAGGACAGGGACACTGTCCTTCCACACTGACAAGGACACTGTCCTACCAAACTGACAGATGTGCCTTCACACTGACAGAGAAACACTGTTCTTCACACTGACAGGGGACACTGTCCTTCACACGGACAGAGGACACTGTCCTTCCCACTACAGAGGACACTGTCCCCTTCACACTGACAGAGGACACTGTCCTTCACACTGAGAGGGGCAATGTCCTCACACACTGACAGAGGACACTGTCCTTTCCCACACGGACAGAGGACACTGTCCTTACCACACTGACAGGGGAAACGGTCCTTCACACTGACAGAGGACACTGTCCTCACACACTAACAGAGGAAACTGTCTTTTCCCACACTGACAGAGGACACTGTCCTTCAAACTGACAGAGGACACTGTCCCTTCCCACACTGACAAGGGGACACTGTCCTTCCCCATACTGACAGGGACACTGTCCTTCCCACACTGACAGGGCACACTGTCCTTCACACTGACAGAGACACTGTCCTTTCACCACTGACAGGACACTGTCCTCACACTGACAGAGGACACTGTCCTTCCCACACTGACAGGGACACTGTTCGTTTCCCACACTGACAGGGGACACTGTCCTTACCACAACTGACAGGCTGTCCTCACACTGACAGAGGGACACTGTCCTTCACACACTAACGAGGACACTGTCCTTCCACACTGACAGGCTGTCCCTTCACACGGACAGAGAACAACTGTTCTCACACTGACAGAGGACACGGTCCTTCCACACTGAACAGAGGACACTGTCCTTCCCACTGACAGAGGACACTGTCCTTCACACTGACAGGGACACTGTCCTTCACACTGACAGAGGACACGGTCCTTCCCACACTGACAGAGGACACTGTCCTTCCCACACTGACAGGGGACACTGTCCTTCACACTGACAGAGGACACTGTCCTTCAACTGACAGAGGACACTGTCCTTCACAACTGACAGAGGACACTGTCCTCCTACTGACAGAGGACACGTCCTTCACACTGACAGGGAACACTGTCCCTCACACAACTGACAGAGGACACTGTCCTTCCCACACTGACAGAGGACACTGTCCTTCCCAACACGGACAGGGGACACTGTCCTTCACACTGACAGAGGACACTGTCCTTCTCACTAACACACTGACAGAGGACACTGTCCTTCACACTGACAAGGACACTGTCCTTCACACTGACAGAGGACACTGTCCTTCACACGGTCGACACGAGACACTGTCCTTCCCACACTGACAGAGGACACTGTCCTTACCACACTGATGAGAGGACACTGTCCCTTCACACTGACAGAGGACACTGTCCTTCCACACACTGACACGAGGACACTGTCCTTCACACTGACAGAGGACACTGTCCTTCACACTGACAGAGGACACTGTCCTTCACACTGACAGAGGACACGTGTCCTTCACACTGACAGAGGACACTGTCCTTCACACTGACAGAGGACACGAGTCCGTCCCACACTGACAGAGGACACTGGCCTTCACACTGACAGGGGACACTGTCCTTCACACTGACAGAGGAACCGGTCTTTCCCACTGACAGAGGACGCTGTCCTTCACACTGAAGGGGACAGGTCTTCCCACTGACAGGGACACTGTCCTTCAACACTGACAGAGGACACTGTCCTTCCCACTGACAGAGGACGCTGTCACTGCACACTGACAGAGGACACTGTCCTTCACACTGACAGAGGACACTGTCCTTCCCACACTGACAGAGGACACTGTCCTTCAACTGACAAGGACACTGTCCCTTCACACTGACAGAGGACACTGTCCTTCACACTGACAGAGGAACACTGTCCTTCACACTGACAGAGGACACTGTCCTTCACAACACTGACAGGGGACACTGTCCTTCACACACTGACAGGGGACACTGTCCTTCCACACTGACAGAGGACACGTCCGACCTGACAGGGGACCGGTCCTTCACACTGACAGGGGACACTGTCCTTCACACTGACAGAGGACAACTGTCCTTCACACGACGAGGACACTGTCCTTCACAACTGACAGAGGACACTGTCCTTCCCACACTGACAGAGGACACTGTCCTTCCCACTGACAGAGGACACTGTCCTTCACACACTGACAGGGGACACTGTCCTTCACACTGACAAGGACACTGTCCTTCACACTGACAGAGGACACTGTCCTTCACACACATGTAACGACAGAAGGCACGCGTCCTCCTGTCCTGTCCTTTCACACTGACAGGGGACACTGTCCTTCCCCACTGACAGGGAACACTGTCCTTCACACTGACAGGGACACTTCCTCCCACCGGACAAGACACTGTCCTTCACACTGACAGGGACACTGCCTTCACACTGACAAGGACACTGTCCTTCACACACTGACAGAGGGACACTGCCTTCACACTGACAGGGGACACTGTCCTTCACACTGAACAGGGGACACTGTCCTTCACACTGACAGGGGACACTGTCCTTCACACTGACAGGGACCTGTCCTTCACACTGACAGAGGACACTGTCCTTCACACGTGACAGGACACTGTCCCTCCCACACTGACGAGGACACTGTCCCTTCCACACTGACAGAGGACACTGTCCTTCACAACACTGACAGGGGACACTGTCCTTCACACTGACAGAGGACACTGTCCTTCACACTGACGGAGGACACTGTCCTTCCACACTGACAGAGGACACTGTCCTTCCCACGACAGGGGACACTGTCCTTCACACTGACAGAGGACACTGCCTTCCTCACACTGACAGGGGACACTGTCCTTCCCACACTGACAGGGGACACTGTCTCACACTGACGAGACACTGTCCTGTCACACTGACAGAGGACACTGTCCTTCAACACTGACAGGGGACACTGTCCTTCACACTGACAGGAACACTGTCCTTCCAACACTGACAGGGGACACTGTCCTTCACACTGAACAGAGGACACTGTCCTTCACACACTGACAGAGGACACTGTCCTTCACACTGACAGAGGACACTGTCCTTTCACACTGAAGAGGACAACTGTCCTTCACACTGACAGAGGACACTGTCCTGTCCACACTGACAGGGGACACTGTCCTTCCACACTGACAGGGTGTGACGACTGTCTTCACACGTGACAGGGGACACTGTCCTCCCACACTGACAGAGGACACTGTCCTTCACACTGACAGGGGACACGGTCCTTCACACTGACAGAGGACACGTCCTTCACACTGACAGAGGAACACTGTCCTTCACACTGAACAGGGGACACTGTCCTTCACACTGACAGGGCACTGTCCTTCACACTGAACAGAGGACACTGTCCTTCACACTGACAGAGGACACTGTCCTTCACACACTGACAGAGGACACTGTCCTTACCACCATGACAGGGGACACTGTCCTTCACACTGACGAGGACACTGTCCTCCCACACTGACAGGGACACTGTCCTTCACACGACAGGGGACACTGTCCTTCACACTGACAGAGGACACTGTCCTTCAACACTGACAGAGGCACGGTCCTTCACATGACAGGGGACACTGTCCTTCACACTGACAGGGACACTGTCCTTCCCACACTGACAGGGGACACTGTCCTTCAACACTGACAGAGGACACTGTCCTTCACACTGACAGAGGACACTGTCCTTCACACGACAGAAATGTCCCTTCACACTGACAGAGGACACTGTCCTCCCCACACTGACAGGGGCACTGTCCTTCACACTGACAGAGGACGCTGTCCTTCACACTGACAGAGGACACTGTCCTTCCACACTGACAGAGGACACTGTCCTTCACAACTGACAGAGGACACTGTCCTTCAACACGACGAGGACACTTCCTTCCACATGACAGGGGAACACTGTCCTTCACACTGACAGGACACGGCATGTCCTACACGGACAGGGGACACTGTCCTTCACACTGACAGGGGACACTGTCCTTCCCACACTGACAGAGGACACTGTCCTTACCAACACTGACAGAGGACACTGTCCTTCCCACACTGACAGAGACATGTCCTTCACACTGACGGGGGACACTGTCCTTCACACTGACAGAGGAACGTCCTTCACACTGACAGGGACAATGTCCTTCACACACTGACAGAGGACACTGTCCTTCACCACACGGACAGGGACACTGTCCTTCACACTGACAGAGGACACTGTCCTTCACACTGACAGAGGACACTGTCCTTCACACTGACAGAGGACACTGTCCTTCACACTGACAGAGGAACCTGTCTCCCACACTGACAGGGACGTCCTTACCACACTGACAGAGGCCTGTCCTTCACACTGACAGAGACACTGTCTTCACACTGACAGGGGACACTGTCCTTCACACTGACAGAGGACACTGTCCTTCCACTGACAGAGGACACTGTCCTTACACACTGACAGAGGACCACTGTCCTTCACACTGACAGGGGACAATGTCCTTCACACACTGACAAGGACATGCCTGCACACTGACAGAGGACACTGTCCTCCCGACACTGACTGAGGACTGTCCTTTCACACTGACAGAGGACACTGTCTCCTTCACACTGACAGAGGACACTGTCCTTCACACTGACAGGGGACACTGTCCTTCAAACACTGAACAGAGGACACTGTCCTTCACAACTGACAGGGGACATGTCCTTCACACTGACAGAGGACACTGTCCTTCCCACACGTGACAGAGGACACTGTCCTTCACACGGACAGAGGACACGTGTCCTTCACACTGACAGAGGACACTGTCCTTCACACTGACAGGGACACTGTCCTTCACACGACGGAGGACACTGTCCTTCCAACACGACAGAGGACACTGTCCTTCCACACTGACAGGCTGTCCTTCACACTGACGAGGACACTGTCTTCACACTGACAGGGACACTGTCCTTCACACTGACAGAGGGACACTGTCCTTCCCACATGACAGAGGACACGTCCTTCACACTGACAGAGGACACTGTCCTTCAACTGACAGGACATGTCCTTCACACACTGACAGAGGACACTGTCCTTCCCACACGACAGAGGACACTGGTCCTTACCACACTGACAGGGGACACTGTCCTTCACACTGACAGAGGACACTGTCCTTCACACACTAACAGGGACACTTCTTCCACACTGACATGAGGACACTGTCACTTCACACGGACAGGGACACGTCCTTCCCACACTGACAGGGACACTGTCCTTCCCAACTGACAGGGGACACTGTCCTTCTCCCACACTGACAGAGGACACTGTCCTTCAACACTGACAGAGGAACACTGGCCTTCACACTGACAGAGGACACTGTCCTTCACACACTGACAGGGGACACTGGTCCTTCCCACACTGACAGAGGACACTGTCCTCCCAACCTGAAGGGACACTGTCCTTCCCACACTGACAGAGGAACGTCCTTACCAACTGACAGCTGTCCTTCACACTGACAGAGGACACTGTCCTTCACCTACAAGGACACTGCCTTACACTGACGGACCTGTCCTTCCCACAGACAGAAGACACTGTTCTTCCACGGACAGGGGACACTGTCCTTCCACACTGACAGAGGACACTGTCCTTTCCCACGACAGAGGACACTGTCCTTCACCTGACGGGGACACTGTTCCTTCACACATGACAGAGGACACTGTCCTTCCCACACTGACAGAGGACACTGTCCTTCCCACATGACGGGGACACGGTCCTTCACACTGAACAGAGGACACTGTCCTCACACTGACAGAGGACACTGTCCTCACAACTGACAGAGGACACTGTCCTTCATCTGACGGAGACAACTGTCCTTCACACTGACAGGGACAAATGTCCTTCACACACTGACAGAGGACAAGGTCCTTCCCACACTGACAGAGGACACGGTCCTTCCCACACTGACAGGGGACACTGTCCCCCTTGCACACTGACAGAGCAACTGTCCTTCACACTGACAGAGGACACTGTCCTTCACACTGACAGAGGACACTGTCCTTCACACTGACAGAGGACACGGTCCTTCACACTGACAGAGGACACTGTCCTTCACACTGACAGAGGACACTGTCCTTCACACACAGCAATTCTACCCTGAAGAGGGACCTTCACACTGACAGAGGACACTGTCCTTCACACACTAACAGGGACACTGTCCTTCCACACGTGACATAGAAGCACTGTCCTTCACACTGACAGAGTACACTGCCTTCACACTGACAGAGGACCTGTCCTCTTCACACTGGACAAGAGAACACTGTCCTTCACACTGACAAGGACCGTCCTCACACTGACAGAGAGGACACTGTCCTTCCCACACTGACAGAGACACTGTCCTTCACACGGACAGGGACGACGAGTACACTGTCCTTACACTGACAGAGGACACTGTCCTTCCACACCGACACGTGATTCCCACAGACAGAGGACACTGTCCTTCCCACACTGACAGGGGACAATGTCCTTCACACTGACAGAGGACACTGTCCCTTCTCACACTGACCAGTGGGAAACAGAGCCACGCAACGGGACTGAATCTCCGAGTCTGACTGAAAAATCGTCCTGCTCTCCTCAGCTTGTTTCTCTGCCAGGATTAGAACACAAACAGCGACCATAACGACAATGGACACGCTTTAAAAACTTGAACGCTATGTGTTCGTACCATAGCGCCATCTGCCATGACGCCTGCGTAGAAGAAAGCTCCCACGCAGCCAACAAAGTATCACAGGCACAACAACACGCCACAACCAAACACATCACTATATACACACACACACACATAACTTAATACACACACGCACCATGTACACACACAGAGATCACCACAATACACACACATATGCCACACAAGATCACACCACCACACCATACACCCACAAACAACACAACCCCCCACACAACACCACAACACAAAACACACATATCACACACATACACACACACACAGCTACATATATCACACACAACACACTAACACACCAACACTATATATATAGCCAACACACATAACACACAGAGCAACATACACACCACACACACATGGCCACACATATCACACCAGCCACAATATACAACCCACACACCACAACACCACACACACGACAACACACACCCAGCAGACACACAAAACCACACACACAAACACCACACACACTCCACACAACACACAACCGACAACCACCACATAGTCACACACGAACCACATGATACACACAACACACACACAACAACCACAACACACGCCACAACACACACCACACACACACACACCACACACACATACCACAACCACACACCACACACACACCCACAACACAACATATCCACACACACAGACCACACAAACCACACAACTACAGCAATGCAGCACACTACATGCCACATGTATACACGTATTACCCACACACACCGTGCAACACGCAACACATGATACCACATATCACACGTACCACATCAGCATACACACCACAAACCACAACACACACATACCACACACATGTATACGCCATAGACATACAATACACACCATAACTAACATACAACACATACATAACAACACACAATAACATATACATACATATAACCACTAAGACAAAGCACACACATACGTCACATACACAAATATAGTTCATATACACATACGCATAACACATATATGCCCACACTATAACACACACAGATAGCACACATACAGACACAACACACACATACAACACACACGAGCATAGACCACAACATGCACCAACGGTCTCGGATGGTGGGAATTAGCAAGTGTTTGAAAAATTACAGTACAACAACACGGTGCCACCATCAGCCACCTTGTGGGGCACTTCCAAGCGTGACCTAATACACGTGTTTCCAGCCCACGCCAAGCGAGTTGCATTACGTCGGTCGGCGAGGTAAAGAAATAGTGTTGCCTCTTTGATGGGGAAGATGCAGAGACAATGACGTCGTCTTCTTCGTCTCATGACGTCAGGCTTTGCGGACCGTGCACTGTTCATGCTGTAAATGCATTGTCACAACTTCCGGTGACCCAACCGGCGAGACACCACCTTTATTAAACCAAAGACCCTCGAGAGGGCTGAGGGTGGACTGTTGCTTCCCCTCCTTCTTGGAGAGCACACACGGGGGCCTCTTGATCTCTTCACAGGCCTCTGTTAGTGTCCTCCCAACGGTGGACGGGCATGGTTGGTTCTTGGGCCTCGCCTTCAAGAAACGGAGTCAGATATTAGAACCAACGCGCCGCTTGCCGGGTGGTGAAGGGTTACACCTCCTGCCTCCTCCAAGGTGTTTGTTTGGTTTGTCGTTGCGGTTGTTTGTTTTGTTTTTCTAAGTATCAGCTTTGTTCTGTTTTCAATCCAACGAGCCACAGCAAGACTCCGAGACAGGGCATGAGGGAGCTGAACGGAAAGGCCGGGCTCCGCTGTGGGGACCACCTCCAGTGCGACCCCTCGTCCACTCCTCGCTTTCCTTCCGGAAGGCTCAGTTCGAGGCAGGCTGTGGTTCGTCCTGCCCAAGAACCCTGTGACAGCGGCCCTCCTGCAGGATGTACAACTGAACGGTGGTCGGTAATTGCCTCTGGAGGCTAGAGGCCCCGTCATTCCAAATTCTGGTGTTGATAAAATACCGGGGGATGCTCCGGGGTGCTAACTCGCCCCTTTCGCGAGGACCGGCTGCGTTCTGTTCTTTTTCTAGAACTTTCCGAGTTCTGCTGCTGGTTCATTTCCCTGAATCATCATCTCCACAGTGGAACCAGAGTTGTAAAAAAAGAAAATTTGGAATATAAGCACGGTGTATCACGACCCTGTTGTAAAGCTCTTCGGTGTTTTAAAAGATGTTCCCACTGTCTTCCGTCTGCAGTCTCTATGACTGTCCCCCGGCCCTCCTCTCGCAGCCCTCTCCTCCCCTCTCTCCTCCTCCCTCCCCCTGTCCCCCTTCTCCATTCCATCACGCTCTAGGTTCAACCTCCTCGACGTGCAACATGATGTCGTCATCTAACAGATGCACGGGAGCATGTTGGGGGTGGCCAGCAGCCTGTGCGCGATCCTGACTTTGTCTTCTAAACCTGTTTCTGGACACCCTGAATAGTCCAGCTCCTTCCGCCAGTTGTGCACCCGCTGATTCCTCTTCCCGATGTAAGCCCCTTATTTCTTCTCATTCGATGTTAACTGTTTGACTAATTGTCTATAGTTTGTTGGCTCCCCGTCTTCCTCGTGGAATGGGAATGTTTTTTGGGATCTTCCTTCGGTGTCCTTTAGGTCCAGGTTCTAAGAAGAACGCTGGGTAAAAGCTCACTGCAGTAAAGAAATGAGTGAGTCATGCCCAGTGGCCAGCACTTGGTAGTCTAGAAGGATCCATACACGTCTGGGAGTTCAGACGTGGGTAATGTACCCTTGTCTCAACATGAGAACTGGTAAGTGCACATGGCTATGCTAGCTAGATGCTAGATTACAGACGATGATTGGCAGATAGAATAATAGACCAAAATAGATGGATGAAATATATGTAAATAGATACATGATACAGATAGATGATAGATGGATAGCTAGGTATTGCCAAATGATAGTTTAGATATAGTAAGTGTAGATCGGAGTAACGGATGATGTGGTAGCTGATACGGTAGTGATGTGATGTTGATTGGTAGGATAAGGTATCGATAGCTCGTGATTAATGTCTGAGTCCGCCTAGCTGATGAGCGTACTAATAATAAAGATACGGCTAGACATACAGAGACAGACAGAAATAGCTCGACCTAGATAAACTCAGATGCTCGCTAGCTGACTGTATGCACTACCAATAGCTACTCGCTCCGACCGTGACCCGACGCCGTGCGCGTCGATCGCTGCTAGCCCCCTGCATAGAGTGCAACCTGCTGCTGCCGCTCCCGATGCAAGACCACCCAAGGATGGGAATGGAAAAGCAGACAAATCAGGAGAAGGTGTATGTGTTATTTTCTTTCTCCCCACGACACGGACGACCCCCGCTGGTGGTGGTGCTTGTGGAGGGTACCTGTTCTGCGGCGTTGTGGCTTTCCCCCTGCTTCTTTAACCGATGGTGCTCCACCTGACATCAGAGCGACGCTTGCTGGTGGGTGAAACAGGGGCGGTGGGTCGGTGCGGCCCCCATCCTCCGGCCCCAGCCCATCAGCGCCGCTGTGCTCCCTGAAGGACCCTGCCACCCTACCTGGGCCAGGGTACAGCGCATCGGGGTGTTTTATGAATAGGTGTTTGTGTGTGGCTTCCTTATTCACTCAGGGAAAAGCATGAGCCTTAGATGTCCTCCATGGCAAACACACTTGACCCCGACTGATTCCAGGATGATACACGCGGAGTTCTCTAGCGCTGGAAGATGCGCTGGAGCTCTCTTGACTCCTCGTGTGATCTGATTTGCCCCTATCCCAGGACGCTCTCCAGCGTGCTCGGCTGAGCCGAGAGGAAGCCAGGGGCAACTTGTCCTGGGGGGGCTTCACTGGCGCTGGGGGGCTTCACTCGCTGGGGGGGCTATAGCCTGCGCTGGGGGTTTCCTGTGCTGAGGTGCTTCCTCTCGCCAGTTGCTGCGACTGTGACCAGAGGCAGAATCTGTCTCCTCCCCAACTACCTCATTCCTCCCAGAACCCGAGACTCGAACCTGTGCAATCTCCCAGCGTTATACTCCAGTGTCTTCGTGCTGTGGTGTGAGATGCTCGTAAGCAAACCCAGGGGCACACAAGGCGACTTGGTCCTGCACCCGTGGCTCCACAAGGAGGTATAGTCCACGCCAGGAAACGAGACAGCGGCGGGCAGAGAAGCCGCAGGCCACACCGACATCACGGAGTACAGGGCCAGCAGCAGCAAACTTTGGGGACGCTGGGCGGGGCCACCAAACCTCCACGCCACCCCCTATGACGTGCCTTTCCTCTGGCAAAAGCCTCCACCCTTACAGTTGCCTGGACAATGAACACCAGCTGAGGATCAACACAGCGACCTGTGGGAGAAAAGCTCATGCTCACTGACCGCCGTGACGACCAGCCCTGACCCACAAAGTGCACCTTCCCAGAATCCCACAGCGTAACCCTGACATACACTTGTTCCTAATACATCTTTGTGTTAGTTTTTAAAAAACATTTATTATTTATTGTGTGGGTGGCGTGTGTGTGGTGTGGTGTGTGTCAGAGCCCGCAAACCTGGGGCTGTCCTGTGGAGGATCAAGGACGACTCCGGATTGGACTTCCACCCTCCTTGCTATGGTGCTGGTTTCCCCGCCCACCAGAGAAAAAAAAACGGACAGTACTTTCCAGGTTGGCGTTTTTACCCACGTGGGACCTGGGATCCGAACTCAGGACTTTCACTTGCGAGGCGGATCCTAAGTCCTACCCCTCTGTAATTCTCTCTTCGTCCCGATGTGTTGGTTTTTGGATTACAAAGGTCCTCTATAGCACCAAGCTGCTCAGACTTGCCTCACAGCTTGGGATGACCAGCACTCTTCTGTTCTCCTGCTCGCGCCCTAGTTGGCTTGCTTCCTCGCGCATGCCAGCGGTGCTACCCGGGTTTATCTGGTGGCAGCAGCCCACCGAGATGTAGATTGGACAAGGTAGGAGATTAACAGAAGCAACTGACAATAGCAGATAGGAAGGGTTTATAGCAAACAAAGCGCTGCGTAGCATTATGTAGAGAACGTTCCGCCCTTTTGATAAAGTTCAGATGTGGGCGCGGCAGGGGTAGCCTGAGATCAAGGGGAGCCCATCCGTTGCCAAGGTTTCTTCTTTCATGCATGTTATTGTCCGTAATTTCGTTCCTTTCATACCTTATGATCAGGGCACGTCTGTTGTACCACTCCTGAGATAGTGATGGCAAAGAGAAGTTGTTTCATCCATGGCCATGATAAAAGGAGGGAAATTTCAATGCTGGGCTCGCTGGGCCGCGGGCTGCGAGATGTCTGGTCAGAGCCCTCTGGTGGTGTCCTCAGGGCGTGGGGATGAGTTTGAAGTCATGTTTGTGTGTTGAGTCACATGGGAGTTTGTCTCATGTTGCTGATAATGCTCAGCCAAACAAGTGATGAGAGCTGAGGGGTTTTCCTTTCCTCCGTTCGCTGGGCAGGGAGATGACACCAACACCCATCGTCAGAACACTGAACGGCCCCTAGGAGCACCGAGAGGGGCAAACTCTTCACTTGCTAGAATGCCCGCGCGTTGCCAGCAGGCGGAAGCAGCAGTCAGGGCGTGACCCCCACCCACCTGGGCCTCACCAGACCATCCCCGATTAAATGCCTTCCCTGAGGCGTGCTCAGGGGGCGCTTGCCTTAACTAGCAATGTTTTTGCAGATGGGCCCAGAGCTCAGGCTGACACTGCTACTCTAAGAGCACCAGTCCAGTACGAAGTCAGACACAAAGTCCTGTCGAATGCCCCCCCGGCTCCTCCCACAGCTTGAGGGCTAAGGAGGAGCCAGCTTCTGCCTGCTAACTCATGTTGGGGGCGAGAAGACTTGGGTCTCACCCCCCGGAGGTTAGAGCTTGCTTAGCAACTGCAAAACCCTCCTCCCTCCTCCCCTCCTCCCTCTTCCTTCCTAACTACTCCCTCTCCTCCTCCCACCTCCCGTCCTGGCCCTCCTCCCTGCCCTTCCTCCCTACGCCTCCCTCTCCTTACTCCCTCCCTCCTTCTAACTGGGGGAGCCCTGCTCCCCTCCTCCCTCGCCCTCCTCCCTGTCCCTCCTCCCTCCTCCTCGCTCCTCGCCCGGTCCCCCCTCCCTCCCTCCTCCTTCCTCCCTCCTTCTTCCGAACTACTAACTTACTCCCTTCCCTCCTCCCATCGCCCTCCTCCCTGTCCCTCCTCCCTCCTCCTTCTCCTTCTTCCTTCCTAACTACACCTCTTCACCTCCCGCCCCTGTCCTTTTTCCGGTCCGTCTCCATCTCCTACGCTCTCTCCCTCCTCCCTCTTCCCTCCTCCCGTTTCCTCCGACCTTCTCCTTCTCTTCTTCCTTCTAACTACTACCCTCTCCCCTCCCTCCTCCCTCCTTTCTCCCGTCCTAGTCCCTCCTCCCCCTCCTCCCTCCTCCAACCTCCCTCTCCCTCCTCCCTCCTCCCTCCTCCCTCTCCCTCCTCCCTCTCCTCTCCCTTTCCTCCTCCCTCCGCCTTCTCCCTCTTCCTTCCTAACGTACTAACTACTTCCCTCCTCCCGCCTCCCTCTCCCTCTCCCTCGCTCCCTCCTCTTTCTCTCACCTCCTCCTTCCTACGAATACTCCCTCTGCCCCTCCGCCCCTCTCCTCCTCCCTCGTCCCTCCTCCCTCTCCCTCCTCCCTTTCCCTCCTCCCTCTTCCCTCTCCTTCCTCGTCCCTCCTCCTTCCGCCTCCCTCCTCCTTCCCCAACTCTCCCGCTCCCTCCCACCCTCGCCCTCCGCCCTCTTTTCTCTCCTCTCCCTCCTCCCTGTCCCGCCCTCCCTCCTCCCCTCCTCCCTCCTGCCTCCTCCCTCCTCCCCTCCTCCCTCCTTCCACCTCCATCCTTCTTCCTCCCTGTCCCTCCTGCCTCCTCCCTCTCCCTCCCCAACTCCTTCATTTCTCTCTCCTTCCCCTCCTTCTCTCCTCGTCCTTCATCTGTCTCTCCTCTCTTCTCTCTTTCTCTTCCCTCCTGATCCTCCCTCTCTCTCTACTTCTTCCTTCTTTCCTCTTCTGTTTCCTTCTTTTTTCTCCTCTCTCCCCCTCTCTTCCCTCTTTTCTCCCTCTCTCTCTCCCTCCTCTCTCTCCGTCTTCCTCTCCTCTCTCTCCCATTTCCTTTTCCCCATCTTATTATTACTATCTCGTCTGTTCTGCGTCTCTGGAGAAACCCAGCACAATTGTTAAGATCCTCCTCTGTGTTAGGTCTTCAGTTTGACGGCTCACGGCTGTCTAGTTTAAGAGAGACCACCTTCAGGGGAGGTCTCTAGTCGATGTACATACCACTGTGACCCCCAGGGAGGCCAAGGACTTGAGGGGCTTTCCCTTGTGGATGGCCACGAGCAGGGCTGTGAAAAATGACCTCGGACGGAGAAGGAAGATTGAAGAGATGAGCCCGGATGTACAGTGACATCAGTGAGTCTCAAGCCACCATTCAAGTCGCAAAGAAATCTGACAAGAGGAAACGTGAGCATCCTCGGGTGTTCTGTGGTGGGCTATAGACGTCCTTGGAATAACCTTTTATACTCAGAACGTCAGCATGTGACACTCCTCACTGTGGGGTGAACACTAGAGTGTCTGTGTTTGACACCCCAAGATGCTCACTTGCAAACATCCTCCCCTAGTAGACAAGCTGTTTTTCAACAAAAGTTGCATAATCAGCACAAAAAAATCTTGATTTACGTCTTAGTTTAAAAACAATGGAAAATTTAAAAAGATTGTTTTAGCTTTATATTATTAAAATTTAGCAAAACATTTCATATACAAGCCAAATTGCACTCTCACCCCCAAATATTACACATCATGGTAAATAGTGCTTCATTAGCTAAAACTTTAAACCCAAATGAAAGCCTAAATAGTACATTGAATGTCAGAATTGAAGCAACTCGAGTTTAGTCTTTCTAATCACACTTTGTCATTTTTTTATCTTTTGTTTTTATATTTATTTATTTTTTAATCTGTGGGGGGGCACGGGGTGTGCGTGTGGAGGTCCACAGGTGACTTCGGCAATCAACTTGGAGTGAACTACCTCCTCTTTGCTTTGGGGTTTCCCAGGCTCTGCCTTCCAGGGCAGGAAGTACAAGCCAACACCATTTTCCACCTATGTTTTTACACGGGATCTGGGACCTGAACTCAGGGCCTTTGCTCGCAAGGCAGAGGGTTAAGCCCTAGCCGTCTCTCCCGCCCACACTCTGGTCATTTTAAAATATTGAATCCATTATTTTAATACCTAGATGTAGAGCTCCAATACACAGAGGATGTGGAGGGATCCGGGCTGATTCTGGCCCTTACGAATACTTGTAATAAATAACTGTAATGAAGTCGTGTAGCTGAGACCGCTGGCACGTTCACGTCAAGGCACCGCTCTCTCCACATAGCAGAGAATATTATCACAGTCATAAAAAGTGCTAATTTGATGCCCATATTATCACTACTGCCCTGCAGCCAAAGTGTGGTTGGAATGTGGAATGTCTCTTGTGGGCTCATGTCCCTGGTGGGCACATTGGCCTGCAGCTGGTGGGGCTGTGCGGGGAGACGGGTCTAGCTCTAGGAAGCGGGTCACAGAGGGTGGGCTTGTCATTTGCAGCCAGCCCTCTCCTGCCTGTTCATGACAAGAGGCCAAGAGTTCCAGCCGCAACTCCTGGTTCCACCGAGCCTCCCGGGGCCATCGCTCCCGCCATGACGAACCGGAGCTGAAATGAATCTTTCCTGCCTTGACTTGCTTCTTGCGAGATATTGGTCACAGCTAGCGGACAGTCATGTTTAGACCCTGGGCCTTAGAACTTTCTTACAGTCTCACAGACCGCTCAGTTCTTCCTTTTGTGTTCAAACATTGGTGTTACTCTTTGTGTATTTATCCTACAGAAATGGAGGTAGGACATTCACTTTGAAGTTGATGCTTTAAAACTCATCACTCCATTCCATATTAACCTAAGTCTGGTCACAAAAATTAGCTTTCCAGGGCTGGAGAGATGGCTCAGGGGTTAAGACTCTGCCTCATAAGCAGAAGGTCCTGAGTTCGGATCCCACATCCCATGTGAAAACACCTAGGTGGAAACCACAGTGGCCTGCACTTCCAACCCTGGTGGGTGGAGCCTGGGAAATCCCAGAGCTAAACAAGAAAGAGATAGAAGCAATCTAGGATGATTCCCCAAAGTCATCCTTGGTTCTCCACAGGGACACACACACACACACACACACACACACACACACACACGCACACACGCATACATGCACACAAATAATAATAATAAATAAATAAATTTTTAAAAAAGAGAAAAAATATATATAAAATCAGCTTTCTAAAACACTCTAGCGAGGAGAGTTGGCATTGTTTTCACAAATGCACCTGGCGTGGCCTGGTACTGGGGAATCCCAACCATCTAGCTGTTGGCATTGGCACAGGTGAACCAAAATCAGCTTCAGGTGATCATGTCGTGGGAGAGGGGTGCTGCTGAGGAAGTGGGGGCATCACGGTGTTGACACTCCACTGTTGCAGTGTGTCCTACAACCATGGAATGAACCCCTCGTGCTGTTGTTAAAAACCGGCCCCCATCTCGCGTCCCCAGAGGATCTTCCCGTTGGTTTGCAACACGCTCCTTCTCTGTTTAATGCGGCTTTGCAGAGGCCGACTGTTTCCAAACACCAAGCACAGCTTTCGTGGGCTCAGATGGCTGCCAATCTCCCCTCAAGTGCACGCAAACGCTAATTGCGGGCATTGGAGGCTTCCAGGACTTGGGTTTGTTTCATCTTGGAGCCAGGGCTTCACGTTTCCCTGGCCAGTCTCGAGTTTACCGTCAGCCAAGGGTAGCTTGCGTCTCCGCTTCTCCCGCCTCCATGTAAAGTTACATTTTAGTTTGAAAGTTCTGCTTCCAAGTTGCAAACATCTGGGGTGCGTCATTTGAGGCTTCCTTTGGGTGTTTTCAAGAAAATGCCAGACTCGTATATTCTCACCGTACCCTATCAGTTTCTCGGAGAGTCAAATTGGAGTTGTTTGTTTGTTTGTTTTAAACCTAAGTAGGTCAGATCACATTCAGATGGCTGGAGCTTCCCATGAGACTGCGGACATGCTGTGTCCAGTCACCACATGAGAAAGATGAGCCTGAAAGATCAGGTTTAATAAACATTTTGTAATGTTTAAAAAATTTTTCTTGGTTTTTGAAATT